>OY757245.1:30383979-31583979 GCA_963583935.1 Diaperis boleti | reverse complement strand
AACAAAATATCGCCGGATGTCACCACCTCGCGCATTACAGGAAACTGTAATAGTGTTACAGAATGAAAAATTAGGAGGGGGTGGAAAAATTAATTCCAATCTCAAAATTAAGTGTGATTTATATTTTTTAAAACCAGATATTATTTAGAATAATAATGCAAATCTTATTTCATCTTTATTAAACATTTTGTGTCGCTAGCTTTATTTATTTATTTTTGCTGTCATCTGATGAACGGCAGTCTAAAAGGAAAAGAAGAAGGAATACAGAACACTGGTTTTATTAAATTTTATCAAAGAGCCGATAATTTGATTGAAGTTCTTATTTTATTTACGTTATTTTGACAACGCTTGACTCCTTATTACAGTTTCCATTAAATCGCGATCCAAGTCCCTCTGGTCGCCATTTTACCTCTATTGGTACGACTTTGTATTACTGTCAATTTCCTCGGCGCGGACAACGAAATAAACATTTGGGAAATAGACAGAAAATCTGTAAAATTGTAGAAGCACAAAATTAATAAAAAGAACAAGTTCAATGAATAATATTTATGATGGGACTGGCAATGTCCATCATACACAAAAAGGAGTGTAGACAAGGCATCATTTCTCATTAATTAAGTGAAAAACGAACAGAATTTGAAAAGTTATAAATAAAAAAGAATTTAGTAAAAAAATGAGGGCCCTTTTTGTTCGAGCTCTAAACTGAAAACTAAGGGATAGTTTTTAAGGAAAATTCTAAGAATAAATAAAATGGCCATAAGAAAGCAATTATACTATTGCAAAAGAATTCCCGAAAGCAGAATGGCAAAGACAATTTGGAAGGGTTAAAGTTAAGCAAGAAGCTATAGGCCAAAGAAAGAGCCGGAAAGAATCTGCAATAAAATGGAATCAAACACAGTTAAAGCAGCGGTGCTGCAACATCTCCTTAATTGAAAATCTTTGTACCGGTTCGCTAACCCAAATTTTAATTCCTCGCAGTCATCTCAATCACACGTATAGCCATAAAACTGCAACATCGCCGGCGTAAAAACTCGAACGTATGACCCAGGACCTCGGGCCATTAAAAGTATTACGAGCGCGCCGAAGAAACGAAAGATCTTTTAAATGTTACTTGTTAAGCGATGATCTGAGAAGTGTCTCGTTTCGCTGATGGTAAATTGAAAGTTGTCTCTTGTGCAGATGGTCATCATAAAAACTCGAGGGTTGAGAAAAATCGTAACGGATCGTAAATTTCGGTTTCTTTCAGGTTACGAGCATAAACAAAGAGTTTATGGGTATGGGCGGTATGGCAAACAATGGGGAGTGGTGGGAAAGCGGTTTTCATCGTTGCAATTATTGTTGGTGTAATTGGAAAATGTAGAAAAAGTTGAAATTAAAATTTCTTTTACTTTTGCATTTGTCTACTGGTTACCTCTACCTTTTCCATTATGCAACAATCTGGTCCTCTTCCTTCCTCTTTTTAATATTTGTTTTCTTGATCTTTTGGATTATTTTGATATTTTCTTCTGTCAACGAATTGTTTCATTTTATCTATCTACATTATATCTATTTTATTTATGTTCCGGCTCATCCAAATAGTCTTGCTTTTTGTATCCTGTTTACTTCTCATATTTTTCTATTGGTTTTGTTATATTTAATCTTATTTCTTTTCTTCTTTGTTGTATCTCGAATTAATTCTTCGTTATTTATTTACTCTTTGTGAAACAGAAACACAAAAACATATAAGAGAAAACAAGAATAACAAAAAATCTAGACTAGACAAAGAAATATGGCCCAACAGAGAACAAAGGGTATTATGTAGATGCAAGGTTGGGAAAGCGTAGGAATACAAAAAAAAAACGGTCAAGTGCGAGTCGGACTCCGTACCACCGTACAATATTTAACACTACATACCTTTTTGATGAGTAAAATTTTTTACATCACGGCTAACACTGATATATTTAAGAATATGAAAATGGTTACTATGTATTAGTTTTAAAATTAATTAACAAATTCGCAAAAGTCTGTTATGAATTATGTGTTGCCTATTTAAAATTTGGCAGGCGTTAGTGAATAAAATGAAAGCCAGGTATGTATTTAATTTTTTTAACTTTACTTTATTTTTATTATTTGTTGTTATAGTAGCCATAGTGGTACACATTCTGTGAAAATTTTAAGTGTCTATCTATTACGGACAAGGGTCAAAAATGACACCACTAAACAACGGTTTCTTAAAAACGAACGTTGCGAGCCTGCACAAGTCAAAAATCTGATTCACATAAGTAATCTATGTGAGTAGAAGTGTATACAGCTATCGCCCTGTCCCTGTATTTTCTGCTCTACAAAGGACCACGGAAAGCTAAATTACTAGCATTGCGTCATACTGTGTGAATAAGAAATGACATAATTATGCAACTGCCAGTTGTCAACATATTGTCAAAAAAGTTAATAATAAACAATAGTAATAATAGCTATTTACGGTATTAGACGGGTAGCCGTAGGGCGAGACCTGCAAGGCCATGAAAATGCTACCGGTCGTATATTGTATAATATTTTTAAGGATACTGCAACGATCACTTTCGTTAAACACGTCGCGGCGGCGCATGAAGTGAAAATCATCGCATGTGTGATTTACCGGCCGTTGTCGACTACTACCTAGGCCGGTAAATTTTATAGGCTATTTTTTTATTATTTCTCCACCACCTGTTGCATTATGTTTGTTAAAGCAAAAAAACCCACATTAACGTAACAAAAAAATTGTGTTGGTAATAACTTGGATGGCATTTGTTGTCAACTGTCAACTCGACAGCGTGTAACTTACTATTTTTGAGCACCTAACCTAATTTTTGTTTACAATGACAGAAAAACCACCAGCCAAACCTCAGCCATGTTGTCACTTGTATTTTCGATCGAGGTTGCCATATGAGTGGACAAATAAAAAAAATTATAACTATCTACCGGACCCGTTTGTAACTATGTAAAGACTAGTTACCAATTCAGTATCCTAAAAATGGTTTAAAGAACAAATTAGTCAGCTCAAAATTTCCTTGTCCCAGTATTTTCTGGTCTTGTTTTTTTTTTACTGAAACTTGTTATTTTGACAATTTCATCATTCATTTCTAACCATTAAATATTTTCGCCCTCTCTAACAGCTGATTTCTTTTCAGTTACCACAACCCGACCATGTCCTCTGCCATTTGCCAAAACTTCGTGCAGAATGCCTGGAAGAAGGAACTCTGCTCCAACTGCTTCAAATCCAAAGATGAACACGCAGAACGCCCCAAACCCAAACCTATCGCCCTAATATCGAACTCTACCATCGAAGGCATCATAAAGACCCCTAACAAGCTGAAACCCAAACGGTCAGTTTGTTTCACACCAGAACTTAGCGAAGTAATCGGTTTTGGTGGAGAAGATTGGGAATCGGACGATCCTGATGACCAGGACGATGATGACTCGAGTGAAGACGATTTGGTTATAGAATCGGAAGAAGAGGAGTCTGGAGCAGAACTGAAACGAATCACGAAAGAGAATACTGATTTCAATACCGTTAATTTGAAGCTGGAGAACGGTGTGAAGAAAACAGCGCAGTTGTTACTGGGTAAACCCATTGTTGATTCCAATGGGAAGAAACAGACGTTGATGGTGTCGGTGACACCGTTTGGGGAGGATGCGCCACCTAATCCCAAACGGTTTATAAAGACTATATCGCATATCCCCATTTCTAAAACTAGTAATAAAGAGAGTGTCCCCGAGACGAAGCCAAACAGTGTTGTTCTTACATCGTACACCAAGAACGAAGATGAGAGTAGAGCGAAATTGGAAGAAAAGAGTCTTTTAGATGAAATCACGGAAACGTTGGAGAACAGCAAAAACCCCATCCAGATCATGACACGGAAGAAGACAGTCAAAGATATCGTGCTGACAGTTCCCGCTGACGACAACAAGGAGAATGTCAAAATAGAAGATGACAATAGCAAGTCGAAGTTTAACTCGACAGACCGCAAAGTGGCGCTTTCACGGACCCCAGCTCTAAAACGGGACCAAGAAAAGCCGGTGATCTACCAAACATCCACGGCAAAAATCGAGCTCAGTAAACTCACCCCCATGGGGAGTCTAAACAGAACTAAAAAAGACGAAAAGATTGAGGAGAAGATCGAAGTTCAGCCCCCCAAATCTTCCCGAGAACAAGCGGGAGAACCTGACGGTCGTGCAGACCCCGACACCGTCACAGAACCTCCCGCTCTCCCCCTTACGCCTCCACCTCCTCTCGATGTCCAGAACTCCTTTCTCCACTCTCCCATTTATGAGAAGCCCAAAGTACCCTCCAAACCTGCTACGGTGCTCATCAGGAAACCTGTGGTTCCCACCCAACATTCCGAAGTGAAGAACCAAGTTCTCACAACGTTCGGTGGGGAACCCAAAATCGAGGAACTGAAACCGGCTCTATGCAAACAAGACTCAAACGGGAACAAGCGACGAGCCCCGAAGCCCCCCGAAGAGCAGATCTATACCCGCAATTCGCTGAACTTGAGGAGCGACTCCCCGGTAGTGAGAGAGCTGGAAAAGCGGGATCGGGCTTCTTCGTGTAGTCCGAAAATGCGCGACTCCATGGAGTTGGTGACAAGTATTCCAGAACCGGCACCTAGGAAAATGTTATCTGTGTCCACCGACAGCTTGGCTAGTGAGGAAAAGAAGAGCAAAGAGAAGAAAGGGAGGTTTTCTTTGAAGAGGTTCCTCCGTATGGGAAACAACAAAGACGGAACGAAACTGGAGATCCTTAAGTTTGAAGAAGTGGGTCCTCCCTTGCCCAAACCACGACTGGTTATAGTGCACCCTTCGGACTTCAATGGCGCAAGAGTGGAAGTCGCAAAGGGGGGCGAACAAGAATACCAAACTCTACCCGTCGAGCGATACTCAGATACCAATGGTTACGACTATGAAAAATACATCTCCAAGGCACAGAAACCACCCCCTCCACCGCGTAACGATGACGTGAATGGCCACAAACCGAACCTACCCCACCCTCCCAAGTCCGTCGAGATCCTAAAGAAACAGAAGCAGTACACAAACAACTCAAATCGCAAAGAGAAAGAGACAGTGTATGCCAATATCGGAGAAGTGAGATCCGCCATTGTTCCCAATAAACCCCAACGAACTGCCAGCATGAGGGAGCACGACGCACAACAAAAACAAGATTCCAAGATGTCTAACAACTACGAACCTATTAACATCGTAGACAACGGGGAGAATGTCTACGACTACATCAACAGTGGCAGGTCCAGCTCTCCCGATTCTGATTCTAGTCGAAATAAGAATAGTCCTACTACGAAGACTGCAAGATTGAATAAGAGGTCCGAGAGCAGCATCGATGTCTCGGGAGACTACTTCAAGTACAGCGCCAACATTCCTAGGTCATTGTCTCTGACATATTGTGGAAGCGAGACCGAGTCGGAGATTTACTCACCATATAGTTTCTATGGAAGCGAATCAGAGGTATGTAGCTATTCTACAGGGTGTTATGGAAGTCCTAGCAAAAAATTTAACCACAAGTAGAACTCGTTAAAATAAACATTTTTTCTATTTACCACTTTGCTAAAATGCGCAATTTTTTTGGAACATTTTTCTGAACCCTGATTTCACTCTTAGCATGCCTACAACTGCAAACTTGAACGCATCAGCAAGTTTTTGTCGAGCGACACCTTTTGGGACAAAGAATTTGTCGTTGATACTAAATTTTAGTTATCAGTTGAGTGTCGCGGCGCTATGTTATGATGGCCTGTGCTCGATTCTTAAGCAAATACGAAGAATTTATTCATTGCAATTTCCAAGAACATTTTTTTTTCTATGGTTGTACGGGCTAATGTTAGGTAATGTAAACGAGGCCCGCCGCTTGTGCATGGAACGTTTTTCAAATCCCGAAATTCCATGGTGAGGTCCTTTTGTGAGAACACAGTGCAACGTTGATTATGGCAAATTTTCTTCCCCAACTCCAGATTTCGGACGTCCCAGATGTAATCGCGTTTTGGAAATTTAACCTGAAATTTTTAACTATTCGAAGATGTGGTTCGAAGTGTCGGTGTGTCTTATTTTTACAGGATCCAGATGTTTATTTTGACAAGTTCTTGTGGTTAAATTTTAAAAGTTTCAAAACACCCCCTGTATAGTTCAAGATATGTTGTTTTAGTTAATTGCGTAGCTCCTTACTTACTTAACACTGGAATTCTTGTTCCTCTAGGTGACGGAAGATGACCACGAATGGATCCAAAACGGACGAACTCACAAACTTCGATCCAGGAAGGGTAGGAGCATTGTCCATAAAAACCTGGAGGATAATTACGGAGCTGTGGTCGTTGCAAACCACGAGGCGTTAGCACAAGTACTGGAAAATGTAAGTGTGTTGAGTCAATAAGATGAACTTCAAACTGTTTCTCGTTCTTCGAATTGTCTTCTCAGATCCAACAAACGAATCACGTCCAGCCAGCCCTCAGAGGCTTGAAGTCTCTATCCCAACTCCGATGGACCGACTTCACACTAACACCAGGATCTACACCTCTCACAGTCGGTTGTAGAAGGTTTCAGCAGGCCCTCTGGAATACTCATCACGTTACTCTTGTCATCAACACCGGTGTAGTATCCTCAAGCACTCTAGCTCTAGGAACATACAACCTCTCACCTATCATAGAGTTTAGCGATCTTGTACCAGCGCAGTTCTCCAACAATGACAACGGTGATAACAAATACATTCAAGGTTAGTGGTAATAGTGTGTTGCTTAAAATAAATAGTAACTTGTTACAGCAACCGTATCGGTACTGCCGTGGCTTCAAGTTAACACGATAGAATCGTATAGTGAGTCGGTAATCAAGAAAGGATCGCAGAGCCATGAGGACGGGTGGAAAGATGCAAGTTTTGTGATGCTGCAGTTGGTAAACGCGCTGAAGGTCTTGCAAGCGCAAGGGATCGAAGAGTTGTCGTTGTCTTTGAATAGTTTTGTATTGTGTAAGGACATGGACAAGGACGGTTATCACAGGCTGTGTATCTTGCAAGGGTATGTATCCACTATCATTGTGTTAAAGAACTTCAGCTACTCCTTGGGTAAATACTTCGCTAAACAGGGTTTGATGCAACTACAGTATCATCACAATCGCTTCGAAAATGACAGACCGGATTAGAGCTCGCAAGTGCGATATTTATCCGAGAGGATGACCAAAGAACATTAATTCCTTCTTTATACTGTGGACTAGACGTAGACGTGTATTTGCCAAATCGATAATCCGTTTTCTAAAATTCCCTATTGGAATAAAGGGTTATGTAGGCGAAAATGTTCAGATTCGTTTTTCATGAAATTTGTGATATTAGCCAAAACTTCACGGGCCTGAATATGCACGATGAGACCCTTTTTGAAAAAAAAACGTATAGAAGGTGTACAGGGGTCGATGCAAGACGTTTTCTGAACATCAATTTCTGTTAGAAAAGTCGAAGCAATTTTAACAACTTTTTAGTATATTGTGCAACTAGTGCGGCAAGTTGGCGATTGCCCACGAAAGCGAAGTTGCTCACTTCGTTTGTGCGCTCATTCGCTTGAGGGGGCAATCGACAACGCCGCACGAGTTGGACATACTATTTTTTATTGCGAATACCGAATAAATCCCAATATAAAATTGGAGTCCAGAGGCAAATTCAGTTTTCAGTAGTTTGTTTATTTGAATTTGCGAGTGCGAAGAATAATTTGCGTGCGACAAGTAAACTTTGCGCACCCAAATGATCAAATGGGCAAACAGTTACTTTGCTACCGTAACCAAGGTTGCAAAGATACTGTTTGTCTGCATGAGCAATAAAAATTAATTTACATACAAAACTACCGTAATTCATAATACTTAAAAATCTATTAATAGTCACACAACAAAAATACAAAAATAACACTAAACTAACAAAATCAATCGGAAAAATAACCTCAAAAGCGGATCAGCTGGTTGTCAATTTATTGAACCCCCATTTGCCAAGAAATGGACCGGCCAACCCTTTTCCGTCCTTTTCCGTTTTTGTACACATCTGTCAAACTCTACTTTTTTGAGACTGATCTGAATTTGACAGATGTGTATAAGAAAATATGTGCCTCACCTTTATAAGCACACGACTGAAGTGAAACTTGCTAAGGAACAGGGGCCCCCTTGGGACAGGTGAGGCCCCCTTGGGACTAGCCTATTACGCTAGTCATTTTATTCACACGCCTCCCTACTAATCATAATAATCATCGCCTAAAAAACGTCGTGTGCACCTCGGCCAAAAACTAACTTTGACGGCCTAGGTACAAAAATTACTATTGTAAGCACACTATTAGCGCTTTTGGCATAATTCGGAACGCGGACAAAGTTTATAAACCAAGCCGTAGGCGAGGTGTGTAATTGCCCCAGGTTTGCAAGGGCACTTTCTCAACAAGGTTTGAATACTATATTTTTCTCTAGCGGCACAACTTCGTTGTAAAAAAGTAAAAAAAAATAGTAATAGAACTTGACAAGAGCAACAAAATTTCTATCTACCATTTTTGCAAAAACCAACATTTTTTCAGCATTCTTGCCCCTTCACAAATTCGTATTGACGAGTCGACTCTGCTTGCAAAAAGGAGTCCGATTATTATTTACCTTGGATGATAATAAAAGATGTACTTTTTTGTTCCGATTTTTTTGTGACATTTAATTGTTTTCTAAAGTTTAATGTTTTTACATTTATTTAGTTCAAGTGATTTGTGTCTGTAGTAGGATGTAGTTAGGTACCATTGTCCATTCTATAAGTGAGTGAAAGTGAGTTTAAAAAAAACTCCAACCCTTTGTTTAAGACATTGTGCTTAAAAATGCTTCGGCTGCTCGAAGGATTTACAACCAACGTTTTCCGAAAAGTGCAACATTTGAGGGATAATGGAACTTGTAATTATTGTATGAAGTCTAAAAAAAGGTCAGAAACATTGTTTATTAATATTGCGAGCACGAAA
Organism: Diaperis boleti; assembly: GCA_963583935.1. Taxonomy (NCBI): domain Eukaryota; kingdom Metazoa; phylum Arthropoda; class Insecta; order Coleoptera; family Tenebrionidae; genus Diaperis; species Diaperis boleti. Next base: position 31,575,010 of record OY757245.1, on the reverse strand, counting down.
AAAAAAACAGTAAATCAGATGAAAATATTGACGACAATAATTTTTGCGTTGCAGATACAAGTTTTTATTGCGACGAAAATAATGGCGAGTGCTTGCACGTTTCTCAAGCAACAGAAACGGGTCGATCTGAAAAGCAAAAATTGGCGGCAATATTTAGACCTAGAGTTTGGCTTGACAATTTAACTTGTAAATTGTAATTTCAAATAGCTACAACAAAATTGATGGAATAAAGCTTCTCAAAAAATTGCCAGTAAAATAATTATCCTAAAGTCCTAAACACAAGTTAAATTGAGCAATAGAGTGAGTTTATTTATAACATTTTGTCCACAAAAATGATCTGTAAAATCCCGTTCCTCCCGTTACGGTGATTGACCTTTGATGATAAAGACAAACTTTTCTGCCGAGCTACGGTTAATTGTTTTTGCGTTTTTGTCCGTACGATAAACGAACCGAAACGTCGATTTTTGTGCTACATTTTGAACTATTTTTAACTCTACAACCGTAGAGTTTATGACAAAGGTGTATTGAGAAAAATTGTTGCTCTTGTGAAGTTGTGTTACTGGTTAAAATTTTTATACCTATTTCTGTTACACGCTGTAGGTACACAATAGAGTAAATTTTATGGCGCTCTAGGTCAAAAACGGTTGACTGTTCTTTACTTTCATTTTGAATTTCATAATTTCTGCGTGAAATAAAATGGAAAGGAGTTATTACCGATGAACTAATTTTTACGCCATTTTTTTTTCACTGTGGCGCTAGCGACAAAAATACGAGGTGACAAAGTGAAAATTCGAAAAGGAACACCTCAAAATCGATAAACATACCAAAAAATAAAGAATCCAGCAAAACTTTCCAGGTAAAATTCTCTACTGCTACTATAAATTAATAATTATTTTTAAATTCATTATAAATCCGGTGTTTCAATAACTATTTTTTAATTAAGAATTAAGAAAGTATTAAAGTACGCAAAGAGGAAGAGGGGAAAAAGGAAAGAGAAAATATAAAAGGAGTAAGACGAAATGGAGGGAGAAGAAGAAAAAGAGGGGAAAATAGTGAGCAAAAAGAGAAACAAAGATGTATGAAAAAAAGAATTAAAAACTTGTAAATCACAAAATTAAGTAAGAAATAAAGCAACAAATAAGCTGCAGAACGGAGAGATAGGGGGAAAAAGGACAGAGAGAGTGTACGTTTTTGGTTCGGTGACGCTCTCTATTGCTCTATCTATCTACGTATTTCTCTGTCTATCTTTATCTTTTTGGTCCACTTTTTGGATAAAAGAGGAAAGTGGTAGGAGGAAGACCGAACACCAAAGTACGGGCATTGATTTGAATTAACCCAGAATTCCGGAAAGAAATAAAGAAAAGCGAAAGGAGCAATAAAAAAAATCAGAAGAAAGCTCCTTGTTCATATTCGCGTTTTCAGCAATCGCAGATTTAAAAAAAAAAAGTGCGTCAGAGGACACCCGGTAGATGTGAAACATCAAAATTAAAGAAATACACGCACGCAGCGTAGGCCAAAAGCAAGCGTCTCCGAAGTGTGAGACGCTTGATATTGCCTCATGACAACGCGTTATCCCCTCTACGTGCGCACAGCGGTAGGCGCAGACGGCGTAGGCCAAAACCAAGCGTCTCCTGAATTTTGAGACGTCTTGGTATTACCCTAGTCTAACGCGCGTATAGATGTTTCACATCAAAAATTAACAACTTTGTTTTCGCCGTTCAGAATTCGTGGATCCAAAAGTAGTACATGATAATATATTGATTGGAAAAACAAAACACTTTTGCATTAAAACAACTATTTACTTACTACCTACCAAAATCCAATAATTTGACGGACGCCCATTTCGTCGGAAGTTTTGATATTTTGCATGCATTTTCTTTGACCTTGAAGCAAGCTGTTTTACGAATCGTGAAGAACGATTGAATTTTTAAACGGGAGCAACAAAGAAGCCATAATCAAATTCGTAGAAAAATCGAAAAACAACTAAAACGGGGAGCGGAAAACAGAAATATAAATAGCAAAAGCAGTAAAAAACCTGTATAAAATTACAACTTTCTTTTTCAGACTCGGAGAAGACGTCCACCTCAAACCTGACAGCTCCGAACACGGCACCCTGTGTATGTGCGCATCCAAAGCCCTATCCCTCCTCCAGCCGACAGCCCGAATAACCCCCCTGATCCAGTCTCTCCTAAATAATGAGCGCGCTGTGACTTTAACCCAGGTCAAATCAATCCTGGAATTCTGCCTCTGGGGCCCGTCAGACGTAGCCCTTGGCAGCACCATCAGAGAACGAGAACTAGCCCTTCAACGATGGCTGGACTTACAAAGGGCCACAGTACTCCACGGCTTGGTTTGCACCAGGGTACAACTAACGGTCTACGAAGAATGCCATCTTTTCTTCTTGGTGCGAAGTAACGCGCGGATGATGTGCGACGCCTCGTTGTTGCTCGAATCGAGCAACTTCCAGCGGAAGTCGTAGGTTTGTAAAGAAGACGCGAGTTGAAGTTTTCAATGTTTATTTTTATCGGTGTGCAGGCAATTGTTAATATTAAAATGTTTTATTGTATATCGTTATGTATATATTGTTAGACTGCCATTGGAATTTTTATACTGTGTGTTTCCAGGATGATTCTAAAACCCGTGTTATTGCAATATTGTCTCTCTTATTTTTACACGTTTCGTATTTTTGTAAACAAAAAAAAATTCAACAATAAAATTACGAACAATAAATTATTGCTTAACTATTACCTTAGCTCTATAAATAAAAGAGTGTATTATTGCTATCGCAACGAAATAAAATCACAAGTTCCATTCTTCTCTTTGAATGGAAAGGCAATTGAAGACCTGTCTACTTTTTTTCTTTTGTTTTTCTATGTACGTATACTTTTAGTTTGAAAGCTATACCTGACATCTATATTCGTGACTATTATTACGGCCATATCCTAATTATTGTATGTCGTGTCTTTCATTACTTATAGACCTTTGTTGAAGTATAGCAATGGGGGAATGTTTGCTCCACACTTGTCTTTGAGCTTCTTGTATTCCTCTGGCTCCAACCATTCTAATGTTGTGGCTTTGATCGAACTGAAAATCACGGTTCATTAAACTGAGCATAACAAAATTACTACTCACCATCGCTGAGGGAACAGGGCGCAGGCCGTCGGTACCATGAACGACAAGCTAAAAGTTGTGCTCAAGTCAGTCTACAGACACCTTTAAAAACTATAAATAACTATATTCTTTGAGACCTGTTATAAGGTCGTGGTTTGAGTGCCCCAAGGTGAACATGCTAGATTGTAAAGTCTAAATACTTACAAACACCCTACAGCGAGAACTTGCAAAGGTCCATGCAAAACAACGATTTTTTGCATCCACCGATACTTCTCCAGTCTTTCCATAATAACAGGTAAAATTAACATTCCGGGAGCACACATGACAATCCTGGAGATCACAACCTGGGAGATTCCTTTGCCGGCTGCAAATTTGGACTGTGCAACCACATTTCCGTTCGCATCTGAACAATCGATTCCGTGCAATAACTCATTTTGTCGCATTAAAGGTATGTTCACACAGTTGGCTGCTGCAACGGCCGCGAATGGGACGTATCTCTATAAGTAGTGAGGTAAGTTTGGAGATGTTATCTGTTATCACCCGCAACACTTACTTGAACGAAAGGACTCGCTCGTTTAGTCCAATAGTATTTGCAACCCAGAGCTGTTATCATAGCGGAACCGGTTGCAGAAGCGTATGCAACGACCAGTTGAGTGGTTGTTGTTGGTGACTTCGCATTGCGGTTTGTGTAGTTGACTAGGGCGTTGAAGGACTGGTTGACCCATTGCCAGAATACCACAGCAGTTGCAGTACTGAAAAAATGTTGAAATACCTATTTTTCTACGATCTCTATTTAAAATACCAAAAATCGCGCTAATCTTAAAAATGGCGCATTGCAACACGGAGAGTGTAATAAGGAAAAGTAAAATCACGACGGTTAACGGCAAAGAACAACTGTAGTGAACTGAAACTGGCAATAATGGTGATAAATATAAAAGAAAGAAGCTTACGGAGTAGAAGATTTAGAATTAATTGTACCAAACACTTTGACATTGCAATTATTATTAAGTGGGTTTTTATCAAATAATTCAACAAAGGTGATTTTTTAGATATTAGAATGTGTTAATACACTTTTATGCACTTTTTTTCTTTTTTTGTGGTGGTCGAAGGAAAACCATAATGTACAACATGTGCCGAAGGATACTTCAAACTCGCGTGAAAGACTCTCGCTGCGCTCGTGGGTCAACTTTCACGAGTCGTTTGAAATATCCGTTTTTCAGCACTTGTAGAATATACTAAATTCCGCACTTGTTACGAAATACTCAAAGAAGTATTCAAAAGTTTTCCAAACTCTAGTAGAAAAATAATCTTTATATCTTTATTGATGACCCTACCACGAACAGACAATAGTGAGATAGCGCAATGTTCACGGTTATAAATCAGAATTGATCTAGCTGTTCCTACATTATCAAAAGCCGGATGAACTATAACTCACTTTGAACCGTTCGTATATATTATCAAAAGAACAAATTAAACAGCTCAAAATATTGTTGTCAGTATTTTCTGTTCGCGCTTGTAGTGAATTGGGGTGTAGATTTGATTCAAAGAGGTTTAAAGGTCGAGTCTTTTTGGAAGTAGAATTGTATTGCTCGAAGGACCATTGATTTGAATTTGTAGTGAAACACTCGCGACTTAAAGAACTTGTATATTACGAATATTTGGTGATTGATAGTGAACGTTTCTTCTCCCGGGTTAGGTTTGTATTGAATTTGAATAAAGGAACCGTGTCCTGATTTTAGATTTTGAATTGTGCCCTTGCGACTGTTGAATAGACTTTTGTCGGATTTAGACTGTTGGGCGGGCGTGAGTGCCGCCAGTCAGGTAAGGCTTTTACGACCCTTTGGGTTTCCCAACTGGCCGACGCGATGGCCGCTGCAAATATTTCTCAACAGCGCTAGTAAATTGTATCTAATATTATCTTATCTTTCAAAATAAGAGAGTAAATTACGGTCCACACACCTCCGGGTCACCGCGTACTTTGTCTCCAGATTCCTTGGTAAAAGTACTGGAATTGGTATCTAAATGTTTTCACCCATGAAACAAAAATTCCAGCAGATATTGCAGTTTCGGTATTAGTAAGCGATCCAATGCAGGATTTCTATATACCGGGTTTTACTGAAATGGATACAAATATTTTAGGGGGTGTTAAAGAGCGTGCAAATGATTGCATAATGCGCATATGATGTACACAGCATAAACGAAAAAAAGCCACTGCACAGATTGTGACACTTGACAGAAGATTGACGAATCGATTTGACAGCCTTTTTGACACACAGCAGACATATGTGACAGACAATATCACAATACACGTGCCAAACACGTTTTTACCAACAAGTGTATTTATATTTGACAAAGCTTTGAGGCACAGAATGAAAGACCCACAGGTAAGCTATTGACTTTATGTTCTTCTAATAATAATTTTCACAGTGACCGTGTATGCCACATCTTTTACTTATTTATTGTTGTTGGATACCGTAACGTGTTTTTTGTGTGATAATTATTTGTTTTCGATATGTGCAATAAAAATATAGTATATATACATGTGAGCATGTGGGAAGTCGGACGAGAATTCCTTCAGCTGGATGACCTCAGCTTCACCCTTCGCCGGCGCCTTCATGCTTAATTTTAATTATTGTATCGGTAACATATAAGTTTGGTTGTAAAGGAGGGTGACACACTCGGTGTGGAACCTTTTAAGACGACGAATATATCCAACCTTACCTCATTCGAGTTTTAATTACTTACTTTTCTTTTAATTTTTTAATAATAAAATTTATTAAGTTCAAATACATGTTATCGCGGTTGATATATCGCGCATGCCTGAGGTAGTCAAGAGTGGGGATTAGGACAGAGTGCAGGGAAATTCCCCAGGCAGACCGAGACAGGATGCCTTGAGCACTAGTCATATTATGTTGCTGCCTATTCATTGTTGGAGGGCAGCGGTATCGTATTTGTTTGACGTCTGCTATTAGTCGCGTCAATAAATACATAAAACAGGCAATCTTCGGAAGTCCTAAGAACAGCTTCGATTTTAATGATTTTTTTTTGTGAATGTTTGTTTTTATACATTATTCAAAATCAGAAACCTTTTGAAGTGGGGAAATAATTATTTATATTGTTTAATAGTATATTATAAACCAAGGTAGAGAAGTAATTTTTCTCAGCTAAGCAGTATTAATTCCCGAGATGCGAAGCATCGAGGGAATTAAGTTGCGAAGCTGAGAAAGGGCTTCTCTACCGTGGTTTATATATTATTTTTTTCACTACTAGCAGCTTAAATCGTTAAATAAATGAAGCACCAAAAATACAATCGTCTAGCGGGTGCCAGGTCACAGTTAATCCTGAATAGACGTTGACGTCTCTGAACATTTGTTTCTTCCGTGGATCGTTGCAAATTTTGGCTCGCGCGTCGCGCTCAACCCCTTAAAAAAACCTACTCCAAGAATGTCATATTTTCCTGTACGTGAAACTCGAAATTTGGACAGGATCGACTGTGACTGGCATCCGAGGTTATGTATTTTTTTTTTGACATTTCTCCGTCAGAGACCGGATTTTCGTGTAAAAACTTGCACAATGCATACCTGTGCTTTTGTAATAATTTAACTTCGTTTTTTGTTTTTTTGCATGAATTGCAGTTAATTAATGTCTAATATTTGCAACTGGTGCAATTTGTGAAAATCGAAGGGCGCTGTTGTTAAGTAGGAAGATAAAATAATCGATATGCATTTTGCATCAAATCCGGTCTCTGTCCATTATTAACTACTGGTCAATTCGCGATTCAAGTTAAGATTCCCGCCACAAACATGGCCGCCAAAGGCGGATGGTAACATAACCTTGCTTTTTGGTTACATCTTCATTTTACGTTTATAGTAGTTAAACCTTCCGATTTGTATGTTATTAACCAATTTATTAAGCAATAAGCAATAAACAATAAAGTGACAAATGGAAGTCGACGCCAACGGCGTAATAACGATTGGTTCTGTGAAGGAATATTCACATCATCTTGCACTGTTACATCTTTTGTCGACCTCTCAGCTTGAGTATGTTCTGTATTAAGCTGAAACTTGTTCACGTACATCTTGCCTAGATATTTCCAGCAGTAAAAAACGCACTTGTTCATGTACATATTTATTTCCAACAGTGGCACATCATCCACCTGTTCTAGTATATCGGGGTGATTTATCTGTATTCGTCTTGGATTCCGCCATTTCCGCACAGAACAAATTGTTTCATCTAATAAAAACTAGTCACTCACAAGGGTTAACTTAGAAATTTAAGCTGACCATTTATTGTTGACGAGAAAGGAGTACATAGTAGGTATCGCCCGGGCGGCTGTTATTTAACAAGATTGTATTTTTCCATTCAATATGTATGTTAAAAGGAAATTCTTTCTGTAAGTAAGTTATCTTTAAAATGATTTTTTCGACGTCTGTCCGTCTGAGCTTACCTTACCTTTTTTTTTCCTTTAAATACGTATATGAAAACTGAAGTAATTTTTTTATGTAATTGATTCATAATTACCTTATTTACTGACGGATAACTTTTCAAGAAATTGTTGTTGAACTCTCGTATCAAATATAAAGGCGAAACTAAGAAAGACCTCAACAAACATAATATGATTACTCAGTACTCTGCATTTCCAGAAACGAATGAGTATCCCATATTACCTACCATCTATGTATAGAAACGCGCTCACAGAAACGAGACAAATCGATGATTAATTAAGATACAAAGGAAAAGAAGTACAGGTAGTACATTTGAATAAAAAGGGAGTACATTTGCAGTAGAATTATCCTCCGGAGTACAGCTCATAAAATATAAGTACAAAACTCCCAAAAGGAGTAGGTACGTTTGGTCAGCTTAAAATTGGGAAACTTATTATCTGGAAGATCTGTGAAAAAATCATCTGCTTTGAAATGCAGAGAGCAGACTCTCATGTATTGTGTGAGCTTTTTCCCAAGCTCTTCATCTGTCGATGAACTCTTGACTCCCAAATTTGTTGACGATCAAAAGTTTTTTTTGTTTGGCAGAGAACAACTGAAAAATAAGGTCCCTTTTCTTACCGGCTTTTCAAAAGTAATTAAAAACAATAGTTTCGATTGTTTGATTTTAATCGAGGCATATTTAACACGGTATATAAACAATAAACTCACCGCAACCGTTTAACTCAATGCGCGCAATCCAGCACTATCCGCCTTTGACCGTTTACAAACTCGCCACCAGAGGGCGGTCCGCCCTTAGCTGGAATCGCGAATAATGAAAAAATTATTAACTACTAGGAAAGAAAAACAACTTCACACCTCCTCTACAAACTATATAATCGTACATTCTACAGTTAGTAGTGAAAAAACACTATTTATTATATTTATATAAAAAAAAATAGTTTTTTCTATAGCAGATGTTAAAGTCTCCTTTGATCTATTCAAATCAAAAGGTCAAGGAGCACTTTAACCGCAAGGATAGATAAAGTAATACTTTAACAGCAAGGATAGATAAAGTAATTTATTTTTTTATTTTACAATTTTTGATTAACATTTTGATCTAAAACAACATTAATTGTACAATTTACATTTCCAGCAATATTAACTCGTGGAACAGATATTTTTTCCTGTGCTAACTGAATAGTGGAAGAAAAAGAAGAAGAAGAACTAGAACTGCAAGAATTTCCACAGGGTATTTTCTTCGATACCTCAACTTTTGTTGCTACTGAGTTTTCAATATAAGATTCAGCAATTGAAGATGATTTCCACCTTCCTGCACGTTTGACTGTTACCAGATCGGCGTCAGAATTTGCTAACATTGTGGCTGCAGAGCGTCGGAAACAATGGCCTGTGTAACTTTCTACATTCGTTAAACCCAAAAAAACATGAATTTTCTGCGGAACATTATAAAAAGTATTTATCCCCACAGGTTGGATGGTGCATTTTCTTTGTCGGTAACACTCACACCACTTTTACTGTCAGTAATGCAGAATAACCGATTTTCTTTATTTCTGGTGTCTATTAGCGAAACGATTATGACCGATTTTCGATCATCAAGATGAGGTGTTTCTAACTCGTATAATTCATTAGATCGACACGCTCCATATAAGCCCATTATCGCAACAACCTTTAGAAACTCTCTTTAGTACTCATCTCCAGCTTCTTGTAAAAATTTTGTTATCTCCTCTTGCTCAAACACTTTAGATTTCTTAGGTTTGTAACTATCCGTCATTTTTTTTAGCAAAGTTATCAGTTTGCTGTATCTGTAAACATTTACATTTTATTTGACATCGCATTCACTAGACTAAACGTATTCCTTACTTTAAAATATCACAATTTTCATTGACAAGTAGCGTAGATTTCAACATGCTGTAATAAGACCATAATGTTGAGGGCTTTACTTTCTTAGACTTTTCCGAAAAGTATACCAGAAGTACCCTTTCGCTACCACTATTCTTTGCAGTTTTCCACTTTTGGAAGCACGTATATTCTGTTTCGTAGACGAGGCGAGATTTTTGGGGCAGTAGCTTTCCCACGGCCTCTAATGCCTCTTCTTCCACGTCTGATGGTAGATTTCCTTCATTTTCGCTCATCTCGACAGACTTTTCAACTGAACGCTCATAAATTTCTCAAAACAAAACGAAATAAACAAACTTTTGCTTAACCATAACAACGCGCATACTAATTAGACTTTAAAACCTTACACGATTCCTAATATTTTTTCATTAACAAAATACACAAAAATACACTATTGCTATAGAAAAAAATAGAATATTATACACGACGATAAATTTAATTATCTTCTCGAGCTTAATTAGCGTCTCGACTGCGTCTCGACGCTAAACAAAACTCTCGAAGATAAACTAAAATTTTATCGTCTTGTATAATAAATTACTATTTTCAATACTTATTCTACAAATAATATACGAAAGTAAATTATAAAATTATTACGAATTGTGGATTATTTATTTTAGACATTTATAAATAAAATAATTAAAAATTGTTCATCAATACTTGTAGGAAGGAAAAATTTGACAATTTTCCTCGATTTCCATGGGATTCCCTGCTCAGATCTTGACTTTTTGAGAATGGAACTACCTCAAGAGTATACCCTTTCAAATAAAAGAAGAATTTTGTAAATCGGTCTACAATTGACGAAGAAATCGGTGAACCTACATGAAGTCGGTTAATAAAAGGGAGCGAAAATTTGAGTATCTTTCTCGATTTCCATGGGATTCCCTGGTCAAATTCTAATTTTTTGATAATGGAACCACCTTAAAATTATACCCTTTCAAACAAAAGAAGAATTTTGAAAATCGGCCCACAAATGACGAATAAATCGGTGAACATACATGAAGCCGGTTAATAAAAGGGAGCGAAAATTTTAGTATTTTTACCCGATTTCCATGGGATTCCCTGGTCAGATCCTGATTTTTTGATAATGGAGCCACCTTAGGAGTATACCATTTCAAATAAAAGAAGAATTTTGTAAATCGGTCCACAATTGACGAAGAAATCGGTAAACATAAATGAAATATAAATACATATATAAATGTTCTGAGGTAACAAGCATTAAAAAAAAAACATACAACCGAATTGATAACTTCCTCCTTTTTTGAAGTCTGTTAAAAAAAACGCAAAACATTTTTTTTTAGATAAATATCATAGATATTGTTTAAATAATATTAATAGTTATGTCCCCGCTCCAAAAGGTTTCTGATTATAAATAATATAAAAAAAGCAAATATTAAAAAAAAAACATCAAAATCGGAGCTGTTTCTGAAGACTTCCGAGAAAAAGACTTCATTGACGCGACTATATAGGCAATCCATTTCTCTCCCCTATAGGCGGTGTGCACATTTTAAATTCCGCGCGTTCTACAGCGCCTTCAAAGATGCCAGAAAGGGCATGATTAGTGGTAAAACAAATAAACGTCATATTTGCAACATTTGTCTAAATGCTTAAGTATCATTAACCCATTAACGGCCAAGCATTCAAAAAAGTAACTATGTTTTTTTTTTCTTAGAATAAGTTTATTTAAAGACATGTTAAACAATCTATATTTATCAAAAATTAAAAAAATATACAGGGTGATTTTTTGAAAACGATCCACCCTAAATATCTAGAAAACAAAAACGTTATGAGCAAAATGCCGAAACCGGTCAATTTTGGTTGTGAGGGGGACACTGACTTAGTGTAGTTTTAGACCTGTAGGTACACCCCCTTGGCCGGGGCAGCAGTCCCCTCAAAAATCTTAAATGGAACAGGGGGTTAAAAAGTTTATTTTTTGAAAGGTCCATTTAACCTCTTTTTGACTACGTAGTAGTTTTTTATTTATACGATTAGTTTTTGAGAAAACCGCTTATTTTGTAGCACAGCCCACGTTCATGTTTTTCCTGAACAACATTGTTGTTAAGCACCTATTGTGAGTACAAACAACGCTTGGGAATGTCAACTATTAAAGACATATTGAGATGTTTTGATGAAACCAATGTTTGAACCACTGTTTCGATTTTAACGTCAAGTAATCAGTTAAATTTCAATTAATAAGTAAAGAAACACACCATCAATGATGAAAAAAAAAACTTCAAAAATAAAAACCCTATCTTTTAAAACAGTTGAATTTTACAAGAGATGCTCGAAATGGGCAGCGTTTAATCCCAGGCAATAGTAGATCCGGTTTTCAAATTCAAATTCAAACTTTTTGAAATGGTTCTCGCGGAATTCGCCTGAATTTATCAACAATTCGTTGTCTGACTTCAAATGGCCCTAGAGAAAAATCTAAACTTGTCAAGTCTGGTGATCTTGCTGGCAACTCAATTGCATCACGTCTGCCAATCCAATGGGTCGGCAATCGCTTGTTAAGCCAAGGCATAATGTGGTGGAGCTCCATCTTGTTGAAATGTCGTTTATGAATATGTTTAGCACATTTGTTTTGGGAGCCGTAAATAAAAATAATTTTAACTTTCTCAGCAACTGAGTTGACCAGTTTTTATCCGAACGTATGCAGATTTACTTTAAAACTGAATAATTGTCAATGTCAATGAATAAGAAACAGTTTTTATTTCAGAAAATACTTGATATTTCAGAAAAAAGATTAACTTTTTTAGCTAGCAAAACGTTTTCTTAAATAAAAAACTACTACATAGTCAAAAAGAGGTTAAATGGACCCTTCAAAAAATAAACTTTTTAACCCCCTGTTCCATTTAAGATTTTTGAGGGGGCTGCTGCCCCGGCCAAGGGGGTGCACGTGCAGGTCTAAAACTACACTAATTAAGTGTCCCTCTCAGAAACAAAATTGACGGGTTTCAGCATTTTGCACATAACGTTTTTGTTTTCTACATATTTAGGGTGGATCGTTTTCAAAAAATCACCCTGTATATTAGACTGGGCCAAAAAAATAAAACATTTTTTTTTTCGTAACGGTACTATGAAAATATTGTTCATGATGACAAAATAAAATTTTTCTAAAAGTTTGAGCCCTTAATAAAAATATTAAGAGGTGCATCATCGCAGTTATAGATTTTTTAACAGTTGTTGCGTTTTTTGCATAAATTTTGGACATGGTCGATTTAAAAAATTTTTTTTATCTCTTACCCTGATAGGAAATCAAATTCCCTACAAAAAAGCTCTGTTAGTAAATTTTTGTAAGACGAGCCCATTCTTTGTAATTGAGCCTTAAACATTGGTATATATTTTTAATTTTTCACTTTGCACTCGGAATTTTAAAAATGACCTTAAATATCAATATTTTTTTAAGACCGCTGATTATTTTTTAATGCTCTACAAAAAAGGTCTCTTAACATTTTTCGATAAACTCATTCCTATCAAAATTATTTGATGTTAAAGTTAATTTCTAAAGTATTTAACCGTTTATTTTTGCAAATTGAATATCGTAAATGAAAGTGAACATCTATAAAAATAAATTAGTTGGGAGAAATGAACTAAACTTTTTTCACTATTAGGATAAATTAAGTACATTATAAATTAATTTATGATGATAAACATTTTTTTTTTATTACTGTAATACCCTAATAAATTTTGATTGTTTTGAAGAAAACTTTTGTGGCATGCTGAAAAAAAAATTTGAGTCATAAATTTATGATACAAGTCGAAATAATTAAGTTTGACGTGAAATAAACGGTTAAATACTTTAGAAATTAACTTTAACATCAAATAATTTTGATAGGAATGAGTTTATCGAAAAATGTTAAGAGACCTTTTTTGTAGAGCATTAAATTTCCCTTAAAAATAATCAGCGGTCTTAAAAAAATATTGATATTTAAGGTCATTTTTAAAATTCCGAGTGCAAAGTGAAAAATTAAAAATATATACCAATGTTTAAGGCTCAATTACAAAGAATGGGCTCGTCTTACAAAAATTTACTAACAGAGCTTTTTTGTAGGGAATTTGATTTCCTATCAGGGTAAGAGATAAAAAAAAAATTTAAATCGATCAAGTCCAAAATTTATGCAAAAAACGCAACAACTGTTAAAAAATCTATAACTGCGATGATGCACCTCTTAATATTTTTATTAAGGGCTCAAACTTTTAGAAAAATTTTATTTTGTCATCATGAACAATATTTTCATAGTACCGTTACGAAAAAAAAATGTTTTATTTTTTTGGCCCAGTCTACTGTATATAGGGTGTTTACAAAATTAAATGTTGCGCAAAGTTGGCCAAAACCAGTATAAAATTTTACTTTTAGAGTTTATGCATTTTTTTCCATGGAACACTGAAAAACATTCCGAATGCAAGAAAACATTACATTTTCTGCATAACAATGTTCTTGGGTTTTACATTGTCGACTTCTACGATGAATTCTTATTTTTTTTTTTTATAAAATGTCCCACATTGTCGGTTGTAATTTCGTTTGGAAGGTTACTTTTGGATGGTTGCGCCAAAAACGTTGACTTGACGCTTTTGTGGGAAACTTAGTCTTCTTGAAAATTCTACTTATTATACGCTTTATTGAAAGTTCCACTATAAGTCTTAGAACCTCGTTGTCAAAATACATTTCAAAAACATCTAGAGGACTTTTTCCTTCTACAGTCTCCTTCAATTTTCCATTTCATTTGACATTTTCGTTTTCATTTGACTCAGGCGATGTAGAATATGTGGGGTTTTTTGTGTTCCCACTTAGGAAGATTGTTGGATAATTTCACTCTTTTTGTTGGTCTAGGAATAAAAATTTTACTTCTGGAAGGCTCAAAGAGATTGAGGTCGACCGTATCAATATGCGACTTATCAGAAAATATTTCATAACTGCCAACAATATCTTGAGTCAATTCATTTACATTGGCTAAAAGAGTACGCCTATTAATATATCAAACACACAGTATCCAATTTTGAAAAAATTACCTGTTATAATATTATCGTCATCAAAATTTTCCTTCTCAGTTAGATCATCCCCTGAAGGAGGAATAATAGCTGCATCACTTTCGTCATCTAAAATATTTTCAGTTCTGTTTCAAGTTCACGTAATGTTAGAGAGTTCTTTTTGGATAATTTTTCCACTTATCTTGCGACATTTTGTAGTAAGAAAAATAAACATACTGCACTACTCAATTTTTGGTGAGAAACGCTCTCCTTTATTATCAATTGGTAAATACCAGATATTTTTAAACGACTTCAAAAAAGGAGGAGGTTGGTTATCAATTCGGTTGTTTTTTTTTTTTTAAATGTTTGTTACCTCAGAACTCCCGTCATTTATAAAGCGATTTGGAAAATTCTTCTTTTATTTGAAAGAGTATACTTAATCTAATGAGAGGATGTCATGGAAATCCAGAAAAATCCTGAAATTTTCGCTACCTTTTATTAACCGACTTCATGTATGTTCACCGATTTCTTCGTCAATTGTGGACCGATTTACAAAATTCTTCTTTTATTTGAAAGGGTATACTCTTACAGTGGTTCCATTGTCAAAAAATCAGGATCTGATCAGGGAATCCCATAGAAATCGAGAAAAATCCTCAAATTTTCGCTCCCTTTTATTAACCGACTTCAAGTATGTTCACCGATTTCTTCGTCAATTGTGGACCGATTTTCAAAATTCTTCTTTGATTTGAAAGGGTATACTCTTGGGGTGGTTCCATTGTCAAAAAGTCAGGATCTGATCAGGGAATCCTATGGAAATCGAGGGAAATTCTCAAATTTTGCCTTTCTTTTATGTATATGTTCACCGATTTCTTCGTCAATTTTATTGAGGACCTCATTATTGGAATAGCGTTTTTACTAGGTATCACTAACTTATCACTTAAAATTGTAAAAAAATAGCTTTTAAACAAAAGGGAACCGACTTCAAAAAGTGAAAAATAATCGAATACATTTATTATTACATGTGCTACGTAATGATCTGGTTGAAGTCGGTGTCAAGCCAAATAGGTAGTAGATAGATAGGCTGCTCGCTCCCGCTACATCGCAAGTCTCCCGGTCAGCGCACCGGAATGCGTGGGGGGTTCGTGCTGAGCAAAACAACCCAAACGGCAGACGTCGTTGACGGTCGTCTCGAATGATATCGAATTTTTTATGCGTTATAAAGTTGTTGATATTTTTGTATAATTACAATATGTTACAAATTTGTAACCTATTTGCCTTGGCACCAACTTCAACCAGATCATTAGGTAGCACATGTAATAATAAATGTATTCAATTATTTTTCACTTTTTGAAGTCGGTTCTTTTTTTTTGAAAAGCTAATTTTTGAAGTGGAGTCGTCCCAAAATGGACTCCCATTATCTGCTCATCCGTTTCCTGTGATAGTCCCCCCTCGCACTTCCCTGTTCCTGCTTTGATGTTGAAAATTCTGAAGTACCTCCCGAAAAGTTCATGTTCCAGAGCACATGTTTGTAATAATAAATGTATTCAATTATTTTTCACTTTTTGAAGTCGATTCTCTTTTTTTTAAGCATCGAAAGAATTTTCAGGACATTCGATGTCTATACCGCCAACGTTGCGTATACCCCAATTTTTACCAGAAATGTTTGTTTTCAAAAAACGAAATTTAGGTTGGCACAAAGCCAAAACATTATAGTTTGTAAATTACCAAACCAAATTTTCAAATTGTCATTGTTTCGTCAAATATAAATTTTAAGATACACTGCGACAGTAGACACAAAAATCGGGTAAATTTAATATTGTTTTGAATAATCCTTAATTAACATTTTGACAAAACAAAATTATTTTTACAACTATTACAATGTTCTTGATCTATTGTAAATTAATTCAAACGCCAAAATAATGGGCAAATAGTTAAAAAAAAAATCCAAACGAAATGTTGCGTATATGGAACGTTGGCTATTACAAAAAGAGATGGCTATTACACGTTCATGCTGTGCAACATATAAAAGGTTGATCTGTGATTGTGATATATTAGAAGTTTCCACAAAATCTAAATGCAAATTTTATCCAAATCTGCTGTCTTTTTGTTTGCTCGGAAAGGTGTAAAATTTCACAGACAGTGGTAGTATTTATTAGGACAGCTAACAACACAACAACCGATTCTCGATGAAGCATTTTCTCGCACTTTAGACATTTGTCGAATTGAAGAAATCACTATCTGTCAATTCGGTTCCGTACCACTAAAAATGACATAGATGCCGCGTGGTGGCGCTGAGGTAAAATGTGCACACCGCCTATAATACCCTTCTCTCTGGTAGCCAATGTTTGTGTTCTCGTGGAGATTGAGGTTATGTGTATTTTTGATTTTATAAATAATAAACAGTGATCAGTAAAAATATGGATAACAGTCCCCCATTTAATCCGTATATGAAGGGCGCCACAAGGCACTGTTCTTTTGGTGGTTGTACCAGTGACAGTAGATACCAGAATACAACACGAAGAGGTATCACTTTCATTCCTTTTGCAAAGCCCTGCCTTAGAGTGCGCAAAAAAGAAATAGAAGCAAACGAAGACCACCTAAAAAGTTGTGATTCTTGTGAAAAATGCAAGAGGTGGATTTCTTTGTGTCAGCGAAAGGATAAAAGGCTTGTAACTCTGTGTGATGTAACTAAGAATCTGTATTTATGTTCTTTACACTTTGTCAGGGGTCATGGGTTCTCTGACAGATTTCCTGATCCTTTGCCCACAAACACTGTTATTGAAATTAGAGTAATGGTATCTTTTTGTGAAAGTATTACAAGATTAATGACAGACATTTCAGGAATCACTCGGCAAAAGAAGAATTAATGCGCTACTTACAAATATGGGAAAAAAACAAAAACTTTATACCGGCGTTGCTACAGAAACATTGAAAACTGAAGGAATTGAAGATGATCCATTACAAGTAAATGTGTCTCAGATTGGAACAGAAAATTCGGAGAGTAGCAATTTCCGAAATTTATTGAATAACAGATTGCCACCTATATCAAAAATTCAACGGCTTGCAACTGGCTCGACACATAGATCAACACAAACAACATTTACATGGAAAGATGTCTCAAAATTACAAGTAAGTTTGAGTTGTTCCATTTTTATCTGCCATAAATGTATTCAATTTTTAGGAGGAGAATAGGCTTTTAAAATTAGAAGTAATCAGTCTGAAAAAAAAACTTTTGCAACAGGGCGAGAGAAGAAATAAAAAAAATGTTACACAATTTGCAGAAAGTCTGAAGAATAATCAAAGAAAGTGTAAATACTCATACAAGAAAGAACATGCAATTAATAATGATGAATAACTGGAATAAACACGGGAAAAACCAGACGTGAAGCCGCTAGTCTGTGCACAGCTTGGGACATGCGCAGTATACCGCAGGCTCAGGATGAGAAGGGCTATATTGACGAGTCGTATCATGCATCAAGTGCGAATTTTAAAAACACTAATCTCTTGGCAGGCAAAAACTCTTATCATAGTTTTCTGCACACAACAAGCATATTTTGAATACAGTTTTAACCCACCTTTCGCGCAGGTTACGATTTTTTCGGGGCGATAGTTTGTGAAAGTGTTCGATAAATCAGTAGCGGGTACGCCCTTGAGTGTGAAAACTTTGTTGAATTTTATTTCCCGAATTATAATTTTTCGCAAAATTGTTATTAAGGAAAGTTACTCAAATTGACGAGTTCTACCACCCCTAAAATATCTGCATCCATTTCCGTAACACCGTAATTCCTCAGGTAAAAATTATCTAAGATATGTATTCAACAATATGTGATAAAACATGGCTTTAGATCTAAGAAAAATTAAGTATTAACATATAGGTATGTAGTTAAAAAAAACGTGTTTTCCGGGGAATGTTAAAACGGGCGAAAATCACACATCTGGATCGCATATCAGAACCTTTCAACTTGACTTGAGTGGCGATCTAAACAAAATAAAAAACCGTAAAGAACTCAAAGAACCTCAAAGATATTAAATGACTGAAAAACTAAAAGACCCTAAGAACATTGCAAACCTAAAGTTAAAGCTTCAACAAATTTAAAGAACAAATAATACAAAGAACTTGCAAAACTGAAAACCCAAAAGTATAAAAGAAGATAAAAATCTGTCGCCCAAAATGTTAGGGACGTGGAGTATTACATATTTGTAATAGTTACGAAAAATTGGAAAAGTTGTGGAAAATAAAATTCTAGACAATTATAAGGAAAAGTCGGAAAAACTGCAAACGATAGGACGTTTTGTTCGTTACGATCCCAGGATGAAAATAACTAAATTGAAAAAAAAAATGTGGAAAATCGCATTCCAGCCTAAGTTTATACAGGCTGTCTCAACGAAAATTTTCCACTTGAATTTATTCGAGTTACAAATATTTTATTAAAAAAACATACATTTCAAACTTCTAACAAAAGCACCCTATCCGCACTGACTCCCACCCTTAAATATTAAATAGGGATAGTGGGGCATGAGACATATTGTTGAAAAGATCTTTTCATTCTCCACGCAATAGTGTATTTTTTGCTTTCTGCGGGATCATAGTGGATAGTTTTATTAGGAATAAAATTGAGAGTTTTCGTGGCAAGCCACTTTTCTCTGGATAAAACATGCTATTAATTTAAACGCCAAAAACCGCTCATGAAATACAAATTTTACACTTTACTAACCTCGATGAAATGACATGGAAATTTTTCAAAGCACACTTTTTCAATTGAGCGGCAGACAAAGTATTCTGTCTGTGATGGCAGAAATACTTAAATATGAATTTAAATTGAATTGTGCTTGACAATATGTAGTACATGTGACACAGTGTATATTATTTATAGTTTCAGTAATTAATATGTCAGTGCACTCAAGCCAATAACAAATTTTAAATAATATTTTTAACAAATCACACCGATTTGTGAGTTAGGTTCAAAGTCCAGAATCCAAAAATATCATGTTTTTCTGACACATGACGCGACCAAAACAATTGGATAAATACATGTTTACAAGGCCTGCTTAAAACACCAGTTAAGTACAATCAATTAAAAACAGTTCTATTGAATTGATACAGTATTAGTGCTCTAAAGAACTTCCCACATGAAATTTGACACTCACCGATACCACTGCAACATGGCCCCAGTGATGGCCATGCCCCCAGGCACCTGGAAGGACATCCTCCCAAAGACATTCTGTTTTTCTCCACTATCTGGATGGAAAGCACTCTCATACAACTTCTTTGCGTAAATCACTTGCTCGATTGTAGTGCCTGGAGGTTCCTTCCCTATGCGGTATTGCTCCACCAGAATCTTCGCATTATCAAGGGTGTCTTCACTAACAACACAGGTTCTGGGATCAGTCACCCATAGAAAGTGTTTGAAACGACCGACAAATGTGTTTAGATCCCATAGGGGCTCGTCGATTTTTAACCTTTCTGGCATTGTTCACCCTGGAAGGCAGACAAAAATTTGTGAGGTATGGCTGTGAAAAGGCTTAACAAAACGCTTAAAGACGTCATTGTTCAAAATAATATGAGATTATTGGGGGTTTAAATTTAAAGCTTTTGGGTTCAATTAAAGTGCAAAGTGTACTACTCCTACCTAATCTTTTATTAACTTGTTTTTCACTATAAATATTCGTTAATATGAACATGAACATCAAAAACAGCTTGCAACGTACCTCCAAATACCACCAAACCTTCCACTCGAATACCCCAAATTTGACACAAAAATCGACCCGCAAGGCAGCCAAATACTCAAATAGGAAACTTTGCCAACAGCTATAAAAAATCCCAACACTATCCCAGCTGTGTTTTTAATTCCATCGGTGCATTTATATGTACTTACATAAGATGACAAGGTCTTCAATTTTTTTTCGGACCGGATGGTACAAATTACAAGTGTTGATTTAAGGTTAGGTCGCAATCCGGAATTCTGGGTGCAAACAACCCAAATGCCACGATCCCATAATACGGTGAAGCTGATATAAAGTTTATTTTTAACGCAATTTCGCATTCGGGGCCTAAAATTAGATCGGGATTACATTAGCAGGTGCGTTTTGGTTCAATTAACATTTGGAATATGTGGTAAACAATCTAGTTTGTGTTGAGGAAGGAAATTAGGCGAATCCCAGGTTGTGAATCTTTGCCATGTTTCTATAATAAAACCCGAAATTGTCCAATCCTCAGTAGAAATAATACAGTTTTTACTTATTATTTCTTTTTGATTTTGGCGGGGTGGCGATTGCGCACGGGAAGCACCGGATCGAAAATCAGTGGTCCTCAAACAACACGTACAGTGAAATTCATTACTTAGCGCCCACGCTCTAGTGTAAACTTTGAAAATTTCGTACGTGTGAATCAGGATTTTTATCAAGGACAGTCGTAGTGGGGGCAATCTGGTTGCAAAATTATTTGCGAAGATAGTCACGCAGTTTTGTAGGTTAAGAAGCTGTCAGAGCAACTGAATTAGAACTCTTGGTAACAAAACTGCTTCTTGAAGCTGTTTGGACAAGCGGTTTCTTTGTTGTGAACTCATTTTAAAAGCAGATTTCAAAATTTGGTATTTTTTATACTACTCTTTGCACTTGTGCGCGCCTTTCTGTCAAATGGAATGGCAAATTGAGAATGAAGTTAGTGATTTTGCTGCCAATCTCTGAAAGCAAAGAAACTACAAGGGATACTGCCAACCTAACTTTTTATTCAGTGGGCGCAAAGAAATGAATTCAATAGTAATAACAACTGACACCATAAGTTTCTAGACACACTAGATTGTTTGAACTCAACATCCAACTGATTGTGAGGCGAAAAGGGAAACCACGAGAAGTTAGAATTTCGACATTAAAATCTCTCTGCGCTGATTGGTTCATTTTAGTTGTTGGTTTAGAGTCAGTGGCGTATCAAACTTAGGGACCATTCAAATAAATTTCAATCAATAAAAAAACAATGGTTTTATTGAAATTAGGTGCCATGTTCAAACATTTGAACCACTTCTCGCGCTGTACTGTATCTCATGGAAAGCTAAAAGATTAAAGTTGTAATGATGTTTTGTACGCCCATGATTTTTGTTTACTTTGCTCACGTACTTACGCTACGGCGTTGGACGGAATCTCCCGAAAATAAACGAACAAAACATTCGCCTATAAGCTCCCAGCGTACCGGGTCTACATTTTCCGACGTCGTTGACACCGAGTAACTATGAATTCTATGAAAGATACTAAACTTTTTAGTTTTTAAAGATCGTAGAAACTTTTCCATTACATTTTACTTGTGTAAATTGGACTTATTTTATTGTCATCCGTAGTTTTCAGAATTATTATAACTTGAAATTCCGACTCCTAATTTTGAGGAAGTATATAAAACTCAAATTCATATTGGCGAAATTAAATGTATTAAATGTCAATCATCTGTCATCGGCTGACAACCAAATCACAGGCTTACCAACCTTTATGGAAATTGTATTGTTGCCAACTTAAACTTTTAATCTCGATCACTCAGTAGAAGAAAGTTTGTACTTAAAAACAACAGAATATTAGAGAATGAAGTGATTTGCAAGTGCGTAGAAGACTGTCCGATTCGATAACACCCAATTATGAAAATATTTATTGACTAAGAATTTTGCTGATTGTCCTTCGAGATGATTTACTTTGATTTACACGTTATAGTGACGTTGTCCTTTTGACAGTAAGTTGAAAGAAGTTTTGTTACGTCTTCCATTTATTGTCTTCAGATGGTATCTTCTCAAAATTAAATTAAAACAGAAGTTAACTACTAACGGGGAACAGCAATATAGATTATCCTTTTTTTAAACGACTATGACAAATGACAATGTTCGTCTCTGAGTAAATGTAAAAGTTACACAGATCTAGAAGTGTTATTTATATTTACTGAAAGTCTAGTCAAGATGGGTTCAGTTAACATGAATATTATTAATTAAACTTTTCGTTTTTCATTTTTCTGGAATAGTCGCCCTTAGAAAATACCATCACACAAGTTTTGATGAAATAGCTCACCCTACTCGTCACTCATCTATATATTTAATTGAACATGAATCGATTGGTAACACTGTGTGTTATAATTTTTTTTTAATGAAAGACGTTACTAAGATCTAGACCTAGATTACTTTCATTTACAAAAATTTCACAGGTTCATTTATTATTTGCATCTTCTTTTTATCGAAAAGCAATACATTACAGTCACCGACTTAAATGAGCGTGAGTCGTTTTAAGTTAAAAGCAGATAAATACAACTTGGTCCCTCCCCTCAGGTTTGGGTGCGCTGTGAATTCAGAGTGGGGTCGGAAACTCACTCATCTTATAACATTTACTTACTTACTTCAAAGAATGAGATCAAGGTGTACTGCGCCGCATACTACTGAATTATCATATTACCGAAAGAAGATTTATAACTTTACGGGCACTAACCCAACTTGAACCAGCCAGAAACTGGAAAACTGGAGGCATAATTTTTTTTTACGGTCCTTGGAAAACATTAGGGTGTTTTGCCAAATCCATTGCAACGAGATTGTGTGTTTATGTAAACATTTTTATTCCATTCCTCTGTAATGTTGGACTATTCAGTAATGTGTTTATTTTGAGTTCAGGTCTAACATCGATCTCTGTTCTAGGACTGCCGATTGCAATTTTTAAATTTCGTTTATTCAATTCAATTACATTTTATTTAAGTTATACGCTTTTATGGCCGCTTTAATTTCTTTCTATAACAAAAATAAAATAAAATAGAAAACAAACAAAATAAATACAAAAATTCACAAAGAATGTCTGTGATATAATAGGTTTATCATCAAATGATTGTCGTTAGACTACTAAACTAAAGCGTTAGCTCTAGTCGCGATGTTTAAAATGACGAACAATTTGAGTCAAATAATGCAATCAAATTTATGACTCATTTCTATGACATCCATATACATTTTTGTTCCTTTTTTATATTGCTGATGACCCATATATTTGTTTTCATACTTTAATATATTCATTTGTTTCTACCTCTCAGTCTTTCTGTTCTTGGCGATCGTCCATAAACCACGCAACGTTTTTTCGCATATTCATGTTGCCTTTGAAAAACAAAATTTACATATAAAAAAATGGAGGATTTTAACGTTCACAGCCTACGGGATATATGAATCGTTTATAAAGACGCTGTACCGTTGTCTTTGTTTTGCTTAGCGATGTTCCTCTTAACTATTGGTACGTTTTTGGATTTTTTGTTCTGTATTGTGTATTCGTGGTTCAGATGAACTCACCATTGTGTTATTCGAAGACTCGTTGAAATTACCCATATTGTCGAAATACCGGCTGTTCGACGTGGCGCTCCGTTACTGCTCGTAATGTTGTCACAATATACAGGGTGTTATGGAAGTCGTCAAAATAAAATCCGCATTTTTCTGACCCTTTATTTCATCCTCTGCCTATGCCGACATGAACTTGAACGCATCAGAACGTTTTTGCCGAACGAGATAAACACCTTCTAAGTTTTTTTGGGACAAAAAATTTGTCGTTGATAGTAAATTTTAGCTATCAGTTGAGTGTCGCGCCGCTATGTATTGTTATGTGTGCTCGATTCTTGTGGTCACTGATTATTTTATTATGATTTCGGACGTCCCAGATGTAATCACGTTTTGGAAATTGAACCTAAAAGTATTCGAAGATGTGCTTCGAAGTGTATTCGAAATGTCTGTGTGTCAACATTTATCGTTTATCGCACTTACAACAACAAGGATTATCCCTGATCTAAGTTGGAGAGTTTATTATTACTTGATAGCCTACTTCAATATTATGCATATTATGGTAGGTGAGTACATGTTTCCATTTAAACAGTTTTTATTTCGATTCGTTTATCTGGTAAAGTTTTTGTGCCTTCCTCACAATCAATGAATGTGGATCCATAGGCGAGTATTGGTTTTAGGGGTCAAACTATTCTCAATTTTAACTCCGTAAGGGAGCGTTTGCGAAAAAAAATGATAGATACAAAAATGTTTATTTTTGTTTGTTTTACTTGTGGTTAAATTTTCTGCTAGGACTTCCATAGCACCCTGTATATTTTTTAAAGTTGAAATAGCGAAGACAATGGGGTCGTCCCTCTAAATTGAATTTGACGAATTCCACTATAGCATCTCATAGATTTTTATATCATTTTTAAACGCTGTACATTTACCGCCTTTTTTGACGTCATTTCGGGGGAGCATTTTCATTAGTCCGCGCGTTTAGTAACTTTGAATTTCGTCCCGTGTTGACGTCACAGAAATGCGCGCGTTTCAAATAAGATAAATGTTTCGATTTTTTTTTACCTAGTAAACACGTGATTTCGAAATAGGGGTATAATATTTTTTCGTCTAATTTCTAGAAAAGCTGTTTTTGAAAATTGTGGGACGACCCCATTAAAAAAACTGCTGGAGAGACACCGATTTTTAAATTAGTACGCTATTCTTACTGTGGTCTGATTATTATTACTGTTTTTATTAAAAAAAAGGGCTTTGTTGCTTTTATCAGTTTTTTTTTTATATTTTTTATTTAATTGTTCGCTCTTTTAGTACCCTTAATTATCTTTCTGATTTATTTGTTATAGCACTTTTCTTTATCGTTGTCATATTTATAATACGTTTGTGCTTAACTACCAAGAAATATAAGAATTTAAGAAATCACAGACAGAATAAGAAAGATAGTCGTCCAGTGAGTCGATACTATTATACAGGGTCTTCATAAATGATTCATACATCCAGTAGGATTTGAACGTCAAAGCTCTCCATCTAACTACTTGTAAGTTTTGTTTTTCAGAGGCATCATGATACAATCATCCATACCCGATAGTATTAACTTAATGCGTCAAACCCGACAAAAACGAACAAAACAGAATAAGAAAAATGGTAGATGAACCTGACAGCAGATAAACTAGCATAGGAAATACAGTGTCTAAACTAGATAATAACAAAGATAGAAAGAATAATAAAGATAGTCGAACAATCCGACAGCAACAAGCGACACAAAAAAGAAAGCCAGTCGCTAAACTCGATTGTACAGGACTTAATTCGTACATCCAGTAGACTTTGAACAGGCAATTATGTATGAATCATTTATGAAGACCCGATACCAACTTTTGGTACTCACTGAATTTTGATTTTCGGTCAGAATCGCATACACAACTTCTTGTACATCTACTGCATTAAATTGCTTTTCGCCCCATTCAGCAATTGTCTCTTAGTAATTAACAAAATCGCAACTATTTATAGTTTTCTTTCATACTTTCAAACTTCCACGTGTCCAGTGCCGCCAACCTAAACAAACGTCAAAGTTTAATGTCCCACAAAATAACAATAATCGGCCGATTTACCATCCGATACCAGGGGACAAGCAGATTTTTGGCCCCCCTTGCATCCCACGTCCATCACGTCGACGTCCAGAGGGCCCCAAACCCGGGCTGTATCCTTCTAAACTGGAAGTCTCCATTTCAATGATTTCAATGTCGGTTTTCCAAACATGGCGGACCAAGAAAGTTGTAAAGACATTCAATTATTGAAAAGTACAAGAATATCGGTTTTTGTCGACGAAGCTTTACCAGACATTTTAGTTGTAACGTACGAATTCGGTGTAAAAATATTTAAAGGAGTTCTGCTAGATTCCACCAAAAGGTGAGCCCCAAGTTCGTTGTCGATAACTGCCTTTGCAAAGCGAGTTTAACGGAATAGTTTGATTCTGGGGAGCTTTTATGATTCAGACAAGCAGACCCGACCGATTTGTGCAACTGGAGATACGGAATTTAGAAAGCAAAAGTGGTGTTTTATGGATATTGGCTGTGGGGGTGTCTGGACTTTTAAGGGGGTATAACAGTTGTAGAAATGTGTTGTTTTTGGGGTGTGCTTGTCTGAAATAGGGCTGCCACGTGGTTTGTGTATGGTGTGACAAAGGTCACATTGTGATGACAATTCAGACACATTTTAAGGTCTTTGTATATTCATTTTCATGTTTTAATGTTATTCATTGGTGCTTTTGGTGTTTTAGCAATGTACACAGCAGATAAGGGTGTGCACATATTGTTTTTCACTCCATCAATTTATGGGCGATGTTCTAGAATGTTCTGTCATACTAATAATCAAACCAGATTTCTGTGGAAAACAAAGGAGGTCTCACATTTGACAGTTAACAAAAAATTTGGATTCAGTAATTTTGGTCCATCTTTTGATGACTAAATGATTGAATTCCCCTTCATTTTGTTTCTAGAATTACTGTGTTTTCACCCAGGTAGAATATTCTGAAGCATAGTTTAATTCAAACCAAATTAATTTGTAACTACGACAAGCGGCTTGTCGCACATGACCAACTTTGACTAATTTAGTTTTTGATCTCTTTATTAGAGGGCCTAACTCAGTTTTGAAACTTATCTTGGTTGACTTTCAGCGATATTAGCTTCCAAATTGGTTTGAATTAATTGATGATTATGTTGTGCGGAGCAGCCTGGAACCCTTTTAAATATATATTTTTTTAGTTCTAGCGCTCCCTTCAAATACAAATTCAGTAACCGCTCCAAACCAACTTATTCCAAATTCAGTAGAAGGACAAATACAGAGTGATTCAGAGTAACATTAGTCAAAAAGCGTTTTGGAAACAAAAATAATTCTTTTTATTTACACCATGATTTTTAAAATTTGACATTTCATTAACTCTATCGTTCGCAAAGTGAAAATAAGAATGAAAAGAAACTTATGTAATGCTTCAAATTGATGCAGACTATTGAAAATATTGATAGCGAAAGTAACGTCTACGCCCCTGCCCATCAACTCTGAAATAAGCATGTGAATGATCTACGCATAACGTCCAAATTTTGATTAAAGTTGCTGATCACCCTGTAGTACAGTGTGGTTAACTCAATCGTCTATCTGGCAGGCTGTTACGTCGCGAATGCATGTCGTTGATTAGGTCAAGCATCAAATGATCTTCCCATGAATGTAGTAGTCTCATCAACGACATGCATTGTATCCATCAGCTTGCTAGATAAAAAAATCCATTGAGCAAATAATTTACTACAAAAGGTCATTTAACTGGAGCATGTTTGCGAAATTGAAACGGTGATCAAAAACGATCTTGATTGGATAAAGAGTCGAATAATTATTTACGATTTTACATGCGGCGTATTTTAAAATACTGCATGACACTGAATTTGTATGAAAGAAACAAATACAATGGACTGAATACGTCTAAACAATACAAATGAATTTTTCAACATTCTATTAGGACAATTATTACATAACCTTGAAGTTGTAGATACCGGCAATAATTATGTTGATAACTATTTTCTAATGATTTTAGTTACCAATCGTGTAACAGAATTTTTCATCAAAGTTTGTTTAATGCTCAAATAAAAAGTTAAATTCATATTCTTAAATTTAATAATTAAGTTAACAATAATCTGATTGCACAGAATTAAACACGTGGTGAAAAAATCTGTTACACGATTGATAACTATTTTTTAACGATTTTAGTTACCAATCGTGTAACAGAATTTTTCATCACGTGTTTAATTCTGTCCAATCAGATTACAATGAGAACAATATACTGACGAGTTTTCTAGTTTAATTGTGAAATTTAAGAAACTGAATTTAACTTTTTATTTGAGCATTAAACTTGTTCTTAATCCTTTAACTTATTACTATTAAATCTATTGGAGTTGGTCATAGTTCTAAATGATGAAGTGATTAATGACCTAATGATATTTTTGATTTGAAAATGAATTTTGACTTCGTTTCGTTTTGGAAAATGTATATCTACATATGTACTTGTTTTTAGGTTTTATTGCAACTTGATAATACATCATTATTATGGTTTTGTAACTAAATAGCGTTGTCCGCGCCGATGACAGTAATTTCAAGTCGCTCAAAACGTGCTCAAAACCTTGCGTTTGGAAAACAGACAAAATTACGCTAGATGTCACCACCTCGCGCATTAGAGTAAACTGTAATAGTGTTACAGAATGAAAAATAAGGATTGCGTGGAACAAATTAATTCCAATATCAAAATTAAAAGTGTGATTAATTTTTTTGAAAACCAGATATTTAGAAAATAATGCAAATCTTTCCTCATCTTTATTAAACATTTTTTGTCGCTAATTTCATTAAAGTTTATTTTATTTAAGTTATTTTGACAATTTTGACAACGGTTGACAGTTATTCGAGTTTCATGCCTCCTTATTGCAGTTTCCAAGTCGTGATCCAAGTCCACCTGGTGGCGATTTTACCTCTATTGGTTCGACTTTGTATTACTGTCAATTTCATCGGCACCGACAACGCTAAATAGAAATTATGTTTAAAGAATTAAAAAGATAATTTTTGTGTTGTCACTTTTTATTTCTTCGGTTTTTTTGTTTGTGGTTTTCCAGTTTTCTTATTCAAATTCAAAAAAGTCTAAAAGTTAAGAATGAGTCTGTACATTCATTATGGTAGTTGGAATAAATTCTTCCCGTCGATTGAGCTTCTTTTTTTCTTGATTTTTACTCAATATTACCTATTTTTTGTCCAATTAGTAACTATTTATTGTTTTAAGATTTTTTGATTTTCAATAATTTTTTTCCTCTCAACTGTCTATTTTTCACTTATTGTTAGTATTATTATTAGTTTATAAAATTATTAGTCTTAATTAGTGGTTTCATTAAAAAAGATCCGTGTTTTTTTACCTTCAACGATTCTTTGTCCTAAATGGAATCATCTATAAATCTCCCACATAACGAATTTCTTCGATTTTACTACCTTTTATTTCATTCATTTTTCATAAGTTTTTCTAATTCTCTTT
This sequence comes from Diaperis boleti, assembly GCA_963583935.1. Taxonomy (NCBI): domain Eukaryota; kingdom Metazoa; phylum Arthropoda; class Insecta; order Coleoptera; family Tenebrionidae; genus Diaperis; species Diaperis boleti. The sequence goes on along the minus strand of OY757245.1, from coordinate 31,545,776 downwards.
TTATTTTTAGTTTCTGGGGTTTCCTTTTTTATATTACTTGATTTTTTCCTTCCGTGGTATATCCAAAGATGACATTTTCCTCTGTTCTCTTTAGATTTTTTGAATTGTTCATATTTCTCTTCATCAAACGAATTTCTTCCTTTATTAGCTGTTATTTCTTCAAGTCTTCCTGATAGGTACAATTTGTCAACAATATGATCTCTTTTCTTTTTCCTACATTTTATAAATTGAAAATTCTTGTTTTCTCATCAAGAAACATGTATTGCTTTGCTTTAGATTTTTTCTTTGTAATCCTCTATTATACTTCTATCGAACCATTTTTCTTTCATGTTCTTTTCACAATAATTATTCTACTCTTTTTTCTCCCTTATTTTCTCTTTTTTCCGCTGTCTTGTATTTCTTTCTCTTCTTAGTTCTTTCCCTCTCAACTTCCCTCACCTACATCTTCGCGATTTTCTTCACCACTCGTTCTTTCGGGTCTTCATAAATGATTCATACATCATGTTCCCTGTGAAAAACAAAATTTACATGTATGTACTTAGATGAAGTATTTTGACGTCCAAACCCTACTATAATCCATTCCATAAACTCTCGATATGTCACAGTGCCGTTAGGTTGTCAAGGCTAAAAATACCTATTTGGTTACTGCTGACTTTTATATTAAATGTCGGTGACCATTACGAATTCAATTTAAAGTCGTATATTCCATCAATTCTTCTCCCTCTTTCATTTTGTGATTTTCTTTAATTTTTCTGACCTTTGGTTACGTATACCTTTTGTTATTCGTATTTTTGTCGTTTTCTTTCTCTCTTTCTGTTTATTTTTCTGCTTGTCTCTCCTTCTTTTCATTTTGTTTTTTTTTTTTTAATATCTTAGCTTTTCCTCTCCTTTCCATCTTTGTCCCCCTATTTCTCTTTCTCTTCCCTGATCTTCGCCTTTCTCTTCCTATATCTTTATTCTTTGCCTACTTTAGCCACCTTTATGGTGTGTGTCATGTTTTCTTCCTTTTTGTGCACCCGATTTTTTTATTATTTTTCTAAAACCTGATTTTCTGGATGGGGCGCATTAATAAAATATTCAGTTTTATTGCTGTTGCAGAAGGTAAAACGGAGTTTTTCTCCTACCCCTACTAAAAGTAAACATTTTAACGGGAGTAAAGTAACAAAACCTCGTTATTTGGGCACTTGCTGTTCTCTACCAGCTCTCGTCGAATGGTAAACAGTCTATATTTTGTACACTCCGTGTTCTGATTAAATTAATCATTAACTGTCAGTCAGAACTGTCAGTGTCGTTACTAAGGTTCGGCGGTCTGGATTTAACTTCTCGCAAACGTCTCCCACCACACCGACCCAGCGGCGTACGTAGCGGCAACACGGAAATTTGTAAAGAAGTTAAGCAGGCAGATTTAAATGGACAAGCGCGCGACGCCACTGGAAGAGCGATAGCCTAGGTAGTGGGGTCAAATAAATCCCGACCGCCGAACTATAGTCATTACCTTCACTTTACCTCTTCTTTTTGTCACTGGTAGAAAAGACAAAGTACGAGTATTCGAGTAAAAGTGATTTTATTTTGTTCGAAGGATTGCAAACTCGGCATACTCACAAACATCCTTCTCACAAAATAAAATCTAACTTTTAACTCTCGTATCACAATTTACTACTTTTATTATTTACTATTCTACGGACACTATGTTGAATGAATGTTTAATTCAGTGTTGTCTTCTGTACCTTCGAGTTTATTTGTGGATCTTTTTTTTTTTCTTGACTATTCTTATATGAAAATTATGGTATTATGTACTAAATTACTAAGCATTCTTTTGTATGAGTTTCTCATCGAATAAAAAGGTTTCTCTATTTTCTTTTTGGTTTGGCACGTTCTTTTACTATTCTCTTTCAGAATAGGACTTTCTTTTGGCTTTTTTATTACTACTTCCTATTCCGAAGTTTCAGTTATTGATCATTATTTTTTACATGAATATTGGCAGAACATTCTTCTCTATTCTGATTCTTAGGCCTACTATCTTTCTTATTGTAGTTTGTTATTACTATTTAACATACAGGGTGATTTTTAAACGAGAAGTGGGTCCATAAGTAAGTCTGTTGGCAATAATCTCGAATTTTTGCAAAGGATGGGAGATGCCTATGGATATGGATATTTTTTTTTCTCAACGCAGTAAATTACAATTCCGAAAAAATGGTAAGGTTGTAAATACAGGGCCAACACGTATTTATAAATCATACTGCCCTTACCATTCTTCCCGCTAAACGATTTTTTAGTTTTCTTGTGGATTATGCCTCACTTTACTTTCAATGACAAAGCTTTGACGCTGAATTTTGATTGTTAACTCGATTAGAACGATGAATACATGAAATAAAATCATTTAAAAAATCTGAAACGAATATTGATATTTTTTGTTGCTGCCAATATTGACAGATGACATTCAACTTTTTTCCAAATTATACCGAATGTATGTCGTTTATACACTCTGTATATAGTCTATTAAATTAATTAATTAAATACTTATTTTTGAGTCATACGAAAGCTAATTATTCTATAATGAAGTGTTTGTTTTGCGTAGATTAATATATCAATAATAGTAATAATAATTGTATACTAATCTCTCTTCTTTTCTAGAAACCTACCATGTGGAATACAGACGTTAAATCCAGCATTTAAAGTACCAAAACTAAAACCAGAAGATGATACTTTGTACTCAGTCAACCAAAGATTCGCGTATACAGATCCCAGCAACGCGAAGAAAAAAAATGTACAAATCGGAAGCAAATACAAAAATAACAAAATGACCGTCAGGTTACGACCTCGACAAGTACTTTGTTCCAAATGCAAAGGTATTTGTAACGAAAACTCGGAAAACGTGTCCCGTAAACGTAAAAGTACTGAAAGTGTTCATCCTACCCCTCCTGTGAAAAGGGGCTTAAACGCCCCGATCACTCGTTCGGTTTCTGTGCACACGGAATTGAGCAACAAGAAGAAACTGGGGGGACCGACTCTTGTTCCTAAACTGACCCGGTTAACGCCCCAAGAAGAAATGAACGCTCTGAGTGGAGGAAGTGTTACGAAGATCTTCAATAACGAAAACAAAGTGTTCAAAAAACCCTTATCTGCAGTATCGGTAAACAAAGAAAACGCACAAGAAGACAACAAGAAACATTCCTCCGACCATTCCGAAGACAGTTCAAACTCCGACGATGTTCAAAACGAAACGGTGTTGTGCAGCGTTACGACGAAATCTGCGAAGAGAATATTGAGGAAAAAACGAAGTGTCGGCTCCATGGAAGACCTCTGGGATGAAAGTGTGTTTGAAGAAAATGCAAACAAAAACAACAACCTCAACGCTCAAGTGAACGCAAACGAAGACCATGCACTTAATCCAAACCTTTCCATCAATACCAAGACAATAAAAATATCGTACGGACCACAAGGGGAAGGAACTGTACTTAAAATACCCGCACAAATCGAAAACCTCAACATAAAGAAAGATGCAGAAGAGAATGTTAATGTTACCAAACCTGAGGAGCCGAAGAGTTTGGATAATAAAGCGGCCAGGAAGGCGTTGAAGAAAGCGAAGAAGGAGGCTAGACGGAAGGTGTTTTTGACGGGGGGTTCCCCCTGTTATCTGGGAAACGGGTCGCCGAGGTTCGCCATTGGTGGGTCGTCTCCAAGGTATACAGTGGGGAGTGCCTCGCCTCGACAGGGACTTGGGAATATCTCCCCTAGGTATATGTGTGCTTCCTACGATTCAAGTCTACCCAGACGTCGCAAGCACAAAATGAAGCATAAAAAGAAACATAAGGAGGATAAAGATCGGAAACACAAGGAAGGAGAGGTAAGATTTCGGATAAAAATATTTCCTTTTCAAAATGACGTGTTTTATCCCACTTCTGATAATGGACGGTAAATAGTCTCGTTAAAACTCGCACCAGTTTTTTTAGGACAAACAAAAAAATATATTAGTTGACTCAGAATATAAAGGGTGTTACAAAACTCTATGTAAATATTTTAACTCGAGAGTATAACTCGCCATTTTACGAAGCTTTTTCAAATATATATTTTTTTCTAAATTGTATAATTTTTAAAATTTTTCCACCCTGTATTTTCATGAGTCAGTGGCGGGTATAAGTTTTCCCAGTAAGCTGTATCTCGGAAACTAACAATTTTTGAAAAGGAAAAAAAACAAGCACAAATAAATAAAACTTCGAAACTTTAGCGATGCTATGTGACAACGTCCGGTTGAGTTTTTTGAGAATTTTTTCTGTTCAGTTTTTGATATAAATCCTTCTTAAACAAACTTGGGTTCATATTAATATTAACGAACCGCTTTATCCAGGTGAGTTCAACTCAAGAGGACCCAAAGGAACAGTGCATAACCCAAAAACTGTCAATTAACCTTAAACGACTTAACAACACCTACGCATCTTATCCCGCCCCTTCGGAAAAATCAGCAGAAGAAAACACGTCCAGTTCTGACGAACACAGCGAGCAAGTTCCAGATTTTCCACCGCCGACACCACCAATAATGCTCCGGATTAATTCACAGACACTACCTAGTGCACCGACCGCCGATGGTGAGTCTCGTGAAGAAGACAAAACCTGAAAAAATTGAAATTGCATTGTAGGGGGTCGGATGCTGGTGGGTGATGTTGTGTGGGGTAAAATTCACGGGTTTCCGTGGTGGCCGGGTAAAGTGCTCACCATAACGAATTGCGGGGGTCAAGGGCCACAAGCACATGTTGCATGGTATGGTTCCTCAACTTCTTCGCTTATGCAATGTGATCAATTAAGTCCATATTTAGAAAATTTTAAGGTGAGTTTTGTGTGCAGTTTTGTCTTCTAATAATAAACAAATGTGTGGATTGACATACTTTTACTTTTATCTATTTTCTCCTTCCACCGTATTTCATCCTCGTTCTCACTACATTTCGCTCGTTCCTCTACACCTTTCTTTTTCTTCTTTCTCTTATTTTTGCTTATTTGTATGTCCATTTATCTTTTAGTGACTGTTCATATCCCAACGTTTGTTGTGTTAAATTTTTTGCTTTTTCGGTTTGTTGAAGCTCTTCCTGTGTTTCTGTTTTCCTTATGCCTATATAAATTTCTTTTGTTTTATTTCTATTTATATATGTCTCTAGTGACTCTCTCTGTGTGTGGGTTTCTCTTTGCCTGTCTACCTCAATTTATTATAATGTTTGTACTTCTGTACTTTGTCATTATCTGCTTTTTGGTTTGTTGTCTTACGCTTTTCCTCCTTAGTCCAACATAAAAATTTAAACCTACAGCCTGAATGGTAAACTAAATTTCTACCACCAACAGATACGTTATAACAAAAAGAAACGAGGTCCATACAAAGAAGCCATCAAACAAGCAACACTAGAGGCTAAGGAGAACGCACAGGTGAAAATGCGGCAGCCGTTAGGTAATTCCCCGTCTTCACACAACATAATACCGCAAGTGGTCCCGCCGGCTTTAGCGTCGCCGAGAGAAATCGACGTGGTGTCATAATGTGGGATAGTTTTTAATTTACATGGAACTTTAATGAAATCAGAAGTAATGACTCCCAAAGGTGTTATAGCTAAAGTCATTTTGTTTACTGCGCATTGGTGTATTCTTTGTAAGATACTTTATATTTATATCAAAATGTTTGTATGCAGGCATAACACATCTTTTTTTATTGAAATGATACAGTTAATGTTTCCTTGTAAAGAATTATTTGTGATAACTTTGGATGATTGTTTCATATTGAAGTGTTTTATTCAATATTTTTATAGAGATAAGTCATAGCTATTACTATCTGTTAAACAATAATCAATATATCTGTGATTTTATTCCATTAGATACCTATGTAAGTAGTAAAATTGAATTAATAAAGTCATTTGGTACTATTATGCTGGAATATTTTGTATTAAGCCATCAAGTTCCAATGTTGTGACGTCACAACATTGGAACGTTTACTGATTCTAAATAAAGTTGACGTAATTTGTCATATCAATGAAACTTATGTGAGATTGTTTCTACGTACATTCAATAATCGAGGTAAGAAACATACCGATTTGTCTGCGCCTACGTGGTGTACACGTAAATATTACCGTCAACTTCAGTATGGTGCAACTTCTCGATTATCTAGAATCAGCAATCGTCAAGTCCGTTGTTACGTCAGCAAGAACGTCATCGTGGCATCCAACCTTTGGGGCTGAGCCGACCTTATGTGTGTACTATCTGATACCATCATCGTGTATCCGTATACCACGAGATTCTAGATATAAGGCAGATTTTCAGTCATAACATAACAGATATACCGGGTGTTTTGGAGATGTATACAAAAATTTGACGGGGTGGTATAGTCAAAACATGGTGTATTAGGTACATCGCGAGAATTATAGCAATCAAAATAATTTTCCAACGTCGTTGAATAGATATAAGAATAATAGGTATGGCTACCAAAAGCCAACAATTTTCTTCAAAGCGACGGCCGGATAGATTGAAAGTCTGTCTTCTATCTAGGAGACCGTGGTGTGTACACATGTTTTGTGATGTACACTGTACAGCACAAAAACAACTGTACAGCTACACCGTGCGATCATTTAAATTATAAATTAGAGTAGGCTGTGAAATTTAAATTAGATTGGCACTACTAACTGTTAACAATTTGGTTTAATATTTGAATGTCAAAGGTGTCAAAGTGAAAAAACGGCAACAGAATGGTGAATGTAAGTATGCCTACCCTAATTTTCCTGCAAATGTAGGAAAATCCATTTGAAAATATGAAACGGAGAGTTGACAGCTGCATTGAAGCTGGGGGAGAACATTTACATTTACTCAATAAACCTACATTCTTTGTTAGTGTTTTATTTTCTTTAAATTAAATTATTTCTGTCAGTCAATTTGCAGGCTGGGCCATTGCATAAAAAATAACCCGCCTGCTAATTTATAATTTAAATATGATCTCATGGTACCTACAGTCTGATCTAGTAGCAATTTTCTGCTATGTTGGCGAACATGACAATGTCAAATCACAATTGGCGGGAAACAATCTCAAATTAAGTGAAATTAAGGTTATATTTTGGAATTGCGACTTTGGGGCCCAGTAGCCCCTGAACACCACCAAGACGCAATGTTTGGTGAAAAAGCGTACCTTTTAATTAAAGAGCTAGACAGAAATCGTGAATCCTTGCCCCCCTATAACGTAAGTTGTGTCTATTCCACTTCAAAATTGTATTGTATTGTTATGTTCACACAGATAGACCTAATCAATGAAGTTAACAACGAAATCAAACAGCTTGTCGCTGAAAACCAGGAAGATGCGTAAGTTAACCAGTCAATCATTGATGTGGACTAACACAGGTTCAATATAGTAACGCCTCTGAGGAGAGCCGTATTGCCGACAACGTCTCCCACATCAATACTATGAAGATACGTCATGCTGCCATTAAGCGAAACTTAAGGTGCATTCTAACTTACCATTACAACAGGATGCAACATTTGAAGAAAATGCGCTGGCAGTTTGGAAGTATCTTGCCGCCTGAAATCAAGGCAAATTTGAGCCAGTCTGAAATCGAGTGGTTTTCGAAGTACTCAAGCTCGTTAATGCATTACATGAGGTCTATCGGCGAGGATGGGGGTATCAATTTAGTAGTCGATTTGAAGCCTCCCAAGTCCCTCTACATTGAAGTTCGTTGTGTGGTTGATTATGGACAACTGGAGTTGAATGATGGGTCCATCTTGTTGCTGAAACGAAATAGTAGACATTATTTACCGAGGACGGAGTGCGAGGAGTTGATTAGACAGGGCGTTTTAGAACATGTAGTTTGATAAGAAAAAAATAAATATTATTTAGTTTAAATTTGGCGCTGAAACTAAAACCCCTAGAATGTCTTTCCTGACTTACACTGCTTACATATTATGGATTTTTTAGACATAATTACAGTTACGGGAACAACTAAAAAATTTCAACAACAACAACAAAATTTCTATAATTAGAAAAATATATTTGAAATACATTTTGAGACTAATTGAGTAGATTAAAAATCCCCAGAATGGACCACCTGGATCAACATAACCTCACAAAATAGTAACCGCTTGTGTTGTGCGGTGTTGTGAAAATTACCGTTCCCGTTATTTGTCCTAAGAATGTCTGCAGACTTCTACATTCGCTACTACGTGGGTCACAAGGGCAAATTCGGCCACGAATTCTTGGAATTCGAGTTCCGACCTGATGGCAAACTCCGCTATGCCAATAATTCCAATTACAAGAACGACACGATGATCCGTAAGGAAGTTTACGTCCATCAGTGCGTTATGGAGGAGCTCAAGAGGATAATCGTGGACTCGGAAATAATGCAGGAAGACGACTCTTTGTGGCCTCCACCAGACAGGATTGGGCGCCAAGAATTGGAGATTGTGATCAATGATGAGCATATCTCATTTACCACTTCGAAAACAGGGTCTCTAGTGGACGTGAGCCAGAGTAAGGATCCCGAGGGCCTGAGATGCTTCTACTATTTGGTGCAAGATCTCAAGTGTCTTGTGTTTTCACTGATTGGACTCCACTTTAAGATTAAACCTATATAAATTATTTGTGTGCATTGATATGTAAATGGGATGAAACTTTTCTAAATAAATATAGATAAAGCTTTTAGCCTCCATTCTTGTTATCCATTTTGTTGCTTTTTTTTACAAAAAAAAAAAAATTAGTAAACATTAATTTGCCACCGATTGACCTGCAACCCAAAATACAATACACTTCTGATTTAGGTTAGAAATGTTTGGTGGCTATGGTTTTTAGCAAATTTATTTTTAAACGATCTGTCTTTGTTGCCTGTTTTCTAAAGTTAACTGATAAAGTTATAGCTATACTTACCCCAAGTCAGCTAAACAATTGCAGTTGGCAACTTAATTCAGTGGAGTGTTCAAAAGATACTCAAAAAGGTGGTTTACACCAGCCAAACCAGAATAAATTTATCCCTTCACTGCAGTAAACTTCTGCTTATAAATTATCAGTAATGTATAAAACAGAAATTGGCAAAAAAAGGTAATCAAAAATCAAAGCAAATAACACATGTAGTAAAATCTAATAGTACAGCAAAATTATAATTCATAGTCATCAGGGTGATACAACTCTGATAACAGTCTATAGACATATGAAGGCGCATTTCCCCCTCTAAAAACAAACTTTAATAATAACATTGCACCTAAACTCAACTCATACTTACTGATGTGATATAAAAAGAGTCACCAACTCTGGGGGCACATAGTCAAAAATAGGGTTATAAACATCAATCTTATTCAGCAGGGGTCCCACAGAATACGGAATAACGTTCCCAGGCGACGCACACATACCAAATGTGTCCTTCTCATGTGAGCATACATAACAAGGGGTCAGTTTGTACATGTGTGCCAACACCATGACCTAAAACTTCAATTTTTTAGTCACAGTCTAAATAAACTTAATCTATTACAGGCACAGAATAATGCTTAGCCGCTAGAGCAACACCATGGGCACCACTCGCAGCACGTAAGCCCCCATCTGCCATCACACTATGTGTACCAATAATGACTTTGTTGACTCTAGACATCATAGCAAAAACTCCAGAATCTGGAATTACTGTTGTTTGGATGCGGCTTGCAGCCAAAGTAGCAGCCATTTTATGTCCCTTAAAATACAAAATGAACTATGTTGTTACAAACGGTGAGAAGTTACATGGTATAAAGGTCCAGCCTCCACAATAATGACTTGAAAGCTTCTCTGCTTTGCTGCATGCTTAAGAAACTTCTCAACTGTGTTGGACTTGCCAACAGTTAAGATAATCTCTTTAGTGTGGATGTGTTCTAAAGCCTGGGCTGCAATGTTTTCAGTACTGGTTTCTAACTCAACTTTGTATTCTGTAAGATGATCTAGCAAAAAGGTTTTCAAGCTGCTATGAGATTCAGAGTAGTCTAGTTGTTCACTCTGGTCAGCTGTGACTAGTTGGTGCAATGACTGTTCCTCTCCTTTTTTCTGTAAGTTCAGAATGTGTTAAACTGCAACATTATTTTTAACCCTATACTTCTGAAACTGAATCATATTCCTCTCTAATCACTTTCAAAATGTGCCTCATGATATTTGTGGCTGTCACTTCTAAAGGCAGAGCTTGGTTCACTTTCCGTATCTTATCCTTGATTTGTTGCATCAGTTCTCTAGAAACAATTATTATTGATGGCAAACAGAGGTGTGAAATTACTTTGCGTTTTCCCATCTGCCCTCTGAAATTAAAATCTCCAGCAGATTCTCCGTTCTCAATGCAATTTCATAGGAATTGAACACTTTGCTGCAACAATATTGTGCAAAATTTCATCAATGTTTGAGACTAGAACGAACCCATGTTTTATGTCGCTTATGAGTTTGATCACATCGAATAAATTCTCGTTTTGGGGCATTGTCTTAGGTAAATTATGAATTCCCGTGAAAAATCTTAATTTGAGATTTTTGAGGTTAGACAAGAAATGACAGCTAAGAATATAGGGACCTAGAATACGAAATACGAAGTGCCATTAGTGCCATCTAGTCGCTATTACAGTCACTAAAGTAGCTACCAGCTACTTCTTTGATATAAAATAATTGGCGTTGTAAAAACTGAATTTCGTGTATACATAATTCATAACGTTTGAATAATGGCGAAAAAATATATTTTTTTCACTAGCAGCTTCAGAAAACATCATTATTATATCGTGTTTGGTGCTTGAGAAATTGAATTTTCTTCTAGAATTTCTTGCGAAATGTTAAATTTACCTCCTGCACCACACCCGCAACATCGCAACAAAAAATAGAAATAAAGGTATTGATTTAATTTCATTATGCTACTTGCTTTTCATGGATATCTTAGATAAATTCGTTCCGCCCTTTCGCATTATCATCATTTGAAGAACAGTTAAACAAAAGTGTGAAAAGTGAAAAGGTTGAGAAGCCTTTTCTTAGCCTCGCATTATTATAAAATAAAATAATAAATAGCTTGGCTAAGGAAAATGTCTTCTCAAACTTGGTGTATAACTACTATGGTTCGGCGGTCGGGATTTATTTGACTCCACTACCTAAGCTATCGCTTTTGGCGTCGCACGCTTGACCTTGTTTACAAATTTCCGAGTTGCCTCTACGTATAGTAACGTGCACGATAATTTAACACCCATAAAACGGGGTCTATTACCCACAATTATCTTAACAATGGAGGCTAAACCCAGCCATAAATTAATTAATAAAAACGACCGTACTTGAAAATTGTGTTCAAAACGTTTTACAACGAAACTATCATAAATAAGTAATGTATTATATTTTTATATTGCTGCAGATATTAAAATGCAAAAATATATAATATGTATTATTTATTAGTAAAACTAGTTGTACAAGTTACTATTGTACAACTGCATAATATTGTAACTGTATAATATTCAGTGTGAAACGAAAGTAACGCATCCATCAATTTATAAAATGAGAAAATAATAATCACATGCACAGGTCAAATTTCAGTTAAATGTGTTTTGCTATAAAAATAAATTGTAGCCTAGAAATTTCGAGTCGGGTCCGTTTCATCCACCAATAAACAAGCAACTCAAAGACGTTGCCACTTCCTGTTGATTTACAACCCTGAACCTCATTGTGCATCTAATTTGAAGAAATGGGCCCAGTTTTTATAGGTGTTAGATTATCGTGCCTCGCACTTTACGTCGCAGGGCCGGTGTGGTGGGAGACGTTCGCGAGAAATTTTTCATTTCTATCGTGTGGTCATAAGCACACAGCCAGCCCCAGCGTCATCGTGACAGTTCAGAAAGAACCCAAGGTACACCTAAAGAGGTTTTTACTTCAAAAATGGGAAATTGAGAAAATTAAAAGTTGATTGAAAGATTAACAGTTTATAGAGAACTGGAAGTCTATGACAGAAAAAAATTAGTTACAAGTTAACAAAGAGAAAGGACGACTGATGTAGATTACAAAATAAAACACATTTTCGCCTCGTGAAACGTATAATTGCAACAAAGTTGAAACATATACTTACATCATTTTTAAATTTTAATACACTTGGTGAATGGTAATGAACTTTCATTAGAATTTGTGCCAACTGAAAAGTATGAACACAATACACAGTCATGCCCCGAAAGCTTATACAGGGTGACCAAAATACTGAAAATAATTTATATTGCATATAGATGCGCATTTATCAAATGAATGTTGATTTTTAGGGCTCTTAAAACTGTTGCTCCCATATTATTATAGATATTTTTTATTAAACAATTCATCACTTACTTTACAAACTCAAAGAAAACTAATTAAACTTAGCTCTTCCATCATTCTTTGGATTCCTATGGAAACAGATCTGATAGTGATGTGGCAGTTTTTTGTAATTTTATTTATAAAACAGTGATGGATGTGAATTTTTAATGAAGTTATAAATAAAAATAGTGTTAACAGCGAAAAGTATCTGTATACCTTCATCATAACAAAACATGTATTGAAAATGGTTATCTGTGATACAAAACATTATAGTGTTTGTGACACTTTCAGTTCACGTAAACAATCACAAAGACAACGCTAACTTAACCATATACAAAATTAGCAACAACCAAATTTAATTTAATTAACAAATTAAGCATCAAACTTCAGATAGTTAATCTATGTTAAAATTATAGTAACAATTTGTTATAGTTTAAGAGCTAAAGACGTCGCGAAAAAGTTTATTTTAGGTCGGTTGGTTTTTTGATTTCTTATCGAAGTTAGGTGGCGATGGGATAGGTCTGGCACCTAGGAGCGGGTGCGTTTACCTGTACGCATCCCCTTTGTACAGGTAAAAGTTATGAATTTTGAAATAATTTTAAGACAAAAATTTGTTTTTCATAATTTGTTATGACCTTTTAGTAATATAAATTTATATATGCCAGACATTTTTGTCGTTGCTAACATCACGCCAGATGTAATTTTAGTAATTAGAAAAATACACAATAATTTTCAAAAGAATATAATATAAATCTGCTAGATGAAAATTCGGTTATTTAATTAGGAGCGAGATCAATTTAAGTATCGGGGAGAATACGTGAGTTAGAGGAATACGGCAACTAATTCGATGGTTGTGTGAAAAAGGCCACAAAGGAGATGCGTACAGGTAAACGTACCTGCTCCCAGGTGCCAGACTTACCCTATCGACACCTAACTCCGAAAAGAAAGGAAATATCAAAAAACCATAGGACCTAAAATTCTTTCTCGAAAACGTTGCTAGCTCTCGCATCATTATATGCAAATACACGCAATTCTATTTCGTTAACTATGCATAGTCGAATTTAATTTGTACACATAACGTAAACGCTTTCCATATTCACTGCAGTATCAGTTTTTTACTGTTAAAAAAAATCCGAATAATCCAGGCTAATCAAGCGGCTGAACATTCTAGAAATAATATCGAATGTAAAAAATAATCAAAACCCGAAAAAACAACAGTAGCGTAGTCACCAAACTCTGAATTCCAGTACACCTGCATACACGCTAAACAACTTCAAGAAACAACAACCTCTGCAACAATTTAGCCCCTTTATTGCCCCAAATCCTTCAATTTTATTGTATAAACTTTAACCAAAAATATTGATAATCACAAAAATATCACGGCGTCGGTAACACTAATAATTTACATTGATGAAAAAGCTACTTGGACTTGAGTTTCTTCCTCTTTTTCATCTTCTCCACTTTCACCGGATCGGAGACGTTCTTGGTCAACCGCCTCAACGAGTGCTTCTTGAACTTGCACTTGGTGAAGCTGGAGTTCTTCCCGAAGCTGTGAACCAGAAACGAGGTCGAATTACTGGAACTAGCGTCGATGCTTCTGCTGACTTCAGGAGGGATCTTGCTGGAACTGCAACTGGGCTTCCATTCCTCGTTCGTTTCCTTGCTCTTGAAGGTGCTTTTCTCGTTGGTTTTGATTATACAGATTTCTCTGAATTTGATGCGTTCTTGCTCCTTGCTGTCTTTAGCCGCTTGTTTCCTGACGGTCTTCATTTTACCTCTGATCTTTTTGTCGTTGTTAACGCTCCTCTTGAATTTGTGCGCAAGATCTTTCTTCCCTTTCGACTTGATAGTTTTATTGAGCCTAAACGCAGTCTTGGCTTGATCTCCGCTGGTGTGGGAGCAACTAGGCTGACTAGAAGCGATTGCCATGTTTTCCTTGCGTTCTATAGGGACCGTGTTGGGTCTAGTGCGATTCGTTAGACGTTTCGACATCGTTTTCGTCTTCATCATTAAGCTGTTTTTGCCCTGCAGCAATAAAACTCTTACCAGAGTTAATTTTTTATATTTGTAAATAAAAATACCAGATCGTTTATACAAGAACACAAAAATAAAATGTACAACAGATCATAATCATGTATCTACTTCGCTTGAGTCGGACAATATCGATTCATCATGGCCTACCTGATTATGGAGGCCTGACAAGTTCTTCAACTTGACCTTGTCCTGTACTCGCGGTTCACCAACTTCTTTGGCACAATTGATACGCAACCACTCTTTTAGACCAGCGAGTGAATGAAATTCGGAATTGGGTATGCGAGTGCAGGGGTTCTGCCCGGTCAGATCTAGGATCGAGGCACCGAGAGACCTGCCAACCTGTAAGCAATTTGTCTAGCGGGAGAAGTTCTGAAACGTGTTAGCATCAAGAGATATAACGTACAGGGAAGATATAATGTACAAGGACGTTGGTGTCACTGTGACGCTTTGCTACTATTAAACTTAAACCATAATCGACCCGATAGAGCGATATTAGCAATCAACTGGATGTTGGAGAACTTTCAACAAGAGGGTGCTAGAGCTCTTATACACTTTCAATAAGACCGTTTTGTAGCATATTTGCTTTGAATATGACGACGATATTTTTAGTAATTTTGACAGAATTTAAGTTAGGTTTTTGACATTGTTTACAACTGAAAAGACATAATTAATGTTCAACTAGTAATAAGTATGAGTGTAAACAAAAATAAATTATTCACTTTGAAAAAGGCTGTTGCTCATCAAAATCACCTTGCACAACTGCCCTCTAACCTTAAAGTGCTTAAAAGAAAAACGTCTAAAACTAGTTAAATCACGTTAAAGAGATCAATCATGAAACGTAACATTTATCGATGAACAGCGAATTTTCGCGATTTTTACTGTTCTTTTCACGATACGCTATATCTTTTCGTTGAACAATATGAACGCACCTCCTCGAAGATTTGGGGGTTATATTTTGGAGGCACTAGAATCGTGTGGACCTTGTTGTGGGCTTCCTTGATCGTGGGTGGGAGAACGTTGACGATTCTGCCACTATTGTAGTTGCATTCGAGGGTGTAACTTTTGGTCAGTCCTGTTAATTTGAACACGGCTACGCGGCCAGAGCCTTCTCTGCTCATGCCATCCCGTCGATCCCTAGAAAAAAATTACAATATAACTAAAAGCTTACAGGAACAGTTAGCGTGTTTGTCTCTGATGCAGGAATTTTGAATTTGATTATTACGTTTAGAAGTTTATAATATTTTTGGAATTGTTCCCTCTTTCCTAGTTTTGCGTATAACTCGCAGACCGGTTTCGCTCGTATAGCTCGTCAGTGCGATATAGCCGAGAAGATGAGCAGAGATTGTTAGTTTCTTCATTTTACAGTGGAAGGGCCGAGTGGACCTATTATTAGAGACTAGATATACAGGCTGTTATGGAAGTCCTAGCACAAAATTTAACCACAAGTAGAACTCGTCAAATTATTTTTTTAATGTATTATTTTTTCGCAACCGCTCCCTGACGGAGTTAAAATTAAGAATAGTTTGACCCCTAAAACCAATACCCGCCTATGGACCCACATTCATTGATTGTCAGGAATGCACAAAAACTTTACCCGATGAACGAATTGAAATAAAACCTGTTTAAATAGAAACATGTAGTCACCTACCATAATATGGTAGGTTAGCATGTAATAATAAACTCTCTAACTTACATCAGGGATAATCCTTGTTGTTGTACGTGCGATAAATGATAAATGTTGACACACCGACACCGAATACTTAAAAATTTGAGGTTCAATTTCCAAAACGCGATTACATCTGTTTATGTAGGCATATGCGGGGTGAAATAAGGAGTCAGAAAAATGTTCAAAAAATTTGCGGATTTATTATATTTCACTTTTTGCCGTTTGATTTTTTACGTCATTTTTCTTAAAATCTTCTCTTGTCAATTTTCTCTTGTAAATTTTCTCATTTTTGTTCAAAAATCAAGAATTATTCCAATACATCTTCGCCTTTATTATTGTATTTTTTTTTGCTATATTTTTCATTATTTTCTCTTTAATAGCTTTAGCTTGCCACTTACCACACACAGAAAATACTGGGACAGCGTTACTTTCAAAATTCACAGTCACTAGCCTGATTAATAAATGTGACATGTGCTTGACATATGCCAGTCATTTTTGACAATTCATTTAAATTGTCAAAAGAATAAATTAATGAGCTAACTATACTCCGTTTTTTTTTAAGAAGGAAGTAGATGGCAGCAGTGGCACACGTACCGTACACATTACGGATAAATGGGGTAGGCAACCCATAATTCATCGGCATATTATGGGGGTGGCTCCGTCCATGTACTGACATGAGTGACATGCATGCCAAAGTAGGGTGTAATCAAAACCAACAAAATGTGTTTAGAAATTTTTAGACCGTGTTTTATTGACACAAACACACGAGTTGTTTAGTTGTTGTGTTGGTTTGTCGTGCGCGAGTGTAAAGCGGACGCGTCACGTGGTGTAAAATGGTAACCTCTTATTGGTTCGTTGAAGAACCTATCTTTCACAATGCTTCCTTCTAAAAAAAAAACGAACCATACACGTAAATTTTCTTTTGCACAGGCAACATGATGTATGAATCATTGATCCAGACCCGATATGTATTTTTGGTATCTGAACTCTTTTATGATTTTGTTCTTGCCCTCGTTTTATTTTTTTATGATACAAACAAATTCGACATCGTGTCATACGGCCTTTATGCTTTTTTTAATATTTCCTTTCATTATTAATCATTATTCATTCCTTTTTTTTCCCCAATGTTTTATTATATTATTTCCATGCTTTTATTCTTTCACAGTCTGAAACTTTCGTTTTTGAAGTGACTTCTATAGGCACGTTGGGCGATAGTATACTGCCTGTGTCCACCCTGAAGGTCCATTCTAAATACAGAAATAATTTTTGAAATCGAATGAATAGTTTCGGAGATTAGAGTGCAGCGGCGAAGAGGGAGCATGACGGCATAAGACAGCGTTACGCCGTTTGCCGTCACGCCATACAAGTCGTTTTACCCCCAAGGCGCGCAAATATTTTGAAGTTAAAACTTCTTTAGGTTCAACACTCGCATTTCTATACGGTTTCGAACAAATAAACCCAATATTACGGTCACTTTTATTTCCACACGGTTCGGTACACTCCACAGGTGAAAATTATACTCATTTTCCAACGTCATTTATGAGCGTTGGGTGGGAGATAGGCAAAAGCTTCATGAGACCAATTTTATGCAGACCATAATACGTTCTATAACATTTTCTCGACGGAGTTACCGTTTACGAGAAAATGGAGAATAGCTTCAAGACGTGACGCTCGGGGGCGGTTTTTTGGGCAAAGGGGGATGAAGCTCCCCCCGGGGGTGTGGGAACTCTTCGGATCTTTATTTGGGTCCCTGCTGGGAGTTTCTAACCAAAATTTCAAAACTTTATAAATTATTTCTTCTGAAAAGTCTAATTTGCTTGGACTAAGTGAATCCTTATTATTTATGACATGAGGAAGATCGAAACTACTACTATCTACATTTCCTCACCTGAGATACATATTCCGTTCCGTAAAATTGCAGGCAGTGAAGTGAAAATGATGGTTATTCATACTCATCAACTTCGGAAGCAGCATGCACTCCACGTTCTTCTCCAGATCCTCAAAATGGTTCCCATACATAAAAATCCCCTTCTTCGAAGCATGCCCGTGCAGATCCACATACAAAAACAGCCCAGATTCATTAGAATTAATATCACTTTCGACGGGTTCACTCCCAACTTGAACTTCTTCAACTTTCTCGCACACTTTTTCCGCACTGCGACATTTCCTGCACACATTGCCTGAATAAAACGTTTTATTCATGTTAGTAGTCGTTATAGTTGAGAAGCCCGTATCGCCCAGATTTATCGTAAAACTCTTACATTTCGCACACCAGACACTTCTGTTTATCTCGTTCTCTTCTAGACTCATGTGAGAGACTTTCATGCTGATATTCGTATCGCCTTGTGTGTTTTCAGTGGTAGCGTTAGAGAGTTCTGTGTCTTCTTTCTCGTACCCGTAGTGGTAGTATCGGATCAGTGCTCTGGCGGCATAAACGGGGGAGTGTTGTGAAAAAATAGGATTTAAATACACCCTGTTTAAATTGACTCCTCTTGTATCCGTGCGGTAATGACCCATTGCTACACCGTCTGGATTCAAGAATGGGATCATCTTGAACACGTACAGTCTTCTTAGGACGATGGCGATGGGGTCGTCACGTGTTAAAAGGAGGTTGAGGAAACCGTTAAAGACGAAGGTTGAGGGAGTCTCACCGGGATGGACCCGTGCAGAAACGAAGATGACCTAAAAATAATTTAGCAGACAAAATGAACAATAAACAAAACAATAGTTTCCACTTTGTGCTTTACAGAAAAAACGTAACATATAGACTTACCTTCTTCCCCATGAACTTGAACGGTCTCCTAGAATTTTTATCCGGAAAGAGATTCTTTAGCCTAATTTCCATTTCTGGAGTAATCCCGTGATATGAAGAAATTGTCAACAAATGCACATCTCGTCCGCCTAGCGATCTACACACTACTTCCTTGTTATAATAAATATCGTCTTCTAACGCAGCAACATAATTCTCAAATTTTAAATCTATATTCGTCAACATTTTTTGTAAATCGATATAGGAAAACGGGTATGTGAAAGCAAAATACGTTATGCTCTGAACATTTTCTGGTGTCTTAAATTTAAAACTAAGCGTAAATATGTCGTCAATTGTCTGAAAAGAAATTTGTTAAGGTACCATCATACAAAATTTGGAACAAAAATTTTACAAGACGTAGATGTTAAAAACTTACATTGAAAACAGGTTTGTCCCGTACACGTTCCCATTGTAATTTTCCAGGAACGATACGATATACAGGTGCCATTCCTTGACCGTACATTTTCCCTTGACGGTTCAAGTCGACGAGATTTAAACGGATTAGAAGACATGGCGAGTGCGCTGAAAATGTCGGAATTTTTCAAGAGTGTTCTGGAAATGGATATTTTTGGGAGTCGGGTGGTAAAACTCGTGAATTTGAGCAACTTTTCTTAATATCCTTTTTTCGTATTTTACCCTGTTCTAATATTAAGAAGTAGTTTTATGCGTGCGAATTCTAAAAACACTAATGAAAGAGAACGCCTCCTGGCAGACAGAAACTCTTATCATATTTTCTTGTACACAACAAGCATGTTTTGAATTCAGTTTGAACCTACCTTTCGCGGCGGTTACGTTTTACGGTGAAAGTGTTCGATAAATCAGCAGCGGGTACGCGATTGAGTTGTTTTGTTGAATTTGACGAGTTCTACCACCCCCTAAAATATTTGTATCCATTTCCATAACACCCGGAACATAAATGTTTTTGCCGTTATTTCATTAATTTTAATCCGGTCAAGTTAGCTCGAAAAATAGGCGTAAGCTAAAAAAATTACTAGGCGGCCGGCGTGCCTATGTACATCACTGGACGCGTAATACATGCAAAAATATTGGTCTGTGTGACTAATATGTAAAAATTGTATGCTTCGGAGAATATCAACTCAATGTCCGTATGGCCTTGAGCAAGATCTGTCTGCTATTCAATTGTTTGCGTGGAAGTGCTCGTATACCTGCTCTTTTTTCAAAGGTCTCAACGAAATACTATTACAGCCTGATTTCATGTTGAGTTGCGACGGGTCTTACGTTTTATCTGAAGACCAGGCAGTAAGGCCCACTTCACTGCACATGAAATTGAGCCTTACTCAATATCTCAAAAATGGTTATATTTGTGAACTTTGACCTTGAATAAATTCTTTTGCACACACAGGATCGATGGGGAGTTTTCACATTTTGTTTATAATGGTGTTCCCAACAGTCGTACCAATTTTCAGCTTTATGCGAATTTTTGTAAGCTTGAATGTCTACTTTGACCGGATTAAATAATTTTGGACAAAAAAGTGTGTTTTCGGCCTCCGTCTCAATTTAGTTATTTTCCAATTGTCCAAATCGTCTTGAAAACGATATTTGCCTGCCTAGGTTAGAAAATGGAAACTAGGGATTTTTCAATGCAAGCTTTGATGTTCGTTGGATTTGTCCGCCCCGAATAGCAGAATAACTACTATTAAAACATCTTGATATAGGGCAACGACAAAAACAAGGGGGCCCTTTCGGCATGTGGAGCCCTTGAGACATGGGGGCCCAAAGGGGCTCTTTGAGACACGAGGGCCCCCATGCGTTATGAGGGCCCCTTGCGACATGGGGACCCAAGGGAGCTCTTTGAGACACGGGGCGGCTAACGCCTCGCGTCCACAAACTGTGCTCGCACTTGCAAAATGCCTTGTAATAAAATAAATATACTATTTCGTTACGAACATGTGGTTCAACCGAATTTTCCAGAACTGCAATGCACGTTTTATTATGTCATAAAAATTTCATCTTGTGTGTGCTGAATAACCTTATAAAAATACGTTTGTACTTGTTGTAGCAACTTTATATTTGCTAGAACTTGTTTAATTGAGCTACTAAATAGTACGGAGTAAATTGTCAGCTACAATTCGTAAAATTGTAAAAAAAATAAATTGTGCGTCCTATTTGTAAATTCTTGTGATCACGTGGGCTACGTCTTACATAATTTTGGGGTGGAGGAACGTTTCCATTTTGTTAAACACACGTAAAAAAGAAGACAACTGGGGCTAAACTTTCCCAAACACGGAATGCTAAAACTGTTAAACAAGATAAATGGCAGTATCGAAAATTGTATTATGCTTTTATTTAAGTATTATTATTATTATCTATGCGTTATACATTGTCCTTGTAAGTTCTGGTCATTTTACCCTCTATGAGTTTTTATCGAATTGTAACTGGTAAATCTTGTCAACTTGTTTTTGAATCTATTGACGATACTTAAAAGCATGGTCCAAAAAAGTTAGGTAAGCAAAAATGGTATTCTTCATCGTCCCTAGTTTTAACTTCCATAGTTTAAAAAGAACACACTTATTTAGGCATTGGATGCGTATCCGATGATGTTAATATCAACATAAAGTGAAAAAATGAAAACAATCACACTATACAGAGAGGTATTGTGAAAGAAAATTGTTGTGTGTCTCACTTTTATAAGCACACTACTGAAAGAAAACTTGCCAAGACGATGGTAGGAATCGAGTTTACTTCATTATTTTCTGATACAAATATACCTAAAACAAGGGGGTCCCCTCAAGACAGGAGGCCCGAGGCTTCTCCCTTGAGACAGATTGCCCGAGGGCCCCCCTTAAGACAGATGGCCCGAGGGCCCTCCTTGAGACAGGAGGCCCGAGGCTTCCCCCTTGAGACAGGAGGCCCAAGGCTTCCCTTTTGAGACAGATGGCCCGAGGTCCCCCCTTGAGACAGGAGGCCCGAGACTTCGCCCTTGAGATAGATGGCCCGAGGGTTCCCCCTTGAGACAGGAGGCCTGAGGCTTCCCCCTTGAGACAGGGGATCCCGAAAGGGGGGGGGGGGCTGAGACAGAGGGACCCGAGGGGGGCCTGTTAAGATAGGGACCTATTACGCTAGTCGTTTTATTCACACGCGTCCCTACTGTCATTTATCCCCACAACCAAAGTGTTTCACTTTGATTTCCGTTTCAGTTTTTCGGACTCACTACCTCGCTAGAGAAAGTTATTGATAGATACGTTGGTGCTAGAGATGCGCTTAAACCCAGTATCTACAAAAATGCAAAAACCTGGTTTTAGCATAAAATGTCAGATACTGTGTTTTGACATGGGGCAGCCCAATTGCGTCCACTCATCCGCAGCGCACGCATCGGACGGATTAGCATTTGATGCGATCTGTTTGATTTGATGGACGTTAACCTTTAAACTGATAAGGTTTTTCTGTATAGGACTCTATTATGACAAATAATCTGGCTTTTATTTTCATCGGATCCATTGGCGTTCACTGTTTTCTTTCCAAAATCTCAACAATTGATTTTTTGGAAACTATCCAACTTTTGTTATGTTAATTTTGATAAGCAAATTGATGTAGGATCATTTAAAAATAAAGACTCAATAACCTTCGAGATTATTATGGGACGAACGTGTTGGCCAGGTTGACAGCCGCTTATCGTCTATGGTCAATTGTAAGTCAATTGCACCGGGTGACGCCAGTGTCGTGCGCATAGTCAATTATTATATTAGGTGGGTACATGCCAAATCGGGGTGACGAGTCGCCAATGAAGTCACCTTCAAGACCTTGTAGAAAATCCAGCTTGCATTTGCAAACCATTTGGACTTTTCAATGTGATAACTATTTTGGTATCTTTATAGCCTTTTCTATTGGGTCATCATAACCCTGTATAACTAAACTATTAATAAATTGTAGGTGCCCTATGAAGGGACATGGATATATGTTCACATTTCTTATCTTAAAACTAATACCAAAATGTTGATAAATAGGCAATTTCTCCCAAATTTGAACAAAAATAACAAAAATACTATTAACATGTAATGTATTTAGTCACTTTTACCTTTTACTCCAAAATAAAACCATGTCCTGTTCCCATTCTCAAACTCGGTCCCACAGCAGTCTGGTTTGGTCCACAAATTGAATTCTGCATCCGGGATTTCCGGCGGGGACTTGCTGGAATTATTTAAGATGCTGATGACAGACTCATTCGGAGGAACATAAGCGACTTTGGCAAGGTTTGCCGAGTCGAATCCATTGTAGAAAGTGAATCCAAAGCATTCAATTTCTTCCATCACTTCACTTGATACCCATAAACACGAATGTTGCCATGATAATTTGCTTCAAAACAGTGAGATGTCTTTGACTTTGTAGTAGATACACAAGAACTTTGACCTAAAAAGGAAGTCGCACTTCAGGTTAGGAAGTAAATTTGACGTAAACGGTGGAAATTTGTGAGTGCTTGATTGTTATGTTGTTGTTAAATGACACAGATGTAAATAAAACATGACGTTTCAATCAATCAGCTGTTTTTTTGTTAACTAGTAGGGAGGTTAGAAAGCACTGGCTTGAACCGAAGAAAATGTTGCACAAGATGAGATGTAGGTCACGAAAGTTTGTCCGTACCTAAAATTGTGGGTGGTGAAATATAAATGTTTTGAGGTCTTTTTATGTCATTTGCTTCGATTTATTCGTTTTGTGGAATGACAGGTGGTCTGACGTTTGAATGACAGCAGCTGCCAAACGACATCAAATGACATAACCATCACTTACAGAATGTTTTTGTTACAATTACAACATTATGAGTTAAAATGAGAAGTGTTACTTGTTAATCTTACGTAATATCTCCTATACCTACACTAGTACCAGTCGCTTACAATTGGCTAGTCACGCTAGTCAATAGGTAAATTGCTTGGAGAAGTTAAATGGGGTGTGGAACACCACTGATAGTGTAAAAATCAATATTCGATTTTTACCGAATACTTGGACGTGTTTAGAGTTTATTTTTGTACGCAGAGACCAGCCAATGATTTTCTGCATAAAAAATTGGAACTGACTAAAATTGGTGGGAAAAGTTGTAAAGAAGGTGTTTATAATATAAACTTATAAACGTTTATTTTGTTGCTATTAATAGTGTTCAATGTTTATTTGCGTGGGTTGGATAATCTGTTTACATAAAATACAAGAGAGCGAAAATCAGTTCCCAAAAGTGGGTTGAAACCGCGATTTTCGAGCGAATAATATAAGATCCCAAAATTAAATATCTCTTAAATATTTAAAAATTAACGTAATGTAAATTAACTACTTTTAATCAGTTTTTCCCTAAAGCACCAAAAACAATTTTTATTACAACTGCCAACGCACGTTTCGCCAACAATGTTGGCATCATCAGGGCGATGAGTAAACTGATTAAAAGTAGTTATCTACCACCAAAAGTGATCCAGACATTGTTTTGTTTTTGATAATGTAAATTAAATATATTTTTATCCAGAGATTTTACAAATCTGAAACTCCGAAATTTTATTCCAAAGTTCCAACGGAACAAATATGCATCACTGACGATCTTCCCTTTATTCCAAAAGGTTCGCCCAATATAGGTAATCCCCTCGAAGCAGCAAAAATTCTTCCAAAATGTCACAACAAAGTTGATTTTCTTCATCGACGATGTGAGAACATAATCGTGACATAATTTGAACATATCGTAATCAAATTCTGTTTGACAATTACGAATTATTTTCCAAAGCACCAAATTACCAAGAGATAGATTGGCGAGACAATCGAATCCGTCAGAAATATATCCAATTTCAAACAGGATAGTTTATCCAGACTATGGATTCCCAACATCCCTAAACGTTTCCATTTTGGTCTTACTCTTTTTCAGTCTATAAATACTTTCCCTTTTTCAGGTTAAATGATTCTCATCCTTGGTACTGTTGACACACTGAGTTACTGTGCTCCATATCCATATAGGTACGATATTTTCTTCTAAGTATTTTTCTATGGTTTGTTTCATAATAATTTTGCGCTTTTACCTTTTATACTACTTCTGAAGCCATACTGTGTTTCTGATAACATAATTTTATTACTTTCCACTTGTTCTCGTTTTCACAATTCGTCCTGGTATTTATTCCACTATCTTTATCAGAGCGGTTAGTCCTCTCTTTAGATTTGTTAGTGCTTCTTTTTCTGCACGTGTAATTCACAATTTTACCAGATTTTCATGTAAGTAGCAAATAAAACTTTCGTTTTTTCTTTCGTTGCTTTTGTTTTCAAGTTTATTCGATGACATTTATTACGTTCCCATTTTTGTTTTGTCCTAAATTTCTGAATAATACGATTTTCTACTAATCAATTTGGATAAAAGCGCTTTAAAATAATAAAGTGGAAATAAAATAACTAGTAACTAAACCATGCGAACAATCAAGTAGTTTTTTCTTTGTTTTTAAACTTTTTGTATTAATTTGGACATTTTTCTAGATCTGTCCGTTTGCCATCCTTCAAATTTTCAAGGACTATTTGGTGAATTCAAACGAATTCAAATGAAAACAAAATAGTTATACTTATTCTTTGTCCCTATTTTTTTGTGCATTCCCAATTTTTTTTCCTATAGTATATCTCTTTTGATTTTCATTCTAGGTTGTAAGTGTTTCTGAGTGCTTCTTTGGTATTTTTTTTACATGTATTTCCCTCTTTTAGAAAACCTATTTGACCTAATAAAGGGTGACAATCACACACAGAAAACACAAAAGGTTATTGAAAATGGTATAAAGGTGATTCTATTCTAACAGTGATTATTATTAATGTCCTGTACTGTTTACTATCACTGGTCATACCATAACATGTATTCATAAAAAAATTCTATTAATACGATCCTGACGAACATATTTCATCATCACTTTTTCAGTTATAATATAATAAGAGTTGAGATTTCGTCGGAAAAATTTACCGATTGTAACGAGAGTTCGCCTAGCAATTTTGCGAATGACATTGACATAAAAATCACGAAACGCATTTGAGTGATTTTTGATCAATGTCATGAGCAAAATTGTAGAACTCGAGTCCACAATTGGTAAATTTTTCCAGCCAAATTTCAACTCGAATTATATTCGCCGGACTATTTCACGAAAACGCACAAATTATTGATAATGTGGTGGAAGGTGACAGGTAAATGAGGTATTTGACATGCAGTATATTGCCACAGTAACTGCAGAAATTGTTATTTTTTCGCTGAAAAATGAGGTAGGTACGTTGTGAAATACCGACTGTTCATTGGTCCGTAACCCCAATTTAAATTTTAATTTTAAATGATCACATATGGTTGGTTAAAATATATATGAGTGAAATAGTCTGTGTAATATAACTTCCAGTCCAGACAAAACTTACAATACTTAAATGTCAGTACCGTCTTATGTCCATTTCTAGAATTTACCTATAAATTCATTATTTTCTTTTTCGCAATATGTAAATGATTGAAACCAATTAACCCATCAATCCTAATGTCTATAATCAAACTTAAAAACATTGATAAATGTTTTTTTCAATATATTGCTCCTTAGATTTTAGTGAACTTTTGAATTTAGATTTGTATGACGCGTGCGCCATATACCTCGAGATTAATGAAACAACTAGTTAGCCATATTGAAAGTACGTCATCTGAGTTATGTTTACAAACCTAACGCTGATAGAATAGTGCAAGAAGTTTGTGTCATTTTAAAAGTCAATTTTCAAAAAGGTATGTCATAAATTTACTTGTAAGTACCGTGGTATTGGATAACTTAATTAATTATTGATTTTTTTTATTATAAGTAATACATTTTTATAATATATATTATTACTAACCTAAATAATATTGTAATTGGATATTATTAAAAATTACAGTTGCTAATTAAATTTAAAATGTACCGTGGCTTTCAGTACCATATAGTTTAAATGAGTAATGAAAATTTGAAATTTGATTCTCATACTCGATATTTTAAAAACGGGAAGAACGTTGATGAACCAAAGTGGAGTAAATTTAAATATATTCTAGTCAAACTCCACAAACTTTAATAAACGTAAATTACAATAGGAAAATGTTTCGGAACCACTCCCATCTTCGATATTTTAAAGTTGTAGCAAAATCCTTTCGAACTATGATTTTTACAATAAAATATAGTAATAATATGCATAAAAAAGTAAAAAAATTCAATTATAGAATCGAATAATTCTTAATCAAAAAAGTAACAGTTAGAACGGAATCACCCATATAAAGGTAATGCGCGAAATTTGAATAAAAATAACGCAATTACGAATTTGCACGTATATTATAATACAGATAATATATTTTGTTGTTTAACATTCTAATAGCTGAGTTTCTGCATAGCAAAGCGATTCTGTAACGTAATTAATTACCAGAGATGCGAAGTAAAACGATGTTGTAATTATTACCTTTGTAGCTTTTAACACAATTATGTTTCGCTCGTTTATTCGTTCTATCAATACCTTGTTACGTACCAAATCAATAATTATTTTGGTATCGTTTCCTCGAATCTATAATATAATATTATTTACACTACAACAGCTACAAAGTATGCATAGTATTGGTGGTACTGTTAAGATAGACTGAAGAATGAAAGTGAACACGAGTTTGAAACCGAACAAAATGGATAATTATAGAAGGACATGACTATGTCTATAAAAAATATATAGTTAATATAAAGATATATGTATGTATAAATACTGGAGAATCATTTGCTTTATTACAGATCATAAAAGTACTGTGCTTGACGTAAGTTATATTCATGCGCCATCAGATGATAAGTGTGGGTATAATAATTGTAGAAGTAATCTTCAGCAGGCTCCTTTAGTGAATGTTGGCGATTATATCGAGTATTCATTATTTATGTAGATATGTAGATGGGAAATTTTGACATTCAAAGGCTACTTGTTGTATGAATCATTTATGAAGACTCTGTATTTCCAAATTTTTGTATGTTTGTTGATCAAGACGTATGTTTTGTGCACTTCTCTTTTGCTTTCTATTTTGCGTTGTGGGGTTTTATATTTTTCATTTCTGATACTGTCGAAACTTTTTCAGCAGTTTTTCTTTTTAATATTCTTCTCTATAGGTTCAAATTTTGATATCTTGTTTCTTGCTGATTGTGTTCATTTTCAACGTCTACGATTTTACTCCATATAAAATTACGGACCACAGTATTCGTTTTTAGTGTTACATTTAGTCCATATTCTTTACGTTTTTTATTTAACAAATTACACATTTCTTATAACTTTTCGATGTAATAAATGCATACAATAAATCTACTTATAATATAGTATTGCTCTACTAAAACGTATAGTTAGTTCAACAATTATATCGTACGAGAGGTGAGGAGGCGGAGGCGCAAAAAACTGGTCGTCCGACGCGTGCAGTCCTGAAAGGTACTATTACAACCTAAAATGTTGTAACGTCCTGACAAATATCTGAGGTATGGTTAAATAATTAAATCTATATGAATGTAGAAATTGAAAATGTAACAAATTAAATTATTAATGTCTATTTTACTACTCTTAAAAGGTTAAATTACATTGAAGTGATTAATAAAGAATTACAATTTAACTGACGCGATAATAAAAATAACTAGATGAAATGTTAAGAAAAGAACTTCTACTTATCTTCTGAGCCTTGCAACGGTTTTCTGCTGGCTTTTGAGCTGGCGTGTCCTTACAAATACTTTTCCTGCGATCCTGGGAGTTAACCTTATGGATTTTCTGACTCCACGTGTGGATTACGTTAGTACAGGAAAGTCACGTGTGGAAAATACTCAGCAGCTATTTCGAATGATAGTTAAACAATAAAACAATTGTACGGTGAATGCTGGTGGATCTGCCTATTTGATTGAGAGAGAATAGTCAAAGTCTGCACGCAATAAAGTAGTTTTTCTTACCCCTTTTTCCTTCGAATCAACACCTAATCGATATATACGCTAATGCGATTTAGTTATAAAATTAACTGGACATCTCAATCGTTTAATCCGTACTTGGCGCTATTCCCTAGATCTTACTCCTTGTATAAGGGGCCGTCCATTAATGACGTGAAGTGTTTTTCTGTTAATTTGGACCCCTCCCTCCCCCTTGATGAGGTTTGGTGAGATTTGGTGAAACCCCCCCTCCCCCTCACGTGAGATTTATCCCTTATAATTTTTAAATAATTAATTTTCATGTATGTTCCTGTATTTTGCTAAATACATACCACTAAATACCTAAGCGTTAATACTGATGGAATATAAAGGGGAAAAATAATAGCGCATTGAAGGGAATGTATTTAATTTACAAATGTATTTAAATTACATAACAATAAAAATAGACTACCTTCCCTAATTGTTTACGTACTCTATGGACATGGGCGTTCTGTATTGTTCGTTGAAAGATTTTTTACCGCGGTCGGGATTTCCACAAAAAGAGTCTGGTAAATAAATTATGCCGCAATTGTCTCAATTCGGGGAATCCCATACATAGAAGATATTTAATACTGTCTATACTCGAGATTGCTATTGTAATAAAAAAATTGTTTGCGGACAAAATAGAAAACCTTTAAAAAAGTAAAATAAGTTTTATGTTTTTTTTTTATATTCCATGTATTAACGTAAAAAGTTGACGTGAGATTTTCAATACCCCCTGCTCCCTTTAGATGAGATTTGATGAGATTTTACTGGACCTCCCCCCCCCATTTTGAGCTCACGTAATTAATGGACGACCCCTAAGGCAAAATTACGACGGAGATGTTACTTCGTTCAGACGTCGATCGAAAAAGAAGGCCGTAAGTTCGTCGCGTGGTATGCAAGAAATTATTGGTGCTTTTTTGTGCGTGCCGGTTATCTCTAAACGCTGATTCGTTCCTGAATCTTCGATGGTGAATGCAAAAACAAATTGTAACAGTACGTATTTGTTTTATTGTTTTATGATAATTCATAGTTTGTTGTGTAAGTCTGTGTGCAATATGTATATTGAAGTGTGGTACAGTGAAATACAATACAGTGAAGTATTAAAGAGTAATTTGGTGAAATACATCTGAGTTTACTGTCATTATTTTTAGTTAATGTAGTACATCTTCGATTATAAAATGATTTGATTCTATTATAATTAACTTTTAAAAAAAGAAACCGAAAGAAATAATTTCTTAATTTCATTAAACGGAACAATAAATAATTACATTAAGCGGAACAACAAATAAGTATGAAATTGTTTTTTTTCTTTTTAGTTAACTTATGTTACTTTTGTGTTTTTTGAAGTCGGTTTCTTTTTTTTAAGTTAATTATTTTACAATTTTAAGTGATGGGTAAACTTAGTAAGGACGTTTCGCGAATGAGGAAACGACAGCTGGTTTAAAAGGAAAATGAAAGACGGAAACGCTAAAAAAATAGAACCAGAAATATTAAAATAATAATTAATGAAAGTCTACACGAGCGCAAAAATAGATTGTTGGGTACTTATATTGGATGAAATTAAATGGGACCATCTTGGAGCTATACTGAACACAACGCAAAAAAAAATCCTTGAAATCGGTTCAGAAACAAAGAAATTATATTAAAATTGGAATTTAAATATATTTAAGTAGAACTCCACAAACTTTAACAAACGCAAAATTACAATTGAATATAACTTCAATATATATAATTTATTTAAATATATAAATATAAATATAAATATATATATATATATATATATATATATATATATATATATATATATATATATATATATATATATATATATATATATATATATATATTTAAATTTTAATTTAAATTTACTCCACTTTGATTCATCGACATTCTTCTGGTTTTCAAAGAAATTATGTTTGAAGTCGGTTTCAGTTCAGAGACAATAAATCAATTATTTACGGAATTTATGATGTTATCGCCAGCTAATCACGTCCTTGATCACAGTTTGGTACCTACTTTATTCTGGGGTTGCCATAAAAGCAACAGTGCAGCCTCCGTCTGGTGTACCCTCAGTCGATTACATTTCCATTTGATTTTAAGGTGTTTCCTGCTATATCTTCGAAGTTTTATGTTCAATATGAATGTAATTACGATGTGACCACATTGAAGCTGTACTGAACCCAACGCAAAAATAATTATTAAAATCGGTTCATAAACAACCAAGTTATGCCCGAACATTCATATTCAGTCAGCACATTTCCATTTCATTTTGAGGAGTTTCCTTCTATATCTTCGAAGTCTTACGTCCAATACGAATGAAATTTAAATGGGACCACCTTGGAGCTATACTCAACCCAATGCAAAAAGAATCAATGAAATCGGTTCATAAACCAAGAAGTTATGCCCGAACATACATAACAAATAATAAAAAATATATACAATCCTTTTTTGAAGTTGGTTAAAAAACTAAGAAGTCTTGTTTTTACGATAGAGAAATGTCATTTGCAGCCTCAATTACCTCGAAAAAACTTTATAATTTAGGATGTGCCATTGTAAGAAGAGTACTGCCTATGATGGCACATTTCATGGTTTTTAGTTCCAAATAAAAAAAAAGTATTGCATGTTTTGCATCATTATAATTGCTTATTTAAAGTGCCCATAAAAAATCCTTAATGTTATAGATGGGGTTATAGTAAGGTGTCAAAGTTCAGTATGCCATCATAGGCAGATTTCCCCTAGGTACCATTTTCAGTGCTTTTACCAAGAGATTTGGAGAAAAATATTATATTATGTATCTCTTGAATAAACACTAATGCCCGTACTTATAGTCAGATCTCAGACTCAGTCTTGAGTCCGCCTCACCCAAGGCGAGCTCACAGCTCAAGGTAACGATGCATCCTATAGTCGAAACTTCGGCTATTCTCGGCGAAGCACTAGCTCAACGTTTGCTTGAGTGCAGGTTTAGTTACTTTTGGTTAGTTTTGCACTATTGGCTTGGCAACAGGTCGTTTCGGACAGTTAAAATTTATCAAATATCTCGCGGGAAGCGAATCTGTGCATATTTGTTGCTTGTTGTGATTCAATATTGATGTGAAAAAGTGCAACAATGTCAAATTCAACAACTAATGTAAAAAATAATATTGTATAGTAATAATTATAATTAATGTTTACCTAATTAAACTCAATTGAGTCCATTTGAAATTTATAATTCATAATCATTATTGTATAATACGGGGTGTTACAAAATTATTTTCATCTAGTTAACTTTGGAATTTTTTTACATGTAAATTTTTCTACTTTTTTGCATTTGCTAATTCTGTCAATAACGCATTGGTTGTCAAATAATAAACCTCATTTAATTAAATTAATTCGAAGATACGGGATTCATCCAAGGTCCAAGGTCCCGTTCTCAAATGAGTACACTTTATTGACCTGTACCTGACCAGGCCCGGAAAATACGGCTTCAGAGGATTCTTCGTCGGATTATTCCTCATTAAAAGTATAACCATTTTCTAGATGGAAATCATTTTGTAACACCTTGTATCTATACAGTGTGGAAATTAAGTAAGGAATAAATTCAGAACTCCGTTAGTATTTGCGCTAGAAATAAAACTTAAAAAACATGTGGTAGGGTTAATTATATCGCTTCCGAGGAACGTACACAATTTTGTTCATTCGATTTTTTTAGCGGTTATGACGTCATCAATATTTTTTTTAATGGCAACCTATGTTTTTTATTTTACATTTCCATAGTGTTCAGATACTTAATAGGTAACATAAGATAAAAAACGGCGCTAAAGTTCAAATTAGTAAAATTTCAAAAAATTAACAGAGTTGTCTAATGTTATCAGAAAAAAAAACAGAGTTACCAATACAAAATTGACCAGTTCTGAATAGGTACAAAATATTTGGATCTAGACTGCTTTTTTCTGATTAACACCTTTTATTTCATTTACATTGTTTGCGTTGTTTTCATTTTGTTTGTGACTCCGCGATGCAAACACAAATATCGCATTGTCATCTTCCGTTCGAAAATCACCAGCAGCACACTTTTACACGATAACAGCGCAAACTATTTGTACATAAGTTCAAATGACAAGAGCCAAGGCGGTCTCAAGACAGCTGCACGGCCGACTTGAGCATTACTCGAGTATAGTTGAAGAACGCGTGCGCTGAAGCCTTGACTTGAGATTGAGATTCGTCTATAGGAGACACATCCGCACTTGAGCTCGTCTTGAGTCCAAGACCGAGCCAAGACTCGACTATAGGTACGGGCATAAATCTCTCGACTGAAGATTCACTTACAGTCACGGGATTGATATGTTGATGTATTCCCTCCGATATAAATATGTAATACCTATCTATTAATTGATTTAGGGCCGATTTCACCAACCTCCGTTAAACTTTTTTAATAATTTTAATAATAAAAAAACATAATTATATTACTGTTTATGTCGTCTTTGGAAGAAGAGCAGACCAGTCATGTTAAAAAGCAATATGTATAACAATATAATAATCCAGGTAAGGTTCTTTCGCAAAGAAAAAATGGAAGGGTTTACTGGAAAATTCCGGAAAAACTGTTTTCCGGGCAACTTTTCTAATCTTTCCTTCCATAAAAACGTTACCCAGACCATTTTGATTATTCTAAAAGAAAAAAGAAAATAGCTAAATCGATCCAGCCGTTCTCAAGTGAGGCGCTTACCTACGAACAGCATTTCATCTATTTTTAAAATGATTTTCCATTTACTTACTACATATACAAGGTGATTCACAAAGTATAGTAGATATTTAAACCTCAAATTATATGGCCCCTAAACGTAGTTTTGACGGTATTAAAAAACGGTTAATGTAAACTTGAAAAATTAATGCATTGCAGCGATGCACTCAAAACATATTGAAAGTCGCTGGATTTATGTTGGGCAAAAAACTTACTACTACGGACGCGAACTACTACTACTACGAACATCGCGGTTTTTATTGATTCACCTATTCCGACTGACAAAAACCACTCGCGCTTTCAATTGAAGTCAACGTACCATTTATAACTCCTGGACTCTGTTCACACGTCGGGAATTTCGCGGATTGTTTGCGCTGCATACTCCACTCTTTCGCGTAATGGTTGCACGGTGTTGATGGGAGTCGCATAAACAAGCTGTTTCATATGGCCCCAAACAAAAAAATCATACGGGAACGTGTAGGCTACAACTTAGGTCTTTCGCGACCAATCCTTTTTCTGGGAAAATTCACATTTAACCACCGTTCCGCATAAGTTCTTCTAGCCGCTAGTGGTCAGTCAAATCAAAGAAATTGTCAGATTTTGGGCGTTTAAAAAAAACTAGTGATCGCCCGTCACTCGAAATTCGAGTCATACTTCCGTAAATAGTGTTGAATAAAGACTGGTTACCATATTACATATTACAATTTTTAATTTGCATTGTCTGAATAATTAAAAAAAATTAAGACGGAATAATTTCCTTATATACAATGTTTTGGGTAAACACTTGTTCATTGTGCGGTATAAGATGCTCCTGACTGAATTGTTCGCTAATGTAGAAACGGAGACCATTGAATATACGAAACAGAAGCCATTACTACTACATTTGATTAAACAATACAATTTAGTAGAAACTAAATAATATATGCCTTCAGTTGGCCAGTTTCTGGCTGGTTCAAGGGGTTGGTGGGTGGGTTAGGGTTAGTCCCCGTAAAGTTTTCAGTAATTATTTTTTATGATAATTTATTACTGTATTTTTCGGTAATTTATTTTTATGGTAATTTATTGCTGGTCCCTTTTTTTAGAGTTTGCCCCGATAGTATATCAAGTTACTATCACCCCGCACGCAAACGTCCATCGGGCACCGCGTCCATCCATCCATTCCCTAGACCATTTGCTCAGGGGTGGGGCTAAGATATCTATATTTAGCTACAGTTATCGAACTTCTCACTTAAAACGATTCACGCTCATTTAAATCGATGACTGTAATGGACCGCTTTTCCCTTAAAATGATTTGCAAATAATTAATGAACCTGTGAAATTTTTGAAAATGGAAAGTAATCTCCGCATAGAACTTGTCAATGTCTTTCATTTAAAAAAACAATTATCAAAATCGGTGCAGTACAGCCTGTTTTATTTGGTCCAAATTGATTCATGTTCAACGATTAAATATATAGATATATTTTATTCGGAGAAAAGTGGCCTTTCGTGATTCGATAGAAACAAAAAGGGTGAACTTTTTGCAGTTTGCAGTCGATAAATATTTAATTCTGATCGCGTCGTTAGCTTTTGCCAGTGGTTCTTAAACGGTTTGGATAAAAAATTTCAAAGTTAAATTTCATGAAAACTATGTAACTTTGACCTACCGAATTTTTGCATATCTCATTTATTTCTCCAAAGCTATTACAGATTTAAATTTTTGCCACACTGTATAATAAAAATGAAATGCTGTTCGTTGGTAAGCGCATCACCGGAGAACCTCTGGACCGATTTGGCTATTTTTTTAAATACATATTTGTAATAATTCAAATAAGGATAACTCACGATTCGAACGAGGAATATAGATCATTCTTTTTGGTTTTCTCGTTTTGGTCCTGGAAAAGTTTTCAGGAAAATAAAATTCAAGACAGTAATTATAAAGAAAAGTCGGAAAATTTAAAATAACTGCGAAAATTATGTTTGTATGCACTCTCGATCATACCTGGTTATAGAAACGATGTTTGGTTGTTTTTTGCTTTGTTCGTTATGCACCCGGGATGAAAATAACAAAATTGAAGGTTTTCAATTGAAAAAAAAAAAAAACCGGAAAGATCTTGAGAAAAAACTGGATAAACGCATTCCAGCCTAAATGTATTAGAGTTATTAATAAAACACATAACACATTGGTACACTTTTAAGCTATTTTTACTCAACACACCTAAACAATATATACACTGTTGGCAAAGTCTTGACCTGTAAATGTATTGAAAAAACACTACACGGATATGTGTGTGTGTGTATGTGACTGGCGATCACTAGTAAATCGATCACTAATAAATTAATGTCTTAAGTAACGTACGATTTGGGTTCCTCTACACTAATTGTAAGTATGTAATATTTATCTCATATTCTTACGTCTAGTATTTTTTGAACAATGCAAAATTATTAAGTACTGTAGCGCATAGTTTACAAAATAATTCCGGTTATTTCCAAACTCCAAACTCCGGTGTTGTGATCGACGCTCCAATGTTGTCCCGACTACAAGTCGATCAAAGTCCAGGAGTTCGGCACCACGCTTTCCAACAACGTAACAGAACCGATTGTGTAGTCTACACTTGCGTTACCTCCGCTTGATGACTAGTGCTGTCAGTTATTCATTGACCACCTGTTCGTCATTAAGTTTACGTTTGTGGAGGTGTGGTTAATGAAGAATTTTGGTTAGTGCATCAAAGAAATTCGAAATTTAGACGTGATGTTGTACCTTTATTTAGTTGCTTTGTGTGGATATCTTCAAACATGTAAGTATTGTATTTGTATTTTGATAATTTTGTATTGTTTTGTATTTTTTACTCATGTTTTGATAATTCATAAACACAGCCAATGTTTACGTAGGTTAAGTCGTGTTAAGTGCTAACTTTCTAGTACTGGTCTGGGTATTTAACCCAAAAACAAATTAAATAATTGAAAATAAATAATAATACGTATTTTTAATTTATTGTTTGCATATATGTGAATAAAAAATTAGGCAATTCCCCTTTATGATAAATAGCGTTTCAGTTTACAATTATTGTGCAGATTGAATTTTAATACAAAGTGTAATGACTTTTTAAAGTATTATGTATTATAAATTAATAGTCTCTCATGATTATGATAGTAATTGCTATGAAAGTCGAAACCTATAGGAATGGTCAATAAACTGACAAGGATTATGTATAGTCGCCCTTATGATTATTCCAAGATAATTGTAGTTAATGATAATGAATCACTAGTTTAAGTTGTGCTTAGGTACCTACTAATAGATTTTATTAAATCACAAATTAGGGACTAGAAATTTTTATGTGGTTCGAGCAGAAGAGTAAATATTATTTCAAAGCGATCTCTTCACAATTTCTTTATGTTTATTTGCTCTGTTTGATCTTTGCCCCGTTTATCATATCGATATTGTTTATCCAGTATTATAAAATCGATGTTCTCAGTGAAGGTCTAACATTTATACTTTGTTTAACATTTTTACAGAAAGATGTCGATGTCCATGTAAAAGAATTCATATCATTCATACCTACAGTTGGTAGACAGTTTGGTAGAAGGTATCTGAGCAAAATTTCTTGATTGATTTTTGAAGCAGTCGGTCGTCTTTTGTCTTTTCAAGAGACCCTTGTCGGATACGACAGACCTTGATTGATTTCATTTACATTTTAAAACACCAATTTCCTAGCAAAAGTTTATCAAAGTCGTTATAATTTATATGCACTACTTAGTTATCATCAATTTTATTATCCCTGTTGTATGATAATAAGAGAACTTCTCTTTTAGTTTTAGTTTAGAGTCACTCTCGTTGAGCATTTGCAAATGTACGTTTCAGCATCAAAGGGCTTTTAACAGACAGGAGTGATAAATTATTCATTAGTGTTGCAATAATACGAAATGGGAGGAATTAGCAAATTTGTACTTGACAGTTTGACAAAAAGTTAATAAGCGACGCTAATGAATTTTAATAAGTGGAACGACAAATCTAATTTAAATCTCTAAAAATTTAAACCAACTGAAAATTTAAATTATATGTGTTCATTATTAATAGTCGGAATAATAATAAATGGTATTTTTTCTTTGTTTTTCTTACAGTGTTTGTCTCTATGTTGTCTCAATTTTTTTAACGTTCCTGTTTTTGTTTCTACGTATTTGGTAATTTTTCTGCCTATACCCTTTTGCTACTTGTCGATTAATTTCATTGTTTCTTTTATTCTTTTCTCTGTTTGTGGTCTCAATTCTTCCTTCACAACTATTGATTTATACAATACATATATTGGTTTGCATTCTTAGTTCTTCTTTCTTTCTTTGTATGTATGTGTGCTTCTGTCTTAGAGCAAGTTGAATGAGTGAATCAAAGTCAAACTAAAGTCTTGATGCAGTGAGTACCAAAATTTTGTCTTATATTTTTTCCAAATAAATTATTATAACAAAATTTCTATGTAAATTGTTAAAAACACCTATCCCTTTTGAGATTATGTACGTTTTAAATTAATAGTTCTTAAGGGCCAAAAAGGGACTGAACTTCTAATACTGTAAATTTTGAAAATATCCCCAAAAAGTTTGTAATTTACCACGACAATTTTGAAAAAACTTAATAGTCTTCTTAGGCAATCTCACCAAGTGAATCAGTTTCACAACCTGAAAAGTTTTTTTATTTCATACTGTATCATTCTTGCCATGTTTACGTTAATGATTTCAGTCCGGAAAATGAGTCTTAACGGTACTACTCCGGTAAAAGTTTAGTGAACATTAATTTGCTAAATCTAAGCATTTATAGTAACATCAATAGTGCAATCTCTGTTCCCACTAAATTTAAAATTCGAAGGAAGACCGTCATGAACCAGGGAAGTAGTAGAAAATATGTAGTCTCGCCGCCTTGTATATCTTCTTTTTTCCTTCAATGGAATCCTCAACGTATTTTTACGCAACTGAAGAGCTCTTCCAACCCCCGTGTATTTTCAATACGGCAAATTCAACTCCAGCATTTGCTAGTAAAGAAAGCGCCACAGATATAACTAGTGATATAGGGAAAATAAACAAGTGCAAAATAAAAAACCTGCTTATCGAGAATAGTGCGCGGCACTCTTTGCTTATTGTCGGACGAACTTTATAATTATGTGTCGGAGATTGACCCTCCCCCTCTATGCTGGCCCACCACGCAATTTATTCATAACAATAACAACAAAAACAGAGAGGTATTGCGAAGCAGGTGATCCCGGGTGTGCGTCCCCCGAGAGTCTCCTCGTGACTGACCGTCCGTTGCGTCACGTGATCTTTCCAGCACTATCCCCGATTTCACCCAAGTTTTGTGAAATGCAACCAACTTGGCGTTTCACAATATCCCGACATATGTATAGCACGTGTACAAGTCGGAGATCAGGTTTTTTATTTTGCACTTGTTTATTTTCCCTATATCACTATATGTGTGGCGCTTTCTTTAGCGTAGCCGATGTACGACGAAAAGTATGTATCTCTGGATTTTCTCAACCTAAATACTGGACAATTTTCTTCGGAACCCCTACGATGGTATGAATCCCTACTGGCTGCGAAATACATCTTCCGTTAAGGTATGAAACTCTTATTATTATCTAAGCTTTTTGGTCGCAAGCCAACATATTTTCGAAACAGCTCCAGAACATTTACATTTTTCATTTCATCGATACCCGTACAATAATCTGACCGGAAAACGAAAAATTTAGCACATATTTAAATTTTTGTAGAATGGTGTTATTACCTTTGCCAAAAGCGAGGGGCTGTTAACTATGGAATTAGTTGTACATCTTGCGAGAATTAATTTCGAGTACTATCGGAATTACCGGAATTAGTTTGGAATTACATGGAATCATTTCAAGTACTCAAAATGATGGAAGTACTCGTGATTACAGAAAGTACTCATGAATTACTGGAATTACCGGAATTACCCTGGAATTACTGAAATTACCTTCAAATAATATGGAATTATTCTGGAATTACTTAAATTACGTCCAGGTTTTATTACTATGTACTAGTGGTCGCCCAGTGGTCAAAATCCGATCGTAATTAATTAAATTTGTAAGCCTGAACGTTATTGGGGTTCTTTTTTTAAATAGTACACACATCTATAATCATGGCATATAATTATATTTTTTTAATTTTGTTTTATTACGTCAGCTGTGAGCGTGTCTAAATACGTCATTAACGTGTGTTGTTAGCCCTAATTCCCTGCAATACATATAAAAAAGGAACATTTGAAATCACACAAAATTCACAACTAGAAACTCATTCAGTGCTCTGTGCGACTGTTTGACCACATACTATTTATTATTTAATGTATTTGTAACACACATTACATTATACACGGTGTCGCAAAATTAGCGTAAGAAAATTAATAAAAAAATATATAGGAGCCCCCTTACCAAAATATATAGGACTCAAGGTCTAAACTTTGGATCATGTTTTCTTCAAATAAAAGCAATGAATGTTAGCGTTTATTTCTACTTATGGTTAGGCTACTCATATAAAATAATAATTCAAGCACTATGACCCACCTTCCGCCCCGACCTCACACTTGCGCAGTCAATTACAGCAAATGTTCAAAGTGTTTTCCCCAGCTTTAATGCAGTTGTTAACTCTCGGTTTCATATTTTCAAATGCATTTTCCAACATCTGATAGTACAACTATATACAATACGGTGTTTTTGAGATACGAGAATATGATATAATCTAGAATTGCCAGGTCCGGACTTCGAGGCGGATATTGAATGACTCGATCATCATAAAACTCGCGAATTCGGTCCATAGTTTCCATTGTCCTGTAAACTGGTGCATTATCCTGCTGGAAGTACCCATGTAGAGGTTCGCCATCATGAAGGCTTTGGAAAAAAGGTTCGAGTAAATTATTGCGATATCTCTCGGCATTTACCGTTCCTTCGAGAAAAAAAAACAGGTCCAACTATACGTCTTCGAGAGACCGCCAGCCAAACACCAATTTTCTGCGGATAGAGGGGCGTTTGGACGAATTCATGGGGATTAATTGAGGACCAAATTCACATATTTTGTTTATTTACAGTATACTATTCGTGCAGGACAAACTCGTGGAAACAACTCTTGCACGACGGTAATTTTATAGGGATGAAGATTTAAATCTTGTTTTAATATTTTTTGACAAGTTCCATATGAGAGGTCCATCGCTTGTGCTAACCTGAGGAGAGGTTTCTTGGGAGACGCTTCCATTACTGTGGCAACATCTGCCACAATCTCAAGAGTTCTTTTTTTGGGCGCTCCCGCTACCCGCTTTTCGACCAACAGTCCCAACAGCACGAAATCTTGTGACGCATTTATAAATTTGTTGGACTAATTTTTGATAATCTGCTGGACAATTGGAGTAGGCATTTCGAAAATCATTAACACAGCGTTCCATAGAATAATTCCATTCACCATTCTGTCGCCGTTTTTTTTAAGTCACTTTGACATTCAAATTTTAAATCCAATTGTCAAAAGTTGGTAGTGCCAACCTAATTTGTTATTTTATTACCAGTTTTATTATTTATGCTTTTTTTTATTAAAAAACCGTGTCTGAATAATGTAAACGAAGATAGATGCAATGATTTAAATAGTTTTCGTTTTTAATACTTGTCGTAATTCCAAAATGGGAATTGAATAAAGTGCTTCATCTTTTGTTGGAATTACCGGAATTACCTTTTGATTACTGGAATTAGTTACTTTTTGTGGGAATTATTTCCTGATTATTGGAATTACCTACGAATTACTGCGATTACCACGATTACATGCGAATTAATTCATCGAATCGGAATTACCGGAATTCTTCGTGATTACCTTGAATTAATTCTATGTGGAATTAGTTGTACAATTTTTTTCCAAGTTAACAGCCCCTCGGCCAAAAGATGCGACTGATCCGGCGCGTAAAAAAGCGTGTCAGATATTCATAGGGAATGTTAAGTGAACTCAAAAAAGTGTCTTATTCAAATGACGATTTGGACGTGACCAAAAGTCATGACCCATTTTTGAAAATGTAAAAAAATGTGACCTTGAAATACTCGAGCGCGTCAGATTTGTATACAGACGGTTCAACTTGATGCCCTAGTCGTTCTAAATGATAATCTGACAATTTTATGGAGATTTTGTAAATCTGACAATTTGAAAAAAAATAATCTTTTTTTTATTACTGGGTGTAATAAAAATAATATGTACATAGAAAATTTAATCATTTATTGATATAAAATATATAAAAAAATATTAAAAACAAGTATTTTAATCTTCATCCTCACTGGATTCGACTTCGAAGTTGATTTCCACTTGTTCAACTTCCTCGTCTTCTCGTGTTGTATAAAAATTAAATTTATTGTAATTATTTATATGTAAGTCCCAATTCAGTATCATCTATCAAAGTAAGGAAACTAAGTGCAAGAAATATTTGAGACCAGTTTTTAGACCTCTGGATCTGGTCAAGTATAAACACAACAATGACTATTTTTCATACAATGGCGTTCTATATTACATATTTCATAGAATGTCAGTATTTTCATATGCAGATTATTCATTGATTTACGAGGTAACGTCGCCCGACTCCATAATCTAAGATATTGTTACTTGAAATGTTTTTTGGACCTCATGAGAGTGCAGCAAGCATGTTGCACAATAATTCTACTTAATTTTTTTTCAATACCAAATTAAACAAGAGCCCGATGTCAATGTGAAAGGGAGTGAACTGATTCGAACTGGCGCGGGGTGGGAAATATACAGTTATCGGCATCTGTACGCTTCATCCTTTATAGATGGTTTTAGCTACAATGCCCCATGAAAATCGTCAGATTATATGTTTTTCGTAATCCTAATAGGATTTCTTTCAAAATAAAAAAAAAAAATTAATCGCGCTCGAGTTTTTCGAGGTGACGTTTTTTTTACAACTTTGTGACTCGCTCATTTCTTTATGTCACGCTCAAATTGTCAGATTATTGAAATATACACTTTTCTACATGTACTTAACTTACCTTGTCTTAATCTGATGCGCCCGAGTTTTTCTGAGGATCGATTTTGTTTTTCTAATCTGACGGGCTGCCCTCAACGAACCCCTCTATATTAAGGGTTCATATTTGGTAGGGGTACATTACAAGGTGCAAGGTTTCTCCCCATATGATTTTTGACGCGCTCGAGTAACGCGCAAAATCCCCGCTTGGGCTCCTCTACTATTAGTATCTGCTGCAGTATGAAATAAAACTCATTACGACATACGCCAGAAAACTTTTACTTCTTCGTCGCCTCGTCTGTCGATTCGTTACTGTCAAAATGAGTTTTCCGGACTTATAACGTAAATTACTATTTCTGATTCTGAATCTGATTCTTATGTCCTAGTGTAATTGTAATAAGAGGTAGTCCAAAAGTCAGCTGTACACAACGACAAAGCTTCTTTGGCCATTTTTGTTCACAATTTTTTTAAAGCATATGGACATTTCGTTTTGTTTCCAAATTTGAACTTTTCCTTTTTTCCATTTTTATACAAATTCGCTTTTTGCCAACTTTTGACAAATAACTGACAAATTCAAAAATAAAATAAAAATAGAAAATAACAATTATTGCTTGTATTGTATATTATACAGGGTGTTATGGAAGTCCTAGCAGAAAATTTAACCACAAGTAGAACTCGTAAATTTTGTTTATAATCTATAATTTTTTTCGCAAACGCTCCCTTACGGAGTTAAAATTAAGAATACTTTGACCCCTAAAATCAATACACGCCTATGGACCCACGCTCATTGATTGTCAGGAAGGCACAAAAACTTCATAATCAGCGAGCACAATAACAATACCATAGCGGCGCGACACTCAACTGATGACTAAAATTTACTATCAACGACAAATCTTTTGTCCCAAATGTGTTTACCTTGTTCGGCGAAAACGTTCTGATGAGTTCAAGTTCATGTCG
The DNA here is from genome assembly GCA_963583935.1 of Diaperis boleti. Classification (NCBI taxonomy): domain Eukaryota; kingdom Metazoa; phylum Arthropoda; class Insecta; order Coleoptera; family Tenebrionidae; genus Diaperis; species Diaperis boleti. Next base: position 31,502,473 of record OY757245.1, on the reverse strand, counting down.
GCATAGGCGGAGGGTGAAATAAGGGGTCAGAAAAATGTTCAAAAAAATTGCGGATATCAGCAAAGTGGTAAATAGAAAAAATGTGTTTATTTTGACGAGTTCTATTTGTGGTTAAATTTTCTGCTAAGACTTCCATAACACCCTATATAGTTGTATTTAGTGACACAGGGATTTAACATAACAAAATTAAATTTTTGTTAGTTTCGTATAATGAAAATAAATTTAATTTAGATAATAGCTAGTTTTAATCCAGACATTTTCATTTTTAAGCATTAGGACAATTATTGTCTAAAACAGTCGTGACGTCACAAAATTGGAGTTTGACGTTTGCTGAATCCAGAGTTACACCATAGTGAAGTTGGCGGTAATCTTTACGTGGACACCATAGAGGCAGAGACAAATTAGTGTGCTCATTTTTACATGGTTTTAATTTCAATGTCATACAATTCGTCGATATGAGACATTACTCCAATTTATCTCCGTTCAACGTCACGTTTATTTGGAATCGGTAACATCACATTTTTTTGGCAACCTTGACTAAAGAAATCACTCGCCGCATATGTGTCTACCGGGTCGAGTTCCTCTCCCTTTCCGCACCGCGGTCTTTCATTTCCAGCACAAGTTGGACATATGCTTCTCTTGTTATTAGAGCGCGGGCGACAGGCCGGACAGAACATGGTAAACGTGTCGGAACTTCTTAGCTATTTAGCGAACTCGCTCACCATCGCACAACTGTTTAGTCGCACGTCGTACTATCGACCAAGTTGGTGCTTGACAAAAAGAATCGGTCAACGACTGTGATTGCCTCGCGACAAAACAATCAAACAACTATCGATCCGCAACTCTATGTCCACGCTGGCATATTGCAGCTCGCAACCCTCGACTAAATAATAATTGTTCTATGAGCGTTCGGTCGTCTTTGAGATTTAATATAAAAGTCACGGAAGAACGCTCTCGATTATGGCAGGCGTTATCACTAATGACATTGATTATTTTATTGAGAGTATTGAAAAGAGGCCCGCACTTTATTTAAAATCATTAAAACAGTATTCGGATGTTAATTTAAAAAAGAACATGTGGGAGGAAGTGTGTTTGGACGTTGTATCTGGCTGGGCGGAATTGGATACAGCAAGTAGATTAAAAATTGGTAAGTATTTTTTATTACATACCAAGTAATATTTATAATAATATAACATTTAGATATACAGGATGTTTAAAAAACGGAATGCTGGAAGTGGAGATGAGTTATTCTTAGTTGATCCTAACATAAGATGTACATATTTCACACTGTGAACACTTATGTGTGCCTAAAAATATAATATAGGTATAGATTTATATTTTTAATGTATTTTGAAAGTGTATTTTTTCTGAAATGAACAATATATTTTGAAGAAATTTTTTGAGAAAAACAAATGAAAATCAAGTTGTTTATAAATGTTGTATTTGAAATGACAATTTAGATTACGCAACATGATAACATGATGTATGAATCATTAAATATTTAAAATACATTAATAAATGTAAAGTATTGTAGCGTTTCTGGGTTCCATTATTTATTTATTTAAACACTATGTACAATTTATTTATACTTCTAATATTACACTATTTACATTATTTACACTATTTACAATTTACTACTTCACTGGCACGTCTCGTATTATTTATTTACACATCACGCGGCACACCGGATAGATAAAAGCAACTGTCCGACTCGACTGACTTCACTGATACCACTAGACTGACTGATGCGACTAGAGTCATTTTTGCTGGAACGTCCTCTAATAAATATACCGGCGCCTAAATGCTTCTAGAGGCTCCAGATGTTCCATGGCGCCCTCGATCTGTACCGGATATTCCAAAAGATGAGTCATACTACCTCGAGTACGTTGTAGTAAATTCCAGTACAGTCCAGTAATTGATGACGCCGCTACAGCGATGAGTCATCTCGGGTCCACGTCCGTCACAGTATATCACTACGTTTAAAAAATAAAAGTTGAGAAGTTTGATCTTGAAATTCATATGTCAATCTTTGTGGTACAATTTGTATCCACTAAAGAATTGTGTCATTGTCTCCTTAAAATCAAAAAATAACATAAAGCTCTGTCCGTCTTATAAACAGCCTGTATATTATTGTGTGATTACATTAAACAATGTGGAACTTTAAACCTTTTTTGTGCTATTCATTACTCGGATGAGCCTTGCAGGATTTAGTGCCGCAAAGTTTTAAAATGTATAATAATTATAAGATAAACTATCCTGTCAGAATCAATTCTCAATTCAATAAAAGAATACTCCCGATTTTGTAGCTCGAGAAATTCAGTTTAAAAGGAGATGCATTTCTTTGTCATTTCGAATTGATTATTAAGGACATTTTTCCAAGAATGTTGGCACTTCTGATACAGACGATTTTGATCTTCAATTGCAATGTCCCAAAAGGAAAGTCAGTTAACTCATAAAGTTTATCGGCAATTTTCCACAACGTATCACACTTGTTTCTCACAATCTGTATACATGTTACAGGCGCAGACGTGCAGAAGAAATGGCTGAATTTAAGAACATGCTTTGCAAGAGAATTGAAAGCACAGCAAACAGAGTCAGGTCAAGCGGCAAGTAAACGTCGGAAGTATATATACTTTGAGAAGCTGCTGTTTCTGAAACCCTCTTTGGCGCAGCGCCCCACCGAAAGCAATTTAGATTCGTGCGATGGTGAAGAGGAAAGCGTTAATTCGCAAGCAAATGAATCAAATGAAGAGACTGTACCACAGCTGCGAGCAAAACAACCGAGCAAAGAAAAAATCGCAAATGACAACAACAAACCGTTGTTGAATATTTTACACGAAGATATAGACGAGGATAAACATTTTGCTCTTTCGTTAGTCCCTACATTAAAGTCATTAACAGAGGACGAAAAATTTGCTGCGAAAATAGAAATTCTCCAAATGCTGCGAAGAATAAAAAATAATCGGTTGATTCGAAATACCACCGAACCAACAGCACTTGCTGCAGGATGTTCCGGGCACACACCATTTTGCCATATTCAACGCCTATCTACTTCATCAACTCCAAATTCTATGGAAAGCGAACATGCTCTTGTGGAAACTAAAACTGAGCAGATTGAATATTATTAAATGAATACACCAAGTGAAAAAACCTTTCAGATATTTGCAAAAATATAAAATATACATATGAGAGCTCATCTCGTATTTCCACAACAGAAGCGAAAATGAAAATGATTCCAGAAGAGTGAGTCATGACCGGCTGCGCGGAAGCTATGAACGAACCAAGGAACGGCACTGGCGCAACCGGCTGATCGTGTTTTTCTCTTCCGCTCACAGGGGCGTTCCGATAGCGACATACTCTTCTGAAATAATTTTCATTTATCAAAAAGTGTCCTTGATTTGTAATAAGTTTAGTACAATAATTATACATAATTTCTAATGATTCAATTTTAATTGTTTTACTTACCTTAAGGTAACACTTAATCTTTCTTCTGGCGATATAACCCATTTTGTGTTACGACACTGTATAATGTGTTCACCGTTTGCTCGTTCTATAATAATTAAAAAAAAACCTTTTATGAATATCTTTCAACGTACAATGTAACGTGTGGATGTACGCAGAGTATGTACTCTTCTTTTTTTAACTTTATATACTTTTTTGTTTTGGTGCATTAAAACCAAAACATTATAATGTAAAGTTGATTGAAATATTTGTCATCACAAAGTTTCATAAAGCACCTGCCAAACCCGTGGGCTACGCTCCACGTAGACATGTTCCCTCCGCAAAGGTAAACAGCGAAATGCGAGTTCTGTGTTGGCCACGCATCCTATAATCGAGCGAAGAAATGCTTTACTTTCTCAGTCGGCAACTTGATGACGATGAAAACAAAGTTGTTCCCCAATATACGTTTCAACTGCTCTTTCTCATAGATAGTTCACATAGAATTGAATTGTTGAATCTTTAGCGCACGGCTTTTAATAGAATAGATTTACAATTATTATTTTTTATAATTATAATATGGTATGATGAACTCGGTTTGCCATTTCCTCAGTACCAAAATGCGTTGTGTGCAAATTATTTAAATAACCACAAAACGAATTTCTTGTTGTGACCTTTTTGAGTTTTTCAGAATGCGTTGTGGCCACGACACTAATTTGTTGTTGTGGACGATTCTGAGAAGCCACAGCGCGTTGTGGTGTTATATTTATAATTGTTCTTGTTTGTTTTTCTATAATTATTATGGAATCATTTTTTGCGTTTGTTTATTGGCTTTCTTTTTTTCATTTTCGCTATCTATTCTTTGAACTTTTTTAAATGTCTGGTTGTTTTCAAATTTTTTATTGCTCTCGTTAGTTTGTTTGTTTTGTCCCTATTTGTCTAATTTTTCCTCTCCCTGGCTCTGTTTCTATTTTCTCCTGAATCCTAAAAAATATGAGTTTTGGGAAAAATGGTAGATAGAAGTCCTGTTACTGGTTAAAATTTTGTTACCTATTTCTACTACACCCTGTATATGTCACATTCTTTTAGTGTTTATTTTTATTCGTTTTTTTGTTTTAACTTACGTTTTCTTATTTTTCTCTCTGCGCTTGTTTCTTGACTATTATTATACGTTCAAATTTTGTCTCGCGTTGTTAATTAATTTTTTTCTCTTATTTATTCTTTATTTGTATTTTTCTCTTCTGTGTGCTTGTTTCTCTGTGTTTTGCTTTTTCCTTTTCGCATTTTTCTTGTACATTTTTCTATATGTACTCATTTTTCCGTTTGTGTACAGTAGTAGTAGTAGTAGTAGTATGTATATTTATTACCTTTATCTACAACTGCTTTGTATTAGCGTCATTACACCACTCATTCGACACTGTTTGAGTTGAATAATGAAGGTCATTACACCACTAGTGGAATAATTGAAGGCACACTTTAATCAAATCAAATTTTATTAAAATGGCAATTAACACGAATATTATGTAACATTCTGCTTGAAAGAAATTGTAGCTCGCAGCATAGAATAAAATGCCCAAAGGCACCTATAAGTCTTCGATAAATCTCCAAAAATGCCAGTAATACTTTCTCTTTTACTTCATTGTTTATTTTCTTGGATGAACACCAATCAGTGAACCGATTATAAAATTTCTCGTACTTTGATTTCGACTTATCTGGTAAAAGTGAAGACACAGCCTTTGTAGCAGCTTCTTCAATATCTGAGGGCAGATTTTCCTCTTCTGAATCGCTCGTTATACTTTAACTTGCACAGTTTGTTGCAAATAATAAAATTAGTAAATCGTTGTTTACACGTTTCCAGCCAAATTTGAGTAGTTGTCATAAAAATGTCAAAGTTTCCTTAATTTTTTATTTTGATAAAATTTGTATTCCTTTCAAACAAATTTAGATTGTTTTCAGATTTGGGCAGTTGTAGATAAAGTTTTGTATATCATACGTGGGCTAGAGCATATTACATTAACTCGTGTGTTACAGATGACTCGGTTTACCTCGTCATCTGCAGTGTTCACACTCGTTGTGTAATGATGCTTCTATCCCACTAATAATATAAATATCTATTACAGGTTTATAAAGTATCCGATACATTTCCCATAACTCAAATAAAATAAAATATAATATAATACATAAAACTAAATAAATCAATAATTCAACACAATAACTAATTCATCTGTCATTACTCTGCCTCTCTCTCGCATTCTTTCTATCTCCGCGCCTGCATACCCGTTTCTTTCGAAATATGCCTCCCCCTCTTTCCATTTCCCCTTTCTATTTCTTTCATTTTTTCTTTCAAACACTCTTGCAAAATTCTGCACTCTCCTGTCTCTATCACTGTCTCCTCAAATCTTATTGCTCTTTTTCACCCCGGTGTCTCTCTCTCTCTCTCTACCCCTAGCACCCATTTCATATATTTTCCTTGCAACCCTTCCAATCCTTCTTGCTCTCTCCATCCCCACATTTCCGCTCCATACATCATCACGCTTTTCACCAAAGCCAAGAGGATTTAATAGAATAGAGGAACCATCAGCCACCTTTAAGCGTGTAATGTAAAAGTCGTTCAGCACATGCTGCTCTCTGTGAGTGAGAAACATAAGCGATGATTTAGATTGAGCAGTTATACAGCGTTCTGTAATACTTTTTTCCGATTACTAACCTATCGCAATTTGTAATACAATACAAAGATACAATTGATTACGTGGTCTACACAAAGAAAGTAATCTGATATGCATTTCGATAACTTTTAATGTTGTCAGTTGTAGCCGAAAAATGTGTACCTACTTCTCAATTACTGCTTAATTCCAAAATGTATCTTGATTTTATTACGTTGTTGAAATTTTTTTTTGTTAACACATTGAGCCCCGGGTTGCATCAACGCGATCTAATTTTTACAGCAGTTTTAATAACAAATAAAGCTGACCACACGTACTCCTTTTAGAAGTTTTGTACTTTTATTTTATGACCTGTACTCCGGAGGAAATGTACTGCAAATGTACTTCCCTTTTATTTGAATGTACTACCTGTACTCCTTTTTCTTTGGGTCTTTAATTTTTCGCCAGGCATCTTCGATCTGTTTCGTTTCTACTAGCAAGGATCAAACGCATATAGGCATGGCCGTACCTAATTTGAGACGCTCATTCATTTCACGGAACGCAGAGTGCTAAGTAATCATAAATTTTGTTTTGTGTGTTTAGTTGAGCTCTCTCAGTTTCGCCAGTTTCGCATTTATGTTCGATACAAGAGTTCAACAACAGTTCCTTGAAAATTTATCCGCCACTTTATTTAATTACATAAAAAGTTACTTCAGTCAGTTTCATATTAGTCCAGGCAATGGGGGTTTTTTGTGTTTTTGATCGCAAAAGGTCGGACAGAAATAAAATTTGGTGGGATGGTGGGTGGAGAGGCAAAAACTTCATGAGACCAATTTTATGCAGAATTTAATGTAGAACATAAGTCCTATAACATTTTCTAATCGGAGTTACCGTTTACGAGAAAAAGGCAGAAAGGCTTCATGACGTCACGTTCGGGAGCGGTTTTTTGGGCAAAAGTGGATGAAGCTCCCCCGCTGGAGTGGTAACTCTTCGGATTTTTATTTGGATGCCTACTGGGAGTTCACAAACAAATTTTCTAAACTTTATAAATTATCTCTTCTAAAAAGTCTAATTTGCTTGGACTAGATTTTCATCGGCACATATCTCGAGAACGATTCAACCCAGTACCTTTTTAAGGGGTTATTTTTGTAGGAAATTTTATCAGCTTTAATTTTTTACGGAGGACACATAGTTTTATAGTAACAAACGAAGAACCGATAAAAGTTAGAATTTTTCGACTTTGAACCTATTTTGGAGTAGGGAGAGGCACACTTAAAAAAATATTTCTTTTGTAATATGCAACCAAAGTTGAAGTTGATCTTCCTTGTAATCCGCACTGAAAATAATTCAATAAATTTCATTAATTTATAATTATTAATAATAAATTATTGTTGTTGATTATTAATATTTAACACGCCGCTAATGAATCAAAATGAAATCTGCAACGACTTGCCTGCACACACAGTAAATTATCCCCGCGCGGTTTTACATGCACACGCCAAAAATCAATTTAGTTTTGATTGCGGACTTGACTTTTATTGAATTTCACCGGTTTAGTTTTGATGAAATAAACAATAAAAACATATTTGAAAAAGGAACATTGAGGATTATCGAATTATCACTATAATCCAAAAATTTAAAACTCCCAGATGGGTTGTAAACGATGACGAATGAAATAATCTATAATACAATTCAATCAATTTTGCTAAAAATTCACAGGACATATTCCTCAAATCAGACATAATTGTTAATTATGAATTTGTTAATTATTAATAATTCATTGTTGTTATTATTGTTAATAATGTTAATATTGAACACGTCGCTAATGAATCGGAATGAAATCTGCAACGACTTGTCTCCACACACAGTGAATTATCCCCACGTTGTTTTAATTGCACATGTCAAAAATCAGAACAATTTTGATTCCAGTGGACGAGAAGTTTTAATTAACTGTACCCCGTTCTCCGTGCGGTCAATGCAATACATTTTTCCGCAATATTTTTTTCAAATTTACAAATTTCAAAAAATCGCTCTCTAGCGGCAAAGATCTATCAAAATTTCAAGCGACAATGTTCAGAAACAAAAAAGACCGACAGGAATGTACATGCCGCAAGAGAACCTTCTGTCAGAGACCTATGAGTAAATCACGAGGGGGACCCCTTTATTTGTAAAGAAATATGGACACCCAGGTCATCAATATTCATTTTTAAATTTTCCAAATAACATGGGTTGTTCGTTTATCCCCAAAAGCAAAAGGACACTGTAATACCACAAACCAAATCCGACCCAGACATTTTAGTTCTTCTATTCTGAACGAGGCTGCAGCATCTCGCAGCCAACATTCAAGATTTGATCTCACTTAAACGTAGGAAGAAATTTGTCTCTCACTAAATGACAATCTTAAAGAAAGAATTTCCTTTTTTGATACTTCCACATAAATACGACGAATCTACAGTAAAATGTACAATTTGCCCGAGCAAAATTTTCATTGGCCATTAGTGGGAGATCAAACAAATACATTCAATGGAAAAATACAATCTTAATTAATTTTGTTATTATAAAACTCTTTTGAATATCAAATGGAACGAATTTTTGTTTCTCATACCGGGGCTCAAAGTGTTAAGTTGACGGTATTATTTCCTCTAAAAATAATTTATTGTTTTGCTTTTCTTCTATGGGTTTTTCGTATGAGCTTAAGACCATAAAACTCACGATTCGAACGATGGATATACGTAACTCGTTTTCTGTTTTGTTCATTACGGTCCTGGAAAAGTTCTTAGTTAGAAAAAATAAAATTCGAGGCAATTACCATGGAAAGTCGGAAAATTAGGACAAACTGCGAAAATCATAATACATATTTGCATGCACTCTTGATCATAATTGGCGATATTAACGACATGCCATACATATTTGGTTGTTTTTTTGTCTTGTTCGTTATGCTCCGGGGATGGATGTAGGTATGTTTTCAATGGGGTCGTCTCACAATTTTCAATAAAAGCATTTTTAGAAACTAGACGAAAAAATATTATACGCCCATTTTTTTTGTTTCTACGAAATCACGCATTTACAAGGTAAAAAAAATCATTTGTCTTATTTGAAACGCGCGCCTTTTTGTGACGTCAACACGGGACAAAATTCACTAGACAAAAATCAAGTTACTATGTAGACGTGCCGACTAATGAGAAGCGCATGAACCAATGTGAATGCCCCCCGAAATGACGTCACAAGAGGCGGTAAATGTACAGCGTTTGAAACTGCTATCCCATCAAATTGCGATTTTTGATACGCTCTGTTATCTTACAAAACAACTTTATGAAACAACAGAACACGTTTTAGGGCTTCATGTTACATAGTCTATGAGGTGCTATATAGTTGAATTAGTCAAATTTAATTGAGGGAGACGACCCCATTGAAAAAAATTCAGTAAGATCTGCAGAAAAATCTGGGAAGTCGCATTCTAGTCTAAATTAAAATAAAATTACATATTTGTGTTTACTTTTGTATTGTTTTGCGCTCTGCCCAAAAACAAATTTATTAAAATTTGGAAAGGGCAACGTCTGTCGGGTCAGCTAGTTACAAAATATTACTCGATGACTATTTTATCGTAGTGTTTGTACTTAATACATTATGAATATACATACCGGGTGAGTTTTACCACCGAAGCCGAATTTGGAGTTTTCAATTGAATCGCTTATTATTAAAAAGGACTAAGTCACATTTTTGACATTTTGAGTTACATATTGATATCTACTAAAATGGTGATAAAATGAACTAAATGTCTACCCCAATAATATTTTATAATGTTGGATGGAATGTAACGTTTATTTTTAAAAAGATCTAAGTCGCTCGACTTGGGTCCTTTTTGAATTACCGATCTTGGACGTACATATTTAAATTTACCGTAAAAACTTTTATACGAGTTTGAGATCTAAAGGTGAGCAAGATTAGTCGCGTCAATAAATACATAAAACAGGCAATCTTCGGAAGTCCTCAAAAACAGCTTCGATTTTAATGTTTTTTTTTTGTGAATGTTTGTTTTTATATATTATTCAAAACCAGAAAACTTTTGAAGTGGGGAAGTAATTATTTATATTGTTTAAACACTATTTATTATATTTATATAAAAAAAATTAGTTTTTCAATACTTATTCTACAAATAATATACGAAAGTAAATTATAACATTATTATGAATTGTGGATTATTTATTTTAGACATTTATAAATAAAATAATTAAAAATTTTGAAGTCTGTTAAAAAAAAACGCAAAACTATTTTTTTTTTTTAGATAAATATCATACATATTAAAATTTAAATATATCTATGTCGAACTCCACAAACTTTAATAACTGTAAGATTACTAATGGTACATGTTTCGGCAGAACACTTCTGCCATCATCAGCCCTAATTTAACAAGCGATTAATGATACAATTGATGAATTACAAGAGGGGTTCTTACCTTAAAGAATATAAAAAATTATGACATTGACGTAATTTTTTATATTCTTTAAGGTAAGAACCCCTCTTGTAATTCATCAATTGTATCATTAATCTCTTGTTAAATTAGGGCTGATGATGGCAGAAGTGTTCTGCCGAAACATGTACCATTAGTAATCTTACAGTTATTAAAGTTTGTGGAGTTCGACATAGATATATTTAAATTTTAATTTAAATTTACTCCACTTGGATTTAAGAACATTCTTCTTGTTTATCATACATATTGTTTAAATAATATTAATAGTTATGTCCCCGCTCCAAAAGGTTTCTGATTATAAATAATAAAAAAAAAACATCAAAATCGGAGCTGTTTCTGAGGACTTCCGAGAAAAAGACTTCATTGACGCGACTAGATATATACATATTTACAATCCCTTAATGTTGTTACCAACGTTTCTAAGCGAAGAAAACGTTTAAAACGGGACAAAAATTAAAAGTTTGCATGGCGTAACTCTTAAACGTGTTAAAATATTAAAAGCATTATTAATTACTAATTATGGCACAAATGTCCTGGCCCGAATAGAGTGACGACAATACAGTTTCTTAAAAGTATCGTTTTCTACTTTGGTGTCATAATTGAGTTTTTGTGAAACTAAAAGTAGTGTCACAAAGAAACTTTTTGTGAAACTGTTTTTGGTGTTTTTCTTTATACGTATTTATTATACTATTATTTATACTAGTTGCACATACTATTTTTTATTACGAATGCGGAATAAATCCCAGTATAAAATGGGGTCCAGGGGTGAAGCGTCGGTAGGGTCCAGGTGCAAATTCAGTTTTAATATTTCGATAGTTTTTTGTTTAATTTCAACAACGTATTTGTTTTTTATTACTCAGGCGGAAAAATAGTATCTGTGCAACCTTTGCTACGGTTGAAAAGTAACTGTTTGCCCATTTGACACCAAACGGTTGTTTGGGTGCGACAAGTTTACTTCTTGCACACGCAGATTCAGATAAACAAACTGCTGAAATTAAATAAGAAATAACGTTGAAAGAAATTAGACAAAAAAAAACACAATCGAAATATTAAAACTGAATTTGCCCATGGACCCTAACGGGTCTTCGCTCCTGAACCCCAATTTTATACTGGCATTTATTCCGCATTCACAATAAAAATAGTATGTGCAACTCGTGCGGCGTTGTCGATTGTAGTTGCACAATATACTATATTTAATTTCAGCAGTTTGTTTATCTGAATTTGTTATAAAATGGACAAACAGTTACTTTTTGTACGCAATCCAGATCCTGGAAAGCTTGGTCAGCAGTACGCCCACGGGTCGACTCGTTCCGCTGCTGCAGGAGCAGTATATACGACACTGACGCCCGACGGAGCATTTCGATTGATTCACGTTGTACTATTAATTATACTTATTGTTTTTAATATAATCTAACAATTTATTTGTACATTTTCAACCGGAATAAAGGTTGCAAAGATACTATTTTTCTGCATGAGCAATAAAAAAGGAATAAACGCTCGACAAAAAAATAAACGTTCGGTAAAAGTAGTAAATGTTCAATAATACATAATATATTTCGATACTAGTGTGCTGAAACTGAACGGAAAACCGAACTGACCGTCTAAAAGTACCTTAAAAAATGCAGCTCCAAGTGTTTTAAAAGTTCAGTTGCTTAGTTGTGGTCGTATAATTTTTGTTATTGTTTATATCTGGACCTGCAGCGCAACGTAATTCTAGAAAGCCATTCGTTCTTTTGTGGTAACAATCGTTTTGTTATCGGAACTCCTGTGTTTACATATATCTGAACACAAACATTATAACCGCTAAGCTTATGTTTCTGACCACCAGAAGGCGCTGAGTAAAAAACAGTTATAATTGTGATTAACAGATGGCAGGAGGCGACAAAATCGGATAAAATTCGTTACGCCATCTGGGAGTGAAAATCATTTTCGTGACACGACTTTCATCATTGTATGGTTCCTCTATTGTTTACCTACTCTCTGACCAAAGTATCAAACATCATTACTCTCCTTCTAAAATCATGTCCAAATTTTCTCTCCCCTATTCCCCATACAGCTCCTATTATCTTATTTGCTTTTTTCAGTAACTCTCTCACATGTGCTGTTGCTGTGTTTCTTTCATTCATCACATAACCTAAATACTTAAATTCTTTCACTTCTTCAATTTTCTCTTTCTCCCATCTCCACTCATTTACTTTTCTCCTACCACCCCCTTTTCTGAACACCATCATCTTGGATTTCTCTACATTCACCGTCAACTTTTTCCTCCTCATATATTTCTCCATGTTTCCTATAATTTCTTTCATACCTTTCTCCTCTCTCGCTAGCACCACCAAATCATCCGCATATGCCAAAAACCACACTTTTTCTTTACACACCACAACCACCCCTGCCTGCCCCTTCCTGAACATCTCCTCTATATCTCAAATAAAAGCTGCAACAGGCTGGGGCTTAGTGGGCAACCTTGTCTTACTCCCTTATAAGTTTTGAAACATTCACTCACCCTTCCATCCACTCTCACTCTACTTATCGTCTCTTCATATATCTCTTCTATTTTTGTTACCACATGCTCATTTATCCTTCTCTTTCTCAAGCATCTTATATGCTGTATTTAGGAGAGTGATCCCCGTATAATTACTGACTGTATCCTTTTCTCCCGTCTTATATATGGGGCATATTATCCCCTCCTTCCACTCTTGGGGGAATCCCTCTCCCTTCCACACTCCATTCATTATCTCTAACAACCTGTCAACTTCCCTTTCCGTTCCATATATCCACGCTTCATTATGTATACCATCCCTCCCCGGTGTCTTTTTCCTTTTCAGTTTTCTTAGTTGTTGCTCTAGTTCTTCTCTTGTTATCTCTTCTATTTTTTCCACTCTTTGTTGTCTTTTTTCCTTTTCTTGTCTGTTTTCATCACCCCCCCCCCTTAATTGCTTTTTCTTTTTTCCAATTTCTTAGTTTCCTTCTTGCTTCCTGCTTCCTTTCCCTGCATTCTTTATCCCACCACTCGTTCTTCCACAGCCCCATCTTCTCTTTTTTTCCTGTTGCGTTTCTTATGTTATCGCTCAGTTCCCTCACCTTTTCGTTTATTTCTCTTTCTTCGTATTTTGCCTTCCTTCTGAGTCTTGCTCTATAATTTTCTTTTCCTTCTTCCGTCCAAATATTCTTCACATTTTTTTTCTAAACTCATTCATACTTCCTCTATCTTTCTCTCTTCCTTTTGTCTTCAATCCTAAAGACCTATGGTCCGACTCCATTCTTTCTCCCACCTTGAATTTCTCTATTTCATCCCATGCTTCTTCATTTACCATAACATAATCAATAACTGTCTCCCCTCTTGCACCTCCTGTGCAGTTTCCATTAAGTATGTCCCACCCTCTTTCTTCTACTAAGCTAATCAGTACTGCGTTTTCTGTTCCATCTTTTGTTGATCTTCCTTCTATTGTTTCTTGTTCCTCTTCTATCCGTCTTCCTTTTCCCCCAATTCTTGCATTAAAATCCCCACCAATCACCAAAGTTCCTTCTTCTTGCTCTTTTACTCGCTCTTCTATTAAATTCTCTTCGTTTCCTTCAGACTTCTGCTGTACATTGTTACAATTCTCCATTTTCTCTGTTACCGTTCTTTCCATAATCCCTCTTTCTTCTTTTGCTTCAGTTCCATTTTCTCCTTCCAGTCCATCTTTCACCCCGATTATTATTATCCCATTAGCTCTCCTTTTCTTGCTTTCCCTATCTGCATATTGACATTTCCACTGAAATTCTTTCGGCATTCTCTTTTCCAATTTTTCCCACCCCTTTTCTTCCACCCACGTTTCTACCATTCCCACTACGTCAAATTCTCTCAAATACTCCCAAAATTCATTCTCTTTGTTTTTTATTCCCGCTACGTTCCAGAATACTATTCTTATTTGCTCCTTTTCTCCTTTATTCCTCTCCGTATTCGTTTTCCCTTTTCTGCCCTGTCGTCTTTTTCTTGTGCTCTTATTCAAAAAATTTCTGTATCTAACTCCCCCTTTTCTTCGTCCCACCTAAGCCCTTTTCTCTCTATCCATATCTTTTTATAACCCACTTTCACCCGCTGTCCTTTTTGTCGCTCTTCTTTGGCTATCGCTGTTAATTCCTTCTGTATATCTCTTTCCTTCTTTGTCAGATCATCTTCTATGTATACTCTTTCCTTTTTTTTTCTCTTAGTTTTCTTTTATTTTCCATAACTTTCTTCTTTTCCTCCCAGCTCCCAAGTTCCGCCACAATCATTTTTCCGCCATTTATTTTATACATCTCTCTCACAGTCACTTCTACCTCTAATTCCACCTTCATCCATTTTTCCAGTTGCTTCTCGCTCTCGCATTCCTCTTCGTCCAATCCCGTTACTACAATATTCTTTTTTCTCTCTTTTTCCTGCTCTTCCATTTTCTCCTCCAATTTTTTCATTTTTTCTTTTAGTTCCATCTTTTCTCTTTCCCTTTTTTCTTCCTTTTCACGCATCATAATTTTTAACTGTTCCAGTTCCCGGCTCATCTTCCGATTCTCTTCCTTTATCTCCCCTACATCCTCTATAATTTTTGTCAGCATCTCTTTCATTTCCTCATCCATTGCCTTTTTAACCTTTGATCTTTGAAACTTCTTACTTTTCCTAAAGGAATCCTCTCTTCTGATTCTCGTCCTTCTCTTTTTCTTTTGTAATCTTCTTCTTTCTCGCTCTCACTACCACTTTTTTTCATTCTATTTCTTTTTCACGCTTCTTTATCCGCTTATCTTTTCGAGCGCCGCAAAACACGTCCGCTCGGCTCAACTGCTGTCTGTTTATTTTTTGTTTTTAAATTGCTTGTCCATTTGTTTCACTGTTTCTTTATCTTTTTGTGTATTTATATACTTAGCATTTTTTAAAATCTCGCAATGGGGATTCCCATGTTAACTTGAAATTTTGACCCGACACACCTTCACACTATTTCCTTTGATTTTAACTCCTATTTTGCTATCAAATTCAAAAATGCGTTCGAACGAAATAAAATACATTTCCGCATTTATTTTTATTTTATATCCATGTATCCCAATTTATTTTTCAGTTTTCTCTTTATATTACTGTTTCTTTCCAACTATGTACCTCTGATTATTATTCATTTGTGGCTGACTGTCACTTTCTTTCTTGTGTAACTGCACTGGTGAGTTGAATTGTCTTCTGTATTGTTAATTTTACGTGAGCTAGATAGAGAAATAAAGCACATTCAGTTCAAGATGGAGTGGCGCAAGACAAAACTTTCTTTGTCTAATCTAGTTAGAAAATAAATAAATATTTGTATTCAACATAAAGTTTGTTTTACATCTGTAATAGATAGCCTTAACATATTACTGGGCTCCTATGTGATCAATATTCTATTGTACGAATATTTCATGGAGCTGCGTCGCTAAAAGCACTAAACCGTGAAACCTCCCGAATCAATGCACACATTTGTATCTTTTCAGTTCAGTGGATACAGTGCACGATTTTTATTAACTTCAATATCAGCATCTCTTTGTTGTATGTTGTGTTTTATAAAATCATTAAAATTATAAAGCAAAGAGAACCTGATGCAGATTTTTTTTAAATTACGGACTTGAAGTAATGAAATGATCACTTGTAATTACATGAGTGCTTCGAAACTATCGGAATTTGTAATACGGAAATTACGGACACCTACGAGTGTCATTTTTTGACGTTTTAATTTCCCGATGCGTAGCTGAGGGAAATTTGTCAAAAAATTAGACGAGTATTGCGTTTTAATCAACTTGAGTATGTATTACACTTGTTAGCTTATTGTTAGCACTAAAGTAAATTTGACATAAAAGTAAAAATGTGACATTAGTATTAAGCGTTGCCGTGGAAATAAAAACATTTAAGGCTAATCAGGATGACCAAGTGTGCAAGAGAGATATATATATCGGAAAAGAAATTTCCTGTTTATTTTAAAATGAAAAAAGGAACTTGTATTTTTTAAACATTTTTGAATATAGAATTTGTGTACAATTTGCGCTAACAATTTACTTTTTTTATAAATTTTTTTTTAAAGTAATTAAGGAACAAAAAATCAACTATAAAAAATAAAATTAAAAATCTGTTAGCCAGCGACTGAAGAGCAATTTTTTTTAAATTTTATGCACGTTTTTGCATTATTTTATGTTAACGGTTTGTCTATCAAAACAGAAAAAATAGATTTTCCTTTCATGTGTGCCGCTGCGCTATGCAGCAGTCTTCTTCACCCTCTTCCGCCTCATGTCAAACAGAAACTCGCCTGGGCTGACAATTTTTGTGTTTGTTACAATTAAAATAGATGTAGTTGAGGTTTTTTTTATTTTGTGTAGCTTTGTATTTTTAGTAGGTACGTAAGTTTTCTAAAGAGTTGTAAATCATACATTTAGAGAAACGGTCGCTTGGACACGGTGCAAACAGATGTTAGACCGATAGGAGTAAGATTGTAAAAGTACCGTGCGATCATTTAAATTATAAATTAGAGTAGGCTGTGAAATTTAAATTAAGTGACTTTTCAAGAAGACGGCAACAGAATGGTCCATTCACCATTCACAGCTGAAGATGCGGGAGAACACTTTCAACATTTGCTGTAATTCTCAATTATTCTACATTATTTGTTAATCTTTTATTTTCATGATAAACATAAACGTCACAATGTTTACAGTAATCTCAAATTTTACTGTCAGTCTAAGCTGTCAATATTGACTGACAATTGTTGCAGGCTGGGTAATTGCCTAATAAAAAAGCCGCCTACTCTAATTTATAATTTAAATGATCGCACGGTAGTTGTTTGAGAAAAGGGGTGATTGCCTGGGAAACGGAAGGTTTGGCTTTTTTGTGCGCAGAATGCAGTTTTCAGATTTCACAGATTTCAGTCTGTGAAGAGTGCAAACGCGGATTTCTCTTGTTTTTCGCAGTTACATGATTCTTCAATTTTAGTGTATAACACTGTATAAAAAATACAGTGTCCAAAATGCATAACAGGCATTCAACTAAAGGAAAAAAACATTTGCGGTTGAGTGTCAAACGAAAAAATGCGTCCGGCAAAATTGCGGCTACACTACATGTTTTGTAGGTTTCTATAATTACAGATAAATAATATCCCCACGATTGCTTGTGAGTTTTTGGTGTAGATTTCTTTTGTTTACAATTGTTTGTAATAGTTAGGAGACGAAAATACCAACAGTCCCAGGATCTACGAGGTGAGCGAGGAGAGGAGATATCTAATTATTAAATTAAATTAATTAACTAATTAAAAATTAAAGTTTTAGAATTTGTGAACGATAAAAACCTATATCACAAAATAGATCTTACAGTAATAGTAGTATGCAGATTTTTTTCTAATACTATGATTATGATGAGTTTCTTTTTTTTCTCATTCTCATTTCTTGTCACTATCGCATATGTCGCGAATGCTTCAAAAATTCATAGGCAACATCGTACGTTGCTAGGGCTATAAGAACACAAATACGTACATACAAAGATACTATAAAGAAAATGAATTACTTTAATTTTGTTTTTAAAATGTTTTCTAGAAAACAACGGAGAACTGGAAATAGTGAACACTAATAAATTGTCGCATAAAATCACATCTCAAAATTGTAGGTGAGAATTACATGGAATTTGCTACTTGAGATATCCTATATGAGCGGTTTAAAAAATAATTATTATTGATACAATGTTTTTTTAGTTTTAATTTAACAAACTCTCAAATAACGTCACACCGAGATCAACAGAACAAACATGTCGTAGGGCCGATTGAAAGGTAACATTATTGTGCGTTTATTTACTAATGAATATTTTAAAATGCAATTGTTTTATTAGTCTTCCAGGGCCAACTACAAAACAAAACTCTACTAAAAAATCTAAACTAAGTCTAGCTCAAAAGAGAAGGAAAAAAACTATTAATGTTGGCCTTTTGAAGCACAACATTTCTAGAATATCTACTAACCAGCAGTAATATTAAAACAATAATTTGAACTAAAAAAATTATAATTCTATTATGTCTTACAGAAATCAGTCGAGCAACTCAAATACTATCAACAAATTTTTAAATTTGCATAACGATGATATTGCCATTTCTAACTCGGGGTAATAATGAGTGAAAAAAATTATTTATAATGTGGAAGATAATGTTTAGTGCAAAAAATGAACAAGATGTTTATTCGTTTGAAGATCCACATGACGGACAATCTACTTCGAAGTATGTTATTGTAAAATATCTCTCTATATCTCTATCTACAGAGTGAACTCGAACTGACGCCAAACTTCGTCCAAGTGTATCGCACTCTCGGCCATCTGTCTGACCGAGCCGGCGCGCGGCGGCAGGTATCAAAGCGAAAAATTATTTTTTCTGTTTCTGTCAAAACTATAAATGATAACAAAAATCTGAAAGCTGTACTGGGATTAAGATAATACAGACTACAGTTCCTGGCTGCCACTTTTTTTTAAATATTGCTAAAAATCTGAAAAAGAAAAAAAATATTTTTATTAATGGGTTTTAGCAAAATATAGATTGTTAGCGCAAATTCTACATGTTTTTCGTTAATGTTTCAATTTTCAAAAGTAATGTAGCCCTTATAGTTTTTGAGAACATAGAAAAGTAAATTCCGCGCCATCTGTCGTTTCAGAAACACACTAAAACGTTGTCCGGATTAGCCTTAAAAAAGGAATATAAAGGATTATGGAATTATCGTTATAATTCAAAAAATTAAGTCTTACGATTGGTAGAATTAATAATGGAGATCTTTAATGTCAGCGATGACATTATTATGTATTATTGAATTTGCAATGAATATCTATCACATAAATCATTCTTGGGTTATTCATACGAATTGGATTCTTTACAGCTGTAGCATTAGACTGCTACCAATGTTCTGGGAGCAATCCCGACAAACCATTCCAATGCAACGAGTGGCTCACAAGCGACATTGACATCCAAGCCGAGCCTTGTGACAACGTATATGATGCCAAATACTGTATTAAACATATAGGCAGATTCGAAGGTATTTCTTCACCAACAAACATTGGCTGGTTTCCCGGGACTCACCATACTAACCAAAATGACTTTTATCACAAATTGTATTTACTGGTTATTTCGCCCATAACTAACACTGCTACTCTTTTCATTGCTTCTGGGATCATGGGGTGACCATAAGCTTCGGCTATTTCTTGCTATCGGTGTGCTGCGCATCAGACTATAGACTGTTCAGACGGATTCATCCATCTCGGAGGTATAGAGCCGGAAAGCTGCGACGACGTTTTTGAGGCTGAATACTGTGTCAAATCTACGAGTTTGGACGGTAATTTGGGTGTTTTAGGTCGAAATTAGTGTGATGGAGATATTTATATCACTTGTCTGTGTGAACAGCACTGTATAGTTATCCAGCACCTTCTTAGTTTGATTGCATCCATCAACTTGGTAGTTTCACCTGCTCGTATTTGACCCATTATGCTGTAGCAAATAAACGTTCATAGTAGACAAAATAATCCATTAATTTTATTTTCCAGGAGGCATTGGTGCCAAAAGATTCTGCTCCTCTCTAGATTTGGGGAACTACTGCAACTATGTCAAACAACCTGGTGACATCCTCTCCTACAGAACCTGCGTTTACACGTGTACAGGCGATGGGTGCAACAGTGCTGGATTTTCCAAACCTACTAGCCTTCTCCTCTTACCACTATTAGTACTCCTCTATAGGCTAAAAGTTGTGATTCTAAGGTAAAACCACTAGTAATAAGAAATTTATATTCATTTCAGTACAATGTAAAAAGCAATGTAAAGATACAAAAGCATGACAGATTTTTTTGAACCTTAATTATTAAGAGAGTTAACATTTTTGTCAAATAAAATACTCTTTTGTTAAGCACACTTATTCAGCTTTTTTTTTGAACAGGATTACCCCTAATTATTAATAAATGCTATTTTGTTTTGTAGTAATACTGCTTGTGCGTTTGTGGTATATAGGAAAGCTACATGGACACTACTAAAATACTGATGTGGCTGCAGAATTGTGTACTTCCTACTGAAAATTTGTTTCTGCAATGTTAACTTTAAGGCTGGGATGAACAGAGAAGCCCTTACCCTATAGTGAACTCATCACTACTTAACAATAACAAAAGTCAAAAACTCATACACTAAATTACGATAATCTTAAATAAAACACATAAGGGGTGTGCATATTGCAGCCAAATTGTGCTTGTTTGCAACCCCAACTTAACAATACGGTATCACAAAAAGTAATAAAATTAGCTTACATGGTAACGATTTAACGTATTCGTCTAACAAAGGTAAAACAATAATTACACATACAAAAAGCGCAATGATGAGGTAAGTAATAGTATTACTTAATTTTGCAGTTTTTTGATTATATCTTCCAGTTCTTTCACTCTTCTCTCACTATTGGCTAGTTGCTTCTTCACTTTTCGCAGCTCTTCTGACTGCTTGTTGTACGCTATCTTCAACTGAAACAACGACGTTATCAATAATTATAATGTATGATTGGTTCCTTACTTCATGTTCCGTGTTGATATTGTCCCCGATCGTGTTCATCTCCTTCATTAACGGAATATCATTCGTTCCCTCGACGTGCCCAAACCTCTGCTGCAACTGCTGGAACTTCGTGGTCTGATTCGTCGTCGTCTTCTGTATCTTCTCTTCAATCAGATCTTTTGGTCTGTAATCTGGAATCGTCTCTGTAGACAGGAATGCAAATTTCATCTTGTTGTTGTGCGACGCCACCACGGGCATCGACGGTTTGTACACTCTAGGTTTGTAAGTCGTGATGCTGACGCCTGTCTTCATGGACATTAAGACCGGATTGGCGTTGATCCCTTTGATCCATTCCTGGGCCGATAGGGCCGCTTTGGGGGCGGCAGTGTCCGGATAGAGGTCCTCGTGGAATTGATCGCTTTTTCGGGGGACTATCATGCTGATGGGTTCGCACAAGCCTTTGATCGCGTGGAGTTTGTAGAAGCGGAATATTTCGCAGTTGTGGATCGAGAGGCCGCGTTTGGGCATCCAGCCTAGGCCTCGCTAAAACAGGACATGATAACATAGGATGGAAGTTTTAATTGTAGGAATAGTACACTTGCAGGAAACATTCAATTGTGTAAGGCATGCAATTCAAAATGTAGTTTTTAGTTGAACACCATAGACCATATCTTGTACAAGTTAAAGTTGAAAAGAGGAAGCAAACTATGTATTAAAACTCAATAAAAAGAACAAGAACCAGTGTATCAAAGAATATAATTATAAGAATGTGAAACTGCGTTAAAACATAATAAATTATTAGAAAACAAAGTCCTCGAATCAACATTGACAACGTTAAGGACAACAGCCAATGCCCACAGTTATTGCTAAATTTATAGGCTCATGAACAACACAACTTTCAAAGCGACATACCTGAGGATTCCCAGAAAGAAACTGGCTTAGAAAGTGTATGTAGGGCGGCTCATTAGTAATCTCATAGTACCTAATATTGCCGTCGCCTTTGCCAGCAAGGAAGACAATATTAGTATCGCTATCAAAAAACGGAAATACCACCCCCGATGAACTATCAATAGTATCCGTAATCAGAGCCTTGCTCAGATCATTTTGGTCCCAAATTGAATACTGTCGATCTGAATGCCGAGAGAACCCGGTACTCAAAATCCTCCCGTTCTGTCCTAAAAACGTCGCCTTACTCGCCTTTGATCCTGCGTGACACAGTCCTTCCTAAAAACCATCACGTGACCAATTAAAACTGCACATGTCTTTATCTTTGTGTTAGTTACACTCTTAACAATGCCTGTTCTTGGTTCGATTACTCGCAACTTCTTATCTTTGCATGTGGTGGCCAACAGGCTTCCGTCTCGGTTCAGCGACATGGAGTAGATGACATCTGGATGGCAGTCGATCACGTTGACGGTTTCGCCTTTTTCTATGTCCCATATGATCACCTAACGACACGAATTGATTACAACTAGAAAGCCGATAAAAACGACTTTCTCTTACGAGATGGTCGAAACCGGCGCTGAAAAGGATGTTTTCTGCACTCGGATGCCATTCTATGTACGCGACTCTTCTTTTGTGACCTTGGAGCTCTACCAACCAGTCGGTGAGATGCATGGAGAGACCGCCGTCCGGAATGTGCCATAGTTTTATCTATAACATTAATAGTAAGATCACACCTAAAAGGGGTCCATGTTACATACAGTGCAATCGTCAGAACAAGAAGCGATGATGTTGTCATTGAAAGGATTCCACTTTATGTCCAAAACCGGCCCTGTGTGACCAGTCACTCTACTAGCGTTAAAATCCAATCTTCCAGTCTGTAAAAGACATAATTATTTATGTGTAATGAGTGTCAACGAATATCCATACACTTTCGATTGGAATGACTATGAAAGCACCTCCTCCAGCTACTTCAGTGACTAAAGCAACGAATTTGGGATTTACTGCACAGAATTGGGAATCGTGAGCATTCTTCGTTATGTTTATGTTGTCGTAGCATCTCTCCCGTTTTGCCGGCTCCCCGTAGACGTGGCGGAATTTTGAGCTACGGACTCCACGAAACCAGACCTGTAAAGAGGAGATTCAAATTATTTGTCCGACTAACAAGCAGAACAACAATCGTGTAATAAAAAAATATCACAAAGATAAAAGCTTGACGAATACAGTTTTGTATTTCTGTAGGAATGAATCGCAACAGTTTTCTCAAATTTACAGTAATTACCATGTCAATTATGTTTGGACAGATTATTTTGGTTTCTTATTATAGATGTTTTATCTTGTGCCGATTATACACACTGTTGGATCCCCCTTGTAAAATAAAAGCAACAAGTTTTATTAGCATAGTTGTTTCATAGGAATAATCTATATATTTAATCGTTGAACATGAATCAATTTGGACCAAATAAAACAGGCTGTACTGCACCGATTTTGATAATTGTTTTATTTAAATGAAAGACATTGACAAGTTCTTTGCGTGGATTACTTTCCATTTTCAAAAATTTTACAGGTTCATTAATTATTTGCAAATCATTTTAAGGGAAAAGCGGTTCATTACAGTCATCGATTTAAATGAGCGTGAATCGTTTTAAGTGAGAAGTTGGACAACTGTAGCTAAAAATAGGTACATATCTTAGTCCCGCCCCTGAGGTTTTGTGAGCAAGTTGGCTAGGGAACACATCTGGATGGATGTTTGGGTGCGGAGTGTGAAGAGTGTGAAATAGAGGACGAATGAAGCTGTGCAAAATACAATTCTTTTATCGCATAATTTTTCTTGCCGAAAAATTGGTTTACCAATTCCACAATATTTTATGACCTGCGACTTTCTCAATAAATCAATCGAGAAGCGGAAGATTTATTGTGTAATCAAATGTATGAAACGGCTAATAACGTGCCGTTATTGATCATATACTTCAAGAGGTTTTCCAACACAGTACTGGTAGTAATGTCTTCTATTTCGTGCATTCGATGGCCTCCGTTTTTACATTAGCGAACAATTCAATCAGGGGCATCTTACACCGCACAATGAACAAGTGTTTACGCAAAACATTGTATATAAAGAAATTATTCCGTCTTATTTTTTTTTTAATGATTCAGACAAGGCAAATTAAAAATTGTAATATGTAATATGGTAACCAGTCTTTATTCAACACTATTTACGTAAGTATTCACTTTTTTCTTATTTTTACATTGATTTGATTACCAATTCAATACATACCACTCGAATTTCGAGTGACGGGCAATCACTAGGCAGATATAAATTGCCGTTTCTAATTATGGTGCAAAAACATTGTCCATTTTTATCGCAACATTTGTTAAAATTTTTCAGTGGTGCAAATCCTGAAAAAAATGATTTTGTTTTGTTTGTCGAAAAATGCCCACTCAACTTCGGATTTTAAAAGGGCAAGGATAATAATCAGTTTTAATATCACAAGAGCATAGAAAATATTTGATTACACTTCCGTCATGAGACAAATGACGAGGTTAGTGGAATCGGATTATTTTCGTTTCCTCGAGTGGTATTCGTTACCATTATATAACCAAGGCGATCCACTTTTGACGGAACTTTTTTTCTGACGTTTATTAACAATCGTCAAAAAAATCTCACTATGACAAAGTTCATGTTGGACCCAGCCGAAACACCCAAGTGATTATACCACGTCGTCAAGGGGCTAATCGCTTATCTATACATCGTAACTAAGGAAAATCTGTAATATTGCTATTGGTTCATTTTATTATTTCTTTATATCTAAAATTCCGGTGTGCTTGTATTCGTAATTATTCTCCTCCTAAACGGCTTTACGGATTTTGTGAATCTTTTCGTGTGTTTGAGTGGATCCCTGGATGGTTCTTAGCTACAGCTGGAAATGGTAGGTGGCGTTGTTGTTGATATCCAGAATGTCGTTTTTGAAATAAATATAATAAATCTGTCAAACAGGACAACGTCTGTCGGGTCAGCTAGTTTGTTATATAATCGCCTCTTATCAACAGGGTTGGTCAAATAACCGAATTTCAAAGATATTTTCCATACCTGGATTATCTGTTATATGAATAGTTTGATTATTCTAAACAACTGTAAATGTGAATAGAAGACCAGGTGGTGGACGTCCAATAGTTACAAATGCAAGAGAGAATCGCTACATAACCAAATTTGTACGACGCAACTGCAACATGAACGTCATAGCTTTTTAGAAGAACTTATTGGTGAGCTGATTTCCGGATCTACAATTCGACAACTTACTGCTGCTAATTTGAGATCTATAAGAGTACCTAGACTTACTGAGCAACATATAGCCGTTCGATACAGAAATTTGCTTTTGGGGCCGTGGAGAAAGGTTTTTTTCCGACGAATCCAAATTTTCGAGTGACAGCCGACTTGTGAAGGTAATTGGTATAGCCCAAGGAGGGTCCCTGGGCCCCCATGTCCATGTCAAAAACAGTTTACCACCTATTCTCATACCTACCAAATATGCAAAAAAAATCATAAAAATCAGTCGAGCCGAAGAATCGGTCCATCCCAAGGGGACCCCCTGGGCCCCCATGTCCATGTGAAAAATAGTTTTGTTTTCACGCAAAATGAAAAAAAAAGACGAACAAACATCAAATTTTGAGGTTAGGTTTGATATCTGTCAAATTAAATTCAATATGCGGGAATATTTATATACCCTGTGTCTCAACGAAAATTGTCCAGTTGAATTTAATCGAGTTACAATAATTTTAGCGAGAAATACCGAGACAGTTCAATTTTTATCTGTAAGGGGACAACTTTTGAGGTACATTTCAAATTTCTAACTAAAGCACCCTGTCCGCACTGACTCCCTTAAGGTTGTCATTTACTGCGAGACAAATTTCTTCTGATGTTGAAGTGAGATAAAATCTTGAATGTTGGCTGCGAGATGCTGCAACATCGTTTACAATAGAAGAACTAAAATGTCTGGGTCGGATTTGGTTTGTGGTATTACAGTGTCCTTTTGTTTTTGGGGACAAACGAACAACCCATGTTATTTGGAAAATTTAAAAATGAATATTGATGGCCTGGGTGACCATATCTGTTTACAATAGGGACTTTCGCCGTAATAAAAGGGTCCACTAGTGGTTCACTCATAGGTCTCTGACAGAGGGTTCTCTTGCGGCATGTACATTTCTGCCGGGCGTTGAAGATAACTTTTTTGTTTTTAACCGACTTCAAAAAAGGAGGAGGTTATCAATTCGGTTGTATGTTTTTTTTTTTTATGTTTGTTACCGCAGAACTCCGTCATTTATAAACCGATTTGTAAAATTCTTCTTTTATTTGAAAGAGTATACTTGCAGATTGGTCCCATTGTCACCATTTCAGGATCTGATGAGGGGATCTCATGGAAATCGAGAAAAATCCCCATATTTTTTCTTCATTTTATGTATATAATTATGTTCATACCGATTTCTTCGTCAACTTTATTGAGGACCTCAATATTGGAGAAGCGTCTTTACTAGGTATCACTAACTTATCACTTAAAATTGTAAAAAAATTTGCTTTAAAAAAAAAGAGAACCGACTTCAAAAAGTGAAAAATAATTGAATACATGTATTATTACATGTACTAACCAATGATCTGTCTGAAGTCGGTGCTAAGCCAAATAGGTAGTAGATAGATAGGCTGCCTACTCCAGCCACATCGAAGGTCTCCCGGCGAACGCACCGGAATGCGTGAGCGTGGGTGGGGGGCTCGTGCTGAGCAAAACACCCCAAACGGCAGACGTCGTTGACGGCCGTCTCGAATGATATCGAATTTTGTATGCGTTATAACGTTGTTGATATTTTTGTATAATTACAATACGTTACAAATTTGTAACCTATTTGGCTTGGCACCGACTTCAGACAGGTCATTGGGTAGTACATGTAATAATACATGTATTCAATTATTTTTCACTTTTTGAAGTCGGTTCTCTTTTTTTTTTTAAAGCAAATTTTTGAAGATTATCGCTTGAAATCTTGAGAGTGTGTTCAAAGAAAAGATATTTGTAGTTAGAGAGCGATTTTCTGAAATTTGTAAATTTGAAAAAAAAAGATTGCGGGAAAATGTATTGCATGGAGAACGGGGTACAATTAATTAAAACTTCTCGTCTGTTCAAGATTGTGGAATTCGTAATTTATTAAGTCCGCTGGAATCAAAATTGTCCTGATTTTTGGCATGTACAATTAAAACCACGCGGGGATGGTCCACTGTATGTTTCCGATTCATTAGCGGCGTGTTTAATATTAACAATTAACAACAATAATTAATGATTAATAATTAGCAAATTAATAATTAACAATTATTGAAATTTATTGAATTATATTATATATACTTTCCTCCCTAATACATACAGGGTGATGATCAAGTTTAAAACAAATGATTAATTGCGTTAGGTAATGTTAATCGCTTTTTTGTATGCCACCTGCTATGCAATTTAAAAAAACAATTTTTAATTTCTTGCCATAGAATTTCATTTCTATAAATTATTTCAATTAATAAATCATTTTCATCGCCGGAATATACAACGAAGAAACATTTTTTCGACAAATTGCTAATTTTCCTTCAATCTGAAAATTTACATAATCAGTTTACAATATATACAATAATATAGTCCTTTGTTTATTTGTATTTGCTTGGTCTCATCGTTTATACAGAGACAAGCCACTTTTTTTTATAAATACTGCAAAGTATTTTTAAAGTGCGAGGCACCATAATCTAACACCTATAAAACCGGGGCCCATTGGCTCAAATTAGATGCACAATGAGAAAGGTTCAGGGTTGTAAATCCACAGGAAGCGGCAACGTCTTTGAGTTGCTTGTTTATTGGTGGATGTAATGGACCGGACTCGAAATTTCTGGATCACGATTTATTTTTATAGCAATACACATTTAACTAAAATTTGACCTGTGCATGCGATTATTTTCTCATTTTATAAATTGGATGCGTTACTTTCGTTTCACACTGAATATTATACAGTTACAATATTATGCTAGTTGTAAAATAGTAATTTGTACAACTAGTTTTACTAATAAATAATATACATATTTTTGCATTTTAATATCAGCAGCAATATAAAAAATAAAATACATTTCTTATTTATGATAGTTTCGATGTAAAACGTTTTGAACACAATTTCACAAGCTCTCGGAGTGAGCCACACTTTGGTGTCGGAAATTTATGGCTGGGTTTAGTCCTCCGTTGTTAAGATAATTGTGGGCAATAGACCCCGTTTTATGGGTGTTAGATTATCTTGCACGTTACTATACTTATAAATGGTCTTGGTCGGTCCGTATTTTAAGAGTTTCCGAATTTCGGTGTTCCGGAAGCTGGAAGGCATCATAACAAATACCTGCTGTGTTTGTGTTCGCCCAATTTTAATATTTTATGATGGGGTTTGTCGGGAGCATTTATCCTTTATCCATTTATCCCTGACCACTGTAAAATGCGACATCTTCCGCTCCAAAGCTACACTAAATTCTAAACCAATTTTTTACTTTTGTTGAATAGAGAATCAAAAAGTGTATTTAAAACCCAAAAAAAGTTGGGGGTTGCCATTTAAAAAAATTGATGACGGTGTCATAGTTCAAAAACAGATGACGTCATCATCAACATTTTTATGTCAAAAGATGGCAATTTGAAAACAAAAATCGACCTGTTCGAGCGTCTTTCGCAAAAACCTTCCATAACTAAATTATGAATTTTGTGCGAAACTTTATGATCACTGTATATTTCAAGCTTACTTCAGAAATAATTCTCGACAAATATTATTGAATTTTCTTCACAAACAACAATGCTAAGACACGTGAGTTTTTTACTAACGAAAGCTTAATTCTTGCTACAGGGTAACGTCTATTTCAAATTTACCAATTGTGCGTTGTTTTTCAGAAAAAAAAATCCAAAGCCATTGATTTACACTCCTAAAAATGAAGCAACTTTGTATTTTTTTTATGAATAAACAAATGCTAATATGGGCTTTGTAATACCGTCTTACCCTGAATTAAGATGTCCTTTATCGATTTTTGATAACCGCATATTCAAATAATCAAAATTAAACGGTAAAATTCAATAAAATGGTTACATGTTTCCCGTGCATTTGGTATAGTCTCTATCGCTAGTAAGAAAGTGGGGCATGCAACATCGTTGAAAAGAAAAAAAAAAAATTCTTGAAGATACATATTTGGAATATCAAATTTTGCTCAAATTTACCGGATGAATGGCACTTTTGTAGGCACAAACATCAATGATGCCTTTTTTTTTAACACGTAGCTTTTTAGTCAAGGGTGACAGTTCCGTTTCGTTCACTGTACAGAAAAAGCGCAAGGTGCACCTAAACCTCTCACTTCAAAAAAGTGGAGCCAGCCTCACAGTGACGGTTCAGTTTCGTTCACTGTTCACAAAGAGCGCAAGGTGCACCTAAAGAAGTTTTCACTTAAAAAAAAATTTCGTGCGTGCACCAACGTGTTCTTTGCCTCCAGTTCGTCAGTTTCTTACTCAGACGACCCACGCTGGTTCAAGTCGGTGACTGTAATAGACTGGTGTGCGCCGAAAAGAAAGTACAAATAATAATCAATGAACCTGTGAAATTTTTGAAAATGAAAAGTAATCTACTGGTATATTTTATCTTCTATAAAAAAAAACAATTATAAAAATCGATGCAGTACACACGGTTTTATTTAAAACCTCTCGATTAATGTTCAACGATTAAATATATAGATACCACTTTCTCCACTATGTATTTCACAAAACGAATACAAAAATTGTATTTTCGTGACTAATGCTTCTTTCATTATTTTTTCTTCCGTCACGCTTAAAAAAAATGTGTGAATAGCATTACACATGTTTTACTCCTTCATTCTTAAGGGGGCGTTCAAGTATTACGTAACGCAATTTGGGGGGAGGGGGGGTCTAGATTTATTTATTTTATTTATTTCATCGTTATTGATTTAATTTCATATGCTACTTGCTTTTCATGGATATCTTAGTTAAATTCGTTCCGACCTTTCGCATTATCATGATTATCATTTGAAGAAAATATAAACAAATGTCCTAGTAGTGAAAAAATTAGTATATAAACCACAGTTGAGAAGGCTTTTCTTAACCTCGTATTATCGTAGATTGCCCAAGATGCGAATAAAATAGCTCGGCTAAGAAAAATGCCTTCTCATCATTGAACATTCCTTTGGACTCATTTGGATGGAACGATAATATTACACTATATTTCCTGCCAAAATTTTGCGGTTATGTAATTTGCAGTGTTAGAAGATGGAAAAAGTAAAGAAAACAGTGCCAATAACAGTTCACAATTAATCGAAGCCTTAACATTGAGAGAGTTAAGCCCAGATAATAATTAATCACTATCATAAAGGAAGTTGGGCAGATCGTTGATAAAACTTGACTCTTTTTGTGCAGTTTCTAATCTATGAAAATTAACACTATCCTGAAGTGACTCAGTGATAATACGCTTACGTGACATTATTTTACTAAAATATTCGATCACATTATCAAAATTAACTTTCCTGTCTTTTTCAATGGACAATATGGAAAGATTGGTAAGTCGCGCTTGGATCATTGTGGATCTTAAGTAAGATTTTATTAACCTTAATTTTGAGAAACTTCTTTCACAAGAAGCCACCGAAACACAAATAGTTAAAAAAAATCTTAAACACAGCGCTAGATTCGGAACAAACACAATTGGCAAAAATCACGATCGTCAGAGGGCGCTTCAAAATGACAGTTGACAGGTCAAATAAAGGAAAACAAATGTTATGTAACCATTTTTCATTAATTGTTTCTAATGTTTATTCACTTATTACTGCAAACTGTGAGCGAAAACTATGTATAAACTCAACAACAAAACTTAAACCAAATGGTTTTACTACAATATTTCACAATGTTTTCCTTCATTCGTAGCTTATAAAATCTAACACTAGAGGTCAGCCACTTTGCTGATTTTCCCCAATAGTCCCATTGTAAAATGAATTTCAGAAGCTCCAAGGTAGTCCATTGGACCGCTTCTTGTAAACAAATGCTGGCAGCTTCTAAATGGCGCCTCAGTCGTAAAACATCCAAAATACTACTAAGCTACGCGAGTGATTGTCACCCCCTTGGTGCTTGGCACCCACAATTAAGTTATGAGGACACACCCTTAAAAAAGTCTTTTTGATAAAGAAATTTTCTCTAGTATCTTGTGAAGATGCACTTCTAATGTGCGTGGCGACTGGGAACTCAATTCATTTTTTAACGGATTATTATTTATTAAAATGTTGACTCTAGAGGATTTAGGTAATGACATGAAAGTGTCATAATTGTATGCATTAATAACGACAAAACGAACTGATTGAAGAGAAACAAGTAAATTGAAGAATTTTAATATCAGATAATTAATTTCAAGTGCTTAAGAAGATTTTCTTTTTAAAGAAATTAATGTTTTTATCCAACACCTGTTATGAAGTCATAATAATGCCAATTTTGAATATACATATTATGATGTCTATAAAACACTAGTGGACTTATGGACCCATAATTAAACTGTTTACACATGGTAACCAGTTCGTAGGCTACCAGCTTTCAACGCTATAAAAAAATTCTGATAATTTTTAGGAATTGTTACAGAAGGTGTTGGATAAAACAGCAAATAAGTCACACAAGAAACATTAGCGAATTCGAGCCAACTAAGACACTTGTATAATATTATGTAAATAGCTATAATGATCCATCGTTTAACTAACTTTTTAATGTAAGTTTTGTGTTATTTTAGTTTTAAGACTGACATTCAGATGTGACTTTGATCCTCTTTTTTTACCAATGTAAACAATGTATTTATACAACACATCTCTCGTAGGATAAGTTTAGTACCATGTGTACAAAGGGTCATCTTACATAAACACCCATAAAATTAATTATTCAACTCCAGATGATGACGGAATGAATAATTACTCTAGTTCATTGACCAAACAGTTAAGTGTGTTTTTTAGCACTTGCAGAACTTCTGTAATTGTCATAACTGTCACATCTTACCATCAATTACAACCTACACTCTTTAAATACATGACGTGTTTCTGCAATTATTATGCAACATCAATTTTCATGTATAAATATAATAGTAAGTAATCAATACCTTTGACATTCTGGATCCACGAATAAATAAGCACCGAAATCACTATAAAACCCACTTATTTTCACAGCACAACATGTTTCCGAATTAATTTAATTCGATCAAAATAATGCTATCTTTCTTATCGGTAGATAACAATTTCAGCGGTTTAAACAAATTACACACACCGCATACATGTGCTACTTTGGCGTGTTCACAGCACTTTGATAAATGTTTTGCTTCTTTAACCCGTATGTTATGACTCAGTACTTTTATTAAACTTGCTAATTATTATTAGGTTTAATCTAGTTACAGTGTCTGCGAAAAACGGGTTTCTTAAGGAAGCTACCGATGTTATCACCTGACAACTGATATATGCTCGTCACCAATACGCATTGACAACGAGCTTGCTGTCCGATTCGGGAATTTTTGGATCGCAACCAGGGGGAATAAAATTGATCAGATGAGAAACTTAAACTGAGAAGCCAGAACGGGTAACATAATTATGTGTTTGTTTTTTGATACAGAATATTTCCCTAATATTTTGCTATTTTACAGTTGATGTCTTTGAATTCAGTTTCTCAACATTTCAAATTCGGCGTCTGCGGTGTCTCTTTTTAGTGACCTTATTGTCGTTTTCGTTTTTTTTCTGGACTTTCAGTTTAGTTCTCAGACTCAAGTTTCTCTTAATTTTTGAAGTGAAAACTTCTTTAGCGGCGGTGAGCACTTTTTGGGATGGGTAAAAAATGTTAAAGTCGCGTCAGGACACGTGGCCTGATCGAAAATTCGTAAGACGGAGAGAGGGTAGACTCCAGATAAGTCATTGCGTGCTATACGAGACTTCTTGTATGAAAATTTATTCATTTATTCTCATGACGCATCTGCATTGCTTAAAAAAAATTGGGAAAAGCTTTGATGATTTGCCAATGATTTTGAGTGGAGATTTCAACATAAACTTTGCAGACGATAAAAATCAACTATTAATTGAATCTTTAAATAATGAATTTGGTTTAATGATGTCAAATGATCGCAATCTTAGCACAACGAAATACAAAACTACTATTGATGCGGTCTTTATTAGACATTTAAATAGATTCGAATCAAAATTGTTCGTTTCTTACTTCAGCTACCATAAACCTATTGTATCAGTTTTAGAGATTGGCGATGATGATGCTGGTAATGATGATGGTGAAAGAGTCGTTGAAATTATGGATGAAAGTTGATTTTTCTGAGAAATAAACTTTTTAATGGAAAATAATTATTGTAATAGTTCTGAAGTGTTAAATTTTTAATGTAATATAAATTGTCATGTTTGTGTACGATAGGTTTCTCAATACTTCTTTGTCCTTACATTCTTAGCTTAATTTGTTAGTTTCTCAAACTTTCCTGATCTTTCAGGTTCTCAGATTTTTAATTGTTTATTTACTTCTTTCATTCTTTCCTTGCTTCTTAGTGTTTTACCTTTTCGATTTTGTGAAATTTTTCCTTGGTTGATTAGTTGTTGAGGTTATTATCTTTACAGTTTCTTCATTCTTTGATTTATTTCTGTTTTCCAGCTTACACAAAGTTTATGGAGTTTCCAAGTTTCCTTTCTCGAGCTTCTCGATTTTTTAGTGCGTCCAATCTTTAGGAGTTAGGTTGATGAATGGAAAGTTTGAGAAACTGGGGAATAAAAAGATTGATGCATAAAGAAATTTACACACTACAAATTTAAGGGCTGATATCGTGGGAGACTGAAGTATGGAAACATTCAGAGATTGACAGATTGAGCAATGGATTTTTGAGAACTGAGTGAGAAATTGAGACATAAAAAAATTACCAGATTGAAAAATTGAGGCAACAAAAGATTTCTTAAAATAGTTTATGGGTGATTCTTACTGTTACTTTTTTGATAAAAAATTATTCGATTCTACAATTAATTTTTTTTTACTTTTTTATGCATATTACACTATGCCCGTCCCGGCTTCGCACGGTGATTTTTTTTATTATTTAATACTTTAATAATTTGGAAAAATCATTTCTTAGTGAGCGCCCACGTGGTAAAATAAGTAAGTGTGTAAAATTTCATTGCAATCGGTTCTGTGGATCTAGATATTTAACCCCCTTACCTCGTTATCCCCCTTAGGAATGGAATTTTGAAAAAACAGTTCTTAGTGAACGCTTAGGTGGTAAACTAAGTAAGTGTGTAAAATTTCATTGCAATCGGTTCCGTGGATCCAGAGATTATCTCCCACCACCCCGTTACCCCCCCCTTAGAAATGGAATTTTGAAAAACCGTTTCTTAGTGAGCGCCCACGTGGTAAAATAAGTAAGTTTGCAAAATTTAATTGCAATCGGTTCAGTGGATCCAGAAATTAACGAGGCGGGGGCGCTTAAATTTACTCCACTTTGATTCATCGACATTCTTCCCGTTTTTAAAAGATCGAGAATGAGAATCAAATTTCAAATCTTTCCGGCCACTGTACTGACTCATTTAAACTATATGGTACTGAAAGCCACGATACTGACATTTTAAATTTAATTAGCAACTGTAAAAAAAATATTAATTAAGTTATCCAAGACCACGGTACTGACAAGTAAATTTATTATATACATACCTGACTGCATTGACTTTTAAAATGAAATTTGTTGCACTATTGCATCAGCGTTAGGTTTGTAAACATAACTCAGATGACGTACTTTCAATATGGCTAACTATGTAGTTGTTTCAGTAATCTCGAGGTATATAGCGCTTCAAATTCAAATTCAAAAATTCGCTTAAATCTAAGGACAAAAGTTAGTAACCCAGAATTCCATGTGGAATCAATATATTTAAAAAACATTTATCAATTTTTTTAAGTTTGATTATAGGCATTAAGATTTATGGGTTAATTGGTTTGAATCATTTATTGCTAAAAATAAAATAATGAATTTATAGGTAAATTCTAGAAATGGACATAACACGGTACTGACATTTAAGTTTTGTTACAAGTTATATTACATACATAGAAAAATTTGATGAATATAATGTTATGGTATGACCAGTGAGAGTAAACAGTACAGGACATTAATAAGCATTGTTAGAATAGAATCACCTACATGTATTTCCATACAAGTGCGCTGTCAAGACACTTTTCAGGGGCGAGGCGTAGGCCGAGTGTTGTAATTGAGCCTGAGCCTCTGAAAAGTACCAGCGCACAAGTATTGAACAACATTTTTTGCATTTGTTCACGCAAAATGAGAAAAAAGGACGAATTAACATCAAATTTTGAGGTTAGCTGTCAAATTAAATACACAAAATATGCGGAAATATTTATATATTTAATACAAAATCGAATTTATTATTTGCTTCTTTTTTTGTTTATTTACTTGCATAAACAAAAATATACTCAAATTAATAAAATGAACCGAAATAATGCAAAAAAGACAGAAAAAAAGTGCAAAGAAATAAATGAAAAAGTAAAAAGGCAAGAAAATACATACAATTTAGAAGTCATTCATATTTTATGACAGAATTGTATAGATGGAAATAGAGAAATTATAAAGAAAGACTGATTCAAAAGCAAGAAAACGAAAAGAAATTCGAAAAAGAGACTATCATATGCATAAAGTAGGACATTCATACAAAGTCAGGAAGAGGAAGTTGTATCAGAAGTATCCGAAATTTAACTGAAAGTTCTCATCGAGTCGAAGATAAAACAAGAAAATTATTGATTTAGGAAAACCGATATTTGTATCGTCATCATGAATCACGTCTTCGTCTTGAGTTGAATTTTGTTAACTCACTTCTTACACAAGGTGATGGATGCAGATATGTGGGTTGTTTACTGCAGGATTTCCGATATAACTTTCAGCAACCGTTCCACACTTCCAACCTCCGTAACGATTTATTTTAGTAATTTTTGCACCACAATCCGCTTAAATTGCGGCAGATCTGCTTTACCGATATTTTCACGCTAAAAAATGTGTGATTTCTAAATCTTTTGTTTCCATTGCAATTCACAACATGCATTATTGTTGCGGTATCGAGTTCCCGCGATCGTGTTATTTTCGAGGTTTTCGCGAAATTCCATTTAATACACAAAACCATCGACATGATTTTATTTTAGACACGTTTACGCGTGGTTACAATTTGTGGGTAGTGAGATTAATAATTGTAAAACAGTCGAGATCTTCACGATTGTAATAAAAAAACACACTTAGTTGCATAAAATATCCCAGATAGGTCTTGTCTTTACACGGTAATTAATTTCAATTGTTGATTTACCACAGAACTGATGAAATAATATCGACAGTCAAAGAATATCCTTCGTTATAAAAAATATACTAATGAAACGAGCTCATCAATGCAACAACTTCATTCAACCGTGTGATGAAAAAAATAAATATCTATTTCGATTTGATGGAATTTGTTCCATGTCGGTGCTGCACATCTAAAGGATGTTTCGTTATGCTTTCATTTTAATCTTACATCCTAACAAACAATTAATGTTGGAAGCGGCAAAGCAGTTTCCTTTGTACTGCTAATAGGTCATGGTTGTCTATCGTTTGAAAATGAAATTGCTTGTATACTTTGAGATGCAAGAGTGTAGTTTTTAGTAATTGGAAAATTCAATTTTGATGTGAAATATGTTTTCAAGAAGTCAGTTTATATCTCCTGTAACCTTTGTATTCCAACCAACAGATACCGTTGACACATATCATGTACAAATACTTTCATTAACAGATTAAAACAAATTCCATTTCTAAAGCGTGTTTAACTTAAAATATCGGGTGTCCCAACTAAAATTTGTACCCCCCAACAATTCCAATTTCGAAAGACTCAGAACAGGGTGCTCAGCGATTGTTACATTTCAAATTCCCTGACTTTTCCTTGTTTTCCATGACTCTTTTCCAGATTTTTCCAGGCCTATCTGTTAATAATAAATACAATGTACATCCCTTTTGTCAAATTAAGTTTTAGTAATTAAAAATAACCTAACTTTTAAATAAAATATTCCATGTATTAAAAAATAAAATAAATATTCTGATACATGTCTAAAAAAAATTAAGCCGTCACAGGACGCCCGGCAGATGATAGATATTGAAAAAAATTATAATTAAAGAAAAACAATAAATAAATATGGAGTAAAATTAATAAAAACAGTTTCGTTAATAAAATAAATTAATATATTTTTTCTTCAAACGTCAGAAAAACGTGACATTGTATACGCCAATAGGTAATGACAAATGGCTATTTCTCTGCCATGGCAGACAAAGTAGTCTAGCGGTGCATACAGTCGTCTAGCGACGCATAAAGTAACCTTGACATTACTTCATGCGGCGCTGGTGGTCAGATTTTCGGCGTTTAAAGAAAAAGTAACATCTTTTATTCGGAGAAAAGTGGCTCTTCGTGGCTCGTCTGTAGTTGTCAAACCTACAGACTTACCACGAAAAGCCTCACTTTTGCTACTAATAAAATAAATTACTATTTCCTATTATTCTTATTATAATAATGTATACAGAATATAAATATAAGAGAAATTAATATTTTTAATATAGACTTCTTTACAATGGAGTTACTGTGATCTTCTGTGATTTCTGTAATAGTATCTGTTGAAGGTGTATTAGAAGGTATCAATGAAAGGATTTGCCGATTGATCGTCATTGTCACAAATATTTAAACCCAATAATACTGTCACTGATTTAAAATCTTTAAGCACTTCAAACAATGTTCTTTTGAACACAATAATAGAAGATTTCGGAGATTTGGCTTCTCACGCACGCACGCACGCTTTAGTTTTCACACAGGAATAGGCATATTTTATCAATTTGTGAATTAACCTTAACATATAGGTATTTGTCGCCGGGGATTTTTTTTATAGGACTTTTTAAGCTCTAGAAGACAGCGTTCGTAAAAACCGATTCGCTCAAGAATTTTTTCGTCGACCACCCTGAAGGTCCACTCTAAATAATGGTGATTTTTTTTTTAAACCGGATAAGTAGAAGTTTCGGAGATTACTTAGACACGCGCTCCTCGCACACACATGCGAGAAAAGAGCGCGGGCGGAGAAGGGTGCGCTGCCGTTTTACGTGACAACACTCTAATCGGTTTTACTCCCATGTCGCGGCTAAAGATGTTGGACTATGGACTAAAAGACAAAATAAATCTTAAGCATTTATTCGGCTCCTCTTGACAT
Organism: Diaperis boleti; assembly: GCA_963583935.1. Taxonomy (NCBI): domain Eukaryota; kingdom Metazoa; phylum Arthropoda; class Insecta; order Coleoptera; family Tenebrionidae; genus Diaperis; species Diaperis boleti. The sequence goes on along the minus strand of OY757245.1, from coordinate 31,464,174 downwards.
CAATTCCGGAAGTGAAATGCAATATGTACCACCATTAAAAATCCAAAAGAAAAACAAGTTAAAATGTAAGTTTAGATAGGATTGAACAGTCCTATGATTTATATTCCGTGATTTATATTAATTTAAAAAAAAAAATTCAAAAAAAAGTTCAATTCCCTGAGTATTAACTAAAAATGATAATTTCCCTGTTTTCCCTGAACAATTTCCAATTCCCTGACTTTTCCAGGTTCTCCAGGTTTTCTAGGTCGTTGAGCACCCTGCAGAAGAAAACGCTCGAACAGGTCAATATTTTTTTTTAAAGGGGGACCTAATTGTACCAAACTTTCAAGTCTTAGACTTCACCCCTTGAGCCAGGGGAGCCACCCCCTTAAAAAATTTAAATGGTATGGGGGGTCGTGTGATACATCATTTTAAAGCTTATTCAATTCTCTATCCAAACCTACATTTATCGATTCCTTTCTACAAAAAAGCATGAATTCAATATTTTCCAAATCTACATAAAATACTCAACTAAAATTGGTACCCCCCAACAATTCCAGTTTCGAAAGACTCAGAAGAAAACGCTCGAACAGGTCAATTTTGTTATCAAGGGGGACCAAATTGTAACAAACTTTCAACTCTTAGATCTCACTCCTCTAGCCAGGGGAGCCACCCCCTTAAAAATTTAAATGGAACGGTTTGTCGTGTGATACATCATTTTAAAGCTTATTCAATTCTCTATCCAGATCTACATTTATATATTTGTTTCTACAAAAAAAGCATGAATTTGTTATTTTCCAAATCAAGAGTATTTTATGTAGACTTGGAAAATAACAAATTCATGCTTTCAATTATGCCGTCACCAATTTTTTTTTAATGGCAACCCCCAACTTTTCTTTAGGTTTTAGATGCACTTTTCAGTTCTCGATTCCACAAGAGTAAAAAACTGATACATTGCATAACTTTTTTGAAAAAATTACAAGTTTTACTTCAAAAAATTTAATTTTTATTCCTTGAAAAAATACTATTTCACTACGAATCCGTGGTGAAATGGCGCAGATTAGTCCTGAAGTGTTCAAAGCGTTAAAACACGTCTGGGAATGTGTCAAATAGTTGGCGGGTGGCAATTTGAGCACTTGTGAATTTTCATTTTACGTTGTTTGCTTTCCAAATTTATTGTTATTTTTCAATTTTTTTCAAAGAATAATTTTTTAATTTTTGATGTAAAATGTATTTTTTTGTTATATTACATATATAATATAATAAGAGTTGAGATTTCGTCGGAAAAATTTCCCGATTGTTACGAGAGTTCGCATAGCAATTTTGCGAATGACATTGACATAAAAATCACGAAACGCAGTTGAGTAAAGTATCAATTTTCTACTCTTATTGAATAGATCTGAAAAATGTTTTTAAAACCCAAAAAAAGTTGGGGGTTGCCATTTAAAAAAATTGATGCCGGTGTTATACAGGGTGTTATGGAAGTCCTAGCAGAAAATTTAACCACAAGTAGAACTCGTCAAAATAAACATTTTTTCAAATTTTGTTGAACATTTTTCTGACCCCTTATTTCACCCTCCGCCTATGACTAAATTGAACTTGAACGCATGAGAGAGTTTTTGCCGAACGAGGTAAACACCTTCTAACTTTTTTGGGACAAAAAATGTGTCAATAGTAAATTTTAGTTATCAATTGTGTCGCGCCGGCCGCTAAGAAATGATGATTCTTAAGCAAATACTAAGAATTTATTAATTGTAATTTCCACGAAAATGTTTTTTTCTATGGTGCAGTTTTTATGGTGTCAGTGTTAGGTAATGCAAATGAAGTCCGCCGCTTGTTTGTGTCTCGGACGTCCCAGATGTAATCGCGTTTTCGAAATTGAACCTAAAATTTTTAAGTATTCGAAGATGTGTGGTGTGGGTCTGTCAACATTTATCGTAAGTTAGAGAGTTTATTACATACGGTGCGATCATGTAAATTATAAATTAGAGTAAGCGGCTTTTTTATTATGCAATAACCCAAGCCTGCAAATTGACTGACTGCTTAGACTGACAGTAAAATTTGAAGTTATTGTAAACATTGTGACGTTTATGTTCTCATGAAAATAAAAACCGGTTTTTTGAAGTCACTTTGACATTCGAATTTTAAATAAAGTTGTCAAAAGTTAGTAGTGCCTAATTTAAATTTCACAGCATACTCTAATTTATAATTTAAATGATCGCACGGTACGAACCTAACCTCTTCAATATTATGCATACAGTAAAAATTGGATATAGCGTCCTCAAAAAAAAAAAGAATATAAAAGAGGGCATTCCTCAGAGTTCACATTTGAGGCAGAAGTCCGAAAAATGAAACTTAGCAACGAAAATTTAATAAGACATATTCACGAATAAACCCGGATGACTAACTAGCAACTTCAGAATTTTGAAAATCTTGTAATCTCGATTAAATTTGGTGAATTGTGGAAATTCGCAATTTGTGAATTTTCGGATCAGGGTAACTGATGAAACTTGAAATTTTGAAAGCTAGTTTGCACCAAATAATACAAAAAATAACGCGGCCAGAAACCTGCATTAAAAAGCTGCTATTGATAATTTTCTTCTTGCTTGAGACATTACAAGGAGAAATTAAATTGAAGAAGTGTTACTATACTAATAAACAAAGATATTGGGAGGTTATGTAGTAGCGAGAAAATTAAACTATACACCCTTTTTTGCCTACTGTTATTTAGTTTCGAAACGATTGTCACATAATAGTATATTATGATACGAGTTTTATAAGAAGCATTTTGTCGCACGCACGCACTTATCTGCTTCGAGCTCGACCGCTCGAGCTTGGCATTGAACTTGACTGCAGTTCAGATTTACAATAAAATGGTTTATTAATCAGGACATCTTATCTTTACTCTTTCGAGTATGAAAACCAACCCAAATCGCGAAAATGAACATAAATCGAGTTGCCATTAAATAAATAGCAAATGAAAAACTTACCTCCGTTGCGATATCTATTCAATGCAATTCGTGTTACATACAAGGAAATCACTTAAAAGAAACACTTAGCACCATGGAGGTATAATATAAGAGGAGAAAACAAAGCCAAGCTATTGGTATTATTTGTTTTGAAGCCGAATAAGAGCGGAGAGTGGGGACAGTGTTGTTATTTTTCCCCAAGCAGGCCGCCAGTGGCGTAGGATAATAAACTGTACTTTCGGTTTCTTCGGCATAATAAGATTAAAAAGAAAATCTCAAACCAGATCTTTACTCTATCTAAATTATTTGCAAGTCTGGAAAACGTATTTAGAAATTATCCAGTGCTCACTTAAATTTTTAATTGCAATTTATTTATGATGATTTCCAACTCCACCAAGTCACGTACTGACGCCACTGCGTGAAATCAAACTCCCACCGGTTCCCATATTGAATGTTTAGACCCAAGCATTTACAGAGTTGTCAGCTTGTGCTATATCGCACTGTTTGGTATGGAAATGATACTAAAATTTTGATGTAAACGGTTTGATATCCTTATATACAGTTAATAATTCAAACATGGTTTAGTATGCATTATTTAAAAAGGATTTTTAAAACCCTGATGAGGCAATTTCAACAAATTACTTTTTCGATCTGGCAATATTGGTCATTTTTCCGTTTGGTTAAATGGCTTCACAACAAAAACGCCAATGTAGTTTCCTCTTCTATCTTAGTTCCATGCTTAGCACCCAACCACATATCTTTTGTACATTTTTATTTTCGGGAAAAGGAAGCACACACGGTTCGGCACGCACAAAACAACAGAGGTAGGGTATAACAGGTGATTCTCCGAAGTTTTTGTCTATTATTTATGAACTAAAGATTTGTCACAAAAAATTTCTTGTTTACATTGCCGTGGCGTGCTCCCATTTTATAGCCAAACTTTAAAGAACTTTATCTCACCCTGTATAGCGTTATATAAAATCTCAGATTCAACTTCAAGTAATGAAAAGGTGTAAAGTATTACGTAGAAACTGTTTTGTTTTGTCTAAATGTAAAAGGTTTCTGCCTTATTAATTTTATGTTTTCTGGTTTTCAGGCTTTCAATTACAAGTTTTTAGGTTCTCGGGTTCACAATTTTTCATCTTTTCAGACTTCCGGGTTTACAGGTTCTCAGGTTGTAAACCTGCCAAGAGACCCTTTTTTCCATATTTTTAGGTTCTGATACTTAGGTTTTATGGTTGCCAGATTTTCTGAGCGTTAAATTCTCCCTCATTAAGTTTTCATGCTCAAGTTTTAAAGCATCCAGCCTATCAGATTTTCGTACTTCCGAGGTTTCCATGTTATAAGTCACATAGTTCTCAGGTTTTCCAGATTTCATCATTTCGTTCTTTGAAGCTTTCTGATTCCCAGATTTGTACGATGTTAGCCTCTAAATCTGTAGATTCTTAAATAATCAGGTTGTCTTTTTTGGATTTCCATTGTTACAAGTCGTAGTCGTTCCATTCCGCAGAAATTGGTAGTTTTTAGTCTTTAGTTAGGAATTAAGTAAAATAGTGAGCGTGTGACTTCAGCCACGGTCGGGTCATAAAATTGGTGTTGGTCTGGCGGCATCCGCGTTTAAGTTTAAAAAAAAGAATCGCTTAGAACGGTTACTTTTCCAACTTTAACAGTCAAATTATCTCATTTTGGTTAAAATCACAATAAATAAAATATACACAGCTTGGTCGGTTTCAAGTAAATAGTTTTACAAGAACCCAGAATTCGGTCGTAAATAACGGATGAACATGCTAATCGGTCGAAATAATAGCAGATAACAGTCTTGACGTTCGTTCTAAAATTCTGCATATTATATCTTTGAACTTCCGGTGATCTATCTCTTCGTGAACCAGTTACTTTGCAAATTAATGCGACCATTATTATCGAACAACACCTATCTGTTTCCAAACTTCTGAACGGTAATACTACCTAATTTACATTAGGAAACGATCTGGGCTTGTGAGAACATTCTCATAAAAGCAATTTAAATTCAGCATTTACAACCTGTAACAGTATATGTCCAAATTAATCAGAGGAGAGGTAATAAGCTCTCGTACGAAATAAGAATGTCAGCGAGCATATCGTAATGCCAAAACTATTTTTAATTGTTTTTGGCGACCTTGCGAAACATATTCCATTAGCGCACTCACTTACGTAATTTGTTTACAGTTCCATTTGCATTTTAATGTGCTCATTATGATTTTAATACAGCCGTTCCCTGCTTTTACAGGTCACTGCATATATTGGTTCATGGCGCGAAGGGAAGGAAATTCAATTGTTGTTTTTCCAGCGTGTATATTTTCGACTCCTTTTTTTATAGATCCCAGTGTTTACACCGTCCTACTAGATTTTCAATTACAATTAAATTTTTTCATAAAATAAATAATTCCCAGGAGCTCAATTATTTATCGACTTATGTTACACGCCCTGCAGAGTGGTGTAGACTAAAAACAGGTATGTACATTGATAATTCAGGGACTCGAAGATTTTTGTGGCACAGCGCAAGCAATAAAATAAAGAATAAACCGTGCTAACAGACACAATCATGCAAAAATTATAAATACTGCGACTTACCTGAGAATTCGTCATCGTACTACAAGAAGTGCTCTGCTACAGTGCTCCGTCCAGCATAGGCTGTTCATGCAAGACACCACCAAAATAAATACTGGAAAACATACAATATAAAGAGACGAAAGCCAAAACAATAATAAATAAACGAAAGTAAATGGTGCAATGACAAGCACGTAAACAATCAATCACATGAAAGCCGTCTACCGTTCAAGTGCAGCCTAACGCGACTCGGTTTCACAGAACAGGTGCTTTTCAACAAGTGAACTAATTAAAACTTCTACGACTACTAGTCATAATTGGTAGCACATCCCTTTCTCCACAAAACGAATTTACTTGCACTTACTTTCAAATAGAAAAGCGTACAGATTTGTAACAGCGTTGTCAATGGTTCGAACCAATTTTTTCCTTGCTAACTTTACAAAATATTGAGATTATCGACTATAGTCGTCACCCTAATATTACCGTGTATATTGACTTTAACTTCTTTGTTATTCTTCGAGTATACCTTGATCTACCATCAATTTAGTTATTAAGCCGTTAAGAATTTGAATCATTTATTGCAACACTTATTTTATAACATACAACAGTAATATTAGGGTGACGTAGCATTGGAATTGAAAAAAGTCCTAGACTGACATGAAACAAAAGCAGACTTTCGACATTTCGTTATCTTTCACAGCAATCTATGACCCTTTAATTTGTGAACACCCTGTACATACAAATCAGAGACTGTTATACAATCATAGCTATACGAAAATGCACACAAAGTTTTACGTAAAATGGAAAGTACATATATTTATTAAACAAACGTGATGGTACAGTGGTAAGATGAATTTGAAATGTGCAACAGTACATAACTGCCAGAACTGATGAGAGTCAACTTGGCATGACGATGTAAATTGAAATTACCGAATAATTCGGCTACAATGTAAATTTACAGGTAGCAAATTAGTGAGGAATTTGTATTTATGTAATGATTGCTGTATTTGTCGTAACAAGTTGTTGACTTAATAAGCAGTGTTTATCTCAAAGCATTCCATGTAAATGTAGATTAATTTAGAAATATTATTAAATTATTGCAGATATCTCAATCATACCAACAAAATAATGATCGAAATTGTCTTTTCTTATTTCATACAGAAGAAATTAACCTACCGTTCTTGTCAATTTGAGGTAAGACGCTGGGCCCCAATTGGCAAACGTGACAGTGTATGAATTAAGAAAAGACACCTATTCTTTTGCTTGGTAAACTGCCATGTACCATGTGTTAGTTTTTATTTGCCACACGTAGCAAATATTTTTACACAGACAATGTTCATATTAAAAACAATAATTGTAAACATACCCGAGTTGAAGGTTTACTGCATGACCGGTTATCAACAAAATTGGTTAACTTGTCTCCAGTTGCAGGGAATGAGTTGTTTCCGTTAACAGGTACTTCGGTTTCACCAGTCATACTAATCCTGTATAATAAAACTATAAAAAAATAACGATTACCACTAGAAACACGACTTACAAGTAAAGAACGCCAAAACTAATTATTTATGCATCAAACACATCTGCTGATAGATTGACGTACGTTTGACAGCCTCAATTCTCCATTTGACAGACTCCGACCGTCTGTGGCCTTGAAAACGGGAGCGACATGCCGTGCGAAGTTAGCTGTTGATTGTGTGTGTATTGTTGGTTGTCTATACATAATGTATTAGTTTTACAATTTGTGTTTTAATTATTCATGCATACAGTAATTATTATTAATGGATAGTTTATTTAAGTTTTGATATTATTAGTCAGAAATAACGAGAGATTTGTTTATTTAGATATTTTTAAAAGCAAAGCGTTAGATAGAGCTATGCAGCTAACTAAACAGAACAGTGGCGGCTCGTGGTTTACTTTTCCGGAGGGTCATTTCAAATTTTTGTATAAGGATACGTGAAAAAATAATGCATTTAAAAAATATAAAGTCTGTTCTATAATTTTATCTAAAATGTATCAATTTTTTGTTACCTTTTCGTTAAAATCTGTTATAGATTTCCTATACGCAGCCTGTGACGCAGTACCATACCACACCATACTGTGATCGAATCCGATAAGGAATGTTTTTATTTTATTTTTCGTTTCAAGTCTGTGATACAACCTGGGAACCGTCACATATCCAGAAGTCTTCAGCAACTGGTCCTCCTTAAGAGCTTACCTGAGTGACATGGAATACTTGAGGAAAATATAAAATGTATTATAAATAGTTGTACCACAAACAGCTGTACCGCTAATGGCCATAGCAGCCGATGCGGCCTCTTTTTAAATAAATAAAAAAAAGTCTGTGATACCGTTCTTACACCACAGCTAATAATTTGCATTTGAAAAAATCAAACACACGAAACAGTAAAGGCATTTGTCACTTCACATTCACAAATTCAATACGACAAACGATCATATATGCCCTTACGAAAATTACGGTAAACTTCTTATTTTTCTCCTTGCTTGTCTGTCTAATTTGCATTTCTGGGAGTGGACGACCATTTGTTTTAAGCTCCAACCGTTTCTTAAAACTTAAATTATGATTACTGTTAGTTTGGAGTTCTGTTATTGTTTGAACTACCGACATAATGACAGTTGAAACACAAGTACCTAGTCGGCTGACTTAACTAAAGAGTAACACCATCCTATCTCCTACAACAATCTGTTAGTCGGACGTCCGACTTTCTATCTTTATCTCAAGCATGCATTATGTCGCTTACAATAAAGCACATGATTCGATTCTACAATGAGACACTCTTGGGCTGCTGTTGACCGTAAGAGCGGACATGTGGGGTCTTGTCCCCTTGTTTAGTACAATGTAGAAAGGCAATAGATTTGTTTTTGTCGCACTCGTTGTAATTGGCTACCAGCATTCGCTTAACGAGGGCATGAGTTGGCCTTGACCAAGAATGGTTCGATCAAGAATGGGAAGAAACCCGCAAAGTGTAGCTACTAAATATGAACTGACTGGATAAAATAAGAATTAGAAATATATCCATAAACCAAAAAAGGAAATTATCCTATTGGTTTGGTATTTTGATATTCCCTTTCTTATCGAATTCAGGTAGCGATGGTGTAGTTATGGCACTTGGGAGCGGGTGCGTTTACCTGTGATCTGGAAAATTTATATCATGGTCATTGATTATTATTATCCAACTGTATCGTGTTAAAATTTCAGCGTTACTAAAACGGTTTGAAAATTATTAATTTGAAAAAACAAATTTTTGTCTTCAAATGATTTCAAAATTCATAATTTTTACCTGAACAAAGGGGATGTCGCAGGTGCCAGATCGATTCCATCGTTACCTAACTTCGATAAGAAAAGAAATATGAAAAAATCAGCCGACCTAAAATAAACTTTTTCGCGATGATGCTAGCTCTTATACTAATTTAAATGAAAAAAATAACTGGATAAATGGAAAATTGGAAAATAAATATACATAAAGTAGTTAGACCCGACAGACGTATTGTCCTGCCCGAACGTTGGCTTGCCCGCTAATTATTTTATTTAAAAAAATATTGGGGGATTATACATATATTCTGATGTGCAAAAAATTGTAAAAAAATAAAGAAAAATTCTTAGAAACCGGTGGCAGCGTCACCTACCGGGTCCAATTGTGAATCTGAACCATTGAGGAACCCACTCAAACACACAAAAAATTTCATCAAAATCGGTTCAGCCGTTTAGGAGTTCAGTGAGATCTACACGTACAGAAGATTTATAGAAGTATTTTTTTTAAAATATTGAGGTGTGGTGGGGTGGTGAAATTTTGGGGTTATATGTTCTGATGTCCGAAAAATTTTAAAGAAAAACTAGATAGATATGGACTTTACCTAGAACCCGATTGCAGCGCCACCTAACAACTCTAATGGTAAATCTACACCCTCCCTGCAACTACTCAAACACACTCATAAAATTTCTTCAAAATCGGTCAAGCCATTCTCGAGTTTTTGTGAGACTAACACACGGCAATTGATTTTTAACCGACTTCAAAAAAGAAGGAAGTAGTCCTCTATTCGATTGTATATACAGGCCGTTTCAATCGAAATGAGCCACCCTAAATAACTTTTTGGGAAAAGAGATTTGAGCAAAATCTAAAAACCTCGAGAGGGGCATATTTTGATCCAATAGTTAATAATAATTAATTTAAATTAATTAAGAATGTTAGTAAAACAGAAGAATACCGAGAAAAAGGGCAGAAAAAAAAACAGAAAAATTGCGATCTTTATAGTTGGGTGGTCTAGTAAGACAGAAAAAAAAAACAGAAAAATTGCGATCTTTATAGTTGGGTGGTCTAGTAAGACCTCTTTTATTCTTTTTTATTTTCGTTCCTAAAAGCAGAAGAGAGGAGCAATCAGAAATTTATAACAGTTCTATTATAGTGAGATGGAAAAACTCAAGAGTTACAGATCAAAGAGAAATTCTAAAAAAATGCCTAAATTCTATGAGACATCCAAGGTATTGTAAAATAATCAAATGGAAGTGATCAATTTTAGGCAATAATTATTAAAGCGAAAATGAAAATGTGAAAAAATACCTCATCTCAAAAAACCCTGATTATGAAGAAGTAAAAATGCAGTAAAAGCAGTAAAAAGGAAGTCTTTGGGAAAAATTTGGAGATGAAGACAAGACCAGAACTACAAATTGTTCTATGGTGGTTACCTACATTAAAACGATTAAAGCTAAGAAACAAAATACAATATGGGAAACTATAAATAATATATTAATCAGAAAATCAGATTAGAGAACTGAATGTTGAAAAAATGAACTTGTGTGCAATTTAAAAATAATTTCGATAAATCATTTTGAATTTAATATTTTAAACCTAAAATTGATAAAGTAATAGTTAAGTTAAATCACAGTTTTTTTCGTTTTATCAGGACTAGCGTTTATTATATGTATAAGTGATGTGTATAATACTTAAATAACAAATATTAATGTCAGCAATAAAGATAAAGATCATTTTAAAAATCTGAGTTGTTTTCTGGATTACAAAATAAGTAGTGATCATAAATCAATTTCTCTTTGTTAGAATGTTAGTAGTCAAAAAATTACCAATTTTAGAAACTGTTAAAATTAAATCCTCAAATACCCATAGATGAAATAGACTGTAATTGGAAAAAAAAAGAATTAAAAAATCTCCATGATCAGAGAAAGAAAAGAAAACGAATACGTGTAAGAAAAATAAAAACAAATGTTACAAAAAAAGGAACGACATTATCGCTATTAAGACTACAGTTTTATACAGTTTAAAAATCAAGATCGGGCAAAAATCGGGGTTAGCGTAGAGGTTTAGTTTAGCAAGTCTCTGATAGAGGCCGCCCAACAACAAGCCAACGTAGAGTTCCTCTATGCCAACGGCATAAATTAAATACCGACAAAGGTATTTAATTTATGGCCAACGGAGCCAACGGGTGGCCAACGGCTGATGTCAAGAACAATCATTCACATTTGCGAATTATCTTGTAGTCTGGTTCAGAAATTAAAAACCGTCTTGCGAGTTAAGATACATGTGATAGCTCATTGGATTCGTAATAATCTCTAGAAAAATGTGCAAAAGTTTCAAACCCGCACACTAACAATTGCAAAAATTGTTAACAATTAAAGAATCCCAGAAAAGGTTTTTTTACAAATAACTCGAAAACTATCAATGGTAAAAAAATAAAAAAAACAGATTCTTAAAGAGGGGGAAATTTCGTAGTATATTTTATTACAAGGCCAGAAAATGTCATTTTGCAAGTGCGAGCACAGTTTGTGGAAGCGAGGCGTAGCCGAGATTTCACAAGTGCAAGCACTTGCAAAACAGTTTCGGGCCGTGTGATAAACGAAACTTTTTCGGCCGACAAAAGATTTTCATTCTTCACTTTTGTAAGGGGGCCTCATGCCTCATGGGGGCCCACGTGTCTCAAAGAACCCCCTTGGCCCCCCCTGTTTCAAGGGCTCCGCATGTCGAAAAAAAACATGTCTTAAAGGGCCCCCCTGTTCAAGGGACTTTGTTATTGTCGTTGCCCTATACCACGGTGTAAGATAAATAGGTGATGCGACGAGCCAGCCGACTTGTCTCGAATTTGCTAACGCGGTGGGTTAGAGAGAGAGGGTAGACAGGGGCCATGTGCGCTCGAGATTTGCGGAGACAATGAGGTTGTGATGGAAGTATAATTCAATCCACATATTTTATAAACCAATTATATTGAATCAATTTACACCAGTAATGATAAATAAGTGTCTTTATACTACATATATCTACAGAATAGAATGCGATGTGATCATGCATTTATAGATAAATAGGGTAGGTGCGTGATTGAAAAACAAAAAAATAAGCGCTTCTGTTTGTGCGCGCGATTTTTCTCTGTAAGATAAACTGCCAGTTCGTTGGAAACACTATATTTAAAGTAACAAACAAATAGCAAATTACATATTAAGGGAGAACTTATGAGCTACTGGTTACTGCAATATTAGCAAGCGGTACAATGACTTATTAATATCATTTCAACAAACTATGTACTGATTTTTTCAGGTTAACTGTAATTTAGATTCTTTTTTTTTATTTGGGCCCCCATGAGTTTTATAGTCTTTACATTTAAAGTAACGCACTGCCTCACCTGTATCTCATCTAAAATCAGTATACCACGTCTTTGAAATTCAGTTTTAATTTCCATTTTAAGTTTAAATGCTTCAAAAATCGATCATCTAAGTAAGCCACATTTTAAATTTACTCGTGCCAAATATCTCCTAATTGTTGTAATAGGTTAAGGCAAAATTTCCTGATTACGTAGAAATGTATACGTTGGCGGATTTTTTATATGCAGTATCAAACAAATGAAACCAGTCGTGATGTTTTTTTTTATATTTGCACATTTTGACACATTCGGTGATTAAAGTCTACGTTCACTTTTTGTGTCATTTGCCATCCTCTGCGATGTATCATACGAATATTATTTTAAAAGAACCTTAAAGCTGTACTAGTTTTTTTACAATAATTGCACTTATTTTTTCATGATTCATGTTCTAAGTTGGCATTCTCATTCATAACAAAATCACATTTAGAATGTCTCCAACTTTGACAATAAAATATCCTTGTAATATACTACTATACTTATCCGGCACTTCCAGAAAACTGTCGTGGCAAATCAAATTTTATTAAGAATTCTTTTAATCGCTCAATATTGTTTGTTTCTATATGTTTTGTCAAATTCGTAACATGTTCAAGTATGTAACAATCGGCTTGAAGATTCTTATTGACGACAACTTTCTTTTCTAAAAGAACATTATTTTTCAAGTGTGCTAATTTTGTCAAGGCGATTAAATTATTGTCAGTGTTTGGAATTAAATCCATACTCCACAAACTAGATGGTAATGGTAAAACGTCATGATTTCTCCAAATTGTGTCAAACGAAGATTTTCCGATATCAATGTTACCACTTCTTTCTCCTAGTTGTGGGCAAAGAAAATATACTCATTACATAATTGTTTTTCGTTCAATAAATATAAATTGAAGTCAGATATTTTTAGCTAATTATTACCTGTATCTGAATTTCCATCTTCTTTTATTTCGGCGTTATTTCTATACACCGTGGACCGTGCTTCTGTATTATTACCGACTTCAAAAAAGGAAGAGGTTCTATGTTCGGCTGTATGTATGTTTTTTTTTCCTTTTATGTATGTTCACCGATATCTCCGTTAATTGTGGACCGATTTTGAAAATGCTTCTTTTATTTGAAAGGGTATACTCCAGAGGTGGTCCCATTGTCACCAAGTCCGGATCTGATAAAGGGCTCCCATGGAAATCGAGAAAAATTGTCAAATTTTTCCTTTTATGTATGTTCAGCGATTTCTTCGTCAATTGTGGATCGATTTTGAAAATTCTTCTTTTATTTGAAAGGGTATACTCCGGACTTCATTGTCAGCAAGTCCGGACCTGATGAGGTGATCGCATGGGAATCGGGCGAAATCCTCACATTTTATAATTATTATGAACTCTCTCGAATGCCTATCTATCTACTACCTATTTTTTTGGCTTGGCACCGATTTCAAACAGATCAGTAGGTAGCACATGTAATAATACATGTACTGAGTTATTTCTCGCTTTTTGAAGTCGGTTTATTTTTTTTAAAAAGCCAATTATTTGGTCTTCCACGTTTGACATGTACACCATGATGCTTTACAATTTCGCCACGTTTTTGCGGCAAGTTTTTCGATATATGTATGTATATTTAGTTTTCCTCATTTTTATGGTACCGCTTTTACAATTTGGCACACAGCACCTTTCTTCCCATTGTTTAGTTCGTAAGCATATTATATCGCACAAACTTCGACTCACGCACTGTCACTGTCAATCTGGATTATTAATTCATTACATATTAAGTTTTAGGCGCAATTATCGCATTCACCTGCACACCATGACATGCACCAACGACAAAGCCCGAGTCACGGTGTGGACCGAGTCGAACATCCTTGTCTTACAATTCCGTCTCTGTCGCGTTAGCAGTTCGGCGACACGGAACCCATATTGCTAAGTGGCGCGTGCAATCACCTATTTATCTTACACCGTGCCCTATACCAAAGGGCCCCCCTGTAATTTTTCCGATGTTTTAATAGTAGTTATTCTGCTATTCGGGGCGGAGACAAATACAACGAACATAAAAGTTTGCATTGAAAAATCCCTAGTTTTCATTTTCTAGTCTAGGCAGGCGAATATCCTTTTCAAGCCGATTTGGACGATTGGAAATAGTATATTTTATTACAAGGCCAGAAACATTTTGCAAGTACGAGCACAGTTTGTGGAGGCGAGGCGTTAGCCGACACTTCACAAGTGCAAGCACTTGCAAAACAGTTTCGGGGCGTGTGATAAACGAAACTTTTTCAGCCGACAAAAGATTTTCATTCTTCACTTTTGTAGGGGAGCCTCATGCCTCATGGGGGCTCCCGTGTCTCAAAAAGCCCCTTGGGCCCCCCTATCACAAGTCTAAAGGGACCCTCATAACGCATAGAGGCCCTCGTGTCTCAAAGATCCCCCTTGGGCCCCCATGTTGCAGGGGCCCCAACAAATCTAAAGGGGCCCTTATAACACATGGGGGCCCTCGTGTCTCAAAGAGCCCCCTTGGGCCCCCCTGTCTCACGAGCTCCACATGCCAAAGACAAATCCAACGAACATAAAAGCTTGCATTGAAAAATCCCTAGTTTCCATTTTCTAGCCTAGACAGGCAAATATCGTTTTAAAAATTCTTTAAGGGCTGATGATGGCAGTTCTGCCGAAACATGTTCCATTTGTAATTTTACGCTCATTAAAGTTTGTGGAGTTCGACTTAGATATACAGGGTGATTCAAAAGGGTCGCACCACCGTTCGGGTGGTGATAGAGAACATTAAGAGAAGCTCAAATTATGTATAAAGTTTTTTTCTACGATGCAGGGTGTTCAAGATATAAGTGCTTAAAGTTGGCCCAAATAGGCAACGCTGTGCTTGCGCCCTGCCCTTGCACCTTACAGTTCCACTTACTAATAATTTGAAACCATAGTGAAGCCACAGATAATAGGTAGATACATTCCATACCACGAAAAACTTGACATTCAAAATCAAAATGTGACAAAATTTTATTTTATCACAAATGACAGATTATACGGTAACCTAGTGCCAACAAATTTTTGGTGCCCTGTTGCCGACCTTATTTCTTCAGAAAATGTTAATATTTCCAAAGCTTTTTCCTGCTTTATTACTTAATAATTGTAATGTTTATTAACTAAGAAATCTTTTTAATACGAGTATTTTACATCTCACTTAATTAAAACATACAATTACTTCATGTAATTAAGAAAAAATGGACATCAAAATCGTATTCTTCAGGGACTATTATCTGCGTAAAGGTAGCTTATAGAAACTTTTGATTTGCATTTTTGGGAGCAACTAAATGGTTTCAAATACCACCCGAGTGATGGTGCGGTCCTTTTGGATCATACTGTATTTAAATTTTAATTAATAATTAGATAAAAAATTAAACAATTATTTTAAACAAATGGACTAATTAATTTTTTTTTGAATTACATATTTTGTTGCCATATTTTCTAATATATAATATACTAGCTGACCCGGCAAACTTTGTAAGGCCTCAGAATCAATATGGGGGCATTGTGCCCCCATATACATGTTTTAATAGTTATTCTACTATTCGGGGCGGAGACAAATCTAACAAATCAAATATCATAAAAATTGGTCCATCCCAAGGGGGCCCCCTGTTTCCCCATATCCATCTGAAAAATAGTTTACCACCTATTCTCATACCTACCAAAATATTGGTCGTAAAGCATTTTTCACATGGATATGGGGGCCCCCTTGGGCTGGACCTATTTTTATGATCTTTGATTTGTTGGATTTGTCTCCGCCCCAATAGCAGAATAACTATTAAAACAAGAATATGGGGCCTTAGGGCGCCCCCTGGGCTCTTATGTTATTGATTCTGAGGCTATATGAGGTTATATTACGTTTTCCCATATTCGACTGATCGGCACACAGCCACACAAACAACTAATAAAGAAGGAACTAATATGCTAAAATCATTATTTTTTTCAAGTTCTTAGTAATGTGCCGCCAGCACGTGCATATGTGAATATCAATTTTTTTCTGGGAAAAGTGCCGATCTGCGTCTCGAGTCGAATGTTCCAGTGTAACAATTTAAGCAAAATTGAATTAGATTATGTATAAAACACCTAAATTAAACCTGTTTATTCCACTCGCGCTAAACGCGCTTCTTCTCGCAAATAAACAATGGTGTAATTCACTTGGATAATATTTATTATCGAATTATAATAAAATAAAAATTTATCAAGTATAAATGTATTAGGTGTTATTTATTTAATAATAATTTGTAAACTACTGAATTAGAACTTTTTGCAAGAAAAGTCCTTTTCTAGATTTTAAAAGGTCGACGGGAGAATGTTTCCAATTTTAGAGCAACTTAATTCGGTTCTCGTCTCTCGTATTTGCAGTCACGAAGTTCCCCCACTACCGCCATGCTCCCCCGTACACAAATTTGTGATATTTCGATGATTTCGACGCTACAGTGGCTACCTCTTTAATTTGATAGCCTAACTACCCAAGACGCATTTCTGCAATTCGCCGTAAGTTGGATGATGGCGCCACATTAATTACGCACCCTTAATAGACCGAGATTTTGAAACTATAAAACTTGTGTTGTCTTCAAGATTTTTTCTAACACCAGTAGAATATCTAGTAGAGTATTATTATAAATGTATTTTGAAAGTATTATAGTCAGTTTTAATTTCGTCTGAGTTATTTAGAAAAAATGTTGTGTATGCTATAGCAACGAGTCAGCAAAATAGTGAAAAAAAAATGTTTTCGTCAAAATGTCGCATGAAAGCATTCCTAATGAAATATTACAAAAAGGCAAGGAATTGCGGGAAAATTTATAACCTGCAAAATCAAAACATGCATTATGATTAGGTGTTAATTAAACAATGGAAGTCGGAAAAAAAGGGTAAGTTTTCTGTAATGTCCCTTGTCTTGAACTAAAATTTTACAATTTTACAGTCCCAACCAAAAGTCCCAACTGAAGTTTAATTGGAGAAGCTTTTTGTTTATAAACTGAATCTTTATGCCATAACAGTATTATTATGATATAAGTGTGTGAAGAAAGGCTTTTATGCACGATTAGCAACGTTTAAAGGAAGAGCCGCAGTCGAGTGCCTTAATCGCAAGAAGTGCATAAAAGCCCTTTACGCACGTGTATCATACACTATTTTATCTAGGAACACATAAAAAAAAACAATATTTGTTAATCAAATTTTTTGATATTTACATTAATCGTTATATTTTGACAATTAGTTATGTTGCTTATAATTATTGAGGTTATGATGAGCCTAGGCTCTTCCCGCCAACAATTTGAATTTAAACGTCAACTGAAATGTCAATGACGTCACCAAACGTCAAATTTGAAAATTTGAAACAAACCGCGAAATTTAAAAAGGTTGGCCAGTGAATCGTGATCGTCTAGAGACAAAGACAGAAGAGCGGACCTACGTTGTGTTCTTTTTTTGACAAGACCTCAGTGGCGGGAAATTTAAATTAAACCTACCAGACCAGATCCAGGTTCTTTTGATGCAAGGGACGCAGCGCTGGGGGGGTGGAGCGTACAATAATAACACAAAAGTATGGATTTATCAATGTATTTGCTTTAGAGGTCTTATGGTCGAACTTTTGATTTAAACATTTCATCTAGTAACAATTTTTGGATAATTTAACTCGTTTAACAATGGTGGCTGATTTCATGACTTTAACAATAATTTGATTAATTCATACAATAACAATTAATTTAAGTAAATACAATATTTGAATAATTCATGACAAATATTAATTTGAACATCAGTATCTGGCGAGAGAGTTCCCAAGATTACTAGTATTGAAAGTAAAGTGATTATTATAACATCCCATACCCATTGATAACCCAATCAATACAAGTTACAATTTAATCAAAGCAGTGAGTGTTTCCTTTTCTTTCAACAAATTAAATTTCATTTACAATCCCGAAATCTACAAGAAATAAACCCCTTTTTTTTGTATGAATTCAAACAGGTACACAGCTAAGTTATACAATTTGAACACCTTTCCAGATTATCAATAAATTTGGTCTTTGAGTTATGAAATACTGATATTCGGATGGCGAATAAAAGTACGAACGCCGCCCCACATCTCTTAACCGCCTCGCCCCGACCCGTGACGATCGGCACTCTCACAACTAAGCGAGAACGGCTAGCGAGGTACTTTCTTTCACTCACCACACTCACTTCAAATGGAAGACGAAGAAATACACAGATGGAAACCACAGATACATAAAAAAAAAACACAAAATTTCAAGTCAAATTCAGCCGTTTCGGTTTACCAAAACTTTAGACTGATAAAATACGTCGCATTGGATAGAAACAACCAGAAAATATAGCTTTTGAAGTGATTTGAATACCAGTCTATGAATCTTTTAATATTATTAAGCAAATTTAAGAAAAGGGTTCAAACTGTAAAACATCGCAACTATTATTCAAATGAAATTTGGGTCACTTCGACTACAAATAAATAATACCCAAGCGCCGCCATCTTTTCCTTTTCCAAACAAAACAAAATGACCGTTACCCAAGCGGCGTCCCCTCTTAACCCCTTCTCTCTTTAGTTTGAATCTAAATCGGTAGTTCGTTATTAAATCAATTAGTTTGAACTACCTGCCACAGGTAGTTCCCCTAGGCGGTGATGTCCCTCCCCGACTTATTAAATATTGTAATTAAAGCTTTACCTTTGTTTCGAACACCAATCTGGCACTAGACACTTTTCTACCCGACTTATCAACGGCTGACAACGAGACTAAATAAAATTGAAATAACAACTAACACAGATCAACACAGAACGGAACAACAACAAAAATTATGAACAAAACTGCGTGTGAACCTTTGTTGATGTAAATGAAATAAAAATGAGAACTCTCTCCGAACAGGTCTGAATGGTCTGAACTGAACAAAGACTAAAATTGGAATCCCATTGCATCCCTTATCTGTCAACACCCCCACCTCGTTGGTGTCACCCTTTCTGTCCTGGAGGCCACGGTCAGCAACCCATTTTGCGTCAGTGTTGTTCAGATTTTTACAAGGTGTTATCGTTTTCTTTCTTATCCACTAGAATTTTTTGCTGTTAGTGTATATGTACACGATGTTGACGGCAGAACTTCTTGGTTTAGGTCAAAAAAAAATCTTGTAGTTTCCTTTTTATTTTCTACGGAATCTTCGATGTAACTTTCTGCTACTATAGCAGATTTCCACCCACCATGTCGTTTAATTGCGGAAATGTTTGCACCTGAATCTGCCAGTAAGGAAGCCGATGATCGTCGGAAGCTATGTCCGGTATAAGACTCTGGATGCGGAAAATGGAGAAATGAAGCTATAAGCTTTTTACTTTATTTTTCCTGCACCAAGCTAAGAAATCTCTGTATGTATTCATGTACATACAGCTTTTTAGATTTATCGGGTAACAAGTTTGCGGTCACATTCCTTGCAATTTCCGCAATCTCATCCATGAAAATCTAGCTAAAATAGTTAAAGCGGCTGCTAAAATATCAAGAAATTCACAAAAAATTGAAGATTACTCACCCACAGAAGATTGTAAAAATGCGAGCGTTTGACGCAAATTCGACGTTTGTTTTTGTTGTTGTTACTAACACACGATTTGGGTTCTTTTGCACACGATTTAAATAATGCAATCCTTTACACACAATAAATTGTTTGTTAATTGGTTCATTTTTGTATGTTCGTAGATAAATTAATTTCTTTCATACTTGTAACTGACGTTACATTTTTCGGATTATTTATGATACCAAAAGTGGAACATTAACGTCCTAGTACCTTTCTGGACATGGAATCTTTGCCACTACTGACGTTTAACTGACAAGAATGTGTGAAATGGTCTTTATTATTGAAGTAAATACTTCTTTACGGACACTTGACTTGGGGAGTAAGCTGGTGAATGCCTGACCAGAGCGTTACGAAAAGTGTGATCGGGCGAAGCGAATGAAGAATGAAGTTTTAATAATAATAATAATAATTAATTCATAGAAAAAATGTTTGCTTTAACGGGATTCGAACCCTCGTCTTTAGGTTGTGAATTCTCGCTTCAGTTGATACAGCCATTTGCGTGTGTCAGTTTTGTATGCAATTGCGCTACTTATCTTAATCGCTACACATGATTGCCGACTTTTCGCTGACGACAAACTGAAACATGCATTATCCAATACTGCAGACGGTATTAATTCAGGATTCTCTAGCTCCATTTATAAACTTGCATAAATTAAGAGAACTTTCACAATGGCGAAATGAAGTTTTACTTCAGTCGTGTGGTCTAAAGCACACTCGCTTTTTTGATAACCTTACATTTGACTTGATCTGTCGTTACGGTCATTAATAGCTGTCAGTTCTTGATCTTGTTGATGACAAAGTGAGATGCGTGATGATGTATGGATTTAAATATGATAATGAGTCAAACATAGCATTAACACGAAACCTAGAGGTAATGTTTTAATAAATTTGTACAAATTAATTTCGAATAAATTAACATCACTAAAACATTTTCTAAAATTCAAAGAAAAACACTTGCGGCGAGTCTTGCGGTAATGTATTCCATGCTTCAGTAATTGCAGTCAAGAGCTCATCCCTGTTATAAAAAACTAATACCTGTTTCACAATGATGTTAATGTTAGGATGGTACCTAATGTTAACGTAATATTTAGTACCCTAATAAAAAGATGTAATTGTTCACAATGATGTTGACACCAATGGTAATGTTAAAGAGAACGTAACCCGGAACATAACATCATGTTAAAAAGCAAAAATATTTTAAATCTTACCACCACTCTTAACATTGCTGTCCTACGCGCATGCGTCGAGCGGTTTTTTGACAAGTTTGTGGACGTGAAATTTGAAAGAAACATGATTGACATTGAGTTACTAATTCAATTAGTGCAAAATCACCCATACCTTTATGATAAAAAGCAGAAAGGGTTCAAAGACACCATAAAAAAAATGCGTGGAAATCAATGGCAGAAACGTTAAATGTTGAAGTAAAGGTGCCCACAGACTAACATACATGTGCGTGCCAAACAGGTATAACGAGACACTGTATTGAAAATAAAAACACTTGTGTGACACACATGTTTGCGTCTTTTGGACCACACATTGGCAAACATTTAATAATAATTTCACTATTAATTGGACAATTTTATGCAAGATAAACCCTACATATTATGTAGAAATGAAAACAAAAAATTCTCTAGTGCTAGTTAGCATTTATTATGAACACGCTAGTATTAACATTGTCATTACCACTAACACTACGTTAACATTAACATCATTGTGAAACAGGTATGTATAACCGTTGTCGTTTTCAATTTGACAAGTAAAACTTCAAATTGATTTAAAAAAATAAATCATTCATTGGTGGCAATAAAGATTGGTTTACAAATTTTTTTGAGAAATGTTAGAAAAATGTTGGCCAAGATTCCTCGTCCAGAACTGTACGTACTTTAAAGAAAAATTTTAAAGTCCTAGTACTTTAAAATTATACGTCAATAATTTCTTATATTGTTCCCGAGATTTCTGTGGCATCAAATTGTTCTTCACGCGATCTGTTTCATCTAGAATCTCTTGAGGCACCTCAATTTTATCCATTTTAAACTGAATAATTGAATAAAATATCCAAAACAATTCACCGTGACCCAGTTTTTTCGTTGTCATTTTGACAAACGTTTGTTACTATGGGAATGCTAGTTCCCGCATAATTAATTTATCCAACACCTGCTTATTATGAAGTCATAATAACGCCGATTTTGAGTGGATTATGAGGTCTATAAGACAGATGTGACTTATGAACCCATAGTTCAACGGTTTTTATAATTAAGGAGGTTGGGGCGTTAGGCAAAAATAATGAAAAAATTCTAAAATATATTTTTTTCAATAGATTATTTCATTACACAATTTTCTGTAAAAAATCCAAGATCATTAGGAAGCTTATTAAGCAGTAAATGCAATAAAACTGTTACATGTAGTCTTATGGGAAATCTGTCAACTCTACATATGAATGGCACATTTTTTATTCTAACTAATGAACAAATAATGCCAGCAGTACAGAAATTAACTATGTTATACATTGATATTTCCCGATAATTTTAATGTTTTTTCCGATACAGTTAGGAAGCTTTTAGTTAACGAAAAAAATTATTAAACATAACTACTTTTGAATTATCGACCACCTAGCTTTAGCGAAGCGGCAACGTTGTATTTAGAAATAAGTGGCGGGAAATTCGAATATTTCATATCTGACATCAAGATATCAATAAATATCAAGCTTTATATTATTACAAGTACAAACTCCTATTAATTTTTTTATTTAGATAAATGAAATGGTCGAGTTAACTATCGAAGTAATTTATTATCTAATTTTTGAATATAATAAATATGAGATAAAGATACAAATAAATTTAACTTATTTCTTCAATAAACTTAAAAAACTGGATTGTAGACTGATAAACGATGAACTTGACGTGAAAAGAAAAACACAAAATTTACAATGGTTGAGAAAAATACAAACTAATTAATTCCTGTCAAACTGGCAAAGTGTTTTTAAGTCTTCACAAAATCACTTAGAGTCAGCTCACTGCGAGTATCCACCCGCACTGCAGCATATTTGTAAGTACCTATAATCTCATAATTGTGTTTCCAACAGTAAACCATTATTTTTAATTCACCTGGGCCAACTTGTATTGACTTGCAGGTCAAGGACATTTCTGATGTTTCTACATATTTAATTCATGCTCTGGGGGGGCGCGGACGCTTTTTAAGCCTTCAACAGCAGCATGGCTATATGAACCCCCTTGAATTAAACTTGAAACTTCAACACTTGACAGTTCTTGACGATTTTCCATTTTGAGATTACTGCATCTGAATGATGATTGTGGTAGGTTATGTGTTGGAGAGGTATCAGGTTTTAACTGCTTTTTCGTGCCCCAACCTTCAATTTTAAAGAATTTTAGGTTATGTAATGTAAGTATGTAATTTTAGTCTATATCGCATTTAATTTAAAATTTGAAAATCCATGGAAATGGTCCAATTGGTGATTAATTATACTCATAATGTGTTTCATTTACTGATGCAATAAAAAAAAAATTGGTATAACCCCTTAGAAAATTATTTTAATCGACTTTGAAAACACGCATTTTATATGGAGAATGGTTGTGTTGGTCCTCCAGTCTCGTCGAACTGTCACTTATGCACGTCACCTATAGTCACCTTTTTCAGCTCGAGATTTTTCTTTATCACGCATTGGCAATTGAATACACAACAATTATCATTTCTAAATGACATTTTTGGTTAATTTCATTGCTGCAGAAATAAAAAATTACACATTCCAATAATGTAGAGAGTGAATACCAACTCTTCAATTCTAAGCAACGTTGCCGCTTGAACACTGTTCAATTCTCTCATTCTAATATACGATTTTTAATTAATTTTATATTTTTTTAATTATTGAACTATAAAGTTTAGATGTTTCTATATTTTTTTTAAATTATTTACTTCAATAATTTAGCAAAAATCGTAAATTCTAATACATTTTTCTTTATAATATTTTTTTTCTTTAAGTTTGGACAAAACATCCAAAAGTTCATCTATCAACTTAAAATAATAAAATAAAATAAAGTAGTTGATTTATAATAATCGAAAATGGTTCAGATATGCATTTATTACAATAGTAATTATATTGCAAATGTAACAATTATTTGCAATAAGTAATTACAAAACAGTTCCGACTGAGATATCAATTAATTTTTGGTTGGGACTATCCCACCTCAACCTCATTAAACAGAGAATTGAACAGTTTATTGAGCATCAAACATAATACATAAAATTAGAATTATATTAAACAGGAATCTCAGATGAAATCATTTGTTGAGGTTTACGTTAACATTTATATTAAAAGATATAACGTTATTTGTTGTATCTTTTGTCACTTCAATGTTGTTTCCAAATTCAATCGGTTTTTTCTTAACAATATCCACATCAAAATTGCCTTCTGTTCCCGAATTTTCACCCAAGATCTTCTTAGCAATGTCCATTTTGCTCGAAATTTACTCTTCGACGTAGGCTTGTGCCACGGTTGTCGACTTCCATCGGCCATGACGTTGGACCATACCAAGATCGGCTCCAGCGTTAGACAGTAAAGTTGCTGATGTGCGTCTCCTGTGTACAATTCTGGTTCCGGTAATAATTTCAAAAACTCAGCTACTACTGATGGTATTTTCGATAGACTATTTATTCCCACTGCCTGTACTATGCATTTCTCATTTCTATAAGACAAAAACAGCCTGTTGTGAGAAGTATTCTCAGGTCGCAGAGACATATATTTTCTACAAATATCCAGCACATTAACAGAAAATCCTTCTTCCACAATCGTAAAGCTCCGTGAAACATAAGTTTTTGTGTCTGGTACAGATACCAACATATAGGATCCTTTATCTTTTACGTTGTCGATTGACATTTTCCATAATTCATTACATCGACAGCCACCGGAGACACCCAAAATTAATGCAACCTGCAAAGTAAAAAATTTAATTTCATTCTCAAATAACAAAAACGCCCTACCTTCATCATCAAATATTTTTTATTGGGTGCTTCCACTAGAAACTCTTGGATATGCTCTCTTTCAAGCACTTTTGCTTTCCTCGGCTTGTAACTTTTTGATTCGTTCTTCAAGAAAGCGATTAATCTGCCATATCGTGAAATATCCGTATTTTCGTGAAGTTTTTCGTCCACATTGAAGAGGGTGCAACTCTTTTTTTGGCGTTAAAGAAGTAACCCAGAAACGCTTACCCCAGAAACATCATTTTCTTGTTTCGTTATTAAATTCATTTAATTCCTTGTAATAAGCATCTCTGGATTTCTTCGGTAGCAAACTCGATGTGGCTTCTTCAACATCCTTCGCAACATTTTCAGGAAGAGAACTTTTTCTTTCCATTTCTATCAATATATCGAGTGCAGAAGCAGTTTTTTGTGCATTTTTTTTTAATAATAAACTAGCTGACCCGTCGAACTTTGTACCGCCTCAGAATCAATAAATGTTGTGGCAACTTATTAGCTGAATTAAATTCATTTTTTTTTATAAAAGGATAATGCCCACAACGCCATCTACTGGCATTACCGGAACCACCATACAACGCCATGTTTATTTTTGTTTCTGTCATGTATCAAAGATGGCGTTATATACGGATTCTATACAAAATGTATGAGAAAATTTTTTTTGTTAATGTTTCTAATGTTTTAATAGTTATTTGCCCTCAAAAAAAGTCAGTCAATCCATTCTCGAGATATCATCAAAAAATTTGTGTGTGGAGCCCACGCGTAACAGAAGTGAAACTTTGGAGTTTACTCTTTAAAAATCGATTTTCATTTTTAAAGCCCGGACAAATTTTGGTGGCCGGCGTTATTTCTTATTGTTGCCCTGTACCAGGGGGGCTTTGTTATTGTCGTTGTCCTGTACTTAGCTCCCCGCCCCCTGTAAATTTTCCGATGTCTTAATAGTAATTCTGCTATTCGGGGCGTAGGCAACAAATGAAAGTTCATAAATATCGATCGAGCCGCTCTTGAGTTATAAACCCAATGCAGCCCCCTGAGCCCACTGTCTATGTTATAATAGTTATTCTGCTAATCGGGGCGGAGACCAATCCAACAAATCGAAGATCATAAAAATAGGTACAACCGTTCTTCAGTTATAAACCCAAGGGGGCCCCTGGGCCCCCATGTCCATGTTTTAATAATATTCTGCTATTCGGGGCGGAGACAAATCCAACAAATCGAAGATCATAAAAATCGGTCCAGCCGTTCTTGAGATATAAACCCAAAGGTTCCCCCTGAGCCCCCTTTCCATGGTTCAACAGTTATTCTGCTATTGGGGGCGGAGACAAATCCAACAAATCAAATATCATAAAAGAACTTATTAAGTCGGTCGAGCCAAAAAATCGGTCCAACCCAAGGGTCCCACTGGGCCCCCATGTCTATGTGAAAAATACTTTACGACCTGTTCCCATACCTATCAAATATACAAAAAAAAACATAAGAATCGGTCGACCCGAAAAATCGGTCCAGCCCAAGGGGGCACCGTGGGCCCCCATGTCTATTTGAAAAATAGTTTACTACCAATTTCCATACCTACCAAATATAAAAAAAAACACAAAAATCAGTCGACCCGACAAATCGGTGCAGCCCAAGGGGGCTCTCTGGGCCACCATGTCTATGTGAAAAATTGTTTACCACCTATTCTCATACCTACCAAATATACAAAAAAAAATCATAAAAATCGGTCGACCCGAAAAATATATCCAGCCTAAGGGGCCCCCCTGGGCCCCCATGTCGATAAAAAGTATCCTATCTCCTGCTCCTGGTTCTAAGCTACCTCCCCACCAATTTTCAGCCAAATCGGTTCAGCCGTTCTTGAGTTATAAATAGTGTAACTAACACGACTTTCTTTTATATATATAGATTTGTTGTAAACAAACAATTTCTAATAGCAACCACATGGCAACCAGTTCATAGACTACCAGCTTTCAACGCTATAAAATGTTTGGGTTTTGATGAATGTTCAAGAACTGTTACCGAAGGGGGTGTTGGATAAACCTATGTATTACACACGTGTCTTAACAGCAAATAAGTCACTCAAGAAAAATTAGCCACTCGAGCAAGCTCTCGTGGCTAAACATTTCTTTCGTGACTTATTTGTCTTATAAGACACTAGTATAATAAATAGCTATATTACGAAAAGTTTGTGCGAGAAAAACACTCAAAAGTTCTTTTTATTTTAATCTAGTTTGAGATATCCAGATTCAAAATTAATACCATCCAAGAGAGCTGCAACCCGTTTACCGCCAAAGTATGACAAATGCCCTGGAAGCCTAGCCTTTAGCGACCGTTACCGCCCGAGATGGATACGCTAGAGGGAGCTGGCGGAAGTTTCGGTGGAAACCAGGAACCACGCTTGAAAGGGCGGCAGTGGGTGTTCTGCTTCCGTTGAAGTTACACCACGTTATTTTGTTCGCTAAATTCGCCATTTTGTTAAAGCATAGTTATATCTCCACCGTTGAGCTTCCTTTTGTTTAAAAAAAGTTGTACGCGTTCGTTCGACTCCGAAAGGGAGATCCATCTCGCGCAAGTTCCAGCTTTTGTTTAGTTCGAGTCAGTTAAATTTGCACCGTCGCGTCCCCAAGCCAAGTGAGGTGATTGTATTCCTGGAAATAACGTAACCATTTGCTCTATATTTTTCTTCCGACTCGCCGTCTGGAAAGGCCAGGAAATTGACCGACGTTTATTCCATGTGCATGTCGGAAATCTTTAGATAAAACCATCTCAAATTTTACCGTTAGCTCGCCATTTTGGACGCTAGGACGTCATAAAACTCGCCATCTTGAAAATGGAGTCGTTCCGACTTTGCACCTACATGTCTTGTAAAGAATGCTAGCCTTTGTTTAAAATAATGTTCACTATTGCTACTGGAAGTCTTACGTGAGCCCCTGAATTTCGTATCAGTTGCCTTCAGCCCTTCTTTTCTCTGCAGTAGCATAAATTACCAAGCTGATGAGTCACAGGCACCCCGAATAACTTGCTAAAGTCGTTGTTGTAATTCGTTTTTAGTTATTGTTGTCAATTTCAGAAAGTTCCAATGTGTTGTTGACTTCTAGTTACAGGGCTCGCGCGTTCAATTCAAAACAAAAGGATTCTCTAATTTAAATTAACTAGATTGCCACTCAGATAAATTTGTTAATAACTACCTGTCTTTCGCTATGAGGCCGACAGCAGCTTGCGGTTGTTACAAACCTCTTTTGTCTCTGTTGACTTGAATCAACCAATACTGAGTAAGAACCGATAAATAAAGGGCAAACAGCGGCAAAAAGCCACGCCGAATGTCAGGAGTTCTGAAAAAGTACCTTATCGTTGTTTTGCGGCTCCTTGCGATTTCTTGTCGTTCGCTGTTAACTGACATCTAGCGCTTATTCGACACCGTGGAAGCCAAAGATCGGTTTTTAGTGTAGTTTGTGCATGTTTGTAATGTTTGTAGTTACGTTGCGCCCCGTTACGTGTTGCGCCCGCTGCTGTCATCGCATTGTATCCGTGTCAAAATGGCTTCCAAACTAAACGTTGCGTTACTGTATATTTTATTATTATGTTGTGTGTCCGTACATGTTTCGAATCAACAGACCGACCAAACAGCATACATTGTTGTAGTTGTTGTTGCAATACTGCTGTCGAGATTTTATACGGTCCTAGTCGTGAATACCTGCTTTCTGGGGTCATTTGTCAAACGGGGGTTGGTTTCGAACTTGCTTGACAGGTCCTCCTGGGGATGGCAGGGTAAAGCGAAGTGGAGTCACTGTTAACTTCTGAGTCAAACTCAGGTTGGAGTTTGCGGTATGGATTCGGGCTACTAAACAAATTGCTTGCTTCATAAATGGTCCCCGAGGGAAGTGCCGCTAACTTGGACTGGGTTTGAACAAGCCTAAGAAAGACCAACGTAACTATGCCTAGGAAAATTCCGTAATAAACTCATTTCTCTTGGTCCGTTGGATGTGCAAGTTTTGCCCCCATGATAGTACACTCTCTACAATCTGGCCTCACTGGCAGACAATTGTCTTGTTCATTTCGATTTAGTCTTTCCATTGGATCTACCTGTGGTCTATCACTCTCCGACTTACATGCACTCAACTTAGATAACTCCACGCGTTTCAATATTCTTGTGTTTCCCTCTCAGCTGTTTCATTGTATCAGTCAGTTGTAAATTCCTGTAACCTACAAACGCTCAAGGGTGGAATGTATTTAGCTGATCTAACCTCACTCATCATGTACCGCAGGATTGTTAAATTGTATTATTGTTTATTATTTGCCTCAAATTGTTACTCTGTTGGAATCATGTAAAATTGTCCGTTGTTTTTATTATTTGGAATCATTATTGTTAACATTATGAAATCGCATGTGTACCAACTTAATTCGAAAACACCAGAAATTGTTAACCACAGTACGCAATCACTAAACTCAAGACACTTCAAGTTGTTCAAACTGAATAAACATTTAAAACCATAATTTTTGTGTTATCAATTTACGCTCCACTCCTGATTAGCTCTCGCCATGTATCCAAAGAATTTGGGGTTTGTTTTGTTGGGTAAGTTTGAATGTCCCGCCATTGCTTGTCTTGTAAAAAAATCACACAACGTAGGGTTCTGCTTTTTCTTCCATTGTCTGACGATCACTGGCCAACCTTTTCAATTTCGCGGTTTGTTTCAAATTTTCAAATTTGACGTTTGGTGACGTCATTGACATTTCATTTCATGTTCAAATTCAAAATGTGGCGGTAATGAAAAATGAGTTTATTACAAGTTCATTAACCTTGCAGTATGAAATAAAACGTTGTATTTACCTCGAACGAAGAAGTGTCGTAAGTTTTCGTAAGTCGTAGGTAAAGAAATGCTTGTTCCCATTAAAGAAAAACATTGAATAAAAGAACCAATCAATTTATTACAGCTTTGAAATATCATTTCAATAGAATAGTAACAACTACATTATTATATTGCACGATCAGCATCTAGCATTTGAAGGCCAATCACAAACTTCTAAAATTTTGTTGAAATGCAACCCAGCTGGACAATCAAACAAGACTTTGTCTCCATGATCGCATTTGTAGAACTTGGTACAATCGGTTGGATGGGGCAAATGTACTGTGTGAGTTAGAGGATCGGGGAAAGGACATGTGGAACTTGGAGTTGGTGAAGGTGACGGTGAAGGTGAAGACGAAGGTGCAGGGGTTGATGATGGCGTCGATGGAGTTGATGACGTAGTTGGAGAAGCGGTTGTCGGTGATGGCGATGAAGAGCTCCCGCCAGATGTGCATCCGGCCCGATCAGGATAATCGCAAACTTGGTAAAGCGCATTGAAGTGAAGACCGGCAGGACAAAGAGTTAAAACCTTATTTCCATGACTGCATGTATAAAATTTGGAGCAATCGTAGCCGTGTTGAATGTGGACGGTTGAATTTATGGGATCAACTGCAGGACAGCTGGTCGGAATAGGCCATATAACAGCTTCTGTCAACATCGTCTTAACTAAATTTATTACTTAATCAAACTGTTTACCTGAGACATCAAAGTTGGCCGCTATGGATAAGAGTACCAACCCAACTATGTTGAAGATAGCCGTCATGATGTTTAAATGTTTATACTACAAAATGTTGATTTGTACTTATAGACACAAATCTGAGATGTTTGTTGTATCACAAGGATATAATTTTCCTTTTATATCTTCTTTTGTGGCAGTAGATAACTGCTCATAAGCCTCAGGGATGAACGTTTTTTAACGATAAGAATTGTTCTCAATTTGTAAGTCGTGATGAGTGTTTGATAGCAACTAGATAATAATAGTTAAAAAAAAAGGTTCAAAAAGAGTTTCCCCTTCTGTCGGAAAACGCCCAATCCACACAAAATATCTATCCATCTGGTTTATTTATTAATAGAAATGTGGCCACGTTCAATTTAAATAAAATGAATAAAAGGACTGCAAAAATTGCCATTATTTGTCAAAAAAAAAGTCAAGAGTTTTTGGTATTTTTGTTCTATTAAACAAAATTTACTAACAACAATGTCTAATGACAATTTTATTTTGAATTTAAGAAACAGTAAAGTGATGATTGCTTCTGTCGCTATTCATTATTTTAAACGCACATTATTAAGTACATATTGTACGTCATTAAGTCATTCATCTCTAGGGAATAAAGTACCTTCGTTATTCTGTAATTTCCTTCTCATCACACCATTCTTTACATTTTTCACACTTTTTCTCGTATAGGTTTAGGGATATATATTTAGAATATATACAAATCTGTAATAGATTTTCAGTTACTTTCTTGGCTGCGGCGGAATTAGTTTTGATTTTACATTTTAAGTCGTTTTCACTATACCGTAAACAAACTCGTGAATTATTTTTTAAATAAACAATCTTGTTTCTCTGACAACGGTTTACTTAGTTAGTTGGATTGGATACAACGCAATTCGAGCCAGATGAATAATAATAACACTAGTTTACACGGTTTATATACTTTCGCCAAAATGTGTATTTTTTTATAGATTCAAGTGCGCTGAGTACGGAAAAAATATTTAAAGAATTCTGTCACGTCTAGTTTAAAAAATATTTATTAAATAGTAAAAAAAAACAATAACATAAGATATAAAAAGAAAAAGTTAGAAATGATTGATTTTACACTTCTTTTTATATATTTTTTTGATCTGTTTCTCTTAAAATAGACCAGCAGTACTCCCCTAACATACTTTCGTCCCAAAAAGCATTTTTTTCCTTAGTAGATAAAAGTTTTTCAAAGTCCTTCTTGCATTATTTTACCTATCTGTGGACCGACAAAAATTCTCTTTTAATTTAGTGTTTGAAATACTTGGAAAAATTTTGTGTAAAAGTTTAAAAGCAGCACTGTTTTTATCCATGGTTTTGATGAAATCTTTTATTAGGCCCAATTTAATGTGTAATGGTGGCAAAACAATATTTTGCGCATCCACTAAAGACGGATATTTCACATTCATTTCTCTTGGAGTAAAATTAATTTCGGACAGGCCAATATTTTTCGATGTAATGATGTTCGATCAGAATTTAAATTACACACTCTATGAGACATTTTATCAAAAACAAAACCACTACAGTTCACAAAAACACAAGAAAACGGAATATAAAATCCAAGTTGACAATGCGGGTATTTAAAAAAAAGTTATTCTCATATTAAAAAAAACGTGACGTGACAGATTTTTTTCGATTACCGCCTTTCATTAGTAGGAGGCAGTATAATAAGAAAATAGGTGTTTCACCAAAAGTATATAAATTAAAATTTAAATATATCTAAGTCATATATTTAAATTTTAATTTAAATTTACTCCACCTAGATTTAAGAACATTCTTCTGGTTTATAAAAGTATATAAAAAATGTTAAAATTTATAAAATAGTGTAATTAATTGCCATTTTTAGTGCTTTTACCCAGACCTGGCAAAAAATGCTATAATATGTACTCCTTGAATAAATTTTAAATACCTCGACTCAAGGGTCACTTCAGTCACAGGATTTATACGTTGGTTTATTCCTTCGGACATAAATAATAATTATTAAAAGTTGGAAAGAAATAAAATCATGTTCGCCACAAATAAAAAATATGTTTTTGTTGAAGGTAAAAATGATTGAAAAACATTTTCCTCGAGTTATGTGACACTGAACCCTGACACCGCTAGAAAAAAGAAATGGATCAGCATCCGCTCGCTAGCGATAATATTGTTTATATAAGCCTTTGCATTGTAGAATTAATTAAGATTAATATCCTGAACGTTGTAGTGTGCTTCTCGCTGTTCTTTAAAAATAATTTTTTTATGTCTCAACTCGTTCCCGAAACATAACTGGCGCAGTCGGTAGGATAGTGCAGATTATCCTTGTGTCCGAATAACAAAAGTGGTAATCCTGAGACTCCTGTCTCTTCAGCGCTATCCGAACAAAGAAGAACCAACGATCCGATCGAAGAGTTAAGTGTCAAACTCCTGCTACCTGTCCGAACAACAATTAGTAACCTGTGCGACGCTTATCCATCGACGAATCAGACGAGCCGTACACACCAGGAATTGATCTTCCAGAAGGCACCAGTTCCACTCCTCTGAATAAGGTAAAGAATTGAGTACTTCCGTCCCTTTTCCCTAATTTTGTTATTTCCTGATTAGAACTAACAAAAAATCCCCCTCTTCTACAACGTATTGCACGAATAGAAAGTAGATTTAAGTTGAAACAAAGGCGTCATTGCAAACTGCTGTACGCAAAATAATTTAATAATCAATCAATCAATCAAATAATTATTCATCAATTAGTTTAGTAATCATTCAATCTCTACTCATATGGTAGAAGAACTCGTAGCTCAAATCAGTAGTTTAAATTTAAATTTAGATTTAGAAATGGCAAATCAAGAAGCATCACCATTGAACATCCCTCTCCTTCGCCTTCATATTGACACCATCCCCACATATAACGGTGATCCAAGTACCGTTGAAATTCTCATAAATGCATGCGATCATCTGTTTGGATATTATGCCGCCAGATTGGACGCGACAGATATCTTAGTCAGAGCTGTAATCGGTAAACTAACTGACCGTGCACTTCTAATAATAGGTACGCGACCAGAATTGAACACCTGGCAATTAATTAGAGAATCACTCCGTAACACCTTCGGCGACCAAAGAAATTTAGATTGTTTAGAACAGGATTTGTTATCGCTTCGCCCTTATAAAGACGAAAAACCAAATTCATACGGTCAACGAATCCAACTAATTCGTTCTAAATTAGCCTCCAAAATTACGAGTCTCAACAACATTCCCCTCGTAACAAAACGAATTTATCTCGAACAATACGATAAATTATCTTTGAAAACTTTTATCCGAGGATTGCAACCATCACTTCGCAGTATTATACGCTTACGTAATCCAGATACGCTTGAAATCGCAATGTCATACGTAACCGAGGAAGAAAATTATGAGTACGAAATTCAATCACATTCGCAACTCTCGAAACAACAAACACTTCCACCCCTTAGCGAAAAAAATAATTTGAATTATCAGACTCAACATAGACAAACCTATCGAACTTTACCTGTCCCTGTACAAACAATGACACCTTATGGTACTTATAGACAAAATTATAATTGGACAAACCCTCCACAAACACTTCGACCCACTTTTCCAAGTCAACCTATACAATTAATACCGAATAGAAATTATCAACCTTGATATCCAACGAATCAACAAGTTTTTGGCAAACCCCAGAACGTGTTTAAATCCCGAAATAACCCACAAAAAGATCCAGTTGTACCTATGTCGACCACATCTCTACAACCAACGATTAATCGACCTAATGTCCCCTATAGACAGTTTCATCAAAACCCTTACGCTCAAGGCTGGGTATCCAAAGAAGTACATTGTACCGACAACCCTAATTTTGAAATACACCACGTAGACAATTCACCCACAATTCGAAATCCCTTTAGTCAACCTAACAGACGTGTTTATTATAAAAACTCCCACGTTGACAATTCACCCACAATTTGAAATCCCTTTAGTCAACCTAACAGACGTGTTTATTATAAAAACCCACAACAACAAGACTTGTCTTCAGACGATCCTAGAACACATACGAATTTTGACGAATTCCCTGTCGAATATCGTCCTGACGAAATTCCAGAATTCCCAACTCATGAAGAATTATCCAGCGACTATCATCTAATTCTCCCGGCTGAAGAAATCCAAATCACCCTTGAATGTGGACATACGAAAATAACATATGTCTCAACACCCACCTTGGTCAAGATTCCCGAAAAATGTTCGTTACAAAGCAAGAAACTCAAATTTCAACATGAGATGACACACATCAATGGAGAACCGTTGATCCTACCAATAATTGATAGAATACACCAACTACAATCACCTGACGACAAACACCTCATTCTACACCAAGTCAAACTCGATGACCTGGTAACCCTACAACAACAAATACAACAACTACATGGACCTATGATCACGCCGTTCCATTGGACACACCATATTACTTTTCCACTTGTCCTTGTTGTTATTTTAGTAATCACCGCCTATGGAAGTTATCGACTCCTCACCTGGTGGATCAAGAAAAAGGAAGCAACATCTTCGATACCCCCGAAAGAGGAACGACCCAAGGAAGAACCAAATCCTGCCCCTAGGACCGACATCGAAAAACTTCCCCAACCCAGTTTTTCTCAACTTGTGATGGGAGGAGTTATGTGACACTGAACCCTGACACCGCTAGAAAAAGGAAATGGATCAGCATCCGCTCGCTAGCGATAACATAGTGTTTTCACTACTAGCTGTAGAATGTACGATTATACAGTATGTCCCCGGATTGAGTTTACAAGAGGAAAAAATTTTTATTTTTGATTTTATGCCAAAACCTCAAAGGAATAAGATTTTTTGCTTGTCCTGAAACCAGCAAATCTGTAATTAAAACTTCATTATTCTGACTCAGTGGAAAGAAAACTTCATTCTTCTCTTAATTTTGGACTCATAATTTTTTTTCTCTGCTCTTTAAATCCCACCACATTGGCGATTTTTTTTTTTGACAACGATGTCACGTTGACAAATGAGTTTATGCAAGTTAAATAACAAAAATGTTTGTGAAAAAAATTATTTTAAATAAATTAAAATTAATTTAATAAAAAAATGGCAACTCAAAGAAACACCTTTAACATAAAAAACTAATTTTTAACAAGAACAATCATTATTCAATTAACCCCCCATCCATTTCTGCGCACAATTCTACTCTAAAATGATAGCTTGCCTTCGTGATAAGAAAACTTTAAAATTAAAATTAATCATTACCAAGTACAAAATCAAGAGAAAAACATACGTTTCTTTCAACTCGGTCAGAATAATGGAGTTTTAATTACAGATTTGCTGGTTTCAGGACAAGCAAAAAATCTTATTCCTTTGAGGTTTTGGCGTAAAGTCAAAAATAAAAAATATTTTCCTCTTGTAAACTCAATCCGGGGACATACTGTATAGTCTGTAGAGGAGGTGTGAAGTTGTTTTTCTTTCCTAGTAGTTAATAATTTTTTCATTATTGAGCAGTAGTTAATAATGGGCAGAGACCGGTTTTGATGCAAAATCCATATCGTTTATTATTATTTTATCTACTTACTTAACAACAGCGCCCTTTTCACAAATTGCACCAGTTGCAAATATTAGACATTAATTAACTGCAATTTATGCAAAAAAAAAACGAAGTTAAATTATTACAAAAGCACATGTATGCATTGTGCAGGTTTTCACGAACATCCGGTCTCTGACGGAGAAATGTCACAGTAAAAATACATAACCTTTATTTTTGATAAAAAGCGTCTAGCGGGTGCCAGTCACAGTTGATCCTGTCCAAATTTCGAGTTTCACGTACAGGAAAATATGACCTTCTTGTAGTAGGTTTCTTTAAGGGGTTGAGCGCGAAGCGCTAGCCAAAATTTGCAATGATCCACGGAAAAAACAAATGTTCACAGACGGCAATGTCTATTCAGGATTAACTGTGACGTGGCACCCGCTAGACGATTGTATTTTTGATGCTTTATTTATTTAACGATTTAAGCTGCTAGTAGTGAAAAAAATAATATATAAACCACGGTAGAGAAGCCCTTTCTCAGCTTCGCAACTTAATTCCATCGATCCTTCGCATCTCGGGAATTAATACTGCTTAGCTGAGAAAAATTACTTCTCTACCTTGGTTTATAATATACTATTATATAAGCCTTTGCATTGTATAATTAATTAAGATTAATATCCTGAACGTTGTAGTGTGCTTGTCGCTGTTCTTTAAAAATATATTTTTTTTTATGTCTCAACTCGTTCCCGAAACACAACTCTCGTCGTTGTTCCTTTCTAAAATTGTATTTCATATGATATTTGTTCTCAGTTTCTTATGTTTCCAGCGACAATATTCATTGTGTATGTATGTACAGTTCTGTTCAAATAAATCTGGGACAACTTTTTAGTTGTGTTGTATTTGTGGCTTTCAACATGTTAGTAGTTACTAGATTAGCCCGAGGGGGTTCCTATCCACGCGAGCCAGAGTCCGAGGGGGCTCCTATCCACGGGGGCCCCAGCCCGAGAGGGTTGCTACCAAGGGGGCTTCTACTCACGGGGCCCCAGACCGAGGGGGCTCCCACCCACGGGGCCCCAGCTCGGAAGGGGTCCTACCCACAGGAGCTTCAGCCCGATTGGGCTCCTACACACGGGGGCCCCAACCCGGGGGGTGCTTCTACCCACGGGACTTTTACCCGGGGGGGGGTCCAGCCTGAGGGGGCTCCTATCCAAGAGGGCCAAAGCCCGAGAGGGCTGCTACCAAGGGGGCTCTTACACAAAGGGGCCCCAGCCCGAGGGGAGTCATACCCAAGGGGGCTCCTAACCACGGGGGCTACTACCCACGGGGGCCCGAGCCCGAGGAGACCCCAGCCCGAGGGGACTCTTATGAAAAATGTAATTAGACTTTTGCACTTTGGCAAGAAACTGTCATTTTTGCTGACAGTATGAAAACCATGAGAACATTGTTCAATTTATCATCCACATTTACTATCCATTTTTCTGACTTCCGCATTTTATTCTTTCGCGAGTTAGGAGTACATAAACGCAAGAGAATACTTTTAACAAGTAGAGAAAAGAAATCAGTTATAAATTGTATTATTGGCTAGAACGAAAAGAATTAACACCGGGTCTTTCCAAGAACGATTTGATAAACTAGCGGCAAACATTTTTATTATGTTTTATTAATAATATGTATAAAAAATAATACAATATTATTTTGAACAGATAAGCGTTATTGTGAAAACTTTTGAAAAGGGGGAAGCTCTATTAGACACAAACAGAGGAGGTAGACAGGTAAATTATGAACAAGATGATTATTACACTCATTTCTTAAAAAAAGAACTTTCAACCAACATATATTCATACCATGAACAAAACGAACATTTTACCATTGATGATTTATTAGAATATGCCACCACCACAGAGTTGGAATGGACAAATAGTCGTTCCACTTTATATAAAGTTATTAAATCTATGGATTAGAAGAGGAAATCGTAGAACGTGCCAAACAGAAAATGGTACTGGACCATTTGGACATCCAGAGGATGGACACCACCGGGCGTACCCACCTGGACAAGAATGGATCTTCAAATAACAACTCTTTCAACAAGGAGGATCTCATGGCTATTCTCAAGTTTGGGTCTGAGGAGCACTGAGGAGTTGTTCAAGGATGAGAACGACAAGAACGAGGAGCCCAATGTAATCTTTTTTCCAGTTACTTAACCTTACTTTCTCGATTTGACATATTTGTAAGTAAACTGGTGACACACGTGCTACAACTACAGTTTCGCCAAAAGTTTTTTTTAAATTTTGACACTGACAATGCGGAAGTCAGAAAAATGGATAGTACATTACTATCCATTTTTCTGACTTCCGCATTGTTAAAGTGACAGTATGTTGGCGACACTGCTAATTATCCCTAGTAGTATTTTTTCTTTAGTGTTTTGGTACTTCGTACTAATCATGTAAATTTCAAAAATTGACACTGTCATTGAAATTTTTCTCATTTTATTCTTTCGCGAGTTAGGAGTACTCATATTTCATAATGCAAGAAGCAGAAGGATGTGTGGAAAGAAAATGGAAGAGAATACTTTTAACTGTGATCACATTCGACTTGGATTGGATCTCGTAAAACAACCTCTAAGCTCAAGCCACAGGATCCGACTGAAGAACCAAGTGAACATCTACAGGTCGGTAGAGGAGGAAATCGTAGAATGTGCCAAACAGAAAATGCTACTGGACCATTTGGACATCCAGAGGATGAACACCACCGGGCGTACCCACCTGGACAAGAATGGATCTTCAAATAACAACTCTTTCAACAAGGAGGACATCATTCTCAAGTTTGGGGCTGAGGAGCACTGAGGAGTTGTTCAGGGATGAGAACGACAAGAACGAAGAGCCCAATGTAATCTTTTACTTAACCTTACTTTCTCGATTTGACATATTTGCAGGATATTTGTAACTAAACTGGTGACACACGTGCAAAAAGTACAGTTTCGACAAAAGTTTTTTTGAAATTTTGACACTGACAATGCGGTCAGAAAAATGGATAGTAGAAAATCGCACGACACTGAAAAATAGCCAATAGAAAAACAAAATTCGGTGTCGTTTCTATAACAATATAAAAATTTCCTGGAAATTTTTTGCACCTAGCTAACCCAACATGAAATTAATAAGTGGAAATTTTTTCAGCCAATCAAAATCATTAATTTATGAATTTAATAAAAATTTCAAATTACAAAATTAATATTAACTTCAACAATAATTAATTAGAAGAGTTACTGCTAAAATTGAACACACAATTGTTGTAAGTAATCATATCTGATAGCGATGAAGTTTCATTGAACTGCTTCCAAATGATGGTTTGGTGATGCTCCATGTCCATTTGTAAGTATGGACGGATAGAATGTGCGCTGCTATGTCCAGTAATTTTAATAAGCTGCTGTTCTCCGACCCCTTGCCTTGCTAAGTTGGAAACTGCCGTTGCTCTTACAGAATGATTAGTGATTTTATTTTTTTTTGTGTCGATACCAATTTTTTTGCCATTTTTCAGCCATCCATGAAGATAATTATCTGGTTTCTTCCCACAGGCGTGTTTTTAAACCATCCTTTAGATTGTTGGTTTTGTCAATTTGGATTAGGAGTTTAAATTCGAAGAGGAGTGGTTCATGAGAAGCGTTGCTACTCATTATGGACTAGATAAAAGCACTGTTCTACGAGTAAAGAAGAGGTGGGAACCAGAAGGGTTCGTGACTAGAAGGCCGGTGCAGGACGGAGCCCTTTTGGATAATTTAAGGTAAAACCCTTTCAATACGACCAAATAAGCAATTTTTGAGACCAACTTTCCAGGATCGTGGGTAACAGGACGGCACCTATAAGAAGTGTTTGGGGTTTAATTGTCAAGAAAATTTATAAAAGGAATTTTGGACCTGCAAATGCTGAAGAATTGAGGGAACTAATTCAAAGTGAGTGGGAAGAGTTGAGCGAAGACCAAAATGATTGTGCTACAGACTAATGGGACCATGACAAAATATTAAAACTTTTTTTAATAGATTTGTGTTTATTTTTATGTTCGTTTTAATTAAATTTCTGTTAGGTACTTTCTTTCTGTTTACCAGATACAGCAACAATAAATTTTTATTACCTTCTATAACAAACACTGATTACTGCCGAATTATTAGTCTTGTAAACGTCGTTGGATTTTATCTTAAATTATTATTATGTATAAACTAATATAATTGATCAGTTCCTCTGAACACAAATTCCTAATTACTTTTTATAAAATGCAGAAGACAGTCTGTCAGTGTCATCATAACCTAAATTTAAAATGTAGCATTCACACAACAAAATATTGGTAAAACCTTTGTTACTTGATTTTGAAGGTGTACGCAAAAGTTTTGAAACTTTTGTTGTCATTGAAAACCGATCAGCTTATGGTTATTATCGGTTTCAGGATGTAAAAAGGTCCTTAAAATTCACAAAAGTTGGTTTGTAATGTACCTTATAACCGTATCGGTAATGTAATAATGACAGCAGAGAATTGTAATATTTTTACAATACAGGAAAAAAAGTAATAATTTAACAAAAGTTTATTATCAAAATTTGAAGTAACAAAATTGAACAAATTATTTGTAATTATTTATGTTCACCGTACAATACGAACAACTCGCAATAGAAGCTTTAGTGATTTCTTTGGGTTCAGTATGGGTGCTAACACCAAGATTTTATTTTCTGACGTAGAGGAAGAGGTTTCGCAATCAACCATTTTTCTCCTTTTAAACATCGTTTAAACAGTCAAATTGTAGATTTCATCGTATTGAGTGGCCCCAAATAGTCCGAAAATGTCCACTACCTAAAACAACGTTAAACGTCAGACATGTACTTTTGACATTGATTTATTTCTACCTTGCACATTAAAAATTGATCATCCCTTGCGTCCTTAAGGAAAATTTTCAGGTTTTCTGTATCTTAATAACTCATCAGAATTTTTGCTTTTTTTGCCACGTGTCCAACATATTCTTTCTTTTTAAAAACGCAAATAGCTTGTGAAATGATTTTAAGTCTATTTTCTTATTGACACTGACGGTACTTCAAAGCATTGACTAATAGACCCACAAAGATGAAGGTCTACGCGTTGTCGACTGAAACAGAACAACATAATATAATATAACTAGACATTACCAATATTAATGAGCCTACCAATTGTTGAAAAACGCCACCAGAACATTTTCATTAACTATTTCTGCACAATTATTAATCTGCTGCCAGTGTTTGAAGTCAGTATAAGATTTTTCGTATCTTACTTTCGACTTGCTTGCCAATAGGGGCTCGTATAGCTTCCTGAGCACTTTCTAGCACGTTTTCAGATAAATTAGCGGCAATTATTTTAGAAATTATCAAATTTTCTAAAAATTAAATTTTCGTTGACAAATAAACATCTTTGTAACTAGCTAGCAACCAACTTGCATAACGACTTTGATTTTTACGGAGAAAATTGCAAAAATCTTCACTAAATTCACATAATTGAGAAGCTGGTCACCTGAAACCGATAAACTATTGAACAAACCACGAATGTTATGACCCATAACAGCCTTAGATGTCTTAAAATCAATTCAATCTGACATCTGCGGCTGTAATAAACGTCATAACATTTCTAGGTATGTTAATAGCTATTACAGTAAGGGCCGATTTCACCAACCTCCGTTAAACTTAATCATCTGTTAGGAACAATTGTTGCTATAGTTTTAACAAACGTATCTATGTAGTTATTTATCAGTTAAAGTTAATCTATGTTGGTGAAACCGGCCCTAAATGTATCATCGTAGATTACTTATTATGGGATTATAGGATAGTATTCCGATATAGCACTTTTAAGTGTTCACATAATTATATTTCGATATTAAAAGATCAAAAAGTTATCTTTTTCTAATCGGATTTCTGTATTCAAGAATTACCGATTGTGTGTGAACTTCTTTTATCATGAAAGAAGTTGATTCCTAAAGCTTATATAAGTAGTAGATAGCGTTTACGACAAAAGTATAAAACGGAAAATTATATTCTTGACATACAATAAGCATCTTACATTTGTGTCTATAAGTACAAATCAACATTTTGTAGTATAGACATTCAAACATCATGACGGCTATCTTCAACATCGTTGGGTTGGTACTCTTATCCATAGCGACCAATTTTGGTGTCTCAGGTAAACAGTTTGATTAAGTAATAAATTTAATTAAGACAAAAATATAATGTTTACAGAAGCTGTTGACACACCCATATTACCTATTCCGACCAGCTGTCCTGCAGTTGATCCCCTGAATTCAACCGTCCATATTAAACACGAAGACGATTGCTCCAAATTTTATACATGCAGTCATGGAACTCAGGTTTTAACTCCTTGTCCTGCCGGTCTTCACTTCAATGCTCTTTTACAAGTGTGCGATTATCCTGATCGGGCCGGATGCACACCTGGAGGGAGCTCTTCGTCGTCATCACCAACAACTGCTTCTCCAACTACGTCATCCACTCGTCCTACCCCAACAAGTTCACCATCCGTAGATCCAAGATGTCCTCCTCCTGGTCCCCTAAACTACACCGTACATTTACCTCATGAAACCGACTGTTCGAAATTCCTTTCTTGCTCCAATGGAGTGGGAATAGAACTTGATTGTCCTGTTGGTCTCCATTTCAATCCAGTTTTGGAAGTGTGCGATTGGCCTAGTGTTGCTGGTTGCGGAACTTCAAGTCCATCGACTCCATCATCAACCCCTGCACCTTCGCCTTCACCTTCACCGTCACCTTCACCAACTCCAAGTTCCACATGTCCTTTCCCCGATCCTATAACTCACACAGTTCATTTGCCCCATGAAAGCGATTGTACCAAGTTCTACAAATGCGATCATGGAAACAAAGTCTTGTTTGATTGTCCAGTTGGTCTGCATTTCAACAAAATTTTAGAAGTTTGTGATTGGCCTTCAAATGCTGGATGCTTATAGTGAAATATAATAAAGTAGTTGTTACTATTCTATTGAAATGATGCATATTCCAAAGCTGTAATAAATTGATTGGTTCTTTCATTCAGTGTTTTCTTTAATGGGAGCAAGCATTTCTTTACCTACAACTTAAAGAAATATAAGTTTTCTTTTGTATTTTATATAAAAAAAAGTGGGAAACATAGACAATTAGACATGATTATAGATATTTTTGTATGTTTCATTACATTACATTTCGTAATTATTTGATAATTTTTCGAGAACGAAGGAAATTCGGTTAGAGAATTGCATGATGATTTTTTTTGTTCAAAATAAAAAGTTGGTTTTGTATGCCGTTACTATAGTCCAGGCAATGGGGGGTTTTTGATCGCAAAAGGTCGGACAGAAATGAAATTTGGTGGGATGGTAGACATAGGTCTCCTGATAGTACACCTGAGTTTGCGACCTCGAGGGCTTGCCGCTCGAAGGGTGGGGGGGTAAAGACTCTGCACCGCGGCGCTCTTCGGAAAATAGCGCCGTTGTTGTAAGTGCTATCGAATAAAAGTTCAAATAAAATATGTAGAGAACAAAATTGTGCATAATTTTGGTTCTATTCATTTTTTGTTTGCGAACAACAGTTTCCGTTTTACGGGGCGCCAAATTTGGGGTTGATTTGCAAATTCCAACAGAATCAAGTTTTCAGCGGGGATTACAACGAAGGTCGACTTCAAATAATTCTGCATTTTTTTGTCTGAAAGAGCAATGTTTTCCGAGTTTTTGGATGTCCCATTTGATGGATTTGGTTGTACATTACGAAAGATATGATTTTTTTAAGTATGCCTCTCCCTACTCCAAAATAGGTTCAAAGTTGAAAAATTCTTAAGTTTATCGCTTATAACTCGAAAACTAAGTGTCCTACGTAAACAATCATTAGAACAAAAATTAAAGCTGATCAAATTTACTACAAAAATGACTCCCTAAAAAG
The DNA here is from genome assembly GCA_963583935.1 of Diaperis boleti. Taxonomy (NCBI): domain Eukaryota; kingdom Metazoa; phylum Arthropoda; class Insecta; order Coleoptera; family Tenebrionidae; genus Diaperis; species Diaperis boleti. Next base: position 31,420,391 of record OY757245.1, on the reverse strand, counting down.
GTACTAGATTGAAATCGTTCTCGAGATATGTGCCGATGAAAATCTAGTCCAAGTAAATTAAACTTTTTAAAAGAAATAATTTATAAAGTTTAGAAATTTTGGTCATCAACTCCCAGCACGCACCCAAATAAAAATCCGAAGAGTTCTCACTTCCCCGGGGGAAGCTTCATCTACTTCTGCCCAAAAAGCCGCTCCCGAACGTGACGTCATGAAGACTTTCTGCCTTTTTCTCGTAAACGGTAACTTCGACGAGAAAATGTTTTAGGACCTATGTTCTTCATTAAATTCTGCTTAAAAATGCTCTTATGAAGTTTTTGCCTATCTCCCACCCACCACTCATCAATGACTTTAGAAAATGATTTGAATTTTCAGCGTGAAGCCAATCCCCGTGTTTTACGACGATTATCTCGAGAGCCACTATGGGAACAAAAAATGTATAGATACAGAATTGTAAAGCAGTTTTTTCTGTAAAAGGTCCATATTGAATAAAACATTTGCAATAAATTGTTATTGGTCAAAAAACGGGGGTGGACTAATTTTTGCCTTTGCGCTAAAAACAATACTCATTTTCCAATGCCATTGATGAAAAACTTCCTAAGAGCATTTTTATGCAGAATTTAATGGAGAACATAGGTCCTAAAACGTTTTCTCATCGGAGTTACCGTTTACGAGAAAAAAGCAGAAAGGCTTCATGATGTCACGTTCGGAAGCGGTTTTTTGGACAAAAGGTGATGAAGCTCCCCCCGGGGGAGTGAGAACTCTTCGGATTTTTGTTTGGGTGCCTGCTGGGAGTTCATAACCAAAATTTCAAATTTTTATAAATTACTTCTTCTAAAAAGTCTATAGTCCAGGCAATGGGTACAAAAAAGGGGGTTTTATTCGCAAAAGGTTGGACAGCAATGAAATTTGGTGAGATGGTAAACATCTATAGACTCAGAGAGCATTCCTCTTTCAGAAAAAAAATATTGCAGAATTATTTGAAGTCGATCTTCGTTGTAATCCACGCTGAAAATTTGATTTTGTTAGAATTTGCAAATCAACCCCCAAATTTGGCGCCCCGTAAAACGGAAACTGTTGGTTGCAAACAAAAAATGAATACAACCAAAATTATGCACAATTTTGTTCTCTACATATTTTATTTGAACTTTTTTTCGATAGCACTTAAAACAACGGCGCTATTTTCCGAAAAGCGTCGCGATGCATAGTTTTTACCCCCCCCACCTCTCGAGCGGCAAGCCCCCGAAGTCGCAAACTCAAGTGTACTACCATGAGACCTATGTCTACCATCCCACCAAATTTCATTTCTGTCCACCCTTTTGTGATCAAAACCCTCTTTTTTGTACCCATTGCCTGGACTACTAAGCCACTGACGTTATTTATTTTTCCTATGTCAAATTGAATTTTGCGACGATTTTTCAAGTAAAGATGAATAAGCGAATCAGTGATAAATCCTGATCAGATATTGGACAAAGTATTGCAAGAAGTGTTCCTCTTAATATCAGACAATCCCATTCTTCAGTGAGGAGCCAATTTGAAAACACAAGAACAGCCTACATAAGCTGTGAGAGACGTTTTTAACTGTCAATTCCTATTGGAAGAAATCATGTTTATCGGCGTGATATAAAAACGTACCCGTAGGAATAATGAAATTAACAAGTGGACAAGGCTTGTTGCAGAAGACTAGGTACAGACACAAAGATAGTCAAAATAACAAACCATAGTACCAGATCGAATGTAGTCTCACATCTCGTTACAGCTGGAGTTGGTGAACATCAGCTCATAAAAAATACGGGTCATAACAGGATAACGTCCAGTAAAATCTCATCAAATCTCATCTAAAGGGAGCAGGGGGTCATTGAAAATCTCACGTCAACTTTTTACATTAATAGATTGAATATAAAAAAAACAACTTATTATTTTACTTTTTTAAAGGTTTTCTATTTTGTCCGCAAACATTTTTTTTATTACAATAGCAATCTCGAGTATAGACAGTATTAAATAACTTCTATGTATGGAATTCCCCGAATTCAGACAATTGCGGCACAATTTATTTACCAGACTCTTTTCGTGGAAATCCCCGCCGCGTTAAAAAATCTTTCAACGAAGAATACAGTAACAACAATACAATACGCCCATGCCCATGGAGTAAGTAAACAATTAGGGAAGATTTTTATTGTTATGTAATTTAAATAAATTTGTTATAGTGTCCCTTAAACGCGCTATTATTTTCCCCCTTTATATTAAAGCTTAGGTAGTTATTTAGTGGTATTTAGCAAAATGCATGAACATACATGAAAAGTAATTATTTAAAAATTGTAAGGGATAAATCTCACGTGTGGGGGAGGGGGGGTTTCACCAAATCTCACCAAACCTCATCAAGGGGGAGGGAGGGGTCCAAATTAACAGAAAAACACCTCACGTAATTAATGGACGGCCCCTTAGTTAAAATGTATTAAATGTTTCAAAACTTGTAATTTAATGATTTAGAATTTTAAAATGTCTGCTCTGACAGTTCTGATAATTTAAGCGAGATGCAAATTATCACCTATTAATTTGGTCTTCTAGTTAAAATTACGGTGCCAAAGCAACAAGAACATTAAAATTACCAGGTAATTCAGTACCAAGTAATAAAATTTCATTGTTCTTATTGGATCAAAGACATCAAAATGCAGTTCTCACTTATAATAATCTCATAAGAGCATTAATTCTTTCCGGTAATTTTTTAGAGTGCACAGGAACAACGGTATTAATCGGCACGAGCGGTACGCGAGGGCCGATTACGTTGTTCTGTGCACGATAAGATAATTACCGGACATGAATTAATGCTCGAATGTAGATTCGGTAAGAAAATCGTAGCGACACGGCCATTAAGGCCAAAGCCGACATTTAATAGCCCAGTGTGCGAGAGAGACAAAATATCGGAAAAGTTTTCCTTAATTTTTGAGGAAATGGCTAATCCTATTACAATTTTGAATACGGAGTTCAATAGAGAAGGGTGATCTACAGGGAGCTAGTTTTTCATATTTTCGTTATTGATAAAAGAAAAAAAAATAACTCCAAGAAAAACACTTTCTAAAATTAAAACCCGACAAGGGAAACCCTTCTAAAACATGATTACCTACATATGTGATTTTTTTTTAAAACAGCGTCACCCGATTATAACTGACATACTTTTGGTTGATTCTTTTTTGTTTTGTTCCCGGCATGAAAATAGCTCGATTGAATGTTTTCAATTGAAAAAAAAAAAAAACCGGGAAATTGTAGAGAAAAATCTGGAAAGACGCATCCCAGCTTAATTTACACTGGTTTTTACTTTTGTGTTGTCTTACTCACTTCATTATTTAAAATAAAAAATAAAACAATCTGGATTACGTTTCCTGTAAGAGAACACAGTTTCCTCCCGGCCGATAGAATTTTCGGCCGTCTGGAAAATGTGCGAAAGGAAACCATTACAAATAAGGAAGACTACATCAACATATACAAGCAATTTGATTTAGTGAAGAAACAGGGAACCCATTGGAAGCTGAAAGACATCAAATCTTTGGAGAATGACTTAAAGAAAATAGTTGGAATATCCGATTGCAAGAGAATTAACCTATCCAAGTATACCTACAGCAAGAAAACAGGCAACTACTGGCAAAGAGAAGTGTTTTGAAAACTCTAGATACGAAAGTGAATTTAAGATACCGAACAGCATTCTGAAGAGAGGCAAAACAGACAATAATGGTTCTGTAAAGGAAGTGGAACTGAGGCATTCTATTCCTGATTACTTTTACAACAAGAATAATTTGGAAACATCTGAGTCGAAGGCAATAATCTGTCTTGGTACAAAAATATCTTTTCCAGATCCATATAATCTCGAGCAGATTCAAGAGGAAGATGATGAAGCAGTTGATGACATTGCTGAACAATGTAATTGTTTAGACGCTGATTGTGACCTTCATATCTAAACACTTTTACTCGTATATGCGTATGGTTCTAGATTATGCTATTCTAAAATTTGGCAGTTCCTATCAACTACTGATCCACACACCAAAAGGTAAAGAAAATAAGCAACAAACCGGGTTAAATTCCTTTGGGTTTTGACCCAAACGTGCCAAAATGAGTTAAATTCAATGTTTTTTTGACCATAACTGAAAATATGTATGATTTTTTCTTGAAACTGCAACCCACGGATCTAAAAAATGCCAAGTGCCCAATATCCGTAATAATATGCAATACGTGTTTTTTTTTATGTCAAACGGCCTTTGAGTGGCAACATTTTGTGGATTACAGAATTAAAAAAGTTATCCCGTTTTTGCTTAATCGCTCCTCAATTGTAAAATAATAGTCCAAGCAAATTAGACGAAAAAACGGCGAATAGAATACCTAATTTATAAAATATTGAAATTTTGGTTATGACTCCCAACCGGGACCCAAATAAAGATCCGAAGAGTTTCCACTCCCCCGGGGAGCTTCATTCCGTTTTGCCCAAAAAACCGCCCCCGAGCGTGACCTCATAAAGCTTTTATGCATTTTTCTGGTAAACGGTAGATTTAGATTAGGTGTTGAGGGGTGTGAGGGAATTTGCTCCCCTCACCGACACTTAGACCACACCGCGGACCCATTGTGTCACCACCTCGCATCCCTCATTCCTGTCTCTCATCCAGCCATCCGAAATTATCGAAAAAAGCTAGGATGGTTCCAGGCGAGGTACATCGCAAGTTGGCTCAGCTGGGTCATGTCTCCCCCAGTATGGACTTTCTGGTCGAGGCGAGAGCCGGACATTCGCGTAGGATATGTTCGACAGTCTCTTCCTCCTCTAAACACCCCCTACACGTTAGGTCGTTGACCACCCCCATCACGTGGAGATGTTTATTTAGCCTGCAGTGACCGGTCCAGATGCCCACCAAAAGGCGGAGTCTGTCCAACGCTCATAAACGTAGATCTTAAAAAAAAATTCAATATTGTCCGAATCATATGAAACTTTAATCGTTTGTTATGGACGATGCCCCCAATATTTAACCAAAGTATCATTTTAATAAAATATTTTTTTCGTGTATTCGGATTTCACTTGCCAGTATATTTGTTTTGTAGTGACGAAGAATTGGTAATTGAAAAAGATATATGTACCTAATCCAGGAAATGATCCTTACATTCAGACGATCATAGGTAGATATATTGTAAATGGCCGTCACTTTCTGAAGGAATTGCGAACATTGGAACACCATCGCAGGTCCTGCTTGAAAAGCAGTGATGGCTACTTTCAGCTCGTTGGTAGTTCATGGAAAGCGCTTGTATGGAAATTGAAATTTCACTGCATAATTATTTTTTTTCAAATTTAAGGCCAGCTTCGTATCACTGGACGTTCATATTCGTTCTGTGGACGAAAAAAGATTTTCATATAGAACGCATTCCAAGAAAATTTTCGGGAAGATAAAATGTAGGTTCAGCTGTCAATTTTTTTTTATTAAATGTTTTACTTCCTGAAATTATAGATGTTCGCTTTTGTAGAAATATGCCTATACGTGAGCCATCTGTATTGAAACAATAAATAAAGGGCAGATTATATGCCAAGCGCAAATATTTTATTTTTTGCATATTTTCTGCAGGCTGTCAGCGAAAATTCTCCACTTGAGTTTGCCTGAGTAACAAAAATTTTAGCAAAAAAATTGTTATCTGTAGGGGGACTACTTTGAGGTACATTTCAAACTAACTAAAGTACCTCCTCCGCACTGACTCCCACCCTTAAATTTTAAATAGGGAAAGTGGGGCATGCGACATATCATTGAAAAGATTTTTTGAGTCTCTACATATTGAGTGGTGTATTTTTCGCTTCTTGCGGGATAGAAAATATTTTTCCTTGAAGATATATTCGGAATATCAATTTTGCTCAAATTTACCGGATAAATGGCATTTTTGTAGGAACAAACACTCCCAATGATGATGCCATTTTTTTCACACGTAATTTTTGAGTCAGGGGAAAATAATTGAAGAAAATATTTGTAAGTGGAGTAACTTAAAGTGGACAATTTTCGTTGAGACAGCGTCTATAAGTATACTTAATTATGTGGACGAATTACATTGATTAGAGTTAGTTAACACTAATTAGTGATTGCACATTTGGCTATACGCATGCATATTTCATCAAAAGTTTTTTATTTCTTAAAAAACATACCGACAAACCACAAAATTATTTGCTACAGTCACAGATCTGCTCCATCTGCTTTCCCAAATGCAGAAATTTCCAAATCTTATTATCTTATTCATTGCCAATGGGACGCGGGTTCCTAGTAAATCATCGTAAATAATATCGTAAAAATAAGATAAATAAAAATAGGGTACTTTATTTTCTCATTTCGATTTAAAAATTAATTTTATCAATCATTGTCTGCTGGTACTGTCGCAACAGCGTGTCTGATAGTAACAGTTGCTGTCTTCTGAATATTATACTTATATTTTACTTATGTTGTCACACGCTGCATCCTACATGATAAAAGCAGTTCAAAATCCGTTTATTTTAATTATTGTAACATTGTTCATACAGCCGCTGTTTGAAATCGTGAATTTTCCTTTTCTGAAGGGCAGAACAATAATTATATAAAAAAAGCAATAATTATTTATTATATTTTGAATGTACAATAAGATCTGATTTTGGTGAAAACTCTATCGCCGACTGCATTTATGATGTCACCTTATCCCATCCCTATCAAAGGATGTCATTGTTGTTACGATGCGTCAAGGACGTTTTTTCAAACACGCTTTCGGACGCCGTTTGTCGTCGGATTTTAGATCTAAAAAAAGTGTTGGTTTTCATTGAAACAGATCTAATAAACGTATACCTTAGATTTTCGAATTCCTCAAACCATCACCAAAAGAAAAAGAAAAAAATGTTAATTCTTTTTATAAATTGAAAAAGCGAAAACTAGCTCCCTGTAATTTGTACTTCTTAACACAAATCCGCCGTCGGATCTTCACAAAATTCTATAACTTCGTTTAAAAACTGGAAAAACTTTTGGCCTGTTTGGCCCGCCATCTATTGATTTTGAATTATATTAAAGTGTTGTAGGATTTGCCCTTAAAAAGTAAAATTTAAATTTTACTCTAAAATAAAATATCGAGTGTGTAGTATTAAGTTTTAAATTTGAATTTGGCGCGTCCGGCTCCCTGTGCGGAGTTGCGTGGAAGAAGGTGGTACTCGAGGGCATGGCGGCAACTGAACGAGACGTGCCAGAGACTAGAGTTATGTTGTGTACATAGTTATTTTATAATTAAACATTAAAATTAAAGTGCGGCCTTTTATTTTCGCGGGTCAGGCCAGGACCACAATTATTCAGTAGTGGGATCAGGACCGGGATGGATTGGAATTATGGAGATCTAATATTATGGTGATGACGCCGAGTAACGACGCGAGGGGGAAGATGGCGGATTAGCAGCGTGCGACGCTTATTACGAGAACCTTACGAGAATCATCCCTGCTTACGAGTGAGTTTATGTTTACCATTATGTCGGAGAACGGAGAGCAAGTGAATATCAGCGAGACCGCTGGTTCTGCACCGATCGCAAGTAATATAAGTGTCGAAGATATCATTGCGATGTCCGTCCGAGCCATCCTAGCACAGCAACAAGTGTCTGGTGCACTAGGTAGTACGACAGCTCCATCCACAACGAATTTCGTCGCCCCCGTGAACCAACCGCCTAGATTCAAGAATAGCGAAGTCGCCGCTTTCCTACCAAGCTTTGCTGGCCACAATGACGATATTGTTAGCTGGTTACAACGGGTAGACGCAGTTCAGGCCACATACGATGTTCCTGATGAAGTAATGCAATTAGTTGCTATGGGAAAATTGTCAGGACAAGCTCGAGAGTGGTACAATTCCAAGGTGGAATATTATATTACGATGTCATGGGAACTTCTCCGAATAGAAATGATCACTATGTTTGACTGCCGCCCTAATCGAGTCGTCCTGATGAAGAACATGGAGGCGCGAAGGTGGAAGAAAAATGAACAATTCTCCACATATTACATGGAGAAAATTCTATTATGCAACAAGGTGGTACTTTCGGAAGCAGAAAGTATCGACTACATGATCGACGGTTTCGACAACCCTACCCTGCAGAGCCGAGCAAGAATGCAAGGTTTTACTTCCTTGGCCAATCTTCTAACGGCCATGAAAAGCGTCACGCGAGAGGATCTAGGTTCTGGGTCCGTTCAGACGAGCTGCAAGTCCAACACGGTGGTAAGGTCGATCCCTGCAAATTCTAGAGAGGATTCCTCCAGGTCGTCAGCACTAAGGTGTTTCAACTGTAACCTACAGGGACACAGAGCAGCCGAGTGTAGCAAACCAAAACGAGAGCCAGGTTCCTGTTTTGAATGCGCGTCAAAACTCCACCGCCTACGTGATTGTCCTCAGCGAAAGAACAGGGCTGCAGTACCAGATTCGACAACGCATCTCGTATCAACACACCTCACACCTGCATGTCGAACAACAGTCCATGTGGAATTCACGAATAAGTTAAGTCAAAGTTATGATGCAATTTTAGATTTAGGGAGTCCAGTATCATTTTTGCGGCTGGATGGTGTATCTGAAGACTTGGTTGAACCTATCAGTAACGGAGAGCAATTTACCGGAATGAATAATAGTACCATAGTTTTATTAGGTTCGATTAAGACGTCAGTCACCATTGGTAATGTCCAATTAAAAAACAAATTTTATGTAATTCCTATGCAGGCAATGTCAAAAATTTGTTTAATTGGTCGTGATATTTCGTGTAACGAGTCAATCAAATTTTCGGTTAATAGAGGCGTGGTCCGGATTGAGCAGAGTCGTGATGAGGTGATGAATGAGGTTTTCCTTATTGATGCTTATGACGCAGATGAAAACCACTTTATTGGTAGGTTAGACATTGATCAAAGCATAGATCCGGCCATACGTTTGCGGTTAGAAAATGATTTGATTAACAATTATTGGAAAAATGAAAGGCCTGTAGAGCCGGAAGTTTATTTGAAAATGAAGATCGTGGTGGATGAGAAACACAATCCATTTTTCCACACGCCCAGACGCTTATCATATTCTGACAAACAAGAAGTTAGCACAATTATAAATGACTTGTTAAATAGAAAAATAATACAGAAAAGTAACTCTCAATACAGCTCGCCAATCGTCTTGGTGAAGAACAAGACCGGAAAATTAAGAATGTGTATAGATTTTCGAGATTTAGACAAACTTACACAGCGAGATTTCCAATTCCGTTGATCGACGATCAGATCGAGTTTTTGCGTGATAACAAGATTTACACCAAGTTAGACCTCAAAGATGCTTTTCATCATATCGATGTCGATGAGGATTCGATTAAGTACACCAGTTTTGTCACGCATTGTGGTCAGTATGAGTTTAGGAAGATGCCATTTGGTCTAAAGAATAGTCCAGCTTTTTTCATGAGATTTGTTAACTCCGCGTTTAGGGATCTCTTAGAGCAAGGTAAGATTGCTATTTACCTGGACGATTTAATTATAGTTACGGAAACGTGCGAAGAGAATATGCAGATTTTGAACGAAGTTTACGAAGTATTGGTGAGAAATAAACTCATGTTAAAACTAGACAAGTGTTTGTTTCTGAAAACAGAGATTTCGTATCTGGGCTACATCATCTCAGATAATTTGGTAACTTTAAACCCACACAATGTTAAGGCGATTTCAGACTTTCCTATTCCAAACAATACGCACGAAGTACAGAGACTTTTGGGATTAATATCGTATTTCAGACGTTTTGTGGAAAATTTTTCAATGATTGCCAAACCACTTTACGACATGTTAAAAAAGTCAGAGAAAACCAAGGAGTTTAGTTTCGGACCTGACCATCTCGAGGTTTTTAACTCGTTGAAGCGCAAATTATGTGAAAAGCCAGTTTTGGCAATTTATTCAGTTTCACTGCCTACGGAGTTACATGTTGATGCTAGTGCGGCAGGATATGGCGCCGTACTCTTACAAAAACAATCAGATGATAAGTTTCATCCTGTATTTTACTTCAGTAAAAGAACAACTGATGCTGAGACCAAATTGCAGAGCTTTGAATTAGAAATGCTCGCCATTGTTTATGCTTTGGAACGATTTAAAACATATTTGCGAGGAATTCGTTTTAAGATAATCACAGATTGCAACAGCCTTCAACTTGCCCTTAAGAAGAAAGAGATAAACCCCCGAATATTAAGATGGTCATTGATCCTGCACGATTATGATTACACTGTGGAGCATAGATCGGGAACAAGAATGAGACACGTGGACGCGTTAAGCAGAGATCACAACGTTCTTGTGGTTACTGAGACAAGCTTCGAACAAAATTTAAGTGTCATGCAGGGAAAGAATCCCGAGGTTTCGCAAATCTCGGAGAGACTAGAAACATCGGTTGATAAAAACTTCGAACTGAAGAACGGACTTGTTTACCGGAAGCGACAAAATAAACTGTTATTTTACGTACCAAAACGAATGAGGAGTAATGTTATTAGAGCTTGCCACGACGAGATGGGCCATGTAGGTACTGATAAGGTTATGGATTTACTCCAGAAGACGTATTGGTTTCCAGACATGTAGTTCAAGAGTATATAAAAAACTGTTTAAAATGTTTGGCCTATTCGCCGAGTTTTGGAAAAACAGAAGGTGTTTTACACCCAGTACCAAATGGTCACACACCGTTTGAAAGCCTGCACATGGATCATTATGGAACGTTGGAGAAAACACCACGTAAGAATAGGTTTGTCTTCGAGATAGTTGATGGATTCACAAAATTTGTTAAGCTTTATGCTTGTAAAACCACGAACACTAGAGAAGTACTCAAACATCTGTCGTCATATTTTCGAGGTTATAGCACTCCACAAAGAATAATTACGGATCGTGGCTCATGCTTTAGATCAGAGGAGTTTGAACACTTTTTGAAAAACCTGAACATTGAGCATATTCTTAAAAGTTCTTAAAAAAGATACATAAAATTAATAAAAATTGTCAAACAACCAGTCATAGTCTGCACACGCATCTCGCATGTACGGATGTACGCTCGCATGCAGACCGACTGTGTGTATGACATCATCCTGTGTTTTACCCGACGCAACTCGTCGGTTATACTCGTTATTCTTCGATTATCAGGCGGTGAATTCAAATAAAATCAATTAGATCTAACACGGCCAAACTGACATCATTCCGCTCTCGGAATGCTTTTCCGTTTGTTAAATATGTATAATTCAAAACAAATAATGTAATCATCTATTAAATATAAGTTTAGTATTTAAGACATTCAGAGGATTGAGAAAATCCTTGAATCGAAATAATTTGCCCTTCGTCTTGGATGCCGACATCTGAATCGGTTAAGAGCGTTCATTACCAGACGCCATCTTGGATAATTTGTTTCTTCGAATAAATCGATTACCATATTGATTTATCGATTTTTAAAAACGCGGAAAGTTAGAATCTTGGACCGATGCGTTTACGAAAGTCCAAAATTTTTTGTTTCTAAAAAAAATTGAAAAAAAAAATCGTTAATTGACAGAAAAATTTTGTTTAGGGGAGTTTCGAACGTTGCTACAACTTATTAAAAACGTTCCGTGTAAAAAAACAAATCATTTACGCAAGTACTAAGCACATGAATGGAAAAATTTGTTTTAATAATTTTCTAAGCGGTTGGTGTCGCCATCTATAGCAGATTGAGGGTTGTGAACAATTTGGCAACAAAGCTCTCGGTCCTACGGCTCTCACAACGCACTGTTTTGTGCTCCTTAGTAGAGCGGCAGCCAGCGCTCGTAGAGGATGAACTTGTCTTGTAGATCGATGATCGATAAATAAAGACCAACATCGATTGAAATTTCAGGGCAATTTTAGAATGAAAGAAGAAGTTATTAACCACATAGTTAATTTTTCAAAAACCAATTCAAGGGTCCTTTTGAATTACGTCAGAATTTTAAAAATCGTGTATTTTTGTTTTATGGGTTGTGAGAAAACGAATCAAATTAGAGCAAAAATTCACAGGAATTCAATAAATTATAGCAGTAACTGCGTATAGCTGCGTATTAGCTTTATGATGAATTGTTATTGAGTTGCCTATTATGGAAATAGGTATTTCCCAAAACATACTTTTACATTGTTTTTTTTTTTCTGGAGATCAGTTCATGATATCAAAAGGGCCATTTTAATAACGAATTGGATACAAAGAAACAAACACACATAATAATTTTGGCAGTTCTTAAAAAAATACTTCTTGGTTGTCAAAGAGACCGCCGGCGCCTTTCAGTATGGCGTTAAAAAACAAAATAAAAAAATTAATAATGCCAATTATAAGAGCACAGAACCTGAGAACAGTCTTGACTGCAGTCGGCTTTTAGTGTTTTCAAGTGTTGTTACTTTTGACTAATTGTTAGTGTAAAAACTAGACCTTTCGTCATATTGACTCCAACAGACTTTGCGTTTTTTGTATTCTTAGTTTTGACTATTGTTATAGTGTTAATAGTTTTGTTAGTGATAGTTTTTTGTGATATGGGGGGTGTGTGTAAAAGACGCGATAGTGGTAAGGGTAACAGAACTTTATCGGGGAAAAGAAAAAACCGGCGATTGGCTCAATTGAGGTGGGTATTGACAATTTTTTTTTAGATTTGTGCACGGATAAGTGTAGGATCGATATACAGACCGTTTCAATCGAAACGAGCCACCCTCAATAACTTTTTAGGAAAAGATATTTAAGAAAAATCTAAAAACAGGTCAATTTTTATCTCGAGGGGGACATGTTTTGATGCGATAGTAAGCAGGCTTGGTGCAACCCCATACGCCTGACAGGAGCAACCTCGATCTTTTAGATAGGGAATAGGGGTCGAGTAACATGTCGTTTGAAAGGTCTTTTAATTTTTTTTATTTGCATAGTCTATAAGTTAGTAATTAAAAATGAAAGATTTTTTTACGGATTTGTTTTGTATTTAGGAATGCCTGCAATTAACGATAAAAAGCTTGCAATAAACATTATTAGACAATTTATTATTGATCTGAATAATGCTGTAATCAAATTTGTCACCATCCATACTCATTTATACCAATCCTTAACAATAAGTAAATAAATAAACTGAAAACAAAATAGTCGTGTTAATTTCCTGAGCGATAAAGCAACTGTAGCATTGAACACTAAATTTGATTTTTTTTTTGTATATTTGGTAGGTATGAGAATAGGTGGTAAACTATTTTTCACATAGACATGGGGGCCCAGGGGCCCCCCTTGGGCTGGACCGATTTTTCGGGTCGACCGATTCTTATGATTTTTTTTTTTTATATTTGATAGGTATGGGAATAGGTCGGTAAGTATTTTTCAAATGGATATGGGGGCCCAGTGGGCTGGACCGATTTTTCGGCTCGACCGACTTTTATGAAGTATTTTTTTTATATTTGGTAGGTATGGGAATAAGTCGTAAAGTATTCGCCCCGAATAGCAGAATAACCATTAAAACATGGACATGAAGGCTCAGGAGGGCCCTTGGGTTTATAATTCAAGAAGGGCTTTTATGATATTTGATTTGTTGGATTTGTCTCCGCCCCGAATAGCAGAATGACTATTGAAACATGGACAGGGGGCTCAGGGGGAACCCTTGGGTTTATAACTCAAGAACAGTTGGACCGATTTTTATTATCTTTGATTTGTTGTGTTTGTCTCCGTCCCGAATAGCAGAATAACTATTAATAAATGGGCATGGGGGCTCAGGGGCCTCCTTTGGTTTATAACCCAAAAACGGCTGGACCGATCTTTAATTTGTTGGATTTGCCTCCGCTCCGAATAAAAAAAGTGAATTCAGCTAATAAGTTGTGTTAACATTTATTGATTCTGAGGTGATACAAAGTTCGCCGGGTCAGCTAGTTTTTTATATAATTGTATACCTGTTTTTTTATTATTTGGACTCCAAAAGGAATTCTATATGAAGTGGTAGTTTTATTTGACTGTATAAAATGTACAAAATAACCAACATTTGCAATTTTTAGATTAATTTTGACCAAGAATTCTGGATAGAACAAATGTACCCGCATTTAAGGATTTTTTATTTTAATTGTTTTTTACCTGAGTTGTTAGATCCAAGGCAGAAGCGAGGAAAAACAATAAGGAACCCCCCAAGGAATGAGGAATTAACTTTTGAAATTATTAGACAATACTAAATAGTTATTATTATTGTTTTTAAAATTTATCAGAAGGAAATCCTCGTGATTCCGACCTTCACGAGGTTTCTTGCTGGTCAGATGTTTTAATCGCACATCGTAGCCACCCCCAAAACCACGGGGTGAGTAACTACGAATACCGAGAATTACCCTGAGCAAACGCAACGACCTCAAGACAAGCGCCTTCTGCATTCCAATAGTTATTATTATGATTGTTTATTTTATTTTTATTATTATTGTGATTTATTTTCTTTCTCCATTTCCGCACAACTAAAATAGTAATTATTATACGAGTTCCTGTGTAAATTGGACGCTTTATGTCACAAGGGGTTTATAAAAGCACGAGTGAAACGAGTGTAATACAACGTTTTATCGTTCGATACAACCCTGGAAAGCCTTTAAATTGCTTAAAATCCATAAAAATAGTTTGACGTTTATCTGTCATTTTAATTATTTCATGACAGTGTTTACACAAGCGAAAATTTGAAAATTCTGACAATGTCGAACGATAAATGTTAACGTATAATAATAATTTTATCTACTCTTTACCGCATGTTAAAATGCAATTTTATCGTTTAGAAAAAACTTCTATACCAACATCCATTGTTGTATTACTGTCTAACGTTTTTTTGACATTTTGTTTGACAGTTGAATTTTTCACGTCCAAGAATTAAATCCATGTTGCAGTAAAAACCGTGAAGATTGAATAAAATTTTATATTATATACGACGATAAAATTGATGATTATCTATCTTTTCGAGTGACTTTAACGTCTCGGCTAACGCGTCGACGTTATTAAATAATTAATATATACCACATAAATAACTATTACCTTTTGCCACGACGTTTTACCATGACAATAATACAAAATTTATTTTATGCATGAAATTATCTAGCTGAATTCATTATTTACTTTACCTCTACGACAAAGTTAATTTTTGAAAAGTCAATTTTGTTGCTCTACTTTCGGTGTCACGTTTTTGTTACGTTGACAGGTTGGCAGTTTTACATGCAAAATTTCCGGGGAACAAAATTTCTTTCAAAAGTAAATTTGATCCGGTAGAACAATAGCCTCTCGTGTAATTACATAGGGACGATTAATTTTACGCATTTGGCAGAACCCTTATTGGTCAGAAAATACAATGTTTCTAGAAAACTATATTTTGTTCGATTAAAAGTTAGGGCTAACTTTTTTCACTGTCAAACTTAATTCAATTCAATAAATCATTTGAAATTATGATTATTTTAAAATTATGTTCCATTCCTAACAGTGCACACCGCTTTGCGATTTTAGAACTTCCATCCCATAGAAAAACCATAGAAAAAACGTTTGATCTATGTTCCATCCCTCAGTCGTTCAATGATATAAAAGCAAGCGCTACAAGCTGTGTTGTCAGATCGTTTTAAGAGTACGAACAAGCTCAGCACTCCCACTATTTAGTCTCTCTCTTCGACGCACGCTTGTGGGATGCAACGCAAGGTGCATTCGTGTCTATACGTAGTACAGATGGACACACCGACAGCATTAGGGCATGTGGTTTCTACAGAGACGGAAGACGAATGTTTGTTTACATTTGAAAACTTGACCGACTAGAGAACGCTCTTAAGGTAATTTATTGAAACAAAGGGGAACATTACTCAAATGTTTCACTCAAAGCGCTCAATTTAAGTTGGAAAAAATAAACCAATCAGTGACTGAATGGCAGGATGGAAGTACATACTGTACTTACGATGAGTCATTTTCAATAAGAAATACGTCTAGAGGAACCCGATGGAAATACTGCATCAGTGCATGTATTTACGATGGGCTATATTCATGATTACTCTTTTTTTATGACTCGATGGAAATACTGCCAAATGCACGTATTTGCGATGGGTCATAATTATTAATGCATAAAGATTTATGACTCGATGGAAATACTGCCAAATGCACGTATTTGCGATGGATCATATTAATGGATAAAGATTTTTTATGACTCGATGGAAATACTGCCAACTGTACGTATTTGCGATGGGTCATATTAATGGACAAAGATTTTTTATGACTCGATGGAAATACTGCCTGTATTTGCGATGGGTCATATTAATGGATAAAGGTTTAACAAATCTAACACGGCAACAATCAACATTGGGAGTTACCAGGAACAAAACAAACAACAACAAAAAATACTCAGTACTTTCAGAGCGAAACAGCTTTTGGAAATCGTCAGGTCAGGTCAGGTCAGTAATTATAGGTCTTTGGAACACTTAAGTGTTTGCTGAGCGCCAACTTTGCGAATGGAATAACGATAATTTGCCAATAAGGCTTTGATGATACATGGTCCAACAAATTCACAATTAAATTTCTCAGCGCGCTGTCCTCTGCTTAGCAGGACCGCGTCACCAACTTTGAAGACTCGATTATTTTGTCATTTCTTGTTTAACGTACTGATTTGTTTTTCGACGTTTGCTTTCAATCTGGTCGCAATTTTAGTGATATCTAGCGAGGACTTAATTGAATCGGACACAGGTAAATCAGACAAAATCGTACGGATTTGAAGAGTTTGTCCCTCTAGAGTCTAGATCAAACACCAATTTAAAAGGAGAACAGCCGGTGGTCTTCTGTTGTATTGATTTGATGACTAATTGAATTTTCCATAAGTTAGTCGGCCAATCTGACGTTTTGTTGGATTCAATTCTCAACAGGTTGATGATTGTTCGCATAGAAGGTTCGATTTGGCCCTTTGGAACGATGTAGGTACACCGGGGGTTGTTACATATACCTCGATACCAAAGTAGTCAACGAATGTCTTGGCGACTTTTGCTATAAAGTTGGTGCCGGCATAGTGAATCAATAGGGATGTTTTCACTATCCCCTCTTTGACTCCTACGTACTATTCCAAACACTTCCCTAACACACTATTCCCGTTCCAAACACTTGCGAAAGCGTGTGAGTATGTGCCATGTGGTCACAAAGTTTTCAGACGAGTCCGTAAGCATATTCAAGGAACGACGCACCCTTAGCGGGTCGAAAGACTTTGTGATTAGAACGGGACGCTCCAAACACGTACGATAGAACGCTAGTGTAATGGTACCTATTCACAAGCCTCTTGACAACTTTGACGCTTGTACCTGTCATAACGTAGTTGTCCGACGTTTTTCGCGCATGCGTCCCTTGTCTGAAACCAGTGAAAACATCCCTATTTGCTTGGTGTGCCAAAGATAGTTATGAAATTTGAAAAACTTTGCTTTGTTTTTTCGCTAGTAACAGTCGATTGTGATAAATAAGGCAAAATTTCGAAAAAGTGTCAACGATGACGATTTGTTTTCATGTATAATAAGATGTTTGACAGTAGACAGTTTTGTTTTCGGTGAAGGTTATTGTTAATTCGCCCGGTGTTAACGGCGTTAACATTATTACCTGTCGTAATAAATTCTTTAAAATTTGAAAATAACGTGAGCAACTGTTGACTATCCAAAAATTGCAAATCAGTTACACATTCCTCAAAATTAGACTAAATTACACAATTTCGAATCATTTTTTCTTTTTGATGTTTTTGTCTTTGATCAATATAGTCAGAGATTGAAACCTGCAATGTTTTCAAATTACGTTCTCAAGAGTTTGTCAGCGTGAAAGAGTTGAGTAATACATTTTCTGTTTTGACTCGAGCGAAAACACTGCTCGATGTTGTGACCCGGCTTGTTGCAATATCTGCAACTTAGCTGGATCCACACTTACGTTTTAAATTATCCATATTTCTAGGATTGCAATCACGTGAAATTTGTCCAAACTTACCGCAAGAAAAACAATAATTAGTTTGCTTTGAAGTTGAGGGCAACTTGGTTTTCGTTGCACATTTAAATTCATTACTGATTTTTCAGAAGGTTTCACATAATTTGCGAGAAATGCGATCAAATCGCTAACACATCGCACAACAATAATTAAAAGCTGTTCTGACCGCAACATCGTCTATTGAATGGGAAATATCTCGATCAAATCGATTTTTCAAGTTTGATTCGAGCATATTCAACATAACTTCGTACAATCGTGCTTTGATAGTTCGCGGGCTTCAATAAAGTTTTCCCAAATTTCTGTTAAAAAAAAAAAAATGAAAAACCTTGCTTAAGATTATCCCAAGTTACATCGGTGGGTTGCCATGCCGAAACCACCTTTGAGCTGATTTTAGTAAAAAGGGACCAACTCTACTTACAGTTTCGCAGTCTGACCACCCAAACTCGTCTTTATAGCCCTCAATTTGTTATAATCAGATACTAGTGCCGGTGCTGTCGGAATCAAAACTTGGCAGTGCCAAAGAAGCAGGAATTTTCACACAAAGTGCGGTGGGTTCGATTGGAGGTTCGCTTGTGTTCACACGTCGTTGAAGATTTCGTAAGATCGACGCAATAGCTCCCAAAGACCCCATTGGATGTGTCTTTGGTCGTTACAATTTCACTAAAATTTCACGGCACGTGTTCCCCACACCTGATCTTAAAAGTTCTTAAAAAACATGTGTTGGACATGCACCAACAGTACTGCTATTTGGAGTAGCGCAGAAGGGCCCATTTGATGATGTCTTGCGACAATATATTTTAAATACAAATTCAGACCCTAACAGGAATTTAGACCAAGTTAGAAATGAGGCGGTTGAGAGGACACGATTGCAACAAACACGTAACAAAGCGTATTTTGACAAGAGGCACAAGATTCCACGCAAATACCAGACGGGCGACTACGTGATGATTTCTAACGTGGACACGACTCCGGGAAACAAGAAGCTAATACCGAAATACAAAGGACCATATATAGTCACAAAGGCGTTATCGAATGATAGATACGTAATAGAAGATATACCTGGGTTCCAAGTGACACAGCTCCCGTATAAGAGTGTTTTGGAATCTTCGAGGATGAGATTATGGCTTAATCCTAATTTTAACTCCGACTAACCTAGATCATAACCTTTGAAGGATGATTCATGAGTCGCCTCATTCGGACTTTCTGTTATCAATCGGGACTTATGCTTAGTATATCACACTTCAAAGATATTTTATGTAGATCGTTAAGTTTATGTGAAAAGTAATTTTATGCTGGCTTTATGAAAAATTAATATTTTGTGCTACCTTTATGTTACCCTTATGTGTTTTATGTTATGACGTTATGACTTATGAGAGAATTACTTATGATTTATACTTAGAACTACGACTGATTAAATTAAGACAGATCCAAAATTTATTGAATTTAGCCTTAATAATTTTATAGTGACAATTGCTAAACTTGTGACTTTTCAGCTGCGACTGAGGAATTTTATGGTTTATTTTCTTTGTTTGTTTTCCTAGTGTTAAGTTACATTGTAAGTGTAGAATTAATTTCTTGATCAAGGGGCGATCAAGGGTCAGGAGAGGCCGAATTGTAGTATTAAGGCCAGGACTTCAAGTGATATCAAAAATGTATCCATAGTAAGTTGTAAAGAAACGAAAAATTGTGACGGCCAGAAAAATGTCGCGCTTTGGTACAGAATCTTTAGCAAATATTGATACGGAAGTAGAGGGTACAGTGCCTAAAAACCCAAATAGAAGTAAACTTTCTATATGGTGCCAGTTTTTGACCTTTTATGAGGCAAAAAATTATACGCTGGATGGATCTACATCGAAAGATAAATTAGCGGAAATTTTGAAAGATTGGGGTTATAATATGAAAAGAATAAATGGTAAAGATTACAAGGAAGCTGTAGTGAAATTAATGTGGAATTCCACAGCCAAACAACTGCAAGAAAGATATTTCAAAGAATTCAACGTCAAATTCGATCCTTTCGTAGATATAGAATTTAGTTCTGCTAGAGCTGCCAGAGATGCAAAGAGACGGAAGTTACAAGCCGATCCTGCAAAACGAAAATCAGGTTCAGCAGCTTTAACTAATGAAGAATTAACAAAAATGGAAAAAATGTGGGACAAAAATACTTCAATAGGTTTGCAAAGAAAGTTCTTTTTTATTGCTGGGTATGAATTGGCATGGCGCGGAGGAGAAGCCAGCACGTGCTGTCTTCATCATTTCTCAGAAGAAAGAAACAATGAAGGTGTGAGTACGGGACGGGTGGAATGCAACCCAATTTTTACGAAAACCACTCAAGGGGGGCTAAAAAGACAGCGGACAGTAAATGGTTGACTGTTAATACAACTAATGCAGACATTTGGCCAGTGCGGTAAGTTAGAACATCACAATGTAGGAAATTGTATTGAAATAATATTTTTATAGATTGCTGAGGAAACTTCTTGAGAAAAGAACCAGATTTATTGCAACCGACAAATTATTTTTGACAGCAAATCCTTCCAAAGGATGGTACAAAAATATGGCAATTGGACGAAATAGTATTTCATCCTGGATGTCGGAGTCGGCTCAGAAGACTGGAATTGATATGAAGAAGATAAAAATTACCAATCATTCCGTAAGAGCAAGTTCCGTCTCAAATCTGGCGAAAGAAGGAGTAGGAGAGGAGCAACTCATTAAAATTACAGGGCATAGTAAGGTTCACTCAATTGGACCATATTTGCAAATGGATGCAGACCATCATAAGAAAATCATCTAAAGCATGAGGTGTGAAAAGGGATCCTTATCTGATGGTATCAATATTATATCTTCTACTGCTACCACTTCATCTGATTATTGTTACAGAGGAAACGTATATAACAATTGTGTGTTTAATTTTAATTAATATGTATTGTATTGATTTCAAAAATAAAATTGTAATTTCTGAAACATTTTATATTTTGACGTTCACTATGATGGCAGTGAATGTCAAAAAATTAACGCCTAATAATTTCAGTTAGGTTAGTCAACCTAAAAAAGATTATCAAGAAATTTTTTTGTTGTCTCGGAAACCATACTAAAATTAATTTTTCTATTAATTTGTTCTTAATTAGTGTCGTACGATTTTCGTAATAATTAATTATGCCTGAACTAGCATTCTCATAGTAACAAACGTTTGTCAAAAATGACAACGAAAAAACTAGGTCACGGTGAATTGTTTAAAATGGATAAAATTGAGGTGCCTCAACATATTCTAGATGAAGAAGATCGCGTGAAAAACAAGGCTTTTGAAAAAAAATTAATATCGATTTTTTTAATGTATTCTGAAACTTTGGAATGAATTATATGGATAGCCGATGCGAAAAACTTTCAAAACTTTTTTAAAAATTAATTATAAACAATTTAAAATTGATAAAATTTAAAAAAAAGTCACGTGACTACAAACTCGCCATGATTGGTTCTGACGTCGTAATGTTAAACGGTTAACAATTTCACTATCAGATGTCAGTAGATGTCTCTCTGGATGTCAGTGTCAGAAGTGTCAGTTATCATTCGGTAACAGGCGGGTGATGGTTCTATTAGGAAATTGGCAGCACAAAGTTTGTGGATGCACCCCGGGGGCGACAAGGTGAGGGGAAGGTAATTTCACATTGCGCATGTGTATCAGATGTGTACCAAATCTAAACGCCAGGTTTTTTTGAAATCGACCAATCAAATTTGAATTTCGCGACAATTTCCCGCTTGGCGAAAATCTCCCTAGGGAAATTGTCGAAAACACCCCGCAAAGGTTCCTAGACCTTATGTGACCTAAAGTGACCTAACTTAAAATTTGCCCTTTATTGAAAATAAAACAAGGATACATAAATGATAGTTCCATTAATACTTTATTGTAACACAATGGATTGAAACTAATTGTTGTAATTAAAGGTACAATTATTATAAATCACAGTTGTTCCCGAGTCCGTCCTTTTTGCTTCAGTTACCGCGGTAGCAGTTGTCGAAGTATCAACTCTGAGCCCCTTTATGATGTTTGCATGATGCTCCTTATCGAAGTGCAAGTATGGTTTGATAGAGCTGCTACTTGAATGTCCAGATATCTTAATCAAAGATTGTTCAGGAACACCTGCTTTTGCCAAATGGGAGATTGTCGATGATCGATAAGAATGGTTCGATATTTTAACAACTCCTGTGTCAATACCAATACCTCTTGCGGCCAGTTTTGTCCATTTTGAAATAGTACTTTTTCCAACAGGACAATTTTTAAACCACGGAGAATTTGGAGTGTTCGGATTGAAGTCAGGATTTGGAGTAAGAAATAATCTGTTACTCTTTATATTTCTACCTTTTTTCTCTAATAACGTTCTCAGCAACGTGTAAAAAAATTAATAGTGGTTAATAATTTTGTTTTTGCAACGCTTTTGTAAAAATAATACTTTACTGGACACATTGAAGGATTATTTTTGTTTTCTATTAGCCAGTTCGAATCTGTGAGCCTTTTCGCACCTCCTAGCGCAGTCTTAGAAATGATCGGATTATATTCAATCCTTCCAGTATAGACACTTTTATTATCTCGTTCTTCTTGAAAGTAGGTGACCAAGCAGTAAGTGGCTTCTCCGCCACGCCAGGCAAGTTCGTGGGCCGCAATATGGTAAAACTTTTTCTGTATTCCATCCGGTGTAGCTTCATCGCAAGCTTCTATCAACTGTTGAATTTCCAATTCCGAAAATGCAGCTGCACTTACTTTTCTCAAATCGAGGTTTAACTGGCACTTCCTTCTATTTGAATCTCGAGCTTGTCGGGAGGTTTTGAAATCGATGTCAGTAAAGGGGTTAATTTTGACGTTTTGATGTTTCATAATACATTTCCTGTATCTGCTTGGCTTACAATTCCACATTTGCTTCACCACGAAATACTTATAGTTACTTCCATCTGCTTTCCTCATGTTAGATCCCCAGTCCATCAAAATTTCATTCAATGCTTTCGCTGGTAAGGCTCGAGTAGTGACATCGTACCTTCTTTCGGCACAGAACTTGTTAAACTGCGACCATACGGATTTTGGTGATTTCATGGTGTTGACTGGCACACATTTCTTAACTTCCTCATTAATTGTTTGTATGGAATCAGATCCAAATCGAACGAGAGCCATGCTTTTCGAATTTTTCGTTTTGGAAAAACTTTGTTTACTACTGGAACCACCATGACAACCAACTCATGACATGATTTATAGGATCTTGATGTTTCAATTCTTTGTTAATGTTGTTCGAGCGATTGTCTGAACAAATATCCCTCGGTCAGGCATATTGTTTAAAATTCTCCCTCCCTGTCTGCACGCGTGTTTGTTGCCCCTGAAAATTTCCCGCGCGCTGCGCGCTTGGGAAGTTTTCGGTGCAACAAACACTTGTGCCAGACAGGTCGGGAAAAATTTCGACAATATGCCTGACTCTTGGGATATTGTATATGAAAATTCTTGGGCATTCTGTCCATTCTATCACCCCGGTAAGTATGGGGTTACGTTTGCTTTTTTGCTTTTAGGCTCGATCAATGGACACAAGTAGGATTAATTCATACTTGTTGTTCAACATCTTTCAGAAAAGTGTGCTGCTCCTTGAAACAACGTGTGTTTCAATACTTCAGCCCACGAAGGTTCAATCAAGACTCGGCTCTAAAATCTGTTTGAAACCCAACGGCCCAGCAGTTTGTAAGTTCCCTGAAGACTCAAACCATCAACTGTTCCAAAAACCAAGAGTAGAAGGAACCAATTATTGTAAAGATGACGGTGGAGCTACACTAAACTGCCACGAAAATGTAACAGTGACTCATCTAAAGATAGCTCTTTGGGTGGACCATAAACAGATTGAAATTGGGCAATGAACATAATATCCGGAACAGCTTGTACTTTTTCTTTTTTCTTTGAAAAAGTGGTAGAACAACATAAAACTAACTAATAAAACAACAATATTTGTTCCAAAAGCGCCGCATATTTGAAGTAGAAACTTGTCCCTGTAGCATACATAAGGCAATTTTTTTCATTTCATCAGGAATAACAGGACGAAAGCTAGCATCTCGCGATATTTTAGTCTGAGGTCTGTTTGTTGTAGTTAAAGCTTTTCCATAATTATTTGTGCAATCAACTATAAATTGCAGTATATCTTCCGTAAATAGATTTTCAAAAAACATTTCGAGAACTAGCATTGGCACGAAGATTTACTAGAGAGGGAACACCGAAATAGTATATTGAAACACTAGTTTTGTAAAACTTATATTAAGATACGAGTTCAGGTTTGCAGCACGACTGCCGTAGGCATATTAATTTAATCTAATCTAATTTTCATATTAATTTAATTTTTTTACAAATAAAATCAATTTTGGTAATTTAGGAAATTTTGTTATTTTGATTTTTCTGTACCTGACGTATACTTGAGATGGAACCTTAACCACAAAATCACACTGAAATTTCGTTCAGTGCAAGGTTCAGTGTGTCTAACCAATGGAAACAAAAATTCTAGTTTTTGGGTGCGTTAATGGATTATTTACAATTAATATTATTATACAAGTTTCACAAGACGGTTGATTGTAGTAGTCCAAAGGCACGAGTGCGACAATTTCGGCTTGTGAAACGCGTGTAATATACTATTTTTTCGAATTTGGCTTTATTTAATTAAGAAAAACTGAAAATTTGTGTTAAATTGATAACTTCGGGACTTTTGAATAACACGAGTGGTATTTCAGTATAATTAGTATGTCTGCTAAATGACGTTTCTGATTTGGAGTTTAGATTTGGAAACCTTTGATTATGCAGACACAAGCTGTACCTCACGTTTGATTGCCATTTTTTCAATTCTTATTTTTACCAATGTTTACATCTGATCATGGAACGAAAGTCATTTGCTTTTCTTTGGTTTATTTTAGTTCACATCTAGTTCACATCATATGGCGCGATTAGTTGACGCTGTCATTTACAGTGTGAATCTACCTACCTGATTTAGATTACAATCAATTTATAAGGAAAAAAAGCTAGACTCTTGGAAGCAGATGATCGTAATTGAGTTCTCGGTTCCTGTCGAGAATAACATTTGCATCAATGAGGAAAAATGAACAAAATATCAAGACCTACTGTTTGAACTTCGCACGCTGTACACAACTTAAGCCGGCTATAGATGGCATGACAAGTGTGGGACAACGTGGGTTCGTTTAAACGTTGGCGCATCGTGTGGCTCTGGTCAAGATTCGCCGAGTAGGCAAACTTGTCTATACACGCAAATACTTCAAAAAACAGTACACACTACTCGTATAGTGTGGCATTATTTGCTAAAACACTGGCCTACACTTGCCATGCCGTCTGGAGCCGGCTTTATACGGTGAAGCTGGTCGTTCTGGTAAATGGATGCATGGGAGGCATCACGGCTTCGTTCGTCTCAAATCTCAAGATTATACTCGCCTGCGTAAAGCTCTTGTGTTATCATGGCAGTTATCTTGGTATTCATAATTACGTCATCCCATTACATCTGACCAGCAAGAAACCTCGTTAAGGTCGGAAGGTTGACATTATCACAACAGTTACAATGTGAAATATATCACAACGCTTGCGATTCTATATCACAAAAGTTCCGTTCATCTGTCAACATTGATAAGAACTTTTATAAAGTAATTGTAATGAATTAATAAAACAACCTACATTGCGCAGTGAATCTAAATTTGTTATGACAGCGTTAACGTAATTTTAATCAAATGGGAAAAAAAATCCGGAGAACCCGTAAATTTTGAGAGAAAACATGCCCCATATAAGCCAATATGTCAGTGGGGCATGTTAAGCTAAATATGTCAAATATCGTTCGTGTGATTTTGCTTCGTTCGCTTAGTAATTATTAAATTTTGTATTTTCAATTTTACATACACTTCTTTAGTTTCTTAGCTATGTATCTTCTCAATTAATCCGTATTCGACATTTTTTTGTAATACATAATTCAACAGAAAATTTTGACCAGTAATAGAACTTAGCAAGAGCAACAAAATTTCTATCAATCATTTTTGCAAAAACCCATGATAACCCCGGATGATAAAAAATATTTTTTTTCCTAGTTATTGCGATTTAGACAATAGAGATAATTTGATTTTGAAGGTAATCGGATTTGTGAGTTAAATTCCCTTCATTTTAAGTATGTACTAATGGATTTAAGCTATTTATGGTTTTCCGTTTTTAATCAAGATTCTGTCGATAAAGTTGTTTTTTTTTTCTAGATAATGAATTGTCAATTTATAAAAAAATGCTGTATCCCCCTAAACATTTCTCCCCAAATCAAAATTTCGGTTATGTTTATGTCAGTGTCAAATTGTGTTGATAATAATTAGTTGTTTAAATTAATAATAAAACGCTAGTGGTAAAAGTGCGGAGAAAGACGGCAATTTCAATAATACAAAAAACCATTACAGCTTGAAACAACATGACAATACATTTAACGAACACACCAATGCTTAAAAATTATTTATGTGCGTCTGAATCCGACGACTCTTCAGACCTTTCGGAATTTAAATCTTCTCCAAGCTGTATGATTAAGATGGTTGTTGGGGGGTGGCTTAAAGTATTACTTCTCATTTCATTGTTTTTATACAGGGTGTAACGGTAATACGAGTTTTAAAAAAACTGGTAATTGGTGACGATGAATATAAGATAATGGTAAAAAAATCATACAAAAGTTCTTTTGTTTTCAAAATAAATATAGTTAAAGTTTTTACCAAAATTGTCGGTACGCTACTGAGAGATAGACAAAATCATATATAATTTTAGTTGATTAGCAACGGTAACTTTTGAAACCGTCACAACGCTGTCATAGTGGTTGTCATTAATAATGTCAAGAGGATTTAGTACTTCTAGTGATCCCAGGAGGTAGTAAAATAGTCATTAATATAACGAGAATTTTATGCGATTAATTTATAATAGTCGAGGACGTTGCCAAGTGACGAGCCGATAGCCGAGCTTCTTTCAATGTCTCAGGGGGTACAAAGATAAAATAATGAATTTTTTTTTTATTGCAGAAGAAACCCTTTCAAATAAAAGAAAAATTTTCAAAATCGGTCCAGACTTGACGAAGAAATCGGTGAAGTCGGTTAATAAAAGGGAATGAAAATTTGAGGGTTTTTCTCGATTTCCATGGGATCCCCTCATCAGATACTGCCCTGGTGACAATGGGATCAATTTGGAAGTATACTCTTTCAAATAAATAAAAAATAGAATTTTACAAATCGGTCCACAATTGACGAATAAATAAAAGGGAGCGAAAATTTGAGGATTTTCTCGATTTCCATGAGATTCCCTCATCAGACCCTCAAATGGTGACAATGGGACCAATCTGGAAGTATACTCTTTCAAATAAAAAAAAAGTTAATAAATGACGGAGTTCTCAGGTAACAAATATTAAAAAAAAAAATACAGCGGAATTGATAACCTCCTCCTTTTTGAAGTCGGTTAAAAAACAGTGCTTAGCTGTTCTAGTAAAACCATTATTTGATTATATTATTAATGATTATTTTAATGTAATATTATTTTAGTTATATATATATGGTTTGATTTGTTAATATTTTTGTTAATTTGATTAATTTTGTGATTTTTAAATAAGTATAAAAAGTACAGAATACAAACTACGTAATTATAGAAATACCTACTTATTTCTCCTTTTATTTCTATTCTAACTGTTTTTGCAAATTTATTTCGATGATGTACCGCATATATATATTTTGCAATTAAAGTTGTTTTTTTCTTTAGTTTCTCACTAAATTAAAAATGCCATCTAACTATTGAAGGGCTAATTTTTTTAAATAACAGGCCAAAATAAGTTTTCTGAAAAATATACAATACAGTTACATATCTAACAATAAACCCTTCAATTATTTATTTTTCTGTAGTCTGATCAAATTACACTTTTTGTCGTTGAATCTGCACCACACTATCAATTTATTATTCTATACTTTGAAAATAAATCAATAATAATAGGTTAAAACCAGAGAAAATAAATTAAAGCCTAACTCTTGTAACTAACTTTACTTCTTTATTATAGAAGGAAGAACAGATAATGGAATCGTCGAAATGCTGAAAGCTAGTTCTGGGCAAATTGAAAAGCGCACTGCTAGCTGAGAATGAAAATTTCGGGTTTGGGACATTTTTAGTGCACATTTCTAGTTTTGTGCACTTTATTCGGATATTGTCTGAATTCGCATATTGAGTGTATCATATATGTATAATCATAGGTAAATAACAAGAAAACTGATAAAATATTTCCTCAAATGATATTGTTATTCATCAATGCACAGAGTATATACATAATACCTCTACAGTGAGCGGCAAAAGTATGGAATAAATTCATTAAAAATTAAACAATATTTTTTTCAATTTTTTTTTTAGAGGTCAGTTTTGGTTTATAAAAAGGAATATTTTTATCCCAAATTAAATTTCAAGCAGTCATTTGTTTTCAAGTGATGACGTCACTTGATTTTTTGACTTGTTTTTGTTTGACATAAAAAATCCAAATGATTTTTTTTCTCAAAACTTTTATTAACTAAGATAACAAAATTTTTATACTGTCGTTTAGACAATTAAAAAGGCTACCTGACTCAAGAAAAAAAATAGGGGGTGTCTATTTAAAAAAAATATCGATGACATCATCACTCGAAAACAAATGACTGCTGGAAATTTAATTTGGGATCAAAATATTCATTTTTATAAACCAAAATTGACCCGTCCAAAAATTAAAAAAAAAAATTGTTTAATTTTTTATGAATTTATTCCATACTTTTGCCGCTCACTGTATATACGCGATCTTGAGATCAACAGTAATATAATAGAAAGAAATTTCTCACACCTAAACATCTCAACACCCAATGATGACGAAATCCTCTACTCAACGTTATAATATGCCCACGTCGGCATTACAGTCGGCAGCACTGCTTAGCATAAAAATTCCGAAAAGTGCGCCACAGTTATGACCCTATTTAACGTAATTTTAATATTTTGTTTTCTAATACCATTGCTACAAATTTTGTTCGACAAAGTCTCTGGAGCAGTTTTCCAATTTATAGGACTCTTACGTTATAAATAGCAACTAAAATTTCAATGGGTTTACACGAAAAACACATTGGTTTCACTTTGCTCCTGCAACTTTATTATTGACTTTTAAAAAAATCTTCTCCAGAGAATTTCTAAAAAAATATTCAAATTTTCTTGAGCAATGAACATATTTCACATATTTGCAACCATTTTTGCACAATCGTGGCGGGCATGAGATAGGAAATTTACATTAGAGAAGGTGGGGTAAAGAAGACTCTTAAATTGGAAAACACGCGAACGAAGTCGTGGGCAGCGGTTAGTTATTTATAATTACATGTACAGTTGTTATAAGTAGTCAGAAATGGTCCCACTTATAGAAAAAATCCGAAAGATTCTGTTGCTAACCAGATATATTAATATCTTTTATTCGCTATCATATTATTATATATAATACATATAATATCTCCCAAAAAAATTGTCCTTGAGAAAAAACATCAAATAAATCTACTTATTAAAAGCTTATTTGATAGTTTTGTTCAATTGAACTGACTTTAGTTTTTGACAATCGATTTATTAGCGAAAACTCAACCTAAAAGGAGAAATATCTAATTCAAATCCATTTTCGTGCGCTATCGACTGTACAAATTTGGCTACCTTCAGTAAATACAAGAAAAACATGATTGCTTCTTTGATGCCTTCATTATTTTTTTACACTATATTATGGACTCCTCTACCTACATGTTTTTTCTTTTTTTTTTTTGTAACATTATTTGATTTTAGTTTTCTTACAAGTCTTCATTTTCTTTACTTCTGTGTCGATCATAATTTTTTTTCCGCAATTACAGTCTATTTCATCTATTAGTATTCGAAGATTTAATTTTAACACAGTTTCTAAAATTAGAATTTTTTTGGCTACTAACACTTTAACAAATTAATTATGTTGTTGATTTATGATCACTAGATATTATTTTGTAATCCACAAAACGTAAAACAAAGATTTTTAAAATTACCTTTATCTTTATTGTTGACATCAGCATTAATTTGTTATTTAAGTATTGTTTAACTTATACATATAATAAACGCTCTAATCCTGATAAACGAAAAAAACCGTTATTTTAAATCACGAGCTTAATAGAAAAGTATCAAATAATCTGTAATCGTGTGACAGTTAAGTGTCGATTCATATAATAATATATTACTTTATTTTCGGTTTCCAATATAAAAGTTACTATGATATTCATTTTGTATCAATAATTGTTTTAAAAATAACAAACACATTTTTTTAAACATTCAGTTTTCTCATCGAATCTGTTCATTATTTATTGTATTTCCAGTTTTCCATAATAATTATTGTATTTTTTATTATACCTGAATCAGAATCGCCGTTTAAAGCACCCCTGAGCGTGCGAGAACAGGCGATTAAAGCACGGCGAGCTTTAAAGGTTGTCAAGGAAATATAGGTATCATTATAACTTCATCAAATTTGAAAACTTTTCATATTCCTTCATGTTATACGTCTTTTGATTTCAAATTTTCGAATCCGCTTGTTCGGCCAATGCTTCTATATCGGGTGAAATCTCATTTTTCCTCGTTTTTTGCTGACACGACTAAATGCAACGACGGACGTGGACGCGCGAAAAACGTAAACAATTCTCGTAAGCAATAGCAATATTATTATGCCCTTTCGATTTATCACGACAAAAATTATTTCAAAGTTTAGTGCGTAATGTTTTCCAGTATTGCAGGTGAATAATAAAAAATAGCGTAAAGTATTTGTGGATAACTGGTTTTTAAAAACGCTCTATTTCGAGCACGACGGCGTAATGTTTTAAAGACCTTGTTATCCACTCATACTTTAATATACTATTTGTCCCTTGGCTTTAATTGTTTTAGTGTATCTACCATAGAAAATTAATTTTATGGTTGTGGTCTTGTAAATGTAGACTTGTAATTCATCCCCAAACTTTTACCAAGACTTCCTTGTTACCTGGTCTACTGTATTTTTACTTCAGTCTATTTTATACCGGGACACTAATGAAAGGGAACGTCTATTGGCAGACAAAAACTTCAGTTACAACTCACATTGAGCTTTCTTTAAAAAACTCCTTTGGAAACTTTCCTTACTAAAGTATGCGCATGAGTACCTACGATCCTTTGATTTGTGACTCTTGATTTTTTCCTTTTTTGATAAAATTGATCTCACTATAGACCGAATATAGAATTTTGTTTTTTCCTGTATTCCGCTCTTCGGAACGAAAACAAAAGGGGAATAAAGTTATATAATTTTATGAATAACCCTTTACTTCTTGTTATCAGTTTAATTAATTTTGGGTTACAGTGAAGATTATACGAACATATTGTTGCAGTTTGACATATAATTCAAGTGCATTTAATAAACAATTATTAAGGATGATTATTATTATCGTCAATGATATCAAATAGACTTTATAAATGATTAATTGCCAGAATTTATTTTTACAACAAAACCATGGATTAACAGATTATACAAAACTAGCTGACCCGTCCCGGCTTCGCACGGTGATTTTATTTTATTAAGGGCCGGTTTCACCAACATCGATTAACTTTAACTGATAAATAACTGCATAGATACGTTTGTTAAAACTATAGCAACAATTGTTCCTAACAGATGATTAAGTTTAACGGAGGTTGGTGAAATCGGCCCTTAGTATTTTATTTACTACTTTAATAAATTTGAAAAACCGTTTCTTAGTGAGCGCCACCTGGTAAAATAAATAAGTAGTAAAATTTCATTGCAATCGGTTTAATGGATTCAGAAATTAACCCCCCCATTACGTTACTCCCCTTAGAAATGGAATTTTGAAAAACCGTTTCATAGTGAGCGCCTACGTGGTAAAAGAAGTAAGTGTGCAAAATTTTATTGCAATTTATTAAGTAGATTTAGGGATTACCTCCCCCGCCCCGTTACCCCCCTTAAAATGGAATTTTATAAAACCGTTTCTTAGTGAGCGCTTACGTGCTAAAATAAGTAAGTGTGCAAAATTTCATTCTAATCGGTTTGGATCTAGAGATTAACTCCCCCGCCCCGTTATCCCCCTTTGGAATGGAATTTTGAAAAACCGTTTCTTAGTGAGCGCCTACGTGGTAAAATGAGTAAGTGTGCAAAATGTCATTTCAATCAGTTCAGTGGATGTAGAGATTACTCCCCCGCCCCGTTACCCACCTTTGGAATGTAATTTTGAAAAACCGTTTCTTAGTGGCGCCTACGTGGTAAAATAAGTAAGTGTGCAAAATTTCATTCCAATCGGTTCAGTAGATCTAGAGATTAAATCCCCCGCCCCGTTACCCCCCTTTGGAATGGAATTTTTTAAAACCGTTTCTTAGTGAGCGCCTACGTGGTAAAATGAGTAAGTGTGCAAAATTTCATTCTAATCGGTTTGGATCTAGAGATTAACTCCCCCGCCCCGTTACCCCCCTTTGGAATGTAATTTTGAAAAACCGTTTCTTAGTGGCGCCTACGTGGTAAAATATGTAAGTGTGCAAAATTTCATTCCAATCGGTTCAATGGATCTAGAGATTAAATCCCCCGCCCCGTTACCCCCCTTTGGAATGGAATTTTTTAAAACCGTTTCTTAGTGAGCGCCTACGTGGTAAAATGAGTAAGTGTGCAAAATTTCATTTCAATCGGTTTAGTGGATGTAGAGATTACTCCCCCGCCCCGTTACCCACCTTTGGAATGTAATTTTGAAAAACCGTTTTTTAGTGGCGCCTACGTGGTAAAATAAGTGTGTGCAAAATTTCATTCCAATCGGTTCAATGGATCTAGAGATTAAATCCCCCGCCCCGTTACCCCCCTTTGGAATGGAATTTTTTAAAACCGTTTCTTAGTGAGCGCCTACGTGGTAAAATGAGTAAGTGTGCAAAATTTCATTCTAATCGGTTTGGATCTAGAGATTAACTCCCCCGCCCCGTTACCCCCCTTTGGAATGTAATTTTGAAAAACCGTTTCTTAGTGGCGCCTACGTGGTAAAATAAGTAAGTGTGCAAAATTTCATTCCAATCGGTTCAATGGATCTAGAGATTAAATCCCCCGCCCCGTTACCCCCCTTTGGAATTGAATTTTTTAAAACCGTTTCTTAGTGAGCGCCTACGTGGTAAAATGAGTAAGTGTGCAAAATTTCATTTCAATCGGTTTAGTGGATGTAGAGATTACTCCCCCGCCCCGTTACCCACCTTTGGAATGTAATTTTGAAAAACCGTTTCTTAGTGGCGCCTACGTGGTAAAATAAGTAAGTGTGCAAAATTTCATTCCAATCGGTTCAATGGATCTAGAGATTAAATCCCCCGCCCCGTTACCCCCCTTTGGAATGGAATTTTTTAAAACCGTTTCTTAGTGAGCGCCTACGTGGTAAAATGAGTAAGTGTGCAAAATTTCATTCTAATCGGTTTGGATCTAGAGATTAACTCTCCCGCCCCGTTACCCCCCTTTGGAATGTAATTTTGAAAAACCGTTTCTTAGTGGCGCCTACGTGGTAAAATAAGTAAGTGTGCAAAATTTCATTCCAATCGGTTCAATGGATCTAGAGATTAAATCCCCCGCCCCGTTACCCCCCTTTGGAATGGAATTTTTTAAAACCGTTTCTTAGTGAGCGCCTACGTGGTAAAATGAGTAAGTGTGCAAAATTTCATTTCAATCGGTTTAGTGGATGTAGAGATTACTCCCCCGCCCCGTTACCCACCTTTGGAATGTAATTTTGAAAAACCGTTTCTTAGTGGCGCCTACGTGGTAAAATAAGTAAGTGTGCAAAATTCTATTCCAATCGGTTCAGTGGATCTAGAGATTATTCCCCCGCCCCGTTACCCCCCTTTGGAATGGAATTTTTTAAAACCGCTGCTTAGTGAGCGTCTACATGATAAAATAAGTATGTGTGCAAAGATTCATTCCAATTGGCTTAGTGGCTCTAAAGATTAAATTCCCCGTCCTGTTACCCCCCTTAGGAATCAAATTTTGAAAAACCGGTTTTTATTAAGCGCCTTCGTTTTAGGTAAGTATAATGTTTTTTTTTTAATGTAACAGATGTTCAATATGTCACCAAGTCTTTCTTGAGAAAATGCAAGGTAATAATAAAACCCATTTCTTACATTTTACAACATTTCTGAAGTGATTTGCTGAATTTCATAGGTAATACGATGTTGTAAATCTTCGAGATTATCGGGTTTTGTGGTGTAGACTTTACTTTTAAGATACCCCCACAAAAAAAAGTCAAGAGGAGTGAGGTCTGGTGGCCTTGCTGGCCATTCTATTGCCCCTCTTCTTCCGATCTACTTATTATGAAAAATGTCGTCCAAATAACGCCGAACGGATGCAGCATATTGCGGTGGAGCTCCATCCTGTTGATACCATATTCTCTCATGTGGAAGTTTTGGATCTAATTCATCTCTAAATTGGTCCGCAAGAGCTGGGCGAAGCGTTTCTTGAAGAAACGGTAGATATCTTTCCGCATTAAGATTATCAGGAAAGAACATTGGTCCTATGATCCTAAAACAGTTTTTAAGGTCTTATTCTCAGATGAGATAGAAATACATGACACAAAACACATCCTTGTATTCCTTTTTTTATGAGCTTTTCAATGATGTGTCGGTTGACATATCTTCCCATTTGAAAAAAAACTTAATGGTGGTTACAGCCCCCTTAGTAAAAACAAAAGAAAGCTGATCAGGCGAAAAAATGGCAATTTAAAAACAAGAATCGACTTGTTTCAGGAATTTTTTGCAAAATCAATTGCAATGAAGATACTGAATTTATTCCAGTTAAACCTTCCACTCTGTATATAGATTACGTCAAAATTAACACCATTTATTCAGAAAATAATTTTTCTACTTTGCGATTTTTGCAGTTCAGACAAATTTAATCAACGAAGACATCTCCTCGGTCGTCTCCACTCGAAGGTAAATGTTTACATTTCAGCGGACCACGAGATCCTAAAACATTCACCAAGAGGTAGAACATTTTGTGTATCTAGTAGATTCGAAGCTAAATAACTCACAATATTCATGCTCTTCTTCCACACGTTCGGGTCAGAGGATTGTTTTATCTTTTTCATCCGGAAAGGTTAAAACATATTGGCTTACTGTGTTTTCAGGATTAATATCGTTGGGTAACTGACTTTCTTGTGGTGCTTCCATTCCGGCTTCGACGTCCTCTTCTATATTTAGGCTAACAATTTCGTCGTAAGGAATGCTAGCTGATGCTAACACTACGCTTGCGGGACAGCCGAAAATTGTCTCATATGGAGATCTACCGATGCCTAAAAAGACGATTGTTTAGTGTAGGTATGTGTTATGCGTAAAGAAGAAGGGAACCTTGGATTTGGCAGTGTCTTGGCTTCCCGTGCACAATTTTAATGTCACTCCATGTAAAATAATTAGTGAGAGCGTTGTTTAAAACCTTTAATTACATTAAAAATACGGTTACATGTTAAAATTAATAAAAAAAAAACCGGTAAAATTAAATACGAGCGCGCTTCCCAAGGGTCGGCGGTCCTCCCTCCCTTTCAGTACTTTGGACGGTACTGCTCACAAATTACTTTCGGGGTTCGTCTTGAAAATTCCGGTCGGGGATGCTCGACCGCTCACGAAATTTCCGAATTCTTCACACTCCACATATTGTAAAGATCCATTAGAAAATAATTTACAAATTCTCGGCCATTGTCGGAATGCAGGATGACCGTTGCACCAAATTAATGTTTTTTGCATTATGCATAATTTGAATGCGGCTGAATGAGAGCATAGTAGGTATTAAGGTGGCTCAGATGGTAGCTACGTCCCCCTGTCCCAGGGGTCCCTTGATGGTAGCCAAGCCCCGCTGTCTTTAGGGAGCCCCGATGGTAGCTACGCCCCCTACCACAAGACCCCCCCGATGGTAGCTCCGCCCTGTACTAAGGGTGCCTATCCCAAGGTGGCCCCAATGATTGCTACGCCCCCTTCGCTTAGGGGGGTTCCAATGGAGCCCCCGATGGTGCCTACGCCCCCCTTACCAAGGACCTCCTTTTTTTGTACTTAGGGGGTCACGTGATCGTTCTCAGCTAAAGTTGGACCGGGTACGTGACGCTGTCGAGATCTAGAATTTTATTTTATTTTCCTTTAAAAAAACCTAAAATTCCAGACGGGGAACCCTTCGATTACATGTCGAGAGCTCTTACCAGTTGAGCTATCCGAGCTTATACAAATTTCCTTTCACTTTATCTATATCCATTGAGCCACATCGTCTATCATACGGTAAATTTAAATGCTGTAAAGCAGGATCTTTGTATATCGTCGGTGAAATGTGTTAACCTGCTAACTCCATTTGGAGATAGCAAGTATTATTGAGACAACATGTTTTATGTATATTCTCAATAATACCTGCTGTCTTCGAATTGTTTAATATAAATTCCGAAAAACAAGCGTTCTAATAGTCTCTTCTAAAATTTAGCCAAATGGAGTTAGCAGGGGCCCGTTTCATAAATGTTGATCAAAAATTGTAAAATTAAAAAATAAATTACTTTATTTATCCTTGCTGTTAAGGTATTACTTTATCTATCCTTGCAGTTAAAGTGCTCCTTGAAAAAAAAAGATTTTGTGAAACAGAAACTTGTCACTTTCTCAAAGCTTGCCATAAATTTACTAGTAATACTAGTACTTGTCACTTTTATGAAACATGCCACAAGTTAACACATTTCACCGACGATATATTTCTTTATACAGGCTGTCCCATTTAAAACTCCCCAGTCCAGATTTCTCCGAATTAATTACTGTGATTGAAGAATCCTCGAATAGGTCAGGGGCACAACGTTTCAGATTATTCTCAGGTTCCGGCGCTTTAAAAGGTATATTTAGGCCTCTCTACAACTAACCGCTTACCTTTCAATTTATTGCAGTTTTGACCGTAAAAACGATAATTTTCTATTTTCAACATAATCCACATTTTCTCATGCTGTGTCCCATAGAAACCATAAAGGCAAACATGTAATTGCTAAAATTAAACTTAAAATTACGTTGTTGCTTTTGATTGCTAAATAGCGCAAAAGACTTAAAACTGAATGTATGCGACACTGTTATTTTTCATGAAATGATATAATTAACATAATAAATGTTGGATATGGCCACCATTCATTGCCATGCAAAAATACAGACGATTTTCAAAACTGTTCTCCTTCCTCCAATTTCAATAAGTCTAATTTCAGCAATGACATGTTTGTTTGTGTGGTTTCTGTGGGACACAGGGACACAGCATGAGAAGATGTGGATTATCTTGAAAATAGAAAATTATCGTTTTTACGGTAAAAACTGCGAAACATTAAAAAGTAAGCGGTTAGTTGTAGAGAGGCCTCCAATACCTTTCAAATGAGGTATCACTCGACCAATAGTGCCATTTAAGATTTTGGGGCTAACAGCCCCCTCGCGAAGAGGGCGAAGCGCCGGAACTTGAAAAAAATCTGAAAACATGTGCCCCTGGCAAATAAAATCGATCTGTTTGAGAATTTTTCAACCACAGTAATCAATTCGGAGAAATCTGGACTGGGGAGTTTTAAATGGGACAGTCTGTACATTATTATTCTTAAGGTGGCAAAATTACATGTAATTTCTCCATAAGCGGTTTTGCTAGCTATGCAGCAATAATACCAAACGAAACGAATTAAAATTTTAACGCCACATACATGAAGCCTTCGTTAATAAAATATTATAATTTCGCTATCATATCACAAGTACATTTAAAGCAATCCAATTTTAATTAAACCTCTGCACAGTTATCAGAAAGATCACCTAAAATATGAGGTTGTGCCTGAACGGCTGCAATCAAAATCCAATATGTTTTGTAAATGATTGTTGCCTTCATGATCAGACTAGAAACAATGTTCTAACTTTTCATTATTATAAAATTAGACAGCACAACTGTAATCTCCATAAGACTCAATGCAAATCGTAGTTCATTCTTTTACGTGTAGAGGTTCCTAGTCTTCATACTTTTGGGTAAAGCGGCTGTTTAAAATCGTAGGGCACAAAACTACTTTCCTTTTCCTGATTGGTTGAGAGCGTTACGTACACGTGACGATCAAAAGTGGCAAGTCTGTCGGCCGTATTCATAGTCGCTCGCCAGCGAGTCGCCAAACTTTCGCCGTTCGCCAGATGACAATTGTATTGCACAGTCAGTCGCCCAGAACGTCGCGCATGCGCCGCCGTAGCTACAAGCAATGGCGAAGCGCCGGCGACGCGCTGGAGATGGCTAGCGGCATCTCCAGCGACTGGCAGACGTGAATTGTATTGCAATGGATCGTGACTTAGAAATATTGCACAATGCAAATCGAGATATTAGGGATTTACAAATAGGCATGCCGCGGCGGTGAGTACTCCTTGACAACCCCCAACTTTTTTTGGGTTTTAAATACCCTTTTCAATTCTCTATTGAACAAAAGTAAAAAATTGATACTTTACATAACTTTTTTTTTAATTACGTTTTACATTAAAAATAAAAAAAATATTCCTTGAAAACAATTGAACAATAACTGTAAATTTGGAAAGCAAACAATGGAAAAATGAAAAACCATTTAATAAAATTTAACGCAAGTGCTCAAATTGCCACCTGCCAAGTTCGGGACTAATCTGCGCCATTTCACCACGGATTCCTAGTGAAATAGTATTTTTTAAGGAATAAAAATTTAATTTTTTGAAGTTAAACGTAATTTTTTCAAAAAAAGTTATGTAAGGTATCACTTTTTTACTCTTGTTGAATAGAGAATTGAAAAGTGCATCTAAAACACAAAAAAAATGTTGGGGGTTTCTATTTAAAAAAAATTATGATGGTGTTATAGTTAAAAAACAGATTACGTTATCATGAAAATTTTCATCTCAAAAGATGGCAATTTGAAAACAAAAATCGACCTATTCGAGCGTTTTTCGCAAAAACATTACATACCCACCTAACTAAATTATGAATTTTGTGCGGAACTATATGATCACGCCGAGTATCGGCATGTGAAACGTACCTAAGTAAGGGCATTTGAATATTATTGTAGGTACATACGAGACATGGACAATCCCATAGAAATTTATAATGAATTGGAGTTTAGGAAGCGGTTTCGTTTTACAAAGGCTGTAATACTTGATGTTTTAATGCCAATGGTAATGCATCAGGAACAAATTACTAGGAGAGGATTGCCTGTTCCTCCCTTATTAGGTCTCCTGATAACACTACGTTTTTACGCAACTGGCAGTTTTCAGGTAAGTTTTTTCATTCTCCGATTGAACTGTGCAAGAAGAATACCGGGTGTGCCAACTAAAATTTGTACCCCCAACAATTCCAATTTCGAAAGACTCAGAAGAAATTGCTCGAACAGGTCAATTTTGTCATTAAGAGACCAAATTGTACCAAACTTTCATCTTCGATTTCACCCCCTTAAAAAAATTTAATTTTAAGTCACCACCTGCACTTTACCAATTAATAATTATTAATATAGATAAGGGCGAACCCACGTTTCGATTATCCAAAATTTTGATTATCCGAACTTTCGATTATCCGAACTAGTCTCGGTCCCAGTTTATGACAATTGCTGAGCATATTATTCAAAATATTTTTTATAATCTGGGCTTTTTCTGTTTCCTAAAAAATGTTTCACTACCTCCAAGCGTTCTCTTCGGTTAAGAGGGTTCTCCAGTGGCATGTACATTTCTGCCGGTCGAAGTACATTTTCCTGCAATATATATTTTTTTAATTCACAAATTTCAAAAAATCGTTCTGTAGCTGCAAACATCTATATTTTATCAACACGCCCATAAAATGTGAACGAAAAATCTTCAAAAATAAAAAAGTTACATTCAACGGCGCGCAGAAATGCACAGCAATGTACGGCGTTGAATGTAACTTTTTTATTTTTCGTTGAAATTTTATGGGCGTGTTGATAACATATACATCTTAGCAGTTACAAAGCGATTTTTTGAAATTTGTAATTTAAAAAATATATATTGCAGGAAAATGTACTTCGACCGGCAGAAATGTACCTGCCGCTACCCTCTTAATGCTCGTAATACGCAAGTGAGTAGATGACCATGACTGCTTATTAAATAGATAGCTGATTCTATTACTAATATTATGCATTAGCATTATATAATTTGCAATACATATTTATCAAGTTTTATCGAAAAATGTAAGCAGGCAGACGAATTAAATACCATGTGAATAATTTGTTGCGTTTGAATACTATTGTAGGTACATACGAGACATGGACAATCGATTAACAATGGAAAGGTACAATACGGCTGAAATGCCAAACTATAATTTCCTTTCCGCCCTTGAGACACTTAGGGTAGGGGGTACTACACACTCCCACCTTACCTTTTCTCTTGGGGTGGCTCCAGCCGCACCACGTCACTAAAAAACTAATTCTTTACTAAGACGGGGCTTGCTCCTAACGATATGTTTCTTGTATGTATGTACATAGTGTAATTGTATTGTTATGCGTGTTAAATAAACGGGTCATCACCCAATAGCGGATCTTACGAGTATTTTGTGTCCACAAAAAAAAAAAACACTATTTTTAGGGAAGATATACTTTACTTTATACTTTATATATTTTTTACTTGTCGAATTAAGCTAATTGAAAAATAAATAGTTCTGAAACTCTAATGCTGTTCCGTACATTTTATTTCAGTATCTTACAGACGACTTTTTACAATTTATAGTGGATTGCATAAATAATTATCGAATTATCAGGTGATTCATTTTAAAATTTTATCAATTTTATTTTATTCACAATTAATTAAAAAAACAAAGTTTTTCGCACCTACTATCAATATAATTCATTCTAAAGTTTCAAAATACATTAAAAACATCGATATTTATTTTTTTCCAAGACCTAATTGCATAATTTGCCAGTATCTACATAAACAATAAACAATGCATAGCAATGAACACGTGTTCGTTGCGGCGATTACACAAAACTTGTGATGTAAAGAAAGGAACTGGGCATGCTTGAGTCACTGGCGGAGCGCCAGAATGGAGATCACTGAGCGATTGACTATGCAATGCAATCCAGACGCTGGCGCTTCGCCGGAGCATCTCCCGGCGCACGCCGGGACCAACTTTTAGCGAGTCGCTGGAGAGCGACTATGAATACGGCCGTGTATGTTTGACGGCCGAGCGATTTGTTTAGACATATGGTCGCTTTCTACTTATTTCACACTCCAGGGTGTATTGCACCCTAAATTGTTTTACAACTACCGTTAGTTACTAGGCGGTCACTTGGTCGGCTTTTCTGCCCGACTTACAGAAAAAAAAAATCTAAATCTAGAACCTAGAACTATGAAAGAAGACTTAAAATTACAAAAAATAGTTATACATTATAATATACATTTTATAGTTATAATTCCCTGATAATTTCAGACATGATTATAATTATTGAATTAAACTTTTCAGAACTCATTTGATATAATTATACCACGGCCCGCTGTATCTAATCCCCGTAAAAAATGCATTATGAAAATGTTTCAGAGGAAACGCCAACTTCGGCCGTTGAGGACGCCACACACTGGGAATTTAAATCAAATGCGACGTTTCGAAGATGACAGTTTATGACACTCAAATTTTAGGTGACGAAGAAAAGACTAGAAGTGAATGTAGAGAAAACAAAAATGCTGGTGTTCAATAAGAGAAAGAGGAAGAACGAAGAGAGTGATTGGAGGTGGGAGGGAGAAGTAATAGAACAAGTAAAAGAATTCAAATACTTGGGGTATGTGTTCAATGAAAGAGCCACAGATAAGGCACATATTAGAGAACTGGCAAGAAAAGCGAACAAGGTGATGGATGTGTATGGGGAATAGGAGAGAGAAGGTGGGGAGGCGATTTTAAGAGGAGAATGATGATGTTTGAAAGTCTTATTGAAAGCGTGTTGTTGTACGGAGCAGAGGTCTGGGGATGGAAAGAACAAGAGGAGATAGAGAGGGTGCAAGAGAAATATCTGAGGGAGGTGCTAGGGGTGGAGAGAGAAACGCCAGGGTACATAGTGAGAGAAGAATGCAAGAGGAATAGGTTGAGAGTGAAAGCGGGAAAAAGAGCGGTCAAGTTCGAAGACAGGATGGAAGGGAGGAAAGAATGTAGGATACTAAAGGAGTGCTGGAGAGAAAAAAAGAAGAATTCAGAGGAGAATGATAGGGAGTATTACTACAGGAGTAATGGGTATGCAAGCAAAGAAATAGAGAGACTGAGAGAAAGAGGCGTGTGGATGAATGTAGAACTAAGTGAAAGAGATAAGGATACGGATAGACAAGAGAGGAGAGAAAGAATTAGAGAATCCAGATACAACGGGAAGAGAGGGAAAATAGGTATTGGGCAGAAGATGGAGGAAGAATGTGTAGAATGTGCTATGAGGAAAGAGAGACGATTGAGCATATGTGGAACGAGTGCAGTGAGATGAAACAAAGAGAGAGGAAAGAAAGAGAGGAAATACTGAATGTAGATGGAAGGGAAATTAAATGGATGAAAGAGGTATGGAAGAGGAGGGAGAAGGGAGAAGAGGAAAGGGGAGGGGAGAAGAAATAGAGACTTTTATTTAGTTTTTTTATTATTATAATTGTTAAGTTACTTGTATATGTATAGGAATCAGAAAGCCCGTAGGGCAAATAAAGATTTATCATCACATGTAAGAAAAGTTAAGCTCAATTTTTTTCCTTCTAATATGCCAAGATCGTATTATGC
Organism: Diaperis boleti; assembly: GCA_963583935.1. NCBI lineage: Eukaryota > Metazoa > Arthropoda > Insecta > Coleoptera > Tenebrionidae > Diaperis > Diaperis boleti. Next base: position 31,377,712 of record OY757245.1, on the reverse strand, counting down.
TATGAGCTTGACCAAAGTTCGGATTCTTTCTTTCAGGTAGAAGACGAGAAGTTGAAATCTTAATGTAGAAATAATTTTTATTGCTTACTTTCACATTTACAAGATGAGACAGAAACAGCGAATAAAAAATAACTCCCTATACTTTATTTATTATAATTTTAAAACTTTTTGCGACAGTGGTTTAGTCTTCAAATTATTATATGTAACCATTATTAGATCTTCGTTTACCAAAATTTGCCAAAACAGGTTTTAAAAGTTTTTTTAATATTAATTCAGATATCATGATTTTATGGTTCAGATCTTCACATGGCAGAAAATTAGAGGTCCTGATTGGAACTCCATAGTGGCTCTTGGATTACAGTTTAGAGACAAGTACTGCAAAACATCAAGTGTCACTTTAATGATATTCTATCTATGAAGCTTGTAAATTCTCTTGTAGGATATTTTAGTTTTCCTCTATCTTATAGGTGAATCAAATCCATCAAGGGAGTTGATTTTGCACTGGTTAGTAGTGCATCCAGACAAAATTCACATTCTAGCCTTTCTTCGATTGTTAGAGAAATATATCCAGCTAAGAAAGCTACTGATGCAGAGTTGATATTAGGATATATGGTGATATTAGTTGACAAAATAATATCTTTCATTTGATTAATTATGTTGTCAGGTAAATTTATACTGGATGTTCCATTGGTAGTATTTTCTTGAATCCTACCAACTCGACTAAAGTGGCTGCAATCTGTATAGACATTGGCAGATTCTGATGTTGTTACTAAACCAGACTGAATAATTCTCTTAATTGCTGCTCGTGCATCGGTAACATCTTGGGAACCACCTGCTAAACGGATGTTACTGAACATTGACTCTACTGCATCTGAACTGAATGTTCGTGTTAACACATGTTTTCTCTAACAGATATTTTATGCATTCTGCAGTACTTTTGGCAGTGAACATCAGAGTTTCAGTTGGCAGTTTCAGTTTCTTTGGTTAATCCTGCCATTTTATAGAATATAATAATAATAATAGAATGAATTAACATAAGCAGGGAGAGTTTCCAACATCCATTGCAAACGATCATCATTTATGTCTGTGTATGGAGCGGCGCTTTTGTCTAGTTGTCGGATATGCTGAGTTTTATCATTGACGTCATGTATTTTGAAAAATGTGTACATCGTCTCCATGAATTTTACAGTTTCTTCAGCAGCTAAAAAATATGGATTTTTGTATTTAACCAAATAATTAATTGCTGCCGTCACTTGTGGAGAAAATATTTCTACAGCTCGACGAACATTCATTTTCTCCAAATTACTTGGATAAATATGCTTTCTGGTTAGAAACTTTACTGGTTTAATAATCAAAGTCTGTTGCATTTCATATATTTTTTTCAGGAATTTTGACGAAATAATTCCCTTGTCAGAATGCATATCGTGGTCTAAAAATATGTTTCTTAAATTTTTAACAACATGACAATAATCAAAACTCAAAAATAGTGGGATGTTGGGTTCAAATGGATGAGGAATTTGAGTCATTAAATCATTATTTGATGCTAAGTTTTTGAAAAGACCCACATTAGATTTGTGGTTGTCAGTAACAATTCTCAGTATGGTAAATCCACACTGATGTAAAAGTTTAAGAACCTTTAAAGTCAGGTTTAAAAAGTCAGCATTTGGCAAAGTTCGATGGAAGAAATATGCAACAGGAATTGTATATTTTTTATTATACCTGCATCACAATCGCCGTTTAAAGCACGCCTGAGCGTGCGAACACAGGCGACTAAAGCACGGCGAGCTTTAAAGGTTGTCAAGGAAATATAGGTATCATTATAACTTCATCAAATGAAAACTTTTCATATTCCTTCAGGTATGGGTCTTTTGACTTCGATGGTAGTATTTTGGATTCCGCTTGTTCGGCCAATGCTTCTATATCGGGTGAAATCTCGTATTAACTCATTTTTCCTCGATTTTTGCTGACACGACTAAATGCGATGACAGACGTGGACGCGAGAAAACCGTAAACAATAATTGTCGTAACTAATGGCAATATTATTACGCCATTTCGATTTATCACGATAAAAAATATTTCTAAGTTTTTAGTGCTTAATTTGTTTCCAGTATTGCTGGTATAATAAAAAATAGCGTAAAGTATTCGTGGATAACTGGTTTTTAAAACACTTGCTCTATGCCGTCGTGCTCGAAAACTAGCGCGTGTTTTAAAGACCTTGTTATCCACTCATACTTTAATTTACTATTAACACAACATCTTATTTGCTAATGTTGTTTTTTTACCAAATAACTCAGTACTCTCATTGGTTGTTTCCATTCCATAGAATTTGTCTTCTGCTCGACTGTAATGCAGTTTTTCTTTTATAGACATGTCGTCAATAATAAGACTGCAAATTCTTTCAATTGGCTGCAATAATTCTGCCTCTGCTTTTAGACGCGCTTCTATCAATCTCGTAACTTCTTGTCCATTCCCGAGGTACCGTTGCAATGTGCTTTTGCTTGGCAATTTTAAAATAAATGATCTCCCGTAATTATATCCTTTTGGTGAAGATATTCTCCAGGCAATGCATAATCTCACACTAATTTCTGACCACCTGGGCTTCTGTCTGTTATAATTGGTTATTTGGTCTAACAAAAATGTCGCTTTTGGATCGTTTTTTTCCGCATCGGTTTTGATTTTTTCAATCAAAGCCGAATTATAATCTTGATTATCTATTTTGAATTGCATTTCTTGCAACTTTTTTTTTTTTTTTTCAGATTCTGTTCGTCGAGTCGTCTTATTTTAATTTTCAACATTTTAATTTGATTTCTCAATTTTTTAAGCTCATCATTACTAATAATTTCAACTTGAATATTTTTTTCACTTTTTGAGGATGTATCGGCAAACGGTAAATTTGAGACTTGAACGGTGGGAGGTTTAAGTTCAGGAAAATTGAGAATTGCGGGATGGGGCAAACCAGGGTTCTATAATAAAAAAAGTAAATTAAATTATTTGTATTTGGAACTATCAAACATAAAGGTTGAAGAGGGTCCATATTCTCACATTTGGGTTGAAGATAGATGAGGTGATAAATTAATTAAACACAGTCATTCCCAAAATAAAATTAAATTTAATGCGACCTACATGTAAGTTTCGGCCATCTTAAATAAAATATGTAAATGGCCATTCTCAAGCTGTAAGATAAAGATTACATAGTTGACAAAATACAAGGTGGAATGACTTACCCTTATATAAAATTAAAAGAAAAGAAAAGATAATTTAACAATAATAACTACATACTAGTGGATGGTTATAGATAAATATTAAAGCCAGTCTTCGACCACATGGTCGTCGACTGGATCAAGATTGAAACGGAAATGGACCTATCTGACAGTTCACTAACCTGCGTAAATACAACAAAAGAGAAAAGTTGCTATTGGCGCTAAATATGAAAATTTAAAATATACTAAGTGACATAGAAAAAAGAACACCCAGTAATAATGAATATTTTGCGGCAATTTTCTAGCAATATGTTTGTTTAAGTTAAGATGACAAACGATCAATTTTTCAGCCATATTGATCCACTGGTTTTTGTGGTATCGTATCTTTCCAAAAGAAATCCAATAGACGCTAATGGTCTTCTCTAGCTACATTTTTCATTTAGGCGTTGTGCAGTACATTTTGAGGAGCTTCTTTATTTTGTTCATTATGCCTAGAGCTAGAAGACGCCAAAATTTTCGCCATCTTTGCGAGTTAGATAGAGGGGGAATAGTGAGCTTACGAGTGGCTCGGTTGTACTTTAGAGAAATAGCCACTAGGACGCAAAGAAGTTTACACATGGTGGCAGTTTGTTGTCGGGCATGGAACCAGGAAGGCCGTATACGAAGAGCGAGAGGTACAGGACGTGTCAGAAGAACTACACAACGTGATTATTGCCGCCTTAGACTTTTGGCTCTACGGGACCGTTTCACTTCCACAAGGGCTATTGCGGACCAGTGGTTTGAAGAACGTAGAAGGCCTATTGGGATGCGAACCGTTTATCACCGAATCAGATGTTCTGTACTTTTTTCATACCATACTCAATTTCTGTTACCTCTCACTCCCGGACATCGTTGTGATCGTCTGGCGTAGTGCAGAGAACGGCTAAATTGGGATCTAGAATGGAATACGGTTGTTTTTAGTGATGAATCTAGATTCTGTTTGGGTATGCATGATGGCCGTGTAAGGGTGAAGAGGCTAAGCGGTGAAAAACGAGATCCTCAATTTTCTGTGGAACGGCATGTGCACCACACAGTTCGAATTGTGGTATGGTGAGCTATTGCCTACGGAAGTAGGTCACCTTTGATCTTCATCAGAGGCAATATGACCGCCGTGCGTTACATCCAGGGGGTGGTAGAACGACATGTTCCACCCTACATTCGGACGCTCCCCAACCGCCTTTTCCAACAAGATAATGGTCGACCACATGTAGCCAGAGTTACGTTGAATCATTTTGAAGACCATCAAGTCGATTTGTTGTTTTGGCCACCAAGATCTCCCGAGCTTTCACCCATTACACAAGTCTGGAATATTATGGGAAGAATATTAGTCCGCTTACCCCATCCTCCACAATCTTTAGCCGCACTTTGGCATGAGTTAAAGGTAGCCTGGGATGAGGTATCTCAGGAGAAAATTTATCATCTCATTAAGAGTATTCCGAAACGTGTTGATGAGTGCATAAGACATCGTGGAGGAACAACACATTATTCAGTTTTCTCTTGATCTAACTGTTTGATTTTTCTTAAATATTGATCGATTAGGTACTTAGCTAACCCTAATGTACATGTATACCAAAAATTGCCGCAAAATATTCATTGTTACTGGGTGTTCTTTTTTCTCACTTAGTATACAAAGGTGTAATATGAGTTGAGGTTAACAAGGTGCAAAAATTAAATTTAACAAAATACAATGAATTAAACGACGATTTGATGTTGTCTCGACAAAAAATAAAAAAATATATATTATGATTGATCCTTATTTTTATTTTTAATTGATTTGAAAATGAGAGGGGTAATTTTTAGGTTAGGAAAAAAGGTAGTTTCATTTAAAAGAAGGTCAACATTATGGGAAAAAGCTTCAGTGATATAAATCTTTTCGAGGGTGTCAGTTAGGGGGAAAGTATGAGAGATGTGGAGTAACAAAGGTTTTCTAAGATTATCATGTATGGAATGGATGACATGGGAGGCAAAAGCAAATTTGGAAGGGTCTGTGGGGTTGGGATCAAATATGGAAGAGGAAGAGATAAGTTTGAAATGTTCGTTGACTCTAGTATTGAAGGATCTGCGTGTACGACCAATGTAAAAACAGCCACAAGAACAGGAAAGTTTACATACCCCACTATTGTGTATGGAAGGAATGGAATCTATTTTGTGGGAGAGAAGTGATTTAATGTTATTGAAAATTTTGAACGAAATATTAATGTTAAATTTACTAAAGATTTCTTTGATCTTATAGGAAAGAGGGTTGTAGTAGGGTAACGTGAAGTATTGAAGGTTGTTGGAAGGGGGAGAAAGAGTGGTGTATTTGTTAATATTAAATTGTAGTGATTTAAAAAAAAACATCCGAAGGGGATAATGGAGTCGAGAGGAGTCTATGGAAAAAGGAATTGAAGGCGGCTAATTTGTGTTGGATAGGGTGGTTGGAATGAAAGGGGATAACATGGTTAGTGGTGGTCGGTTCACGAAAGATATTAAAAGAGATTTTATCAGAAGATAGGGTTATCAAAAGGTCAAGGAAGGGGAGAGAGTTGTTGGTGGAAAGTTCATGAGTGAAATTTATATTGAGGTGAATAGAATTCAAGAAATCTAAGAAAAGTTTTAAGTCGGACGATGACCCATTGAAGATGGCAAAAATGTCGTCGACATAGCGTTTATCGAAAATAATATGTTTTGAGAAGAGTGGATTGGAGGAGATATATTTGGTTTCTAGATTTTTAAGGAAAATTTCAGCTAAAATGGGGGAAAGAGGAGAACCCATACTCAGGCCTGTTTTCTGAATAAAAATTTGATTATTAAAAATGAAGAAGTTTTGTGAAAGGCAATGTTTCAAAAGGGTAATAATATCTGCAAGAACTAAACGTTCAAAATTAGAATTGGAAAAAAGAGACTCTACTAAAGGGATGCATTCGGAGGAAGGTATAGATGGAAGAAGGTTGGAGACATCAAAGGAGACGAGGAACGAACCCGGGGGGATGTTGTATAAGGAAAGGAGGTGTCGTGTGAGTTCTGCGGAATTCTTTAAAGAAAAGGGTGAGCTGTAATTGAAATTATGCCTAATGAAGTAGTTCAAAAAGAACGAAATGTAGTAAACTGGGGAGTTGATAAAGAATACTATAGGTCGGATTGGGACGTTAGGCTTATGGATCTTGGGGAGGCTGTATAGGATTGGGATTCTAGGATTGGAGAGTAATAAAGAAAAAGGGGTCTTGTTAAATATGGAAAGAGTAACAGTGCATTTGTTGACAATGGATCTAGTAAGTTTCATAAAAGGAAGTAGGGGGTTCTTGGTGGAAGTTATAAAATCATCAGAAGAAAGGAATTGGTTGGTCTTGTCTATATAAACTTTCCTGTCCAAAATGCCAGTACAGGAGCCTTTGTAGGCTTTTCAAATAATAAGATCGTCTTTTTTAATTCTATTTTTAAGGGTTCTGATAGTATTATTGTTGGAGTAATTCGGAATGGGGGTGGGGGATGGTAAGTGAGGGTGAGAAAGGATATTGGAGATGTCATTAGCAATGGATTAACGTTATCGATTTTAAGTGAATTAAGGATATTTTCTGAATGTGCGAGAACAGATTTAAATTCTTGGTCATCAATTAAAAATAAAAATAAGGATCAATCATAATATATAATTTTTTATTTTCTGCATCTCTGTTGCAACTGTCGAGACAACATCAAATCGTCGTTTAATTCATTGTATTTTGTGAAATTTAATTTTTGCACCTTGTTAACTTCAACCCATATTACACCTTTGTATTTGTAATTTTCATATTTAGCGTCAATAGCAACTTTTCTCTTTTGTTGTATTTACGCAGGTTAGTGAACTGTTAGAACTGGCTTTAATATTTATCTATAACCATCCACTAGCATGTAGTTATTATTGTTAAATTCTCTTTTCTTTTCTATTAATTTTATATAAGGGTAAACTAATCTTTATCTTACAGCTTGAGAATGGCCATTTATTTTATTTAAGATGGCCGAAACTTACATGTAGGTCGCATTAAATTTAATTTTATTTTGGGAATGACTGTGTTTAATTAATTCATCACCTCAACTATCAAACATTACTGTCTGGACTGTTGGGAAAGGAGCTTGGAAAGGTGTGTTGACGTCTGACGAGGATTTATCAAAGGAGGAATTCGAATGAGAAGGACGTTCATTGCACTAAAATGAATTATGTTACATTTTACTAACTTTTCAAAGGAATGCATATAAAAGGAAAAAGAAAATGTTTTCATTAAAAATAAGTAGGTGCATAAGGATCATGGCAATTTTCTCTTTGCCTGCAAAAAGTTTATTTTATGATGAGCACCGTAGGACGTTGGTGCAATTTCTCTGCACCACACGTATGTACCTACCACCGCAGTAACTAGTTCTGTGAATGAAAGAAGTATGACTCAACATTTAAATTTTGAAGAATTTGGTATACTTCAAGAATACTTTCACATAATTTATTATTTATGATTGCTTAAGGGGTGTGGTTTGTGACCCATTACACTGTGAAGCTTTACTTATTGTGTTAGCTTCTTTACTCCATAAGACTCGTGGCCTTACAGGATAATTTTACTTTTTCCTAGTAAAAGGAAGTCTTAGACCCGCACATTTTTCTTATAGCAGTCCCAGTGTCCCCAACTACCCAACCGCTATGGCCCTAGCCCATTCGCGCCGTGCTTTGAAAAGCGGTTGTTAAACCGAAACGTAACAGTACCTACAGAAATGCTTGTCCCCATTAACGAAAAACATTGCATGAAAGACCCAATCAATTTATTACAACTTTTGAATATCCATCATTACAATAGAATGAATAATAACAACAAGGTTATTATATTTCACGATTAAATACATCCAGCATTTGAAGGCCAATCACAAACTTCTAAAGTTTCGTTGAAATGCAGCCCAGCTGGACAATCAAACAAGACTTCCTCTCCATGATCGCATTTGTAGAACTTGGTACAGTCGGTTTCATGGGGCAAATGAACTGTGTGAGTTAGAGGATCGGGGAAAGGACATCTGGAACTTGGACTTGGTGACGGTGAAGGCGAAGGCGAAGGTGTAGGTGAAGGTGAAGGTGAAGGTGAAGGTGATGGTGAAGGTGAAGGTGAAGCTGAAGGTGAGGGTGAAGATGTTGATGATGGTGTCGATGGACTTGAAGCTCGGCAACCAGCAGCCCAAGGCCAATCGCAAACTTCTAAACGTGGATTGAAATGGAGACCAGCAGGACAATCGAGTTCTATTGGCACTCCATTGGAGCAAGAATAGAATTTCGAACAGTTGGTTGGATGAGCTAAATGTACGGTGTAATAAAGGGGACCAGGAGGAGGACATCTTGAAGGTAGGGAGGGTGAACTCGTTGGACTCGGGCTAGTTGATGACGTAGTAGAAGAAGCACTTGTTGGTGATGACGATGAAGAGCTCCCTCCCGCTGTGCAACCAGCAGCACTAGGCCAATCGCACACTTGGTAAAGCGCATTGAAGTGAAGACCGGCAGGACAAGTAGTCAAAACCTTATTTCCATGACTGCATGTATAGAACTTGGAGCAATCGTAGTGGTGTTGAATATGGACGGTTGAATTTATGGGATCAACTGCAGGACAGCTGGTCGGAATAGGCCATATGGGTGTGCTAGCAGCTTCTGTAAACATTATATTTTCGTTTTAACTAAATTTATTACTTAATCAAACTGTTTACCTGAGAAACCAAAGTTGGCCGCTGTTGATAAGAGTACCAATCCAACGATGTTGAATATAGCCGTCATGATTTTTAAATGTCTATACTACAAAATCTTGATTTGTACTTATAGACACAAACCTCGGATGTTTGTTGTATCCCAAGAATATAATTTTCCTTTTATACCATTTGTGGAAGTGGTTATCTGCTCATAAGCTTCAGGAATAAACTTTTTTTACGATAAGAAACACTCTCAATTTGTAGATAACTTGTTTAAAAGCAACCAGATAATAAAAATATTAACCAGAAGAATGTTGATAAATCCAAGTGGACTAAATTTAAATTAAAATTTAAATATATTATCTAAGTCGATAAATAACAAATGGAACATGATTCGGCAGAACACTACTGTCATCATCAGCCCTAATTTAACAAGAGATTAATGATACAATTGATGAATTACAGAGGGGTTCTTACCTTAAAGAATATTGAAAATTATTACGTTGACGTTATTTTGGATTAAATTTGACGTTTTGAAAAGGTTACATGATTTTTAAAAGATTTCGTAAAAACAACATTTTATAAAATGTAAAAATTAAAAATGGATCAAGGAGAATCTGGTAAGTTTGTTTTAGTGGTAAAAAATTAAAATAGTGAATTAATAATGGGATTATTGAAGTTATTCTGTTCGTTTAAACAAGATCTGTTTTCCAGTTTCAAGGCTTTCCTTATTTCCAAAGTCTCAAGAAAATATAATTTCCGGCCTTTATTGGATTTATGAATCAATTTGGAATTTGATGGTGAAAAACTATGTTTCGTTATTAATTAAGAGTTTCCGTGATAATTACTGCAATATTTTATTAGTTTAGTATGATCCAGTAGACTAGAAACTAAAAGTCCCGTACCTGAAAGCCAATCACAAACTTTTAGCATATTCTTGAAATACAAACCAGATGGATAATAACCATCTTTATATTCCTAAAGAGCATTTTTATATTCTTCAGACATCGGCTGTGGCCTGGTCACTTGGCAAGGTCCTCGACGATTATAAATCGCATAAGATTCTCGTTATATTAATAGCTATTTTACTGCTTCTTGGGATCACTATAAGTATTATTGTTTATAAAAATGAATGAATATGATTAATTGTGTTTGGTGCCCGAAAATTTATTGAGTAAGTTTGTACTTAGTTCAGTCCGATTTATACTTTTTGACGTTCAGTCTTATAAAGGTTAAGTAAAATTCTAACTTTAGTTGTCACAGAAAACTGATCAAGTTTCAAGCTATGTATTACAATAAACAATTAAAAACTATTACAATAAATTTACCACAGCTATTTTTATTAAAATTATTACACCTATCAATCTATGTTGATGATATAAAAAATCAGAACTTTGGACCGTTTCGATTAATCGCATATCGATACGAAAAGATCAAAAAGCAATATTCTTATTATCTGGTTGCTTTCAAACAAGTTATCTACAAATTGAGAGTGTTTCTTATCGTAAAAAAAGTTTATTCCTGAAGCTTATGAGCAGATAACCACTTCCACAAATGGTATAAAAGGAAAATTATATCCTTGGGATACAACAAACATCCCAGGTTTGTGTCTATAAGTAGAAATCAAGATTTTGTAGTATAGACATTTAAAAATCATGACGGCTATATTCAACATCGTTGGATTGGTACTCTTATCAACAGCGGCCAACTTTGGTTTCTCAGGTAAACAGTTTGATTAAGTAATAAATTTAGTTAAAAGGAAAATATAATGTTTACAGAAGCTGTTAACAGACCCATATGGCCTATTCCGACCAGCTGTCCTGCAGTTGATCCCCTAAATTCAACCGTCCATATTAAACACGAAGACGATTGCTCCAAATTTTATACATGCAGTCATGGAAATCAGGTTTTAACTCCTTGTCCTGCCGGTCTTCACTTCAATGCGCTTTACCAAGTGTGCGATTGGCCTAGTGCTGCTGGTTGCACAGCGGGAGGGAGCTCTTCATCGTCATCACCAACAAGTGCTTCTTCTACTACGTCATCAACTAGCCCGAGTCCAACGAGTTCACCCTCCGTACCTTCAAGATGTCCTCCTCCTGGTCCCCTTCATTACACCGTACATTTAGCTCATCCAACCAACTGTTCGAAATTCTATTCTTGCTCCAATGGAGTGCCAATAGAACTCGATTGTCCTGCTGGTCTCCATTTCAATCCACGTTTAGAAGTGTGCGATTGGCCTTGGGCTGCTGGTTGCCGAGCTTCAAGTCCATCGATACCATCATCAACATCTTCACCCTCACCTTCACCTTCACCTTCACCTTCACCTTCACCTTCACCTTCACCTTCACCTTCACCTTCCCCTTCACCTACACCTTCGCCTTCGCCTTCACCGTCACCAAGTCCAAGTTCCAGATGTCCTTTCCCCGATCCTCTAACTCACACAGTTCATTTGCCCCATGAAACCGACTGTACCAAGTTCTACAAATGCGATCATGGAGAGGAAGTCTTGTTTGATTGTCCAGCTGGGTTGCATTTCAACGAAACTTTAGAAGTTTGTGATTGGCCTTCAAATGCTGGATGTATTTGATCGTGTTATTATTCATTCTATTGTAATGATGGATATTCAAAAGTTGTAATAAATTGATTGGGTCTTTCATGCAATGTTTTTCATTAATGGGGACAAGCATTTCTGTAGGTACTGTTACGTTTCGGTTTAACAACCGCTTTTCGAAGCACGGCGCGAATGGGCTAGGGCCATAGCGGTTGTGCAGTCGGGGACGCTGGGACTGCTATGAGAAAAGTGTGCGGGTCTAAGACTTTCTTCTACTATTGTGATTCGGCGAGACAAGGCGACTTTTAAAGCGAAAAGTACAATTTCACGTGTAATGTGAGTTTAATCGTTAGAAAACAGACAGAAGGGTCCTTTTATCAAGTAAAGCCGTAGAATGAATTTCCACTGATATATTCGCCGGAAAGAAAAAACGAGGCGTAAAAAGTAAGCCACGTGTAGCCCTTATTTCTATGGGCTAATTTCTGGCTCTGTCCCATGTGTTTAGGTTGTAAGATCTCGCCTGGAGTTTTCGATTTTGGGTTTTGGATGTTTGGAGTAATTGAAATTTGGACTTTTGAGTATCGCTTTGTGTTCCTGTTGGAATTTATTATTTATTTAAGTTCCGTGATCGTCCTCTATGTCCTTGAAGTCCGTGGTCAAGTAAGAGGTTGAAAGAGAAACGACTCGCTACATCTGATGCTGTACGTCGATTGATGAACCCTCAGAAGTGGTGCGAGGGATCTCTTTGTGGGAGGTTTATCATTATAATTTTCGATATCTGGGGATTATTTGTTAATTTTATTTATTATTTGTTTGAGTTGGTAATACTGAATTTCATTTTTAAATGATAGAATTGTAACAACTTCCGGTTGTTGACGTCTTGACACTAAAAGCCACCATTCACAACATACCGACATTTCAAATTTGAAATTAAACCGTTGTGAAATTACACTGAATGGACAGCAGTTTATGTGGACATATTTAGCATTATACCTTTAGTGTGATTATCGCTCTTTATTTCAAGTTTAATTTTTGCTTCGTTTTTCCTTAAATTAATAGAATTTCTATTCACCTAACCTAATTTTCTCTCAGTTGACGTTACGTCAAATAATATGTGTATCCGACTGCAGTCTTACAAGATTACATTAGGTGTTGAGGGGTGTGAGGGAATTTGATCCCCTCACCGACACTTAGACCACACCGCGGGCCCATTGTGTCACCCCCTCGTGTTCCTCATTCCTGTCTCTCATCCAGCCATCCGACATTGTCGAAAAAAGCTAGGATGGTTCCAGGCGAGGTAGAAACAATAATATTATGCCTGATTTATAATAAAACGGTTTATTAATCAGGACATTGTGATAACCCCCTTTTAACATTACCGCCACTTTTTGAATTCGGATATGAAATGAAATGTCAATGACGTCACCAAACGTCACATTTGAAAATTTGAAACAAAAATTTTAAGAGGTTGGCCAATGATCGTCAGACAATGAAAGAAAAAGCAGAGCCCTACGTTGTGTTATTTTTTTGACAAGACAAGCAATGGCGGGACATGCAAACTTACCCAAACGAAACAAACCCCAGATTCTTTGGATACATGGCGAGAGCTAATCAGGAGTGGAGCGTAAATTGATAACACAAAAAATATGGTTTTAAATGTTTATTAAGTTTTTGTCGTTTTGTGCTTTTGAGTTTTGTGATCTCGTACTGTGGTTCACAATTTCTAGTGACTTCGTATTAAGTTGGTAACAATGCAAATTTGATGGTTTTAACAATAATGATTCGAGTAACAAATTAATTACAAATGACAATTTACAATGATTTTAACAATTATCAATTTAGTTCTTCAGAAACAGTAAACAATAATACAATTTAACAATACGGATGTACATGATGAGCTTTTGCAGTTTACACGAATTTACAACAGACAGATAAAATGGAATATCTACACCAAAAGCGGGCCTCTTCGCACCAGAGAGGGAAAAACAAGAATATTGAAACACGGATTTATCGAAGTTGAGTACATCTGGGTCGGAGCGATGGAAAACATGTAGATCAGATGTGAATACTAAAGCGACGTGAACAAGATAACTCTCTGTAAGTGAGGCAAGATGGTAGAGAGTTGACTATCATGGGGGAGTAGTTAAGTAGTGCCGGTTCTGGCCCACTTTGACCTGAATTGACCTTTGGCCTTGAGAATATAGTGCCGGTTCTGCCCCAGTTGAATGACCCAGTCGTCAGAGGACAAGTCTGAACTTGAGTCTGAACTTGAGTGGAGTTTAGCCTTGAGATTATAATGCCGGTCCTGATCCAGTTTGATGACCCAGTGTTGACCTGAAGTAACCTTTGGGTTGATCGAGACTTGAGCCTAGCTCCCCCCACCCCACGCCCACCTTCGAATAGCTCCCCTCCCATCCGACCGAGTATGCGCGCACATTGTTTATCTTCCTTCACTCCTATACCCTCTTATCTACAAGCTCTTTTATAAATATGCAAGTTTCTTGCTTCCAATTATTCATTTGTAACACGCTCTCTTAAGTTATAAACTATTAATCAGAAAACATGGCTTCATTTTTAAAGGAATTAAATAACCACTTTCATTTACAAAAGTTTGTTAGTTTGAAAACATTAGAAATCAATAAAAAATTTAAAATTAATTCTTTTAGTAAGTGCAACACAGTGTACGGTGAGAAGATAGTCGTGGAAACGGATGCTTTCAAAACCGTGTTACCCCATCGATTCACTGCAAAATTCAATTCTCAAGTAATAGAAGATTTGAATAAGGAAATTACAAGTGGGAAGAAGATATACTATCTAATTAGTGAAGGTGCAGTAGGGCAAACAACCAACGTAAAATTTACTGAAGAATGAAATCTACGAGAAAGAAGGCTTTTAAAGTAGAATTATTATATAAAAAAAAATTAGAAAAGTATCTTAAAGATCTAGATATATTAAAACAAGATATAAACATGTATCAAATACAAAATGGAATTAAAAATATAAAAATATAATGTAGAACGTTGCTTTATAATAAATATATATTTAAAAATGTTGTCGTATTATTTCATTATTTGAATGAGCATACCTTTAATTTTTATATAAAAGAAAATACTAATTGACGTCATAGGCAATATTAAAAGTGGGGATAGATTATATTTAAACTTCAACACATTTCACGAATTGTTTCATATTTAATATTATTTTCAGTGGTGATAGTACAACAAAAAAAAAAAAAATGTGGCAAATGTATAGCATGGATAAGTGGCCAAAAGCAACAGATGTGAATTCAGCTGTTCAACGATTGTGGCATCAATTTCATGATTGTTACTTCGAAGCTTGTCATGCATCAGTTTATGATTCCAACTATGCAAGCCCTGAAATATATAAAGAATGAACAACCAAGTATTCTAATGGAATGAATGATTGCGAGGACTTTTTGGCACAGAAAACTGATCTAAAAGGATTATGTGCTTCGCTCTTTGAACACGAATTAGGTTTATTCATTGAAGACTTGAATCAATTTTTACCATGCAATCTGGAACAACAGTACGTTGGTGCGTTAGAATCCAATTAATTATTAACTAATTGAGTATATTTTTTGTATAATTATAATAAGGCATTGTTTTATTGTGGCAATAATGAAACCAAAACGTGTAAACTTTAGTGAAAATATCGTAATATATAATTTGAATGATAAAGGTGAAGACAGAAGATCTTTTTGGGTTAGTGATAGAGTGTGGTTTGAAAAAAGAATTTGTGAATTGGAACGTATTCTGAAACCAATATTAGAAAAAAAATTGAAGAGAATAATAATTATAAATATGTATTAATATGAGTAAATAAATAAAAGATGTAAATTTAAAAATTGATTTATTAATAAAATAATTAAAAAAAATACAAAATAAAAAGTTTAAACCAATAATTTATCTAAAATTACAACTATAAAAAAAATAAACAAAATACCTATTCTAACACTATTATTAAGAAAAAAATCATTAAAAAACCTATCACTAATTACTGTTCTTTCAGTCTTTTCAGTTCTTTTTTTAATCCTATACATATATTTTTAAAGCTAATATTCTCTTCTTCAAGCTCCCGCATTCGTTTTCGCATGTTGCAAACCCATTGTTCTAATTCTTTGATTTGTTCTTTATATTTTAGATATATAGAACAAGAGGTTTTCATGCAGTTTTTTATTACCTCTACAGCACTTTGGTTTTTAGAAGCACCCACACTATCACCACTCATCATGCTCATTTCACTGGATTGTCTTTGTTCACTGAGCTCGTCGTACATTTTAGCTAAGTCTTTCTTCGCAGGTTGATGTTGAGGCAAAGGCTCCTCTACATCTAGAGACATTAGAGATGGTAGATCTGCATCTCCCACGTCGAAAATTTTTGCATATTCATCTGCGTCGAAATCGTCTAAGACGATTGTAGGTGACTGTAAAAAAAAAAAATAATAATAACATTTAACCACATAAAAACCATCTTTAAAAAAAAATACTTACTTGAAGGACTATATCTTCAATGATGTGAACCTTTGGTTCAGGAGTTTTCTTTAAAGAAAGAGATATTCTTTTTGCCATTGTAGTTCGTTATTATTCACACTAACGCACAGAGAACGAATGAAGTGCTTCAAACCTACTAAAGTTTATATAGGAAAAAAATTAGCAACGCTTACAAATTCATAGGTTCACATCGGTTCACATGGGAAAAAAGGTTAATACACTTCCAAAGGAAGTGTCGTTTATCTTAGGTGAACATACTTTACAGGAAATACTGAGGTGACAAAATGTTAGGGTCAATATATCGCACAGGAAATGCATTTTTGCAGAATTCCAAGGTGAACGCACTTCAAAGGAAGTCTCATACTACCAAAAATGTAATTTGACACCAAAAATGAAATTTGACACCAAGAAATGAAATTTGATACCAAAAATGAAATTTGACACTAAGAAATGAAACTTGACACCAAAAAAATGTAATTTGACACCACAAAATGTCGAGTCAGCAAAAAAATAAACCTGACACTATAAAATGCTGATCCAGCAGAAAATGAAATTCGACACCAAAAGTGGTCGAGTCAGCGAAAAAATGAAACTTGACACCAAAAATTGCTGAATCAACAAAAAAATGAAATTTGACACCAAAAATTATTAATTCAGCAAAAAAATGAAATTTGATATCGAAGTCAAAATCACTGTCTCATGTTGCGGTGTCAAATTACGGTGTCAGGTTACGAAAGGAGTAACAATACAATGTTGACGCAAGGGAACGGAAACATGCATTGATAGATAAGGAGTATGATTGAATTTTTAAAGTTTTTTCAAGGTCGTTTACATAAGACCTTATTTGAGCCGATTTAAAGGTCTATTAAAATAGAACCGAATAAGCGCAACATGTGGGACTTTACAGTATCACCAGAGCTTTGCTACAAAGTCAACATGTTCATATAAAACGGAACGTTCCTTCTGTTCTCCGCTTTAACGCATAATATTCTGTTCGTCAATAGTCCTCTCAACGTTACGCAAGTGTTAGTTTCATTTCAATGTGATCCCACAAAATATGAATGGTCACCCATGAAGAGATACAATAGCCAACTACAGGATCAGCAGATATTTACATACAACGTTACGGGGCAAATGGAACTATCATACAAGCTTAGATTTCTGTTTGGAGATTACGCTTACTGGGAAACTACTCAATGCAAACACATTGCCGAATATTCAACAAATGGTTTGACTGACTACAACAAACTAAAAAGATGTATGAGAAATCCGATGGTCTGGATGTGTACGCTCTTTGTTGTATTTTACCTACTTCTTATCATTGCACAATGTTTGTATTGGTGTTGTTAATTTGTTATTTTAAATCAAATACTTATGTAAATTAGGTACTTCTATGTTTTTCTTAACTCTTACTATATGGGAAAGGTGATCAGATGGAAAAAACAGAAAAAAAGCATATTATTAACACTTTATTTATGGGTCAGTCCCAATTGGGTTCAAAGTTTAAATTTAACTCTTTTAAATACGATAGGTCCTCCCACTGGGGACGTTTCTGCTGTTGGTCATGTTCCTGTTCCTGCTGCTGTTGTTTTTGCTGTTCCTTCTGTTCCTGCTGTTCCTGCTGTTCCAGCTGCTCCTGGCGGAGTTTATGCTCCGCCCAATGGCAGCGGTAGATATGATTTGACAGGCGGTGCGCCAACATAATGTGGTAGCGATTGTAGGGACAGACCCTAACGTCCTCTAAAAAAAAAGATTAGAAAACCAAAACATTAAAATTTTATGTTACCAACCTTCCATAGGATCGTGATAAAAAGGCACCTTAACACCATTAATATGTTTACTCATTTTCATTAGCTTTAATCAAAAGTTAACTGATTTATTTTAAAGAGAAAACTCTTTATATTAGATTCACCTACCACTTTTTACTCCCACTTTTACAATCCCCTCCTTTCTATACAATAAAACTGCTGACGTTACACATTTTCGGAGAAAAACCGCCTACTTTTTACTCCCTCTTTTTACTATCACTATTTTACGCCCACTTTCTACAATCCCCTCCTTTCTTTATAATAAAACTGTTGACGTTATATATTTTCTCAGCAAAACCGCCCACTTTTTACTCCCTCTTTTTACAACCATTTTTTACTCACACTTTTTATAATCCCCTCTTTTCTTTGTAAAAAAAATATATATATTGACGCTAAATATTCTCTGATACTGTATGTATAAATAAAGAAAATTTCATATTAGATGTATTGTGCATCAATTTTTGTACATCGCAAGATCGCAAGATTAAGTGTGGAAACCATGGAGACTGTGACAGAGTTAGCTAAAAATTCGGTGAAATTAGTGCGTGAATATATATCCAAAATTAAATGTGTTGAAGAAGTGAATTCGATTTTGTTGCATGTTAATTACATAATTCGACTACTTCGAAAAGCAATTAAAAACAAAATTCATAAACAAAATGTTTTGGAAAATCTTCTTTCTTTAGAAGCAAATCTCTCTTATTTACAGCATTATCGTCTAAAACTCAAAAAAATGAAAAGCAATATGATAGTCAAAGCTGGGGAAGGGATGTCTGAAAAGTTAAAAAGCAAGATAAATGGATATGTGTCTTGGGAAGAAGTTATTTCATGTTTTAATGGAAGAATTCGTACTGGAATTATTTCCAATTATGATATTAAGGATCCTATAATTTTTCTGAACAGAGATTTTCGATGCTTTTCTCTTAGAATTAAGAAAGAATTGAAAAAATCAATGTTAAAAATAAACGTAAATTTTACTGCTAATTTTATAAAGCCTCATAGTGGAGATATAGATTTAAAAACATTTTCCACAAAAAGTAATCCTATTGATTCATCAACCGATATAAAAAAATGGTATCAAGAAAATGTTACAGAGAAATTAACTAATAAGTTTGCCGAAAAAGATTCTGGATGGGCTTTATATGAAATTTTAGGATTAAAAGTCAATATTAATCAATATGATCCAATTAAATTTGGATATTCCACTTATATTTCAGTTCCAAATTTTATAAAAAATAAACATGCAGTAGTTAATGTTAATAATAATGATAAATATTGTTTTCTTTGGGCAGTTGTTTCATCCCTATATCCCACAAACAAACACTCTGAAAGAAAATCGTCTTATCCGCACTTTAGTCAAGTATTAAAATATGACAATATTGATTTTCCAATTACATTAAAAGATATAAAAAAATTTGAAAAACTTAATAATTTGACCATAAATTTGTATACAATAGGACAAAAGAAAAAAAATTTACCTTGCTCTCTCAGTGACAATTGCACCAACACTAGCAAAACAATTAATTTACTAATGTTACCAGCCGAAAATATAATATTACACCAATTAGAAAATAATTTCAATGATAATCAATTATTATATCATTTTACCTGGATAAAAAATCTTTCGGCTTTTTTAAGTAAACAGCTTTCAACACATGATCATAAGGTACACATATGCGAAAGATGTCTAAATTACTTTACTAACAAAAATTTATTGCAAAAACATAAAACGTATTGTCAAAATCTCAATAAATGCTCAGTAAGAGTGCCCAAAGAGGATGACAAATTTTTATCTTTTAAAAATCATCGTTTTCAAGAGAAAGTACCATTTGTTATTTATGCTGATCTTGAAAGTATTTTAGAAAATTGTTCCAAAATTGAAGGACATCAATCAAAAATTACACCTTATCAAAAACATGTTGCGTTTAGTATTGCTTATTATTTTAAATGTTCTTATGATGATTCACTATCAAAATTTCGCTCATATCGTGGTAAAGATTGTAATCAATGGTTTGTGAATAAATTAAAGTTTATTGCAGAATATTGTGATGAGATATTTAAAGATATATTACCAATGACAGAATTGACTGCAGAACAAAATTCAAATTTTTCAGAAACTAGTACTTGTCATATTTGCAAAGACACTATTTCAAAGGATCAGATTAGAGTTCGAGATCATAATCATCAAACTGGATCATATAGAGGGGCGGCTCACCAAAATTGTAATTTAAATTATAAAGATGAGAATACTATACCTGTTGTTTTTCATAATATGAGCGGTTATGATGCACACTTTATTATCAAAGAGTTGTCAACATCAATCAAGGGAGCAATTAAGTTACTACCCATTAATAAAGAAAAATATATTTCATTCACTAAATTTGTTGATGGTACTAAAGTTAGTTTACGATTTATTGATTCTTTTCGTTTTATGTCGTCCAGTTTAGATAAGCTTTCAGCAAATTTGCAAGACGATCAAAAATTAATTACTAAAGCTCGTTGTAAAAATTTGAAAGAATTTTCTTTATTGAATAAAAAAGGAGTATTTCCTTATGATTATATAGACTCTTGGGAAAAGCTCGAAGAAAAAAAAATACCGCCAAGAGAAGATTTTTATAGTCGACTCAATGATAACGAAATAAGTGATGTTGATTATTCTCATGCCATAAATATTTGGAATACCTTTAATATTGAAACAATTGGTGAATATTCAGATTTGTATCTTGAAACTGATGTTCGTCTTTTGGCTGATGTTATTGAGGCCTTTCGAAAAACATGTCATAATACTTATCAGCTTGATCCTTTGCATTATCATACATTACCAGGTTTAACATTTGATGCAATGTTAAAAACAACAAATATAAATTTAGAACTTCTTACAGATATCGATCAAATCCTTTTTATTGAAAAAGGAATTAGAGGTGGTATTTCTCAATGTTCAAATAGATATGGAAAAGCTAACAATCAATACATGAAAAATGAATATGATCCAACGGAAGCAAATACATTTTTAATGTATTACGATGTCAATAATTTATATGGAGCTGCGATGTCTGAATATCTCCCGTACGCAGGATTTGAGTTTTTGGAAGATTTTTCCATATCCGACATTTTAAATACCCCAGATGACTCTGACGTCGGTTATATTTTAGAATGCGATTTGGAGTATCCCCAACATTTGCATGATATGCATAGTGATTTACCTTTAGCTCCAGAACATATGGTTCCTCCGATCTCAAAATCAAAAATTCGAAAATTGCTCTTAACTTTGTATCCAAAAAAAATTATGTTGTACATTATAAGAATCTAAAGATGTATCTCAGACTTGGAATGAAAATATCTAACGTTCATAGAGTTTTAAAATTTAAACAATCACCGTGGTTAAAAGAATATATAGATTTCAACACAAAACTAAGACAGCAGTCAAAAAATGATTTTGAAAAAGATTTTTATAAGTTAATGATTAACGCAATCTACGGTAAATGTATGGAGAATGTAAGAAAGCATAAAGATATTCGTTTACTAAACAAATGGGATGGTCGGTGGGGTGTGCGATCCCTTATTTCTAAGCCAAATTTTCATAGTTCTGTAGTATTTGATGAAAATTTAACAATTATTGAAATGAATAAATTGGAAGTATGTATGAACAAACCAATCTATGTAGGGTTTTGTATTTTAGATATTTCAAAAACATTTCTTTATGAATTCCATTATGATTATATTTTAAAAACTTTTAATAAAAATGTTAAGTTACTTTATACCGATACTGACAGCTTAATTTATGAATTCCACGTAGACGATATATATAAATATATAAAAAAAGATAGTCATCGTTTTGATACTTCTGATTATAATTTAAATAATATTTATGGAATTGAGTTACAAAATAAAAAAGTTCCTGGATTAATGAAAGATGAAAATAATGGTAAAATTATGCTTGAATTTATAGGTCTGAGATCTAAAATGTATGCATATACAGTTGAATGTGAAGATGATAAAAAAATTGTTAAAAAATCAAAAGGGTCCACAAAATCTGCCATCAGAAATATTACATTTAATGATTACAAAAAAAGTCTATTTGATCGTGAGGTAATTGAAAGAAATCAAAAGCTTATTAGATCCAAAAATCATGTAGTTTATTCTATTCAACAGAATAAAATTGTTCTTAGTCCGTATGATGATAAACGCATCCTTAATTTTCCACAAACTGATACAAAAGCTTGGGGCTATCAATATCATTAAAGGAAAGAAGAAAAAGTGGGGGAAAACGTAAGAGTGGGAATTAGACTGTATAAGACCATTCCACGTAAGAGAATCATGAGTCAGTTAGATACAAATCATGAATTTAAACATTGAAGTTGAATTGGGGGCACATATTGCTTCAGAAAAAGTTTATGTAAGCTATTTGAAAAACGAAATACGTGGATATGAAACGGTTGAATGTAAAAACTTGTTTCGTTCCTTGATTAAGAAAAATTATTATATTATACCTAGCAGTATATTTATATGGATTGCTAGATATGATGCTAACATTTGTTACACTGAAATTGCTCAATTATTGGACAATAAGAAGAAAATGGATAATTATATTGATTCAATTGTAAATATTTGTAATAAAGAGAAACGTGAATACTTAAGTTTTAGTGAACTAACCTCACTTTTGCAAGGACACTGTTTAGAACATAACTTTTCTTTTATAGTGTATGTTTTAAACCTATTATCTTGCTTTAACTTTGGAGGAGCATCATATATGCTTTATCCTGTAACAAATATAAACAAAAATTATAAAAATCTTCAAACTTTAGTTGATGAGTTCATATGCGAAGCAGCTTATCTGGCTAATTGTAAAATATTAAAAAAATTCATTGTAGCTTTAATTATGAGAAATATAAATTATAAGTTTCAACCCTCAAATATAGAACGACATTGCACCATTCTAACTTGGATAAAGAAGAATATTTGTAAAGGAGAACAAAATCCAGAAAGCATATTGGGATGGGAAAATGGACCCCACTCAGCAAGATGGCCGTCTACAGAGCTAAAAGATTATAAAGAAACATTATCTTTGTTGCAATCTATTTCATAATATTGTAAAAGATGAGATATTAAATAAAAGATTTTTATATTTATATTATGTTTATTAAAAACCTTACACCCCTACTACTGTATCATCAAATACAGAAATACATTACTAAATAATCATATAATATAATAAATTTCATGTAAAATTATTGAATGCAAATTTTAATTAGATAATTCTGGTAACGCCCTGTGCTGGAATATATTTGGCTATACGGTCATGAAGAATTAAGCAATAAGCGCTGGTCTTGTCTGGAATTGCAGTGCTTGTTTCGAATTCCAACCGTATAGATACTGGGCTTCTTTTCAAAGCTTCATTTTGCTTGCTGCAGTCGATTACTGCTATCGGTGCAATATTTTTGAATTCTTCCGGTGTAAATATTGGTTCACACTCTTTTTCTAAAAATGAGCCTTGAAAATCGATAAACATATCATATAATATAGCAAACTGATTGTTAGCAAAATTTAAATTTAAATTATCATAGGGATACATTTCATCATTGAGATACACTTTAATGTTTGTTAAATTGCAATGATCAAAATGACTGCTATCTTTTGAATGTTGATTTTTACGATCGGTTTGAAGTCCAAAAAATATGTATTGAGGTTTTTCGATAGATGTTTTAATTGGCCAGGTATGTCTCTGTGTTTGAGGTAATAAGGGATATTCATGAAATTCTCTCCTTCTAAATGGAATGTCTAATTCTTTACCACTAGCTAAAGTATCTATTAATTTTAGTCTTTCCGCATCAGATACAGCCACATGTGGCATCTTCCAAAATATTTTCGTTAATTGAACTTTAACATTTTTTGTTGCATCTTCATATAGTAAGGAATTAACATCAGTGTTACTTCGAATTAGAACAAGTTCTTGACGTACATTTAAAATAACTTTTTTAAAATCTTCACATAATCCTAGAATTAACCTTAATGGTATAACTGCGTTAAAATGTCCAGTGCTTCCATCTATCAATGTGGAAGTTTCTTTGGGAAACCATCCGGCATTCTGAAGCGCGTTGCTTTGATTTTTATTATACGTTGCGTATCCTTTCATAATCGATGCCATACCGGGATTTCGTACTCGATCTATAACGTTTCCTGCAATTTCTAAACGTATTTCTTCAAAAAGTAGCAAAAGTCCATTGTTAACAAATCTAATATTGGGAGCTTCGACTTTTTTATTGTCTTGATCGGTGACTGTAACTTTTCCCTCCATGTATAAAGAGCTGTACCATGGCAATGTATATACATCTTGATGTTCTATGAGAATTCTAATTTCATCGTTGTTGTTGTATGAAGTTGATGCATAAGGTTGATGTGTACGTTTCTCAGCGTAAATAATCGAACTATCAAACACAGCTCTTTCATTTACATTTAAAACTTCAAAATTCATTTTTTATATTAAAACAGTAAATCCAAGTGATCTAAGGAACTGTCTGTTCTTCGATGTTAAACGTCTTGATGTATCACGACGACTGAACACACTCTTTTTATTAAAAGTATTTATATGATTAAAATTGTATTGCTTGCGAGAGTTATTAAAAATTATACCCATTACGGTTTTTTTATGATGACTTTTGGAGATGTAGTCTTACCGTTATGACTTCACCTCTAAAATTAACTAACTGACCATCTTGATCAGTTATTTTAAGGATTATTTCGTTAATCTGCTTTGTATTAATTGGTAGATAGATAACGTTTGATGGTGTCTCAACTATTCTATATCCAGGTGGGACTGTTGGAAAAAACTCATGAATGACGTGAACCTGAGTACCATTTCTATATGAATCTATAACAATATTACATTCCACACATAAAGCATTGAGTTTTAGAATTTTAGCTGGAAAATCAGATGTATGAGTTCTATTGGCTTTTAATTTTTTTGGTATAAAACCTAACAAGGTTCCAATAGAATTTTCTTTAGAAAAATTTATGTCATAAGTACATTTTACTTCGGTCTTCAAGGTGTTATTGTTTCCGGATATTGTTAAAACAGGCTGTGGTATTCTTGATATTTTTCTTTTTTTATTGGGATTTTCATATTTTTCAGTTTTATTCTCTTTATATGCAAACTCCACTAATGCATTTCTAAGATACTTATAAATATCATCAATTTCATAAGAACCTTCTGGAATTTTGATATGTGCATCCTTGCCGTATACAGTTGTAAAGTGAAACATGTTGTTTGATTTATCTACATTTGGAAACGAGTTATACGTTTCTAAATTAATCAGACCTAATTCGTAATCACTGTCGTCTGATAAAGTGATTTGAGGATAGTATTTGCTAGTAAGAATAGAACTTATTCCTGTTAACGTAAAAGTCATTGACATTTTTGGAGAGGTAGTGTAACTCTGAGGGCGTTTAAGTAACAACTAAATGAATATGCTTTCTTTAAGATTTATTATAGTAGTATAAGAATTGTAGACATAAGTGACCACAGTTCACACTGTTAAAAGTTTGAAACTTTTCATGATTGTATATTACGTTACAAGTACCGTTGCTTTTTAAATATTTAATCAACTCAAGTGGTGGTCGGAGGTCTCCAAAACTATCAAAATATAGCACATTTTTACCATTTTTTCTGTATGCTGTCCAATGTGTTCCAGGACCTTCTTTGTTATCTAAATTTACTATACCACATTCATTAAAGTAAACATTTTTAGGTAAAGAGTTTTTCATAAACACACCTCTAAAGTTATAAATTTTTAAAATTTTTATAAATTTATATAAATCAATATTAGTTAACGCTCTTTTAGGAAGGTTTATCGGAAGTTTTTTTGAAATTTTGAAAGGGCTAAAAAAAGACCAAGACCTGATTTGTATGGCTTCAAATATAAACCACTTCCTGATTTTCCTAAAGCGATTGATTCCATCGTTTGGTTATGTCGCTGTTTTTCTTTAAGGTCTTGTTTAGCTGCACTAGCATCATTTACAGCTTTCGCAACAGCAGCAGCACCTCCACCTAATGATCCTAAAGCTCCTAGAGCAGCAAAGATAGGCAACAGAGGTAAAAAGCCTTTGGTACTGGGATTACTCGCAAGGGTCTTACTTTCTTTTTGCCTCTAAAAGCCTTTACCTCTTTTATGGCCGCGCTAATAGCATCATGGGTGTTTATAAATTTTTTATTTTTTAACACAGACTTAGCCTTATCTGTTAAATCTCGAAATTTAATTTTTTTTACTCTAGAACGACTTTTACGTTTTTTAATTTTTTTATCTTTGCAACCCATACCAAGTTTTACTTTAGTTTTCATTGCTGCAGCTACGCTTAAAGCGGCTGCTTTTTCACCAAAAGATGCGTCCGATGATCGAAGTCTGTTTTTGGCTTCTTGAAAAAGTTTATCGTCGGCAATATGTCTGTTATTTAAGTCTTTATTTTGACTATAAGCTATGTCGTGTTCTTTACACGCTTCATCTAATTTGTTGATTCCTTGATCTCCTCTGGCTAGTCTTTTTGCTAATTTAGTACCAGGTCCACAAAACTTATATCCTGGAATGTGAAGCTCAAATGGTAAATTGTTTATTACGGAATTTACTAGACCACCTCCACGTAGTGTCTTTTTTGAAACCTTTTTACGACTGAGAACTTTTCTTTTTTTTACCATCATTTATACTTTTATATATGCCACTACAACACTAGCATTACTGAAATAAATTTCTAATTTATCTCCTATTTATACTCTTTGATGAGTCTATCTTAAACTAGTTTGCAAGTAAGATGTAAGTAACCTTGATGTTGCAACTTCTAAAACAGAGCAGAATGTGAAATCGTTTGATGTTCCAAAGAAAGATGTGGATTTAGTAACACCGACTAGCAATAAGATAAAAAGAAATCTATTTCCCAACAGTTATAACACGCCTGCTGTAAGCGATAAAAATCAAAGCAGAATAGTTACCAAAGTCACCAATCTAAAAAATAAAATTGACGCTTTGAAAAATGATTTTACACCTAGTACATCAAAAGAAACAGTTTTAAAAGAGGAGAATAAAGATGAAATAATTGCTGACTACAATCCCAACAAGATGTAGATGACTATGGATTTGATGAACTTTTGGATCTATCTGTATCGGAAAGTAGAAATAATTTAGAGACAGTTATTGATACATCAATTTATGAAAAATATTTAGATGAATTTGATGAATTGCCAAGAACTTATATCGATGCTATGTTACATGATAAAAAGAATGAAAATTTCGATCATAGAACTGGAGTCCGACATGATAGCTTTCAAGAAAAATATTTTATTGGTTCATCGGAAATAAATTTTGTTGGTCCTGATATAAAAATATCTAATATGATTTATAAAGGAACACCTGGTCTCTATGAGCTATTATTTAAAAATCACCCTTTACAATACACAGATAAAGACTTGCAACATTATAAACAAATTTTAGACGTTAGTAGTGCATATAAAAAAAATTTTGATCCAAACGAACAGGTATTGGGAACAAGAAATCTCAAATATAATAGTATATTATTTATCTAGAACGAGAAGTGAAGTTTAAAGTACGAGCAAGTTGTTTACGGCCGAGGCGCCTAGCCGAGGCCGGAATTACTTGTGAGTACCTTTAAAAACACTTCTTCGTTCGAGGTAAATACAACGTTTTATTTCATACTGCAAGTTTAATGAACTAAGTCAAAATAAAAAGAAATGTTGTGTGTTTATCTCGCACAAATTATTCGTAATAATTAAATATGCGGGAACTAACATTCCCATAGTAACAAACGTTTGTCAAAAATGACAACGAAAAAACTGGGTCACGGTGAATGGTTTTGGATATTTTATTCGATTATTCCGTTTAAAATGGAGAAAATTGAGGTGCCTCAAGACATTGTAGATGAAGCAGATCACGTTAAGAACAATTTGATGCCACAAAAATCTCGGGAACAATGTAAGAAATGATTGACGTATAATTTTAAAGTACTAGGACTTTAAAATTTTTCTTTAAAGTACTAGGACGTTAATGTTCCACTTTTGGTATCAAAAATAATCCGAAAAATGTCACTTTAGATACAAGTATGAAATAAAAACATTATAGGACCTTTAATTGCTGGAGATTGTAAAAAAAGTACCAAAAAAAAGACTGGTAAAGGAATGTTTAAAGAACTTAGTAACAATTCAGTTGACTATATATACTGGGATAATCCAAATGAATTAGTTGATCGGTTGCGTTTGTTAGTTGCCTCTCAAGCAGCAGGTCATACGGGTCACAGAAACGAAATTGTTGCTATAATTGAAGAATTACGTGAATCTGGTATAATAAAGTAAGATGACTCTTGATAAGTTCGGTCGTCATATAGTTAAACATGCTAGAACAGATAGTAATACAAGCATTGACTCAGTTAACATATCAAAATATATGTACTACAACATCATTTTAAATTTTGAATCTAATCAGCTTGTAGATACAAAATTTATATTGAACTCAGTAAATCCATACTATATTTTTCCTTTAGAGTACGCTTTTATTGAAAATGTAAGATTTTTTAATACAAATGATGAGGATATTGTTACATTAATAAATGAAAAGCAGATTCATAAACATGAATTGCAAAATTTTCCGTTACAACAAAACAATTGTTTGTCATTCTTATTCAATTCAACAAATGATAATAACCTTACATCAAGTTTACGGGCAGAAATTATCATAAAATGTCCTGTTAAATTTGAAGATTCATTAGTTCAGTCTGAGCAAGCAGTATACAAACAATTTCCCGTAAAATAGAAGTAAATATGAAACGTAAAAAAACTCCATTTAAGCCAACTCCAATCAAAAAAGATATTGTTTCGGAATTACATAAACCAGGAAGAATTAATTTCCGAAGACGAAGAGTTATTGTAAAGGGTATCAACGAAACGTTACAGGCAGATCTTGTTGAAATGATTCCTTATTTCAAAGAAAATAAAGGATTTAAATATATACTTGTAGTAATTGATTGTTTTTCTAAATACGTATGGGCTGTTCCTGTTAAATCTAAGGATGCAAATGAAGTTACTGTTGCTATGGAAAAAATTTTGTTATCGCTTTTGATTCTACCAAAAAATTTGCAAACTGACCAATGAAAAGAATTTTATAATGAAAAATTTAAAAAATTAATGGAGAAATATAAAATAAATATTGTTGAAAGGGTAAATAGAACACTAAAATCCCTAATGTGGAAGCGTTTTAGTTTACAAGGAAATTATAAATGGCTGAATATGTTAGCTATCATAGTAAATGAATATAACAATAGTTATCACAGAACAATTCGCATGAAACCAACACAAGTTAATAAACGAAATGAACAATCCATATTGAAAAATGTTTACACTCACATTAAAATTGCAAACAAACATAACAAGTATGTCATTGGTGATCACGTTAGAATTAGCAAATACAGAGGTACTTTTGAAAAAGGATACACACCTAATTGGTCTAATGAAATTTTTACCGTTAAAAAAGTAAAATTAACTAATCCAACAACATATTTACTAGTAGATGAAAGAGGTGAAGATATTTTAGGTGGATTTTATGAAATGGAACTACAAAAGGTAAAACATCCCGGTGTTTATTTAGTTGAAAAGGTTTTGCAAAAAAAAGGAAATAAAATTTTAGTCAAATGGTTGGGATTCAGCAACGCCCACAACAGTTGGATAGATAAACAAAGCATAACGTAATCAGTCTAATATTTCTCTTACAGCAGCTGTATAAATAGTTGGAGAAACAATAAAGCTAGCCTATTCAAAAAATTAAATTTCTGGCGATGAGGTTTGCTACCGTTGATATACAAGGTTTTAATATTCCAGAATTTATTGTTAAGGAATTAACCATTTTTGATGGACGTACAATTGTACATCATACTTTTAAGCCGACGAAATCCTATCACAGATTAGACGACAGCATTAAGAAATGTGTTCGATATTTAGAGCAACATCATCATATGTTGAGATATCATAGTGGAACAGAAGAGCAGCAAAACGCATCAGATATTTTGAAAAAATTTATTACTGAAAAGGATATTGATGTGGTGTACCTCAAAGGACAAGTTAAGGCGAATTATATACGGAAAGCACTGGAAGAACTATGTCCTAAAATTATAGATTTAGATAACAGAATGAACTCTCCTAAGTTATGTAAAGAAATCCCTATAGGATGTAATAATCACATCATTAGTTCTAGTAAGAATAAAAAATGTATATGTTCTTTAAGTAATGTCAAAAAATTGTATAACTGGATGTATGAATCACTTCCACAATAAAGTTAATAAAACCTTAAATTTATATAATATTTTTTAACCCTCTAAATTAAAAACTGCTCAAAAATTAACCCTAGGTGGGCGTGGGGTGGGGGGAGCTAGGCTCAAGTCTCGATCAACCCAAAGGTTACTTCAGGTCAACACTGGGTCATCAAACTGGATCAGGACCGGCATTATAATCTCAAGGCTAAACTCCACTCAAGTTCAGACTCAAGTTCAGACTTGTCCTCTGACGACTGGGTCATTCAACTGGGGCAGAACCGGCACTATATTCTCAAGGCCAAAGGTCAATTCAGGTCAAAGTGGGCCAGAACCGGCACTACTGTCTTTCCTTAAAGCTTGTCCAAACCAAGTCCAAGTTAGCGGCACTTCACTCCGGGACTATTCTTTCGGTTGATTAGTATCTTAAATATTTGTGAAGCAAGCAGTTTGTTAGTAGCCCGAAAACAGTGCTGCAACTTCGACTTCGTAGACTCAAGGAGTTAGCAGCAACTCCCTTTTCTGGGTCCCCTATACCCCAAGAGACAACGACTTAGTCTCCCACCTCCCAGGTATAGGAATAGCCGAAGTAGGGCCACATAACTCCCCCTAACAGCAGCCTGCAACGCGAACCACGAACTGAACACTATTTGGTCTACCTGTTGCCTCAAAACATGTACGGACAAACAACATCATAAATAAAATATACAGTAACATAACGTTTTCTTTGGAAGCCATTTTTGAAACGGGCACAATGCGATGACATCAGCGGGCGCAACACGTAACGGGGCGCAACAAAAACTACCAACATGCACAAACAAACTACACTAAAAACCGATCTTTGGCTTCCACGGTATCGAATGTCGCTGGATGTCAGTTACAAGCGAACGACGAGAAATCGCAACAACCGCAAGCTGCTGTCGGCCTCATTCCGAAAGACAGGTAGTTATTAAAGGATTTATCTGAGTGGCAATCTAGTTATGTTAAGTTAGGGAATCTCTCTGTTTCAACTTGAACGCGCCTGTGGTTCGGGCTCGGTAAGTAGAAGTCAACAACACATTTGAACTTTCTGAAATTGACAACAATAACTAAAAACAAATTACAACAACGATTTGAACAAGTTATTCGTGGTGCCTGTGACTCATAAGTTTGGTAATTTATGCTACTGTAGAAAACAGAGGACTGAATGCAACTGTTACGAAATGCCTGGGTTCACACGAGGTCCACGGAATACTTCAGAGTAGCAATAGTAAACATTAGTTTAAACAAAGGCTAGAATTCTTTACAAGACATGTAGATGCAAAGGCCGAACGACTCCATTTTCAACATGTCGAGTTTTATGACGTCCGCAGACAAAATGGCGGAATAACGGTAAACTATGAACTGCCTATTATCTAGGAGTTTCTGGTATGCACGTGGAACAAACGACGGTCAATTTCATGGCATCCTCGTTATATCGAGAATGACCAAAAGGAAATAGATAGAATAAAGGTTACCTTGTAAGTACATCGGTCGACATTGCACACACAATCGTTAATTGAAATTCACCCGATCCTTCTGGTAACGGGAAATTTTCACAATGCAATTTAAACATTGAGCACACTCAACTTTAAAAACAGGAGAACTCATAGTGGAATAAAATCAGATAAAAACAAAAAATTAAGTGTTAGTTACGTCTTGCTGCTTCTAACGTTAAAAATTGAATGGCATCTGTGTAATGGTCGCCGGTTCTCCTTCCACCTAGCAGGAATGCCAACCGACGTTTTAACCCCAACAAGTTCATTGTTTTGCCAAACCCATGTTGGGTGTTGCTAACTTCAGAGCAACTTGCCGGATAGGCAACTCGAAGTTCTCTTATGCGTCGCATTGTATTTTATTGATATCTCAACATCTTTCCTCTTTCGAGTATGAAAGCCAATTGCTTGCCTTTCGCAAGCCTCTACAAACAAGATATAACAATAACAATTCCTTGCAGAACAGAACAGCCGAATCTTCTTGGGAAATTTAAGCTATAAATCCAATGCAACATATCTCGATACAGGGCGGAGTGGAAAACCGAAACTGTACTCATCCCAATGTGTTACCAGATTTTTGAAAGTGAAACTTTCTTTATCGAAGTAGTAAGGGGAGGCCTCTGGACCTCCTGTCTCAAGGGGGCCCTTTTGGGGGCCTCCTTGTTTTAGTTATCGTAACATTTGTATCAGAAAATAATGAAATAAACTCGATTCCTACCATCGTCTTGGCAAGTTTCACTTTCAGTCGTGTGCTTATAAAGGTGAAGCGCACAACAATTTTTCACAAGTTTTTATTTTTACTCATTACTCATTATTGTAATACTCTCAAAATGGCCGTCGCCACAATATGGCGGATGATGTATTTTTAGTCAACCCCATTAATATGGGTATCAAATGAAAGGGCTTGAAAAGTAGAAAATGAATTCAATACGGCCGCCGCTCCAAGATGTCGCATTACATTTTCTTTTCAACCCCCTTAATATGGGTATCAAATGAGACGGATTGAAGAGTTCAATATGGCTACAGCAAAAACTAAAAATTTTTATTTTTTTTTTTATATCATATGCAATAATTGTATGAAGTAACAAAATTATGGGTTTGCTTTGGTTTGATTTATTTCAAAGTTTATTTTCTTCTTTTGTGAGAATTTAAATAAAAGCTTGTTTAAAAAAAAACAATACTATATTTTTTTTACATACATTTCGAATTTTATCTCAATACAAATAGGGATTGCACTGTACTCATCCCAATGTGTTACCAGAATTTCTTTACATACATTTTGATTTCACCCGTATAATCCAAAAATACTGAAGGAAAAATGACACAGTCAGGAAATAGGTCTAGGTATTTTTCTAGGATTTACTTCTTACTTATTTCTTTTCCTTCGGTTTTATTTTTGAGACGTGTTGTCTTTAAATCTTGACTTCTACTTATATAATTTGGGGTTTGTTTAAGGGGACCGTTACAGAGAGAGAAGTTCGCCTGTCACTCTATCTCATGTTATTGGTTAAGGAAATGCTGATACCTATTATTATCGAATGGACGAACTAAAAAAACATCTTAAAGTGTACTTAGTTCAAATGGGTGTCAGATAGGTTCCTTTTCAACCTCTGCGCTGTTATTTAAAGAACGAAATGTTTTGAAATATTGTGGACGCAAGAAAAACAAAATAGGCCGCCTAGTCAAAGGACGCCCGCGGCAGATGTGAATCATCGAAATTGATGGTTATTGAAAAAAATATAATTAAATAAAACCAATCAATAAATATGTAGTAAAGTAAATAAAAACAGTTTCGTTAAATATAAACCATACACGGTCAAATTTATTTGCAAATATGCAAATTTGCAAAACTAAACTTTTTTCGCGGTTTACAAGAGAGCACTTTCTTACCTTGGTTTGAAATATAGTATTTTCGACTTTGCTTTCGTACTGAGGCTATTACGATGCGCTTTTGTGTGTCATAATAGACAAAAACGGTGTTATAATAATTTTACTGAAAATAGTATATTTTTTTTTATATTGACAAATTGACTAGTTTAATATTAAAAAAAAAAAAATGATTAAAAAAAATCTTAAAAACAATTTTTATTTGTATTGTATAATCTTTTTTTATATTTCTAATGTTTAAAAATTAGATAAGAAATCTTTTGTTTTTTTAAAATCAAAATTGTAGTCAATATTTTTAGATTTTATTTTTACAGGTAAAATCCATTCTACACCCGGTACATACTCTATTTTTTTTTAAATTTGCTTTATTAAATTCTGTTATATTTTTCACTTCATGTTAACTTTTGATTGGTACAACGCCTAACTCTTATTCTAAATTTTATTTGATAACATTCAAGTTTCCTTTTTCTTTTTTTAAATAATTCTGATTCATTCATTCGAACTCCTGGAGTATAAAAGAAGACTTAAAAATTATGCTGGGCCAATGAACAATTTTTCAACATTAAGGAAACCAAATATGAAATTTATAAATGAAAAGCATATTATAGAAAAACGAACAAATGAAAGAAAATTAAACGTTATTAGAACTTGCGAAGTCATTCTAATAAAATACTGCAACAACAGAATCGACGGCTTCTTAAAAAATGTTTTAACTTAGGGTATCACTTGAAACGAAAACGACAATTCAATAATACATAATATATTTATTACTATACAGTAATTAATAACAAAATTATATAAAACGATTTTTATTTCCTTTCAGCGTCACTGTCACGTGCATTAACGTGAATTAATACCTATAGTTCCTGAAAGAATTACATAATAAATATATTCATAGCAGTTATCTTTGTAGAAGAGAGTAAATTGGTTGAGGTTTTTTAAATTTTGTAAAAGTTTCAAACCGGAGCTTAAACTTGAGTGTTTATATTTGTCCAACATTATAATTTTTCTCTATTTTAGAGCAGTAGGTACGCACTTATATTTTTTAAAATTCTTATTCTGGGAAACTCACATGTATTATCTCGAATTGGTAGATCTACAAATAATACGGCCAAAATGTTAAAAGTTTCTTTTTTATCCCATGCTACTACAAAATCCTTCTTAATTATAATAATCCTCCTTATTAATTATCTAAAATAAAATTTAGGTTTAAGTTTCAGCTCTTTATAAAAATTAATAAAAATTTCCTAATCTAGAATGTTTGAAGTTTTTTTATCATCTGATTTATCTCATGGACTGCCGTAAAATCTAGAAACAAAAAAAATTAAGCAAATACTTACAAAAGAAAACGGGGGATTAAGGCGCTGAAATACTGTTAACAGGTATATAAATACCCATCACTAAGCTTAAGAATGACTAGGAGGATCTCGACACCTCAAATTCCTACCAATACGATTCAAAATAATTTCGGGTCCAAGGCACTCTTCATAAAATTTAATTAATTTTGGCAACATTTCTTCCCAACAATTTTCGTCCCGCGGTATTAATTCCATAAATAAAGGGTTTTTATCTCCGGTGTAGATTAAAAAATGGCATATTTTGCAGTTTGTAATTGCCAACTACCCTTGTATCTAGTGCAATTTGATAAATAAATATCTAAGTAAAACATAAAAATACTGGGATACCTGATAGTAATATGCATGATTTTTCTTTAGCTAATTTTTCTATGGTTCATTGAGCCGCTATCTGTTGAAAAAACTTGTAAACAAATTTCACAAAAATATAAAAAAAAGGTATCAGCCGTTACTGCCACTGTGTTCAGGTTGCTAGGCAACTTTACCTTCATCAGTCTATGAACTTTACCTTCATCAGTTTATATCCTCAACAATAAAGAAAATACCGCTTAATTTAAAACGGTCTGATTAAAATGTTTGACTGTTTTAGTTTTCTACAATTCTATAAGCAAAACCAGTCTAGACCAAAAATATTATTCTCCAAACAACTTACTAGAGAAAATCACCTCATCAGGGACAATATATTTCATCCTGTAACAAATTAATATAAACAAAAATTATAAAAATCTTCAAACTTTAGTTGATGAGTTCATATGTGAAGCGGCTTATCTGGCCAAACAGGATTCCTGAAAACCGCTTAACAGAAAAACCGCTTAACCGGATTTCAGAAAACCAGTTTTCAGAAAAACCTCTTAACTGGAAAATTGATAAACGGGAAAACCGCTATGATATACAATTATTATACATCCACCAAAAATGGTTTATTGTTTTACAATAAATTCTGGAATGTTAAAACCTTGAATAAACCGGTAAACCACACAGCTCTTTTTCTATTAATACAAAGCAGATTAACGAAAAATAGTCACCGTTCTAATACTTCCGATTGTAATTCAAATAATATCTATGGAATTGCTAAAAAACAGTGTTAAAAAATTAAAACGATCGACAAGATCTTCCATCAGAAATATTACATTTAACGATTACAAAAACTCTATTTGATCGTGAGGAAATTGAAAGAAATCAAAAGAACAATCATTAGATCCAAATATCGTTAAATAAAATAAATCGTTATTAGTCCGTATATGATGAGAAACGCATGCTTAATTTTCCACAGACATACAAAACCTTGGGGCTATCAATATCATTAAGGGAAAGAAGAAAACGTAAGAGTTGAAATTTCTTCCGAAAAAGTTTATGTAAACTATTTGAAAAACGCAATACGTAGATATGAAGCGG
Organism: Diaperis boleti; assembly: GCA_963583935.1. Lineage (NCBI taxonomy): Eukaryota > Metazoa > Arthropoda > Insecta > Coleoptera > Tenebrionidae > Diaperis > Diaperis boleti. The sequence continues at coordinate 31,341,492 of OY757245.1, read as the reverse complement.
TTAAATTTAAAGACTTGTTTCGTTTCGTTCTTTGATATTTAAAAAAAAGTTTCTCTAAAGTACGTCAAGAACTATAAAGACCTCCATCTTGCTGAGTTTAGGATATCAATATGCTTCCTGGAGTTTGTTATAAATTACAAATATTCTTCTTTATCCAAGTTCGAATCGTGGAATGTTGTTCTATGTATATTTGAAGGTTGAAACTTATAATCTATATTTCTTATAAATAAAGCTACAATATTTTTTTTAAATATTTTACAATTGGCTAGATAAGCTGCTTCATTTATATGAACTTATCAACTAAAGTTTGAAGCTTTTTATAATTTTTGTTTATATTAATTTGTTACTACATAAAACATATATATGATGCTTCACCAAGGCTCGGTTTTCCAGTTAAGCGGTTTTCCGATTAGGCGCTTTTAACTAAAAACCGGTTTATCGGTTAAGCGCTTTTCCTGAAAACCGGTTTTCCGCTTAAGCGCTTTTTCTGAAAACCGGTTTTTTGGTTAAGCGGTTTTCCGGTTAAACGGTTTTCCGGAAAACGGCTTCTGTATGTGGTGATACAGTTGTGGGGTTATATGGCTTTAAATAAACACCCAATATAAATCTAATAATCTTTTACTTATTATCTCATCTACTTTTCCACTACATATTATGAAATAGATTTCCTTACAGTCCTTCAGCTATTCAGACCTCCATCTTGCTGAGTCGGGTCCATTTTAGCATACATTATCATACAACTTTAACAGTATGGCTTATTGCGACATGAGTGGGTTTGGGGCACGACGAGTGCAGTGAGCAGTACTCAAATAGAACGAATGTCATAATGCATCTTTGTTAAACGAGTGTAATATACACATTTTTTTTTTTACTTTGGAGCTCTTCGTTTTACGAAAATTTTAAAATATTTCTTTTTAAATATAATAGGGACTTTGACGATTAGGTACTGATTGTGTTGATATTTGTCATCTGTCATAATATGTAAACTAAAATTTCAAATTTAAAATCAAATTAAATTAAGTTTGATATTTTTGTGAAAGAGTTATATGGAAGAATTAAGTTAGACACCCCCAGAATTACGCGTCGCTGCTCAAATTGAAATTAATAAATTGCTGCTTTCTAAATCAAAACATAAAGAATATAATTTTTTTAATAATAGTTGACGTTCCGAAAAAATAGTGGAGTTTACAAACGAAAATATTCTTTTGGCGTATTATGGAGAATTTAAGTTCAAGAGAAAAGACACCAGTCCTCTGAGCATCCTATAGTATGCTCTGAAAGTTCCAACTTTATATCTGTATTATATATTTATTTAGCGAAAATTATCTGTTTATTAAAATCGTGCGTACTCATCTGACCATTTAGACATTTTACCGTTCGTGTAAATAAATTTGCTCAAAACAGTATGTACACACCTTTAGAATGAGATTTACGGTGCATTTACCTTGTGAATCAGCAAAATTGTATTTTTCCTGTGGAAATCATTTTTGCAGAGCGTTGCTAATTTTATTCTTATGTAAAATTTAGTAGGAGTGAAGCTCTTCATATTTGTTGATCTGTTTTAATAGTGGAAATTGTCGAAGAGAAGTTTTCTAAATTAAAAACTACTCAAAGGTTGCGTGGTCGTCCAAGTAAGTAGGTTTTTCGTTTGTTTTTTTTTTGTCGTTAGATTTTATTATCCTTTTTTCGAAATTTGGGAAACTGGAACAACAGTTAACAAAAATTCGAAAAAGGACGCAAGGATTAGAAGCGGAATGTGTTGCTTGTAAGAATACGTGTTTTGGTTTGAAACAAAGGCTTAAAATACTGGAACAAGAGTAATTAGTGCTTGGCTTATAATATATTTTTGAATAATGGTGTTAGAATAGGTGATACTTCATTAATTTAATGTTTATTTATTTATCTATTTATATTTTTATTGGTATAATTTCAGATTATTTTTTTATAGATTTAATTTTATTAGTAATAACTTTTCAACTTTCTTTGTACATACTTTTAAAAAAATTTGTAAAAAAAATTAACATGTTTGGGTTTCATTACCAATGAGATCTTCTATACAATTTTGATTTCAATTTTAATATTTGCCGAATTTTCAATTTTTGGTGTAAAATTTCATTTTTCTTGCTCAATCGGTTTATTTTGGTGTCAAATTTGCTTATTTATTTATTTTTTAGGTACAGCTGTAGGGCAGAGGCTGGCGTGTTGGCTTCTGACGCAGAAATGTTGGTTTCAATTCCCGACAAAACCATCAGAATTTTTCGGATGCTTGTCTTCTCTCTGCCAAGATCTGGCCAACTTGCAGAGTATAATGGCCCATAATTACGCTGCAAATGGGATTATTTCCTGTGGTTCGTAGTCCACCTAAAACTGTAGGTACCCTTAACTCTGACACTTGAAAAACACTCACAGAAGGTTGAGGTCCAGAGGGAACCCAAGGCTGATATGGGTAATATACATACATATTTATTTATTTGTTTTGTTAGAATACATGTTTTAGTTTCAAAGAAGAACTTAAATGACTGAAAAAACCGTAATTACTGGTAGGTTTAAAGTGATTTTTTCTAAATACTTATGTTAGAATAATTATATTAATTCATTTAATTTTTTTTATTGTTATAAGTTTAGGTTAATTTTCTTTTCTGATTAATTTTATTAGTATTAGGTAACTGCTTAACTTTGTTTTATGTTTGGGTTTCATTACCAATAAGATCTTCTATGCAATTTTGATTTCAAATTTGATTTTTGCCGAATCTCCAATTTTTGTTTACAATTTTAATTTTTTTCATTAAATTTGCATATTATTTTGGTGTAATTTTTTTTGTAAGAATACATGTTTAGTTTAAAACAAAATCTTAAAAGACTAGAACAACATTAAAATTAGTGCTTGGTTTATAATGATTTTTTCTGAATAATTGCGTTGGAATATATACTCATTTAATGTTTATTATTAATTTTTTTATTGTTATAATTTTGTTAATTTTTTATGATAAATTTTATTATTATTAGTTAACTGCTTAACTTTTTTTATGTTTGGGTTTCATTACCAATAAGATTTTCTATGCAATTTTGATTTAAAATTAGATTTTTCTCTAATCTCCAATTTTTGTTTACAATTTTAATTTTTTTCATTAAATTTGCATATTATTTTGGTGTCATTTTTTTTTGTAAGAATACATGTTTAGTTTAAAACAAAAACTTAAAAGACTAGAACAACATTAAAATTAGTGCTTGGTTTATAATGACTTTTTTTCTGAAGAATTGCGTTGGAATATATAAACTCATTTAATGTTTGTTTATTAATTTTTTTATTGTTATAATTTTGTTAATTGTTTTATGATAAATTTTATTATTATTAGTTAACTGCTTAACTTTTTTTATGTTTGGGTTTCATTACCAATAAGATTTTTTATGCAATTTTGATTTAAAATTTGATTTTTGCCGAATCTCCAATTTTTGTTTACAATTTTCATTTTTTTCGTTAATTCAGCATATTATTTTGGTGTCATTTTTTTTGTAAGAATACATGTTTAGTTTAAAACAAAAACTTAAAAGATTAGAACAACATTAAAATTAGTGCTTGGTTTATAATGATTTTTTCTGAATAATTGCGTTGGAATATATAAACTCATTTAATGTTTGTTTATTAATATTTTTATTGTTATAATTTTGTTAATTGTTTTATGATAAATTTCATTATTATTAGTTAACTGCTTAACTTTTTTTATGTTTGGGTTTCATTACCAATAAGATTTTCTATGCAATTTTGATTTAAAATTTGATTTTTGCCGAATCTCCAATTTTTGTTTACAATTTTCATTTTTTTTGTTAATTCAGCATATTATTTTGGTGTCATTTTTTTTGTAAGAATACATGTTTAGTTTAAAACAAAAACTTAAGAGACTACAACATTAAAATTAGTGCTTGGTTTACAATGATTTTTTCTGAATAATTGCGTTGGAATATATAAACTCATTTAATGTTTGTTTATTAATTTTTTTATTGTTATAATTTTGTTAATTTTTTTATGATAAATTTTATTAGTATTAGTTAACTGCTTAACTTTTTTTATGTTTGGGTTTCATTACCAATAAGATTTTCTATGCAATTTTGATTTAAAATTTGATTTTTGCCGAATTTGAAATTTTTGTTGTCTAATTTCATTTTTTCTTTGTAAGAATACATGTTTTAGTTTAAAACAAGAACTCTTAAAAGTCTGGAACAACATTAATTAGTGGTAGATTTATAATTATTTTTGCTCAATAATTGCATTGGAATATATAAATTCATTTAGGGCCGATTTCAACAATCTCCGTTAAACTTAATCATTGTTGCTATAGTTTTAACAAACTTATCTATGCAGTTATTTATCAGTTAAAGATAATCGATGTTGGTGAAACCGGCCCTTAATGTTTGTTTATTAAGTTTTTTTATTGTTATAATTTTGTAAAAAAAATATGATAAATTTTATGAGTATTAGGTAATTGCTTAACTTTTTTTATGTTTTTGTTTTTATTTTTGCCGAATCTGCAATTTAATTTTTTTGTTAACTCAGCTTATTATTTTGGTGTCAAATTATATTATTAATATTTTTATTTTTTGTAAGAATACGTGTTTTAGTTCAAAACAAGTATGTACTTAAAAGAGTGGAACAACAGTAATTGGGTAGGTTAATAACATATTTAGTGTTAGAATATACATATAATATTTAATTTAATGTTTATGCAATGATTTTTTTATGTTTAATTTTGTTAGCATGTACAGTTTTGGCCATATGAATGTCGTACAACCTCATTATGACATCATCATTCTTTTTCCAATAACGTTTGTTGTAAAACAAATTTTGACAAAAAAACATGAATTTATGTTAATCAAACTATCAAATTTTATTGAAATGAAATTTGTAATAATTAAAAAGCATTTATATTATAGTATCAATTATTATTAATTTAATGTTATATTAAAATTTATGTATTTTGTACGAGATTTATGTGGCCACAACTGTACATATTAGGTAATTTATTTTATTTTTTTTTTGTAAATAATTTTAAAGTATGTGTTATATTAATAAAAGTTATCATATCTGAGTTTCATTACCAACCCTCACATTTTCATGTTAAATTTATTTTTTTTAACAGTATATTTTATATTTTGGTTTCAAATTTTATTTTTTTCTTTTCTTAATAATTTTTGGTGGCAAATTTTGTATTTTTATTTTTTGCTAACTAGTCATACTTTGGTGTCAAATTTCACGTTTTACTGACTGCAATTTTTTGTGTCAAATTTCATGCTCATTCAAATGATAAAATAATTTTAAATAATACATATTTTTTTTCTACAAAACAACGTTCTACATCAAATATTTTTATATTTTAAATTCTATATTGTAGTTGGTACATGCTTATAACTTTTAATATGGCTAGATCTTTTTCTATTTTAAAAGCTTTTTCTTTCGTACACTTCATCCTTTGGTAAACTTAAAGTTGATTGTTTGACCTACTGCACCTTTACTAATTAAATATAATTATTTTTTCTCACTTTTGATTTTCTTATTCAAATCATCACTTGAGACGTAAATTTTGCAGTGAATCGATGTGGTACAACAAACTTTTGCAAAAAATATGGTTATTTAATTTCTTTAAAAATGCACCCATGTTTTCTGCTTAATAGTTTATAACTTAAAAGAGCAAATTACAAATAAAAAATTGTGAGCAAGAATCTTACATATTTATAAAAGAGCTTGTAATTAAAAGGGTATAGGAGTGGAGGTAGCTAAAACATGTCTGCCCATACTCGGTCGGTTGGGGAGCTAGACCAGGGTGGGCGCAGGGGGTAGCTAGGCCAGGCTCGGCGCAGGGGGTAGCTAGGCCAGGGTCGGCGCGGGGTGGAGGGAGTTTTGCTAATGTTCGATTCAATTCGGAACGGTTCCGTTCCAGTCTGTTCGTTAATGCTCGGTTCAGTTCGGAACTGTTTCAAAACAGAGCAAGGCAAAGGTGGGCGCGGGGTGTGGTTAGCTTCAATAATATTCGATTCAATTCGAAACGGTTCCGCCCCAGTTTGTTCGTTAATGCTCGGTTCAGTTCGAAACTGTTTAAAAACAGAGTAAGGCCAGGGCGGGCGCGGGGTGTGTATAGCTTCGCTAATACTCGATTCAATTCGGAACGTTTACGTCTGAACTACAAGTCAACACTTGCCAGAGATGGGTCATCAAACTGGGCTAGGACCGGCGTTATAATCTCAAGGCTAAATCGTGGGGAGCTTCGCTAATACTCGATTCAATTCGGAACGTTTCCGTCTGAATTACAAGTCAACACTTGTCAAGGCTGGGTCATCAAACTGGGCCAGGACCGGCGTTATAATCTGAAGGCTAAACTCCACTCAAGTCCAGACTTGTCCTCTGACGACTGGGTCATTGAACTGGGGTAGAACCGGCACTATATTCTCAAGGCCAAAGGTCAATTCAGGTCAAAGTGGGCCAGAACCGGCACTACTTAACTACTCTTGTCAATTTGCAAACAAGGCACTTTTTTCTCTTTAACAGCTTCTTCCAGCGTCAATCCGAGACATGATATTTTATGAAGACATTTGACTTATACAAGTTCTTTTTTATTTACAATTCCTGAAAATTAAAATGTTATTATTTATTAAATAGTCTAGAACTGTATAGAGGAAGTAGTATACCGTCTGGAGAAGCACCCAAAAATCCATGTTGAAGATCTATGTAAATACCATATGGTTCAACTTTTAAATTGGCTATTTCTTGAAATTTTTGTATGGCCACTTTTTCATTTATGCGACCATACTCGATTGCAGGGGTGGTAAAATGATTTTGATTCAAAGTCTGTCTCACAAGGGAGTGGTAAGGGGTTTTTGTCCTTCGTCGTACGACAGCGCCAAAATTAGAAGCAGTTAACCGATGCATGCGTTCCGAAACAAACTTTGGATTATCAAACTGTCCAATAGTTTTATTAGCAATGCGGTGGTGTTCTTCACAAGAAACCTAACACAAAATATTTTTTTTTTCAATAATTTCATGGTGATGCTTAGGTACCTTCAATCTGCTTTTCAACTGATTCACTTCTTTTTTGAGATCTTCTTCATTGAGGTTCACTTCGTCGATATTGGGACTATAATCAGTGGGTTCTCTGTCTAATTGTAGCTTCAGTTTTTTAACGAATCTCGGTTTGTAATTTGGTATGCACTTTTTTTTTCTGGTAGCTGCAGCTTCTCGTGTCATATATTTTTTGAAATGTTGTCCTGGACTTTTTTGAAAGAGTTTTTTCCATGGTGTTGTATGCCAAGTTTGACCCTCATTGTATCTTAACCCCGTTAGTTGAGATCTTATTTGAAAACTCTCTCGTTGAATTAAATTTAAGCGTTTACCCATGTTGAATCTGGCCAACACACTCATGAATAACTCGGCCCGATTATTGGTTTCGTTATCAATGAGACGATCAGCTTTAGCTACGAGCAAGGAATTAGCCCCATAAATATGATGGTGAGCCCCCGATGTCTTCAGTGCTTCCATTTGTGCACCCTGATTTGTGTTTTCACCAACACTAGAGCATAGGTGCTCTTTGCAATTCATATGAGTACCAAATACATGGGCGACAGAATTTCTAATATCAGACCTTAGGTTTTCAATATTTGAATTGACGTTAGCGTAAACTGCATTCTGAGCAGCTTTCACTAAAGCCTGAATATTATTTTGGGAAAGCATTTTCCTAGCCGCCAATGAAACTCCTTTTGTATCCTTTTTAATTGCATACAAATGCTTGCTGTAATTTTTCAGGCAGTGGTTGGTGCATTCAATTTTAATGACCTAAAAAATTTCATAACATGATACAAATATCTATTATCTAACTGTTGAATCATTATCAGCTATAAATTTTTTGTAACGCAAATTGGGCATTAATATGCTACTGTTAAATACTTCCACAATGATGTCAGGTTCCATAGCAGAAGAAGAACCTGTCCAATTTTTAAAACACAAATGCTTCTTAGGAGCTTTTTTAGTGTTTTCGTCTTTGCTACATATGCAGCAATATTTGTTACGTACCTCTAAATATAATAATTTTCCTGTACTTTTTCCAATAATAACAGTCTGAAAAGCTAAAATTAGTATTTGATTTTGATTCAAGAAACCAAAGTTTTCTTTTTTAGTTTTTCTCTTTTTTTTTGTTCAAGCAGGAATTCGAATACTCCAATTTTCCACTCCATTTTAAATTTTATTTACAGTAAACCACAGATTTGAAATTTTTACCTGTCATAGCTGGACAATATTTCTCTTGATGTAAAAAGCCATTTTGCTCTTAAATCTCTCCAAAATAATATAATAAATTATAATTTTTGTCAATATTATTGACACATAATTATACAGTGTGGAAATTAAGTAAGGAATAAATTCAGTAACTCCTTTAATATTTGCCCTAAAAATAAAACTTAAAAAGCATGTGGTACGGCCAATTATAGCGCATTCAAGGAACGTATGAACAGGAACAGTTATGACGTCATAAATATTTTTTTCTAAGAGCAAGCTATGTTTTTTATTTTACATTCGCATAGAGTTTTTTATTCTGATTTCAACGTTATCAAACACTTAATAGGTTACAGAGAAAAAAATAAATAAAAATGGCGCTAAATTTCAAATTAGTAAAATTTCATTAAATTAACAACTGTCTAATTTTATGAGAATTTAACGAAAAAAACATAGAAATCCAAACTCAATAAAGTGGTCAAAACCAATCAATCAGAGAAAATAAAAAAACAACCCTAAATTTAAAAGAAGGGCAACGAATTAACAAAATTAACAAAAAGAGAATTTAATTGATGTAAGAGTTATAAATTAAAGATATTACACCAAATGTTCAAACTGATGACCCTGCATCATCTGACAAAATCCAAGACGATCATAAAAAGCAGCCAATACGTTTTGAATGGTTTGGGGAGTTAATAAACTGCACTAATTTCAACATGAGTGCCGTTTTAATTAATTTTTTCCTTATGTAAGCTATTAAAAATTTAATAACATTGAAAACAGAATAAAAAACTCTATGCGAATGTAAAATAAAAAACATAAGTTGATATTAAAAAAATATATTGATGACGTCATAACTGTAAAAAAAAAACTAAGGAAAACAAATTAGTATACGTTCCTCATCGGATGCGCTGCTACCTACCACCCACTAACTCTACCACATATGTTTTTTAAGTTTTATTTCTAGTGAAAATACTAACGGAGTTACTGAATTTATTTATTAGAAATTATTGCTTTGTCTAATTTTTTAAAATTGTTAGAATTTAGAGCTTTTCGTATCAATAGGAGCTGCTTTTGAACAATAAGTACAATCAATTATTTCATATCGATATAATTTATTTTATTTGAAATTTTTTTAATTTAAGAATTTGAAATTAAGAGAAACAATTTAGATGTTTGGTAAAAATTCAAGTCTGTCTCAAACAAAATTTAATGTAGGGTGAAAAATTTTTGAATTCTTTTGGCCATATGAAATGATAAAAATAAAAAAGGCAAACAAGAAAAAACTTTCAGTCATTTATACCAATACACTAAACTTACTCAATTGCTTAAATGTAAAAATAATCTTTTTTTTATTCTAATACTTACCACCCCACTAGCAGCATTATAACTGTGACCATAACTTCGTTTGGACCATCCACCATCTAACATATAGTGCGAGGCACAATAATCTGACACCCCATAAACCGGGGCCCATTGCCGCAAATTAGATGCACAATGAGAACGGTTCAGGGTTGTAAATCAAAAGGAAGCGGCAACGTCTTTGAGTTGCTTGTTGTTGGTATCGGAAATTTATGGATGGGTTTAGTCCTCCATTGTTAAATAATTGTGGGCAATAGACTCCGTTTTATTGGGTGTTACATTATGTTGGCCCGTACTATAACTGTGATATATGGTACCCCATCTTTGTCTACATCACCTTCTTCAATGGCTCTTTTATATTCCTCTTTTCCTGCATTTTCCATCACTTCCAACAAAGAATCTTGAAAAAGCTTGGAAACCGCATAAATTATACGATTAATACGTTTAGTGAAAATTGAATATTAAAAAAATATATACATAGTGGAAATTAAGTAAGGAATAAATTCAGTAATTCCGTTAGTATTAGCACTAGAAATAAAACTTAAAAAGCATGTGGTAGGGTTAAATATATCGCATCGGATGAACGTATACTATTTTTTTCATATTTTTTTATCAATTTTTTTTTTAATTGCAACCTATGTTTTTTATTTTACATTTGCATAGTTTTTTATTCTGTTTTCAACGTTATCAAATACTTAATAGGGTACATAAAGAAAAAATGAATTAAAAAGGGCTTTAAATTTTTTTTTTAATTTTACTAATTTGAACTTTAGCGCCGTTTTTATTTATTTTCTCCTTATGTAACCTATTAAGCATTTGATAACGTTGAAATCAGAATAAAAAACTCTATACGAATGTAAAATCAAAAACATAGGTTGCCGTTAAAAATTATTGATGACGTCATAACTGTGAAAAAAAGTAAGGAAAAAAATTAGTATACGTTCCTCGGATGCACTATAATTAACCTTACCACAAAATTTTTAAGTTTTATTTCTAGCGCAAATACTGTCGGAGTTACCGAATTTATTTCTTACTTAATTTCGACACTATATATAATTTTGTGTAAAAAATTAAACTTACAGGCCCAAGTTTTATTTGTATATCAAAGAACATGGGTCGCGTCATGGTAGGTATATCAAGAACACTCAAAAATTCTGATAAATGAGCGTACGTGCTTCCGATGGCTAAAGTTCCCCAGACTGCCGCAGTGTTTACTTGAGAATGTTCCTTTAATTCCTCTGTTGAAAATGATGTTAATTTATGACAATTATTACATTTGTAAAAAAAATTGCTAGTAAGTTCCTTTCTATCTTCATGTTGAAATTGCAGTTGACCTCCTGTGCAATGTTTATTATGATCACTTTGTAATGTAACCGTTTTTTTCAACAGATAATTTATGTCAACGATGCGATATCCTGTAGGGCCCATATTTGAGGACACTTCATTTTCAATTTCCAGTTTTTCTTGACTTATTCTATAATATTAAGTATTATCTTTCATAAAACGTTACTGTTAAATAATTTGGAAGAAATTAAATGGAAATGTAATGTGTAGAATAATATCCGAAATAATAATAATAATAAGAAGAAAAACAGAAATGTTACAATTTAATTAGTTACTTACAAATCAAATTCTCTATTGGAACCCCAAGTAAAATCGTATTCATCCTGTTGGAAGTCGGTGGCAGGTTCCTCAAAGTGGATATGATCGAAAATTTCATTCAGAATACTTTTTGCAATTGATTCTGTTTCTTTCTTTAATGCGACACTTTTCTTCTGGGCCTTAAACCGTTTGTTCCGTTTTCGTTGTTTTGAAGGTGATGGATTACCCATTTTCGTCAATAACACAATCACTGTTCACACTTTCTGTATATTATCACTATCACTAAGTTCACGAAAAAAAAATCAGTCAGAACTATAGTACAAAAGACTCGGAATATGAAGAACTTCCCCCAGTCCAGTGCGTTCCAGTCTAAAGGAGTAATTTTGTGCTGATTTATGCGAACCTTTTTTATTACCATTTTTTGCTCTAAATGTCCAGAGTTTAAATAGCGCCGCCGCCGACCCGTTGCCGAATTTTAAACTATAGACCGCAACACACCATGTCGTAACCAAAAGCTGAAACTTTTTATTGCCTTTTTAACTGGGAAACGGACCACAATACATGGCGGCAATCTTGAGCACTTTGGAATGAACGTGTCATTTTCATTCCCGACTCCTGCACAATCTAAGCCATTATTTCAAATGATTTTAGTGCCATACGCATTCAGTGCACTTTCTTCATGGGACTAGGTATTTTGAACAGATTTGGTTAGAGCATCACTGTAATAAATGCGTTTTTCTCAGTAGTATTTGTACACCTGTGCAAACACTTCGTCTAAATCCTTGATATCTCTACTTTACAAGGATATTTTTTTTTTCTATAATTGCACTGGTTTTTCCGTGAATGTGGAATGAAATAGGCCGTGTTTTTACACAGGCGTTATATCTATATATATCGACTCAAACGGTCCCCTTAAATCTACATTTATATGAAGCTTTAAATTTGATACTATGTAGTTATTTTTTTGAGTTTTTTTATGGTATGGATTAACGATTTTATTTACAGATAATAATAATAATTGATCAAAGACACTCAATATAGAGTTCGCAATAAGTATTCAACATTACACTGATTTCAGGAAAAAAATCAACACTATTATAATACAAATAATAATTTGTGCTCCAATTTTAATGAAATTTATAAACAAGAAGAATGTTCTTAAATCCAAGTGGAGTAAATTTAAATTAAAATTTAAATATATCTATGTCGAACTCCACAAACTTTAATAACTGTAAGATTACTAATGGTACATGTTTCGGCAGAATACTTCTGCCATCATCAGCCCTAATTTAACAAGAGATTAATGATACAATTGATGAATTACAAGAGGGGTAAAGAATATAAAAAATTATGACATTGACGTAATTTTGAATTAAATTTGACGTTTTCAAAGGGTTACATGATTTTTAAAAGATTTCGTAAAAACAACATTTTATAAATGTAAAAATTAAAAATGGATCAAAGAGAATCTGGTAAGTTTGTTTGAGTGAAAAATTAAAATAGTGAATTAATAATGGGATTATTGAAGTTATTCTGTTCATTTAAACAAGATCTGTTTTCCAGTTTCAAGGCTTTCCTTATTTCCAAAGTCTCGAGAAAATCTAATTTCCGGCCTTTATTGCATTTATGAATCAATTTGGAATTTGATGGTGAAAAACTATGTTTCGTTATTAATATATGATTGGCGAAAGAAGAAGGTGTTGATGGTGGAGGATCAAGATCTGTGTTGTTATAGATGTGCCTGAAATGTAAGAAGGTAAGGTAAGAACCCCTCTTGTAATTCATCAATTGTATCATTAATCCCTTGTTAAATTAGGGCTGATGATGGCAGAAGTATTCTGCCGAAACATGTACCATTAGTAATCTTACAGTTATTAAAGTTTGTGGAGTTCGACATAGATATATTTAAATTTTAATTTAAATTAATGAAATTTATACAGAAGTTGTATTACAAGGAACCATTGAAACGATTAAGATTTCAAAAAAAGACGCAAGATATTATTCATAATGGGTGGGTCCTCCACGATTTATTATGCATTCGTTGACTCTGTTGGGCTCTATGAGATGGTCTATGGCCGGTTGTGGGGATGAGGTAAATTGTTCAGTCTGAATCTGTTCGATGGGTGACAAATACGGAAACTGTGAGGGACTAGAAAGAATCTCCACGTTAGCTTCTTTAAAGAAGTGTCAAGTTACCCTAGCCGTGTGGGGACCGGCATTATCTTGCTGGAAGAAAGGGTTTTGAAGTTGCTGTAGGTAAAGCTGAAGAACCGGCTGCAGCACGTTAACGATATTACAAAGGACATTCAAATTGCCTGGGATAAGAACTTGCATAAGTAATGTCATCCTGAACCGTAACCCCTGATGTAAGTCCAATGCGACGCTCAACAGCAAATTCCTCTCGACTCTCATGCGTCCATCATGGGTCGATAAGCAGAAGCGCGAATTATCCGTGAACAGTATACTGACGCTTTTTACGGTCGGGTTGTCTCGAGCGCCAGTTTTTTATTGTGGTGTGCTCCACACATGTCGACGAGTAGCTTAGTGGAGTCCCAGGGGTCCAGCTTGGCGGAGGGTAAAAAAACAGTCACGGTGTTACAAGCATTATTTACAAGGCATATATACAGAGCTTCAATACATACTATTACGTACCAAAAATTGATTTGAGACCGCCCCAAATCTAGCTCGATGGAGATGGGCGGGGTCTAGTGTGATTATTTATGCTATATCTTTATTACTTTTTTTTTCTTTTACTTAAATGGACGCCACCAGTTTTTACCGCAGAAGAGGATGGTTACGAAATTATAGACTATAGTTGAAAAACTGTAAAACTTTAATAAAACTTGAATTTAAATCAACATAAATTAAAATTTAAATATATCTATGTCGAACTCCACAAACTTTAATAACTGTAAGATTACTAATGGTACATGTTTCGGCAGAATACTTCTGCCATCATCAGCCCTAATTTAACAAGAGATTAATGATACAATTGATGACTTACAAGAGGGGTTCTTACCTTAAAGAATATAAAAAATTATGACATTGACGTAATTTTGAATTAAATTTGACGTTTTCAAAGGGTTACATGATTTTTAAAAGATTTCGTAAAAACAACATTTTATAAATGTAAAAATTAAAAATGGATCAAAGAGAATCTGGTAAGTTTGTTTGAGTGAAAAATTAAAATAGTGAATTAATAATGGGATTATTGAAGTTATTCTGTTCATTTAAACAAGATCTGTTTTCCAGTTTCAAGGCTTTCCTTATTTCCAAAGTCTCGAGAAAATCTAATTTCCGGCCTTTATTGCATTTATGAATCAATTTGGAATTTGATGGTGAAAAACTATGTTTCGTTATTAATATATGATTGGCGAAAGAAGAAGGTGCTGATGGTGGAGGATCAAGATCTGTGTTGTTATAGATGTGCCTGAAATGTTCTTTAATACGGTCTGATATTTTGCGACCTGTCTGACCTATGTAGAATGACTCACAAGTAGAGCAGCTTAATTTGTATACACCTGATGATGATTTGTAATCTAATGAATCTTTATTTTTAATAAAAAATCTGGATAAGTTGTTATCTGTTTTAAATGAAACTTTAAAACCGTTTTTTTTTAAGTATTTTAGAACATTTCTCTGAGACGACGCCAAAATATGTTAATGAATTTGAAAAGGAAATTGTTTCTGAAGGATTTTTAACCAAGTAGTGTGTGTATTTGAATTTGTTACAGTATCTATAGTATAATTTATTTATAGTTTTTAAAGAATATCCATTATTTGAAGCGATTTGTTTAATGTTATTAAGTTCTGTTTGAAAAGATGAATCTGATAGTGGTATAGAAAATAATCGGTGGAAAAAGGAATGAAAAGCTGCAAATTTATGGGAAACAGGGTGACAAGAGTCAAAAGGTATTACGCAATCTGTGATACTAGGTTTTCTATAAATGTCAAATTCAAAAGTATTATTATTTCTAGTGATTAACAAGTCTAAAAAGGGGATTTGGGAATTGATTTCAATTTCACTAAGTTATGCTTTTCATTCCTTTTTCCACCGATTATTTTCTATACCACTATCAGATTCATCTTTTCAAACAAAACTTAATAACATTAAACAAATCGCTTCAAATAATGGATATTCTTTAAAAACTATAAATAAATTATACTATAGATACTGTAACAAATTCAAATACACACACTACTTGGTTAAAAATCCTTCAGAAACAATTTCCTTTTCAAATTCATTAACATATTTTGGCGTCGTCTCAGAGAAATGTTCTAAAATACTTAAGAAAAACGGTTTTAAAGTTTCATTTAAAACATATAACAACTTATCCAGATTTTTTATTAAAAATAAAGATCCATTAGGTTACAAATCATCATCAGGTGTATACAAATTAAGCTGCTCTACTTGTGAGTCATTCTACATAGGTCAGACAGGTCGCAAAATATCAGACCGTATTAAAGAACATTTCAGGCACATCTATAACAACACAGATCTTGATCCTCCACCATCAACACCTTCTTCTTTCGCCAATCATATATTAATAACGAAACATAGTTTTTCACCATCAAATTCCAAATTGATTCATAAATGCAATAAAGGCCGGAAATTAGATTTTCTCGAGACTTTGGAAATAAGGAAAGCCTTGAAACTGGAAAACAGATCTTGTTTAAATGAACAGAATAACTTCAATAATCCCATTATTAATTCACTATTTTAATTTTTCACTCAAACAAACTTACCAGATTCTCTTTGATCCATTTTTAATTTTTACATTTATAAAATGTTGTTTTTACGAAATCTTTTAAAAATCATGTAACCCTTTGAAAACGTCAAATTTAATTCAAAATTACGTCAATGTCATAATTTTTTATATTTTTTAAGGTAAGAACCCCTCTTGTAAGTCATCAATTGTATCATTAATCTCTTGTTAAATTAGGGCTGATGATGGCAGAAGTATTCTGCCGAAACATGTACCATTAGTAATCTTACAGTTATTAAAGTTTGTGGAGTTCGACATAGATATATTTAAATTTTAATTTAAATTTACTCCACTTGGATTTAAGAACATTCTTCTTGAACATAAATTAGTAATTATAAATTAAATAAATTAAATGGAACAGTCAGTCAAGTTTCCTTCATCAGCAAAATTCAGTTACAAAAAACAAAGATTAAAGCAAATAAGAATTCACTCGTGAAACTAATATCGTAAATTAGTAGACCGAATAGAATTTAAAGACGTCGATTTATAGCTATAATTCGAGGCAAGTATAGTGTAAACAACTTCAACGTCAACGACGATTCGACGATCTAACTAGTTTTATGTTACACGATAGAGACGATAGAGTTGATGAAGTTATATTACTGCTTTAAATTATTGAGATTATTTTTACACTAAGTTATGACTTTAAATTATGGCTTTAAATTATTACTTTGAATTATACCGAGCCAGCACCCTAATGAAGAAAATTCCCCTTTAAGTACCCCGTTTAACGAACAGAAAGGCCCTTACCTCCAATGAGGGACGTGGACGACTTCCAAAGAGACACGAAATGTGGACGCACCACGTGGACGACTTATTCGGTGGTTTTAATCCCCACAGGTCGAAAATGATTCCGTCGATTTACAAATGTTTTCAACGAGAGGAGAATCACTCACTTCGATGAAACGGATGAGTTAATCCCTTGCGGATAATTCAAATTTAATTGCAACCACCACCACGTTTCATCGACCACCGAATAATAATGTCTCTTTTTGACAGAAAACGCCGGCCGGTAGAAGGCCTCTCAAAACCTGCGCAGCAACGATTGACGTACCGCTGCTTGACAGGTGTGAGGTTATGTAGATGTAAACAAAAGAAGTTCTTCATATTTTCCGACAAAACACAAAGAAGTTTTAAGTGTAGGTATTACCCAGTCGAGGTTGCATTAATTTAGCCCCTTGGCGTTTTAGGCAGTGGGAAAAGTGTTGCATACTTCCAGAACGAAAGATCGAACCAGATAACACCAGCACAGCGAGGAATGAAGAAGAAAAACGATAAATTGAGAGTACGGTTTACAGAAGAAATTAGTTAGAGCGAGAATAGAGAATAAAGTACGAAGAAAACAGCGGCTTAAACTCAAGAGCGTGGTACACCCTTTTTTGGTAAAATGCTCTAGGATCCCCAAACAGCAATTTCTTCACAGCGAGGTGATCCAAACCCGAAACGATTCATGAAACAACCGAAAAAAAAAGTAACGAAATATGTCAGGTTAATCAAAAGATAAAATTATCTTCACAATACAAGGATGAAAAATATACAGGGATTTAATATATACAGGAGTTCGATATATTCACGGTGGCGGAGCTAACTCGGGGACCGAAACAATTCAAATCTAACAACCCGTCACGTCGTTTGGGATCGGACACTATCTAGCACGGTTTGTCTGTAATAAAAATTCAAAAATTCTGGTCTGTCGTGTCTAGACATCCTCAAATCACGGGAACACGGGAATGATGGGGAACTTTTAAATTTTATTTATGATTATGTTTTGAACAATTTTACCGATTTTCAGCTTGTTGGGATTTTATGCACCTTCGAATGTCTAAATTGACCGGACTAGGCATACTGTCAGCTCTTCATCCATCCATCTACATTTGTCAGACGTCAGACGTAGACGATAAGGAGAGCGTCACTTTTAGAGAGAAACTAAATAGTATATTATAATACGAGTTTTATAGGAAGCATTTTGTCGCACGCACGCACGCACGTCGCACGCACGACGAGCGTAGCGAGGAGTGCCCTAAAAGAGTAAGTGCGACAAAATGCCTTATAAACGAGTTATCATACAGTATTTTATCTACTTTACCACTTTTTATACAAAATAATCAAATTTCACAATCTGGGGAATTTCGCGGCGGTTGGCACGCTTGCGAGCTGCATTAACGGCGCCTATGAAAAAGAATTAATTTGAAACGTCAACACTCGTATTTTTGTCCTTCCAAAAATGAGTTTTGAAGTTCTTCAATGTACGCCCCCAGAAATACGGGCTTTGGCGAAAATACGATAGGCAATTTGCTACCTTCAAAGTCACGCGAGGTATATGGAAAAACATACGCCCAATTTGAAAATTGGCAGAAGGGTAACACGTTCTCTACGATCTCCAAAAACATTTTCCTACCGTATGTATTTTGAGCTGCATCGCCACAATGTTGTCTTATACTATTAAAAACCTTCCTGACGGCGTCCACACACAAAGTCAAGGCGAGCCATCCAGGACATGTAAAACCTACAGACTCCGTCCTACACCAATGCGCCAAGAAGGCGACAAGTGTTACCAGCTTGTTAGACATCTCCCCCAACAAAATCGCTTCCCCTAAATGCACGTGAATTTCCAATACAAGTGGCAAAAATAGTAATGCCAATTCACATTCATACATCGTTGACAGCGAAGTATAGGTTAGGATTGCCAAGATCAGACAGAGAGATTACCAATATTAAAAAAATAAATTATACTATTTTTAGTATAATTATTATAACACCGCTTTTGTCTATTATGACACGCAAAAGCGTATCGTAATAGCCTCAGTACGAAAGCAAAGTAGAAAAAATCTTTAAATTAATCCAGTTTCTTTCTTTATGTACTAAAAATTAAGATACATATTCACATATGTACTCTCAACAACTCAACCCTTGGAGAGTAAGGCTTAAATAAACACTGAAATGTCCTAAATTTGGTCCTAATTTTCAAGTATACGAGATTTCGAGAGAAAGTTTTGTACAATCGTTTTGTTATACATACAGGATGGTCCGTAACCACTGCATGTAATCGTGGAAAAGCCCTATTGAAATCATTTTGTAATCGTAATGCAATCAAATGTCATTTTTGTGAAATCACATGTAATCTTCTTGTAATCATAAATATAACTTAATGAAATCGTGAAATGTTTTATTCATTATGTAATCATCGTGTAATCGTCAAGTATTCATCGTGTATTCATCATGTAATCATCATGTACTCATCATATATCATGTATTTATCCACGTAATGTAACTAGATTTATAAGTATTTTGTTCTTATTACTAGTTTTCGCTTGACTAGATCGGCCACTGCGAATAAAATCACAGTCATTTACTGTAGTGTGATGCTGTGTGTATGCACTTATACTTCTTTACATTCTTTCAACTAATTGTGCCGTTTGCATTTTTCTTTTAGGCCTAATGTTAAATGTAATCACATAAAATCATATGAAATCACAAGTATTCACTATGTAATCAAGTGAAATTTGTAATCCGTGGGACACCCTTTTCATCAGTGGTTACCATCCCGAGGGGTCACGATATAACCTGCCAAAAGAATTCAGTAATAAGGTGACGATGACTAAAACTTAATTACAAAAAAGTTTCTAGCAAAAGTCTTTTTGTTTTCCATATAAAAATAATTGAAAATTTAGTCCAAATTTACTGTACGCTAGTGAGTTAATCGGGATTAAAAAGGTGAATCTGGTTGATCAGCGCTGACGTCACGATGAGACGAGAGCTGAGACTAAAGACACTGATGCACTGTACTTCCGATTGTGAGGGCAATTAGAGTTGTTGTTCACAATTGAACATTTTATTACAATTTTAAAAAGATGCGCTGTGCAGTATTTGGTTGTAATTCCTGCAACCAATCCAATAATTTTCTGGAGAAATTAAGTTTTTCGGATTCCCGAAAGACCCCACAGATAGGGAATTGTGGATCATTTCCTGTTGTCGGGCCAATAAAATAAATTACAATACCGCCAGAATTTGCTCAAAACATTTTGCGGACGATGCTTATGAAAGGAATTTAAAAATTAGTTACCTAATTATATTTATGCCGAAGAAAGGTAAAGAGATAATGCATATTTTAACGATTAAGAAAAAAATTATACTTGACTGTTTTTTGATGTTCTAATTTTCCAATCATTTAGTTCTATTCTTGGAAACGTGTTTAAGTCTGGCAAATTAGATCATTACTACATATTATAGTGGGAATAGGGTACGTACATATTTATACATTATAGAGGGAATAAGTTCTAGTAATCTGTTTTTCTTTATAGTTCAATATTTACTGTCAAAAATAGATATGAAAGTCAATTTGTAATGTTGTCTTCATGAAAAAATTATCTTCCGAATACCATTTGTTATTTAGATAAATTAGAAAACAATAAATTATACCCTACGGGTTCTCATGTCTATTGCCTGGCAACAAGTTATCGAAAAATCTGTCGAATTATTTTCAATTTATTTCTCAATCTGTTGTGATAATATTTATGAAAAATTTTCGGTAGGTAAAAGATTGTTGCAAGGGGAAGCAGTTCCATCACTTTTTTTACTAAAAGGGAAATCCAAAAAATCTCGCCGTGAAAGAACATAAAGAGTTTTAAAACGGAATTCCACGAAGCTAGTGGAAAACATACTTGAATCAAGGTAAATTTTACCGGTGACATTGCCTTTCTACTCTTATTCTTGTTCCTATAACTATAGTGTTTTATACTTTAAATTTATTCAAACACGATTGATTTTTTTCACAAGAATTATTTTCATTAAACTTTGCAGTAAAAAATTTGGTGTAGGTGTCAATGTGTAAAAAGCACATTGCACAAATTTTGGCGACGCACCATCTAGCAGTCGATCTATTGGGTATTTCTTATTTCTATTTATTCCAATCTGCGCTGGTCTGTAGAATTTGTTTTTGCTTTGCATGTTTGTTGTTATTTTGCTTTGAAGGAAGCCGCTGTTTCCAGTTTGCTTCCGGTAAGGTCGAGACACATGTACGAGAAAGAGTATGATCTGTTCGTGAAGTGGAAAGCAGAGAATTACATTACATTACATGTAATTACATTACAATTAATAATTACAAATTTTAATTACAACTGACAGCTGTCAGATTTACTCACTTGTGAGTAGAACTGACAGCTGTCAGATTTACTCACTTGTGAGTAGAACCGACAGCTTTATCTCTCTTGTCATTAAGATTTTATTTCTGTCACCGAAAACAATGGAATAAGGTATCTAAAAAACTATACCTGTAAGATAATAGTAGATTATAAGTAGTTAAGTAGTGCCGGTTCTGGCCCACTTTGACCTGAATTGACCTTTGGCCTTGAGAATATAGTGCCGGTTCTGCCCCAGTTGAATGACCCAGTCGTCAGAGGACAAGTCTGAACTTGAGTGGTTTAGCCTTGAGATTATAATGCCGGTCCTGATCCAGTTTGATGACCCAGTGTTGACCTGAAGTAACCTTTGGGTTGATCGAGACTTGAGCCTAGCTCCCCCCACCCCACGCCCACCTTGGGTTAATTTTTGAGCAGTTTTTAATTTAGAGGGTTAAAAAATATTATATAAATTTAAGGTTTTATTAACTTTATTGTGGAAGTGATTCATACATCCAGTTATACAATTTTTTGACATTACTTAAAGAACATATACATTTTTTATTCTTACTAGAACTAATGATGTGATTATTACATCCTATAGGGATTTCTTTACATAACTTAGGAGAGTTCATTCTGTTATCTAAATCTATAATTTTAGAACATAGTTCTTCCAGTGCTTTTCGTATATAATTCGCCTTAACTTGTCCTTTGAGGTACACCACATCAATATCCTTTTCAGTAATAAATTTTTTCAAAATATCTGATGCGTTTTGCTGCTCTTCTGTTCCACTATGATATCTCAACATATGATGATGTTGCTCTAAATATCGAACACATTTCTTAATGCTGTCGTCTAATCTGTGATAGGATTTCGTCGGCTTAAAAGTATGATGTACAATTGTACGTCCATCAAAAATGGTTAATTCCTTAACAATAAATTCTGGAATATTAAAACCTTGTATATCAACGGTAGCAAACCTCATCGCCAGAAATTTAATTTTTTGAATAGGCTAGCTTTATTGTTTCTCCAACTATTTATACAGCTGCTGTAAGAGAAATATTAGACTGATTACGTTATGCTTTGTTTATCTATCCAACTGTTGTGGGCGTTGCTGAATCCCAACCATTTGACTAAAATTTTATTTCCTTTTTTTCGCAAAACCTTTTCAACTAAATAAACACCGGGATGTTTTACCTTTTGTAGTTCCATTTCATAAAATCCACCTAAAATATCTTCACCTCTTTCATCTACTAGTAAATATGTTGTTGGATTAGTTAATTTCACTTTTTTAACGGTAAAAATTTCATTAGACCAATTAGGTGTGTATCCTTTTTCAAAAGTACCTCTGTATTTGCTAATTCTAACGTGATCACCAATGACATACTTGTTATGTTTGTTTGCAATTTTAATGTGAGTGTAAAATTCAATATGGATTGTTCATTTCGTTTATTAACTTGTGTTGGTTTCATGCGAATTGTTCTGTGATAACTATTGTTATATTCATTTACTATGATAGCTAACATATTCAGCCATTTATAATTTTCTTGTAAACTAAAACGCTTCCACATTAGGGATTTTAATGTTCTATTTACCCTTTCAACAATAGATGCTTTTTTTAAACTAAACACACTGTAATGATTTATTTTATATTTCTCCATTAATTTTTAAAATTTTTCATTATAAAATTCTTTTCCTTGGTCAGTTTGCAAATTTTTTGGTAGAATCAAAAGCGATAACAAAATTTTTTCCATAGCAACAGTAACTTCATTTGCATCCTTAGATTTAACAGGAACAGCCCATACGTATTTAGAAAAACAATCAATTACTACAAGTATATATTTAAATCCTTTATTTTCTTTGAAATAAGGAATCATTTCAACAAGATCTGCCTGTAACGTTTCGTTGATACCCTTTACAATAACTCTTCGTCTTCGGAAATTAATTCTTGCTGGTTTATGTAATTCCGAAACAATATCTTTTTTGATTGGAGTTGGCTTAAATGGAGTTTTTTTACGTTTCATATTTACTTTTATTTTACGGGAAATTGTTTGTATACTGCTTGCTCAGACTGAACTAATGAATCTTCAAATTTAACAGGACATTTTATGATAATTTCTGCCCGTAAACTTGATGTAAGGTTATTATCATTTGTTGAATTGAATAAGAATGACAAACAATCGTTTTGTTGTAACGGAAAATTTTGCAATTCATGTTTATGAATCTGCTTTTCATTTATTAATGTGACAATATCCTCATCATTTGTATTAAAAAATCTTACATTTTCAATAAAAGCGTACTCTAAAGGAAAAATATAGTATGGATTTGCTGAGTTCAATATAAATTTTTTATCTACAAGCTGATTAGATTCAAAATTTAAAATGATGTTGTAGTACATATATTTTGATATGTTAACTGAGTCAGTGCTTGTATTACTATCTGTTCTAGCATGTTTAACTATATGACAACCGAACTTATCAAGAGTCATCTTACTTTATTATACCAGATTCACGTAATTCTTCAATTATAGCAACAATTTCGTTTCTGTGACCCGTAGGACCTGCTGCTTGAGAGGCAACTAACAAACGCAACCGATCAACTAATTCATTTGGATTATCCCAGTATATATAGTCAACTGAATTGTTACTAAGTTCTTTAAACATTCCTTTACCAGTCTTTTTTTTGGTACTTTTTTTACAATCTCCAGCAATTAAAGGTCCTATAATGTTTTTATATTTGAGATTTCTTGTTCCCAATACCTGTTCGTTTGGATCAAATTTTTTTTTATATGCACTACTAACGTCTAAAATTTGTTTATAATGTTGCAAGTCTTTATCTGTGTATTGTAAAGGGTGATTTTTAAATAATAGCTCATAGAGACCAGGTGTTCCTTTATAAATCATATTAGATATTTTTATATCAGGACCAACAAAATTTATTTCCGATGAACCAATAAAATATTTTTCTTGAAAGCTATCATGTCGGACTCCAGTTCTATGATCGAAATTTTCATTCTTTTTATCATGTAACATAGCATCGATATAAGTTCTTGGCAATTCATCAAATTCATCTAAATATTTTTCATAAATTGATGTATCAATAACTGTCTCTAAATTATTTCTACTTTCCGATACAGATAGATCCAAAAGTTCATCAAATCCATAGTCATCTACATCTTTTTGGGATTGTAGTCAGCAATTATTTCATCTTTATTCTCCTCTTTTAAAACTGTTTCTTTTGATGTACTAGGCGTAAAATCATTTTTCAAAGCGTCAATTTTATTTTTTAGATTGGTGACTTTGGTAACTATTCTGCTTTGATTTTTATCGCTTACAGCAGGAGTGTTATAACTGTTGGGAAATAGATTTCTTTTTATCTTATTGCTAGTCGGTGTTACTAAATCCACATCTTTCTTTGGAACATCAAACGATTTCACATTCTGCTCTGTTTTAGAAGTTGCAACATCAAGGTTAGGTGTATGCAAAACGTTTTTTTCATCTAATTTGTCTACGATTGTTTCCAAATGCTTAGTAATTGGAAAAAAATTTTTCTCCTCATGAAACTGTCCTTCCTTCAGTAGCTCCATTTTATGTTTTAATTCGTTTCTCTTTTTAATTAATTTTTTTTTTAAATCAATTGTTGTAAATAATGTCTCATTTAAATTCATTTTAACTTTGTGCTTCTTGGTTTGCTAGTTGATGACTGTTTGAAAAACACTTGAAAACTGATCAGAAGAACTATCTATGAGGTATTTTATTACTACTGAAACAATTATTTTGTTATTCAGGATCAATAAAACTATCAAACCCCTTTCGATATCTACCGTTTTTAAGGTCACTGTCTTTATCAATCACTAAAAACCCATAATTATCTTTCCAACAGAACGAGCACAGTTCTCTAAACGTATCAAAAGGAACATCCGTATTTACGTGATCTTCATATATATGTCGTAAATTTAAGTTATCTTGTTTAAAAAGTATTAAGAAATTTGCATTATCTCTAACCAAATGCTTAGGAATGTGAGCGTACGTTTGGCATAAATAAAAACAGTCCACATTGCTATGACGTCCCATACTAAAGTACTCTTTCATTAAATTTTGCTTATCACATGCAACATCGTCAAATATGAATAAAGAATTCGGTTTGACTTCATTCGGAGGTGGTATGTTGTTCTCCAAAGAACTGAAAGCAAAGTAATTCATTCCTTTAATAGGTTTCAGTAAATGTTCCAAATAGGAATATTTTGGTTGATATAAGGATTTCGAAAATAGATAAATATTTTCAAATCTTAAACCATTAGGATGTTCAATCAGATTAATCATAAGATTCGTTTTCCCACAGTTAGAAGGCCCTACAATAATAGATCGAATTGTAGGAGGCAAAAGTTTTCCATGTCGTTGATATTTATTCACAACACATACATCATTGTTATTTATGGGTAAGCTAACCGGTTGCTGTATTACTCGCATCTTACTTGCAAACTAGTTTAAGATAGACTCATCAAAGAGTATAAATAGGAGATAAATTAGAAATTTATTTCAGTAATGCTAGTGTTGTAGTGGCATATATAAAAGTATAAATGATGGTAAAAAAAAGAAAAGTTCTCAGTCGTAAAAAGGTTTCAAAAAAGACACTACGTGGAGGTGGTCTAGTAAATTCCGTAATAAACAATTTACCATTTGAGCTTCACATTCCTGGATATAAGTTTTGTGGACCTGGTACTAAATTAGCAAAAAGACTAGCCAGAGGAGATCAAGGAATCAACAAATTAGATGAAGCGTGTAAAGAACACGACATAGCTTATAGTCAAAATAAAGACTTAAATAACAGACATATTGCCGACGATAAACTTTTTCAAGAAGCCAAAAACAGACTTCGATCATCGGACGCATCTTTTGGTGAAAAAGCAGCCGCTTTAGGCGTAGCTGCAGCAATGAAAACTAAAGTAAAACTTGGTATGGCCATAAAAGAGGTAAAGGCTTTTAGAGGCAAAAAGAAAGTAAGACCTTTGCGAGTAATCCCAGTACCAAAGGCTGGAGGCTCTGTTGCCTATCTTTGCTGCTCTAGGAGCTTTAGGATCATTAGGTGGAGGTGCTGGTGCTGTTGCGAAAGCTGTAAATGATGCTAGTGCAGCTAAACAACAACTTAAAGAAAAACAGCGACATAACCAAACGATGGAATCAATCGCTTTAGGAAAATCAGGAAGTGGTTTATATTTGAAGCCATACAAATCAGGTCTTGGTCTTTTTTTAGCCCCTTCAAAATTTCAAAAAAACTTCCAATAAACCTTCCTAAAAGAGCGTTAACTAATATTGATTTATATAAATTTATAAATTTTTTAAAAATTCATAACTTTAGAGGTGTGTTTATGAAAAACTCTTTATCTAAAAATGTTTACTTTAATGAATGTGGTATAGTAAATTTAGATAACAAAGAAGGTCCTGGAACACATTGGACAGCATACAGAAAAAATGGTAAAAATGTGCAATATTTTGATAGTTTTGGAGACCTCCGACCACCACTTGAGTTGATTAAATATTTAAAAAGCAACGGTACTTGTAACGTAATATACAATCATGAAAAATTTTAAACTTTTAACAGTGTGAACTGTGGTGACTTATGTCTACAATTCTTATACTACTATAATAAATCTTAAAGAAAGCATATTCATTTAGTTGTTACTTAAACGCCCTCAGAGTTACACTACCTCTCCAAAAATGTCAATGACTTTTACGTTAACAGGAAGAAGTTCTATTCTTACTAGCAAATACTATCCTCAAATCACTTTATCAGACGACAGTGATTACGAATTAGGTCTGATTAATTTAGAAACGTATAACTCGTTTCCAAATGTAGATAAATCAAACAACATGTTTCACTTTACAACTGTATACGGCAAGGATGCACATATCAAAATTCCAGAAGGTTCTTATGAAATTGATGATATTTATAAGTATCTTAGAAATGCATTAGTGGAGTTTGCATATAAAGAGAATAAAACTGAAAAATATGAAAATCCCAATAAAAAAAGAAAAATATCAAGAATACCACAGCCTGTTTTAACAATATCCGGAAACAATAACACCTTGAAGACCGAAGTAAAATGTACTTGTGACATAGATTTTTCTAAAGAAAATTCTATTGGAACCTTGTTAGGTTTTATACCAAAAAAATTAAAAGCCAATAGAACTCATACATCTGATTTTCAAGCTAAAATTCTAAAACTCAATGCTTTATGTGTGGAATGTAATATTGTTATAGACTCATATAGAAATGGTAGTCAGGTTCACGTCATTCATGAGTTTTTTTCAACAGTCCCACCTGGATATAGAATAGTTGAGACACCATCAAACGTTATCTATCTACCAATTAATACAAAGCAGATTAACGAAATAATCCTTAAAATAACTGATCAAGATGGTCAGTTAGTTAATTTTAGAGGTGAAGTCATAACGGTAAGACTACATCTCCAAAAGTCATCATAAAAAAAACCGTAATGGGTATAATTTTTAATAACTCTCGCAAGCAATACAATTTTAATCATATAAATACTTTTAATAAAAAGAGTGTGTTCAGTCGTCGTGATACATCAAGACGTTTAACATCGAAGAACAGACAGTTCCTTAGATCACTTGGATTTACTGTTTTAATATAAAAAATGAATTTTGAAGTTTTAAATGTAAATGAAAGAGCTGTGTTTGATAGTTCGATCATTTACGCTGAGAAACGTACACATCAACCTTATGCATCAACTTCATACAACAACAACGATGAAATTAGAATTCCCATAGAACATCAAGATGTATATACATTGCCATGGTACAGCTCTTTATACATGGAGGGAAAAGTTACAGTCACCGATCAAGACAATAAAAAAGTCGAAGCTCCCAATATTAGATTTGTTAACAATGGACTTTTGCTACTTTTTGAAGAAATACGTTTAGAAATTGCAGGAAACGTTATAGATCGAGTACGAAATCCCGGTATGGCATCGATTATGAAAGGATACGCAACGTATAATAAAAATCAAAGGAACGCGCTTCAGAATGCCGGATGGTTTCCCAAAGAAACTTCCACATTGATAGATGGAAGCACTGTACATTTTAACGCAGTTATACCATTAAGGTTAATTCTAGGATTATGTGAAGATTTTAAAAAAGTTATTTTAAATGTACGTCAAGAACTTGTTCTAATTCGAAGTAACACTGATGTTAATTCCTTACTATATGAAGATGCAACAAAAAATGTTAAAGTTCAATTAACGAAAATATTTTGGAAGATGCCACATGTGGCTGTATCTGATGCGGAAAGACTAAAATTAATAGATACTTTAGCTAGTGGTAAAGAATTAGACATTCCATTTAGAAGCAGAGAATTTCATGAATATCCCTTATTACCTCAAACACAGAGACATACCTGGCCAATTAAAACATCTATCGAAAAACCTCAATACATATTTTTTGGACTTCAAACCGATCGTAAAAATCAACTTTCAAAAGATAACAGTCATTTTGATCATTGCAATTTAACAAACATTAAAGTGTATCTCAATGATGAAATGTATCCCTATGATAATTTAAATTTAAATTTTGCTAACAATCAGTTTGCTATATTATATGATATGTTTATCGACTTTCAAGGCTCATTTTTAGAAAAAGAGTGTGAACCAATATTTACACCGGAAGAATTCAAAAATATTGCACCGATAGCAGTAATCGACTGCAGCAAGCAAAATGAAGCTTTGAAAAGAAGCCCAGTATCTATACGGTTGGAATTCGAAACAAGCACTGCAATTCCAGACAAGACCAGCGCTTATTGCTTAATTCTTCATGACCGTATAGCCAAATATATTCCAGCACAGAGTTACCAGAATTATCTAATTAAAATTTGCATTTAATAATTTTATCTACAACTGCTTAATAATTGACGTATTATACTTGTAACTATGAATACTTAACTAGGTCTATTAAACACAGACAGCCAGGCCCGGTTTTTAAGAATTATTATTAACTAGCCAT
Source organism: Diaperis boleti (assembly GCA_963583935.1). NCBI lineage: Eukaryota > Metazoa > Arthropoda > Insecta > Coleoptera > Tenebrionidae > Diaperis > Diaperis boleti. The sequence goes on along the minus strand of OY757245.1, from coordinate 31,312,372 downwards.
GAAATAATGAATATTGACAACTGTTGAAATTTCTTCTCAACGTCCAGTTTTTCACAAGGTTTGTTTTATTCTTTCTTTATTTCTTTATCTAGAACTGATTTAATTTACGTATTATACATGTAACCTATGAATACTTGACTAGGTCTATTGAACACAGACAGTCAGGCTAGGTTTTTAAGAATTATTATTAACTGGCCATGAAATAATGAATATTGACATTTTTTCTCAACGTCAAGTTTTTAACAAGGTTTAATTTCTAATTTTGATTCTAAAAGTGCAGTTGTAGATAAAACGTCGTATTTCACTCGCATATAATGGTGGCTAGTATACACTCGAATGGTTAAAATCCTCGCCTGCGGCTCGTATTTTAATTTCCATTCTCGTGTATAATAGCCACCATTATATGCTCATTAAATAATGTACTATTACATGAAATTTATTATATTATATGATTATTTAGTAATGTATTTCTGTATTTGATGATACAGTAGTAGGGGTGTAAGGTTTTTAATAAACATAATATAAATATAAAAATCTTTTATTTAATATCTCATCTTTTACAATATTATGAAATAGATTGCAACAAAGATAATGTTTCTTTATAGTCTTTTAGCTCTGTAGACGGCCATCTTGCTGAGTCGGGTCCATTTTCCCATCCCAATATGCTTTCTGGATTTTGTTCTCCTTTATAAATATTCTTCTTTATCCAAGTTAGAATGGTGCAATGTCGTTCTATATTTGAGGGTTGAAACTTATAATTTATATTTCTCATAATTAAAGCTACAATGAAATTTTTTAATATTTTACAATTAGCCAGATAAGCTGCTTCGCATATGAACTCATCAACTAAAGTTTGAAGATTTTTATAATTTTTGTTTATATTTGTTACAGGATAAAGCATATATGATGCTCCTCCAAAGTTAAAGCAAGATAAAAGGTTTAAAACATACACTATAAAAGAAAAGTTATGTTCTAAACAGTGTCCTTGCAAAAGTGAGGTTAGTTCACTAAAACTTAAGTATTCACGTTTCTCTTTATTACAAATATTCACAATTGAATCAATATAATGATCCATTTTCTTCTTATTGTCCAATAATTGAGCAATTTCACTGTAACAAATGTTAGCATCATATCTAGCAATCCATATAAATATACTGCTAGGTATAATATAATCATTTTTCTTAATCAAGGAACGAAACAAGTTTTCACATTCAACCGTTTCATATCCACGTATTGCGTTTTTCAAATAGCTTACATAAACTTTTTCTGAAGCAATATGTGCCTCCAATTCAACTTCAATGTTTAAATTCATGATTTGTATCTAACTGACTAATGATTCTCTTACGTGGAATAGTCTTATACAGTCTAATTCCCACTCTTACGTTTTCCCCCACTTTTTCTTCTTTCCTTTAATGATATTGATAGCCCCAAGGTTTTGTATCAGTTTGTGGAAAATTAAGGATGCGTTTATCATCATACGGACTAAGAACAATTTTATTCTGTTGAATAGAATAAACTACATGATTTTTGGATCTAATAAGCTTTTGATTTCTTTCAATTACCTCACGATCAAATAGACTTTTTTTGTAATCATTAAATGTAATATTTCTGATGGAAGATTTTGTGGACCCTTTTGATTTTTTAACAATTTTTTTATCATCTTTACATTCAACTGTATATGCATACATTTTAGATCTCAGACCTATAAATTCAAGCATATTTTTACCATTATTTTCATGTTTCATTAATCCAGGAACTTTTTTATTTTGTAACTCAATTCCATAAATATTTTTAAATTATAATCAGAAGTATCAAAACGATGACTATCTTTTTTTATATATTTATATATATCGTCTACGTGGAATTCATAAATTAAGCTGTCAGTATCGGTATAAAGTAACTTAACATTTTTATTAACAGTTTTTAAAATATAATCATAATGGAATTCATAAAGAAATGTTTTTGAAATATCTAAAATACAAAACCCTACATAGATTGGTTTGTTCATACATACTTCCAATTTATTCATTTCAATAATTGTTAAATTTTCATCAAATACTACAGAACTATGAAAATTTGGTTTAGAAATGAGGGAACGCACACCCCACCGACCATCCCATTTGGTTAGTAAACGAATATCTTTATGCTTTCTTACATTCTCCATACATTTACCATAGATTGCGTTAATCATTAACTTATTAAAATCTTTTTCAAAATCATTTTTTGATTGCTGTCTTAGTTTTGTGTTGAAATCTATATATTCTTTTAACCACGGTGATTGTTTAAATTTTAAAACTCTATGAACGTTAGATATTTTAATTCCGAGTCTGACATACATCTTTAGATTCTTATAATGTACAACATAATTTTTTTTTGGATACAAAGTTAAGAGCAATTTTCGAATTTTTGATTTTGAGATCGGAGGAACCATATGTTCTGGAGCTAAAGGTAAATCACTATGCATATCATGCAAATGCTGGGGATACTCCAAATCGCATTCTAAAATATAACCGACGTCAGAGTCATCTGGGGTATTTAAAATGTCGGATAATATGGAAAAATCTTCCAAAAACTCAAATCCTGCGTACGGGAGATATTCAGACATAGCAGCTCCATATAAATTATTGACATCGTAATACATTAAAAATGTATTTGCTTCCGTTGGATCATATTCATTTTTCATGTATTGATTGTTAGCTTTTCCATATCTATTTGAACATTGAGAAACACCACCTCTAATTCCTTTTTCAATAAAAAGGATTTGATCGATATCTGTAAGAAGTTCTAAATTTATATTTGTTGTTTTTAACATTGCATCAAATGTCAAACCTGGTAATGTATGATAATGCAAAGGATCAAGCTGATAAGTATTATGACATGTTTTTCGAAAGGCCTCAATAACATCAGCCAAAAGACGAACATCAGTTTCAAGATACAAATCTGAATATTCACCAATTGTTTCAATATTAAAGGTATTCCAAATATTTATGGCATGAGAATAATCAACATCACTTATTTCGTTATCATTGAGTCGACTATAAAAATCTTCTCTTGGCGGTAATTTTTTTTCTTCGAGCTTTTCCCAAGAGTCTATATAATCATAAGGAAATACTCCTTTTTTATTCAATATAGAAAATTCTTTCAAATTTTTACAACGAGCTTTAGTAATTAATTTTTGATCGTCTTGCAAATTTGCTGAAAGCTTATCTAAACTGGACGACATGAATCGAAAAGAATCAATAAATCGTAAACTAACTTTAGTACCATCAACAAATTTAGTGAATGAAATATATTTTTCTTTATTAATGGGTAGTAACTTAATTGCTCCCTTGATTGATGTTGACAACTCCTTGATAATAAAGTGTGCATCATAACCGCTCATATTATGAAAAACAACAGGTATAGTATTCTCATCTTTATAATTTAAATTACAATTTTGGTGAGCCGCCCCTCTATATGATCCAGTTTGATGATTATGATCTCGAACTCTAATGTGATCCTTTGAAATAGTGTCTTTGCAAATATGACAAGTACTAGTTTCTGAAAAATTTGAATTTTGTTCTGCAGTCAATTCTGTCATTGGTAATATATCTTTAAATATCTCATCACAATATTCTGCAATAAACTTTAATTCATTCACAAACCATTGAATACAATCTTTACCACGATATGAGCGAAATTTTGATAGTGAATCATCATAAGAACATTTAAAATAATAAGCAATACTAAACGCAACATGCTTTTGATAAGGTGTAATTTTTGATTGCTGTCCTTCAATTTTGGAACAATTTTCTAAAATACTTTCAAGATCAGCATAAATAACAAATGGTACTTTCTCTTGAAAACGATGATTTTTAAAAGATAAAAATTTGTCATCTTCTTTGGGCACTCTTACTGAGCATTTATTGAGATTTTGACAATACGTTTTATGTTTTTGCAATAAATTTTTGTTAGTAAAGTAATTTAGACATCTTTCGCATATGTGTACCTTATGATCATGTGTTGAAAGCTGTTTACTTAAAAGAGCCGAAAGATTTTTTATCCAGGTAAAATGATATAATAATTGATTATCATTGAAATTATTTTCTGATTGGTGTAATATTATATTTTCGGCTGGTAACATTAGTAAATTAATTGTTTTGCTAGTGTTGGTGCAATTGTCACTGAGAGAGCAAGGTAAATTTTTTTTCTTTTATCCTATTGTATACAAATTTATTGTCAAATTATTAAGTTTTTCAAATTTTTTTATATCTTTTAATGTAATTGGAAAATCAATATTGTCATATTTTAATACTTGACTAAAGTGCGGATAAGACGATTTTCTTTCAGAGTGTTTGTTTGTGGGATATAGGGATGAAACAACTGCCCAAAGAAAACAATATTTATCATTATTATTAACATTAACTACTGCATGTTTATTTTTTATAAAATTTGGAACTGAAATATAAGTGGAATATCCAAATTTAATTGGATCATATTGATTAATATTGACTTTTAATCCTAAAATTTCATACAAAGCCCATCCAGAATCTTTTTCGGCAAATTCTTCTAACTTATTAGTTAATTTCTCTATAACATTTTCTTGATACCATTTCTTTATATCGGTTGATGAATCAATAGGATTACTTTTTGTGGAAAATGTTTTTAAATCTATATCTCCAATATGAGGCTTTATAAAATTAGCAGTAAAATTTACTTTTATTTTTAACATTGATTTTATCAATTCTTTCTTAATTCTAAGAAAAAAGCATCGAAAAGCTCCGTTCAGAAAAATTATAGGATCCTTAATATCATAATTGGAAATAATTCCAGTACGAATTCTTCCATTAAAACATGAATTAACTTCTTCCCAAGACATATATCCATTTATCTTGCTTTTTAACATTTCAGACATCCCTTCCCCAGCTTTGACTATCATATTGCTTTTAATTTTTTTGAGTTTTAGACGATAATGCTGTAAATAAGAGAGATTTGCTTCTAAAGAAAGAAGATTTTCGAAAACATTTTGTTTATGAATTTTGTTTTTAATTGCTTTTCGAAGTAGTCGAATTATGTAATTAACATGCAACAAAATCGAATTCACTTCTTCAACACATTTAATTTTGGATATATATTCACGCACTAATTTCACCGAATTTTTAGCTAACTCTGTCACAGTCTCCATGGTTTCCACACTTAATCTTGCGATGTACAAAAATTGATGCACAATACATCTAATATGAAATTTTCTTTATTTATACATACAGTATCAGACAATATGTAGTGTCAATATATCTTTTTTTTTACAAAGAAAAGAGGGGATTATAAAAAGTGTGAGTAAAAAGTGGTTGTAAAAAGAGGGAGTAAAAGTGGGCGGTTTTGCTGAGAAAATATGTAACGTCAACAGTTTTGTTATAAAGAAAGAAGGGGATTGTAGAAAGTGGGCGTAAAATAGTGATGGTAAAAAGAGGGAGTAAAAAGTAGGCGGTTTTTCTCCGAAAATGTGTAACGTCAGCAGTTTTATTGTATAGAAAGGAGGGGATTGTAAAAGTGGGAGTAAAAAGTGGTAGGTGAATCTAATATAAAGAGTTTTCTCTTTAAAATAAATCAGTTAACTTTTGATTAAAGCTAATGAAAATGAGTAAACAAATTGATGGTGTTAAGGTGCCTTTTTATTACGATCCTATGGAAGGTTGGTGACATAAAATTTTAATGTTTTGGTTTTCTAATCTTTTTTTTTTTTTTTTTTAGAGGACGTTAGGGTCTGTCCCTACAATCGCTACCACATTATGTTGGCGCACCGCCTGTCAAATCATATCTACCGCTGCCATTGGGCGGAGCATAAACTCCGCCAGGAGCAGCTGGAACAGCAGGAACAGCAGGAACAAAAGGAACAGCAAAAACAACAGCAGCAGGAACAGGAACATGACCAACAGCAGAAACGTCCCCAGTGGGAGGACCTATCGTATTTAAAAGAGTTAAATCTAAACTTTGAACCCAATTGGGACTGACCCATAAATAAAGTGTTAATAATATGCTCTTTTTCTGTTTTTTCCATCTGATCACCTTTCCCATATAGTAAGAGTTAAGAAAAACATAGAAGTAATTTACATAAGTATTTTATTTAAAATAACAAATTAACAACACCAATACAAACATTGTGCAATGATAAGAAGTAGGTAAAATACAACAAAGAGCGTACACATCCAGACCATCGGATTTCTCATACATCTTTTTAGTTTGTTGTAGTCAGTCAAACCATTTGTTGAATATTCGGCAATGTGTTTGCATTGAGTAGTTTCCCAGTAAGCGTAATCTCCAAACAGAAATCTAAGCTTGTATGATAGTTCCATTTGCCCCGTAACGTTGTATGTAAATATCTGCTGATCCTGTAGTTGGTTATTGTATCTCTCCATGGGTGACCATTCATATTTTGTGGGATCACATTGAAATGAAACTAACACTTGCGTAACGTTGAGAGGACTATTGACGAACAGCATATTATGCGTTAAAGCGGAGAACAGAAGGAACGTTCCGTTGTACATGAACATGTTGACTTTGTAGCAAAGCTCTGGTGATACTGTAAAGTGGAAAGTAAGTCCCACATGTTGCGCTTATTCGGTTCTATTTTAATAGACCTTTAAATCGGCTCAAATAAGGTCTTATATAAACGACCTTGAAAAAACTTTAAAAATTCGTGGACGTCAGGCTTTTCAACAGGAAGTCAAGTTTACCATATGCGCTTGTGCGTTCAGTCCTTCTGCACCTTTTGGCATACTTTTTTTTTCTATCCCGACTCCTTTAGTCACAGGAAACTTTTGCCCTTTTCTACGTTACGTTAAAAAAAAACAATTTATTTTTTTATCATCATACTCCTTACCTATCAATGCATGTTTCCGTTCCCTTGCGTCAACATTGTATCGTTACTCCTTTCGTAACCTGACACCGTAATTTGACACCGCAACATGACACAATGATTTTGACTTCGGTATCAAATTTAATTTTTTTGCTGAATTAATAATTTTTGGTGTCAAATTTCATTTTTTTGTTGATTCAACAATTTTTGGTGTCAAGTTTCATTTTTTCGCTGACTCGACCATTTTTGGTGTCGAATTTCATTTTCTGCCGGATCTGCATTTTATAGTGTCAGGTTTCATTTTTTGCTGACTCGACATTTTGTGGTGTCAAATTACATTTATTTGGTGTCAAGTTTCATTTCTTAGTGTCAAATTTCATTTTTGGTATCAAATTTCATCTCTTGGTGTCAAATTTCATTTTTGGTGTCAAATTACATTTTTGGTAATATGAGACTTCCTTTGAAGTGCGTTCACCTTGGAATTCTGCAAAAATGCATTTCCTGCGCAATATATTGACCCTAACATTTTGTCACCTCAGTATTTCCTGTAAAGTATGTTCACCTAAGATAAACGACACTTCCTTTGGAAGTGTATTCACCTTATTTACCGTGTGAACTGATGAATTTTGCATGCGTTGCAAATTTTTTTCCTATATAAACTTTAGTAGGTTTGAAGCGCTTCATTTGGTCTTTGCTTTCTGTGTCACCAAATTGAAAAGAAAAATTAGTTTAAGTTTAAAGAAGGAGACGAATGCACCAAAGGTGCATATATTAGAAGATGTGGTGATTCAAGTAAGTATTAATGTTTTTCTTTTTTAGTTAAATTTGATTATTAATTTTTTTTTATATTTTTTTTTCACAGCCACCAACAATCATAAACAATATTCCTTTCAACATTGGAGGGGAAGAAGACTTCTCATTCGATATCTTCAATGCTATCGAGTCCCTTGATCAACCACCACAACCACCACCTTTACGACCGATTGAAGAGTGCGAGCCTGACAAGCCTGTAAGAAAATTAAAAAAAATTAATGTTCCGGAATGCTCCATGGGAAGGAAGGACCTTTCCAAACTACAAGAAAACCTTGACTTCCCATTTAGTCAATTTAGTGTTAGGAGTGAGATTAGTGAAGCTGGTGAGGATGGTGAGGGTGGTGAGGGTGGTGGTGAAGTTAAGAACATATTTAGAGAATGTTTAAAAAAAACTACATTAGTGTACCTTAAAAATAAGGATGAAATAGGTCGGCTTAAACAAGAGTTAATAGATACGCAATCAAGAATTACAACCCGTATTAAAAGTTTGGAAACAGAATGCGTTAGCTTAAAAAACATTTCACTAAATTTAAAGGATGAGATAAAAAAATTGTAAGTTTTTCTTTGCATGTCTAATAACTCTTGTTTAAGTCTAAAAATTTCATTTTCTTTTTAATTTTATATTTTTTGTTAGTTGTAATTTTATATAATTATTATTGTTTATTTTTTATTAATTTTAATTGTAGATATTATTGTTTATTTTTATTTTATAAGTATAATTTTAGAATAAAACACAATTTAAATTTACATTTATTGTTTAATTTACTTATATTGTTAATACATATTATTCCCAAGTTAAACAACATAAGTATTTATTATTTTCTTGATTTTTTTTTCTAATATTGGCTTCAGAATAAGTTCTACTTCACAAATTCTTTTTTCAAACCGCACTCTATCACTAACCCAATAAGATCGTCTGTCCTCACCTTGATCATTCAAATTATATATTATGATATTTTCGCTAAAGTTAACACGTTTTTGTTTCATTACTGCTACAATAAAACAATTTTTTATTATATTATTCAAAACAATATATATATATATTAAATTAATTAATTATTATTAATTGTTTTCTGCTGCTCCAACGTACTGTTGTTCTAGATTGTACGGTAAAAATTGTTTCAAGTCTTCAATGAATAAATGTAATTTATGTTCAAAGAGAGAAGCACATAATCCTTTTAGATCAGTTTTCTGTGCCAAAAAGTCCTCACAATCATTCATTCCATTAGAATACTTGGTTGCTAATTCTTTATATATTTCAGGGCTTGCATAGTTGGAATCATAAACTGATGCATGACAAGCTTCGAAGTAACAATCATGAAATTGATGCCACAATCGTTGAACAGCTGAATTCACATCTGTTGCTTTTGGCCACTTATCCATGCTATACATTTGCCACATTTTTTTTTTGTTGTACTATCACCACTGAAAATAATATTAAATATGAAACAATTCGTGAAATGTGTTGAAGTTTAAATACACTGACCGGCAAAATTATCGCATCATCCGATAATCTCATGTAGAAACTTAATTTAAAATTAATAGAACGCTTATTACAGTAAATAATTAAATTAAAAATTAAACTGTGATGATCAATTTAAGCAAATACCCTAACAATGAACGGATGGGTAGGATAACTTTCCAAAGTAACATAAGAACAAAAATTTTGTGCTGTTAATTTTTAAGTTCGAAAATTTTTATTGGCTGCATTTCTACTCTCACACAAGTTTCAGTATTTAGTATTGCCCCCTCGAGCCTGAATAACTGCCTCCATTCTGCGTGGCATACTGAGAATCAGTCTTTGGATAACGTGTTGATCGATTTGTTCCCATTCTTCATTTAACGCTCCAATTAACGCGTTTAGCGTTTCAGGACAATTTTGACGTATCTTAATTCTCCGTGCAAGTTCATCCCAAAGATGTTCAATGGGATTGCAGTCTGGGCTTCGCGCTGGCCAAAGTAATTTTGGTATTTCAACCTCATGCTGGTAATCCGTCACGACCCTAGCGGTTTACGGACGAGCATTGTCCTGCATGAAAAGAAAATGGTTCCCTACATATGGTGCGAATGGTACCACATGAGGTTCTAAAATTTCGGTAATATACCGATGTGCATTTAGGGCACCACCAGCGACGAGGACGAGATCTGTCTTGGCCTGCATATTAATTTCTCCCCAGACCATATGGGATCCTCCACTAAAATTTTCCCGATTCACCATTGTACATTCTAAATAACGCTCGACTGGTCTTCTCCACACTCTCAAACGACCATCAGGTGAATCTAGAGCAAAACGTGACTCATCCGTAAACAATACTTTTCCCCAATCCTCAGCTGTCCAATGGTCATGATCATGAGCAAATTGTAATCTAGCTCTTTTGTGTTCTGGGAGAAGCAGAGGCCCATCCGCTGGCCTTCTGCTACTCATTTCACTTTCCCTGAGTCGCCTCGTTATTGTTCTCTCACTAACTTCAACAGTTCTGGTATTCCGAAGAGCATTTCGAAACTCTGGAGCAGTTAGATGCCTATTCCTCAACGATCTTAGCATGACAAATCGGTCATGAACTTGTGATGTGCCCCTTTAACGGCCCTGGCCGGTTCTGCGTTTGTGTTCGCCAGTCTCTTGATACGTACTGGCAACTCTGGAAACCGTCGATTGATTTACCCCAAGAAATCTACCTACGTAGCGTTGGCTTCTGCCGTTACGCAGCAGAGCTATTGCCATTGGGGCCTGTTCTGATGTTAAATAACGACTTTCTCTGTTGATGTTTTTTTTGCAAATGGACTAAAAAAGTTACTGTTGTGAGAGTTCGTTAAATAATTAATAATAAAACTAGGGGATGGTATTAATATATTGCCAATATGAATATTACAAGACGACTAACTACGTTCAAAGTCATAAGAACTCTGGCGTTCCTTCTTATTCCCACGTGTAGTTTCGCAGTTAACGCAATATGATCCCGGCGCCATCAATAACCCAAACACTGTTCGAATCCCATGGTTTAGGTCACGTTGACCATGAATAGAAGTAACCAAGATAATTGGGTCAGTTGCGCTTACAGTCGACCATGCTACCAATCTCTACGTCCTCGTAGAGTTCGTACCTAAGGAAATGCCCACTTGTTCTTCCTAGTCTCTCGTAGACTCAGAGAACCAGTGATGAATTAGTTGTCAACACTTCGTCAACACGTCTGTCAATACTATACGTACGTTACATATTGTATCCTGGTATATCTGACAGTTGCAGATTTCGTTAAGGAATACTTCTATTCCTAATTGGACGAATCAGGTCATTTTAGTTTCATGATTCGAGACAGCCCGTTGCTAGTAATGTGAATTTTGTACCAGCACATTGCTGTTATTCTTTCACATCTTAATATCACGTTGACATATATTATAGACTTTCGTTCGTCTTTTCTTTGATTAGCTCGTTGCTAGTAATGTGAATTTTGTACCAGCACATTGCCGTTATTCTTTCACATCTTAATATCACGTTGACATATATTATAGACTTTCGTTCGTCTTTTCTTTGATTAGCTCGTTGCTAGTAATGTGAATTTTGTACCAGCACATTGCCATTATTCTTTCACATCTTAATATCACGTTGACATATATTATAGGCTTTCGTTCGTCTTTTCTTTGATTAGCTCGTTGCTAGTAATGTGAATTTTGTACCAGCACATTGCCGTTATTTTTTCACATCTTAATATCACGTTGACATATTATAAACTTTCGTTCGTCTTTTCTCTGATTAGCTCGTTGCTAATCTGCAAATTGTTCATTAAGAGACCATTAGTCCCCATGCAGCACGTTGCTATATAGACTACGTTATAGTCTTTACTTTTTAGGTTCGAACCTTACGTATGACTTCGTTAGTCATTGATCACTAGTGACTGATGTATTAAATGCTGTTAAAATACTCAATCTTATTCATAGTTTAATTCTAAAAAATAAACGATCTTACAACTATTTTGAACTTGTACAATGTTTAACTTTTATTCATTATCACCGTCTTCAGACGATAATAATTCGTCTTCCATGTATGTAACGTATGGTTTGAGTTTGTCAGTGGAACAAATTCCTCTGTAAAACTTCTGTGTGCGATGTGCTCCTGAAAGATCTTCTATTACATACCGATCGTGAGGTAGTATTTTTGTGACAACATAGGGACCCGCAAATTTGGGTAGCAACTTTTTGCTTTTTCCCTCGTTTGATGTGAGAACTTTTCTCATTAATACTTGCTGACCCACCTCGTAGTGGTCAGCTGGTCGTCTCTTAGCATCAAAAGAAACTTTCTGTCGTCTTTGTTCTTTAAGTGTATTCTGAGCACCTTCTGCCCTGATTTGATTTAAATCTTGGAGTTCGTCGTCCAAACCCAAATTGTGTATCAAATAAGCGTCATCGATGCTACGAGGTCGATAACCCATCAACATCTCGTATGGACATTTCCCAGTAGTCTTGTTCACTGTGGAATTTAGACCAAAACGTATTCGGTTAATATTTTCATCCCATTTAACTTCATTGTCTGTAGAACAACTCAACGCGTTTAGAATTGTTCTATTATATCGTTCCATTTGTCCGTTGGCCCTCGGCGTAGCTGTGGCATTAAATATTATCTTTATGCCACACTTTTCACCATATTCTTGAAACTTCTTACTCGTGAAACAAGTTCCTCTATCACATATTATTCTCTTTGGTGCACCGAACAGTTCGATGATTAGATTCGAGAATTTAGGAACCACCCATTTTTTACCCTTGGGTGTAATTCTAAGAATTCTGTTATTCTTTAGTGTGTATTCTTTATGTATACGTTGTTCCTCTTGATCTTCTGGTTCTTTTGATAACACTCTATACAAATATTGGTATCTTTCATCCTTAAGTTGTACAGCCAGCAGCCAATCATCCTCTGTAACGTTTACTGTAAGGACGTGTACTGTGTCATCAGAAGACTCTTCTATTGGGTTACGACTCAAAGCGTCAGCATGTGACATCTTTGTTCCGGGACGATACTCTACAGTAAAGTCAAATTCTTGGGTGGTTATCCACCACCTACCAATTCTCGGTACCATATCTCTTTTGCTCAAAGTAGTGCGCAGGGCACTACAATCTGTCACCACCTTGAAATGAATACCAACAAGGTAAATTCGAAACTTTTGCAGCGAATGTACCACCGCTAACGTCTCCAGTTCGTACAAGTGGCATCGTTGCTCTTCCTTCCTTGTCTGAGGACTAAAGTACAACACAGCCTTTAGCAATTTATTTTCTTTTTGCTTTTGTAATAAAATACCACCGATACCCCACTTTGAAGCATCAGTGTGGACTTCAGTAGGAAGATCAGGGTCGTAAATTGATAAAACAGGTCGTTGAGTCAACTTTTCTTTTAACGTTTCAAACGCTTGTTGTTGATATTCCTTCCACTCAAAGATTACATTCTTTCGTGTAAGTGTTGTCAAAGGGCTTGCAATAGTACCGAACCCTTTAATGTACTTCCGAAAATAACTACAAAGTCCCACGAATTGGTGAACCTGATGGACGTTTTTCGGTATCTGAAAATCTGCTACAGCCTGGACTTTTCGCTTTCCCGGCCTAATTACCCCTTCACTAATCTCGTGTCCTAAGTACTCGATAATCGTATGGAAAAAGACACATTTCTCGAGACGAAGCGTCAAACCAGAACAGCGAAATAATTGAAGGATTTTTGCTAATGTTTCAAATCCGCTTTCTAATCTATTGACGGGAATCAAAATATCGTCCATGTATGCGAGGGCTGTAGTAAATCGCATTGAACTTAATACTTGATTTACTTTCCGTTTAAATTGATCAATAGTGTTTAATGTCAAAACACTTACCGATGTTGCGTCGCCTACCTCTGGCAATTCTTCCTCACAAGGATGTCCCCTTGCTAGTAGATAAGATGTTTTGAAATGAATTTTTCGTCCAGACTCATTCAGTATAGGGATGACACTTGTACCTTGGGAAGTTGAGGTGACACAGTGTGGAATTGTGTACTCGCCATTGGGTTTGTTACGTTGACCATGATTTACGTATATGTCACCGTGATACTCTTCTTTGCAGTACACAAGTACACGTGCTACGTAGTTTGCTGGAATTGTCACATCTTCCTTGGAGTACAAGTTCAGCTTCGTTGGAGGTAATTGGTCAACTTGAGGTAACTGAACGAATGTTGCATCAAATAATCTTAATTGATTACTTCGTATTACAAGGACAACGTTTGCCTTGTTGATAAAAGTTTGCCCAATCATCACTGGAACATGCTGTAGGTAGTCAGCAACAATGATGATTGGAACTTCAACTTCAACCAAGTCAACTTCGACACGTGCGGTTGTCTGACCTAGGGCTCGGGTCGAACCACCCGCGTACCCTGTAATGGTGACATCACATGGAGTCCAGCTAAGACGCAAACGTTTTGCATCAGATTCCCTTAGTGTGACAACACTGCATCCGGTATCGACATACGCTTGTAGATGTTGCCCATTGATTTTACATTTGACATGGTAACATTCTTGATCGATGTTCGATGTCTCACATAACATGACCTTATGACGTGTATCTTTTCTTGTGCATTCGTCACTTTCGTGTCCCAAACGATTACATAACGTACACACTTTGCGCGGTTTGGGACACTTTGGTGCTAAATGTGACGCGTCGCCACAGTTGAAGCATTTAGGGTTACGTTTAACCCTTTTCTCCTTGTCGGCTTCAAATTCTGCTTTAGGGTCTGGGCCTAGTCGATGTTTTAAACGACTCTTGTCTGTTTTCTTGAAGGGTTCTGTCGATTTTGGGTAGCGCTGATTCGTCAAAGTAGACAAATAATGGTGATACAAATCTTCTGGAGTTGCATACCTCCCTGTTCTTGCACCAGTTTCAATTGTAACGTCATTTATACCATCAATTATACAGGACACAGCATTACTGTCTACAATTCCACATGCTTGTAGTAATCCCATTTTCCCAAAATAATACTGGGTCCAGGATTCATCTGGTTGTTTCGTACGATTGACCACTCTTCGTAACATAGTCGCATAATCACGTTGATCGGGAAATGTTTTAATAATTAGTGTCTTCCACTGTTCCCAATTTAAATTATAATCCGGTAAATTATAATACCAAGTTTTAGCAAGCCCTGTGAGACGACATTGCATGTGATAAATGGTGTTTTTTTCAGTCCATGCATTAATTTGGGCCAATTGATCAATTTTTTCTATCCAGCGAGATGATGATAAATTTTGATCACCCGGGCTAAACATTGGGATGCAGTCAGGTTTTACTAACAACTGTGAATGATTGCCTTGGCTTTGGGTGTTCCGTTCGGCTAATAATAATTCGACAAGTCTTTCAAGATGGTCAATCCGATTATCATTGCGGGTACTACTATTGTTATCAATGGAAACTACAGAACTGAGTACCTGTGGTGGACGTATTTCCTCCGCTTCTATTGTATCGGATTCCTGAGGACGTTCCCCAGGTCGTGGTGTATCGGCCCCGGCTTCGCTCCGTTGGCGACGCCAATCTCCAGCGCTTCGAGACGGTGTTGCATGTCTCGAGCGCGCACGTGTGGGTTGTCGCGGAGAGTTATCACGACGCCGCTTCTCTTCCTCACGGGAACGCGATCGTCGACACCGCGACCGTGCTCGATGCCGTCTTTCCATTGTTTTTCAACCTCCCCTGGTATTCGTTTCCACTGGATTATGATTATTAATGTTTATAAATACGCACGTTGCGATTATCGTCTTTAAATAATAATAATTACACTTTGTTCCGATGTTGCACACACTTTGTGATTTTGTTTTAAGAAAATGAATATAGGTGTCCTTTCACCTTTCACTTATATTTATTGTATTTAAGACGTGTAAATACAGTCGGCACTATAAGTCTAATAACGCACAATAAAAACAACATTTATTGTGGAAGCACACACCACTTTGGTGACGAAGCGACCAAGCGCACGGATTACTATCTCACCGCTGCACTGTGAGAGTTCGTTAAATAATTAATAATAAAACTAGGGGATGGTATTAATATATTGCCAATATGAATATTACAAGACGACTAACTACGTTCAAAGTCATAAGAACTCTGGCGTTCCTTCTTATTCCCACGTGTAGTTTCGCAGTTAACGCAATATGATCCCGGCGCCATCAATAACCCAAACACTGTTCGAATCCCATGGTTTAGGTCACGTTGACCATGAATAGAAGTAACCAAGATAATTGGGTCAGTTGCGCTTACACTGTATTTAGAATAGAATTCATCAAAACTGAAAATCGACTGCTAACTTACATTGTTTGAAAAAAAAAAAGATTCAACTTTATTTTTTATTTTCTCAAAAATGTGACTAATTTTGACAATTTCACGTTTAATTGTGAACTTTTTGGTTTTAAATCTCTCATAATTGCCTACCACCACCTACTTAGTTTCTTTTATACGCCTGCTATTCTCTCCCTTGAATTGTGATAGCAGGTATGGTACCGATTAGTCGCAATTGTGTTACTTTTAAGTGATGCGATAATTTTGCCGGTCAGTGTATAATCTATCCCCACTTTTAATATTGCCTATGACGTCAATTAGTATTTTCTTTTATATAAAAATTAAAGGTATGCTCATTCAAATAATGAAATAATACGACAACATTTTTAAATATATATTTATTATAAAGCAACGTTCTACATTATATTTTTATATTTTTAATTCCATTTTGTATTTGATACATGTTTATATCTTGTTTTAATATATCTAGATCTTTAAGATACTTTTCTAATTTTTTTTTTATATAATAATTCTACTTTAAAAGCCTTCTTTCTCGTAGATTTCATTCTTCAGTAAATTTTACGTTGGTTGTTTGCCCTACTGCACCTTCACTAATTAGATAGTATATCTTCTTCCCACTTGTAATTTCCTTATTCAAATCTTCTATTACTTGAGAATTGAATTTTGCAGTGAATCGATGGGGTAACACGGTTTTGAAAGCATCCGTTTCCACGACTATCTTCTCACCGTACACTGTGTTGCACTTACTAAAAGAATTAATTTTAATTTTTTTATTGATTTCTAATGTTTTCAAACTAACAAACTTTTGTAAATGAAAGTGGTTATTCAATTCCTTTAAAAATGAAGCCATGTTTTCTGATTAATAGTTTATAACTTAAGAGAGCGTGTTACAAATGAATAATTGGAAGCAAGAAACTTGCATATTTATAAAAGAGCTTGTAGATAAGAGGGTATAGGAGTGAAGGAAGATAAACAATGTGCGCGCATACTCGGTCGGATGGGAGGGGAGCTATTCGAAGGTGGGCGTGGGGTGGGGGGAGCTAGGCTCAAGTCTCGATCAACCCAAAGGTTACTTCAGGTCAACACTGGGTCATCAAACTGGATCAGGACCGGCATTATAATCTCAAGGCTAAACTCCACTCAAGTTCAGACTTGTCCTCTGACGACTGGGTCATTGAACTGGGGCAGAACCGGCACTATATTCTCAAGGCCAAAGGTCAATTCAGGTCAAAGTGGGCCAGAACCGGCACTACTTAACTACTCCTATCAAATATGCAAAAAAAATCATAAAAATCCGTCGAACCACAAACACCGTGACACGAGATTTTTATATACAGAGTGTCCCAGAACTCGCGCCCCAGAGGAAACTGACAAATGCCGACGACAATATGGATCCCGAAAATGCAAACAAAGACAAATTTTTGGCTTACATAACAGCGCTGTTGCACTTTTTCAACTCACCAATCCCAAAAAGGAAAAGTCCAGGTGTTGGTATAACATAAATCTGCTGCTAGGCTATCGTACTGTCGTATAGTGACATCCACGCCAAAGTGCCAACACGTAGGTTAAGGTAGATGTCACCATGTCACCCTTGATATTGTATGTTTTTTAGTGTTATTTTTTTTTAATATAACAACAAATGGGGGTTCTGAAAGAACCGTTTTTATTTAACGTACACGAACTTATGTACCACTACAAAAACAAGAGGAAAGGGTATATACAAACACTAATTATAACAGGAAAAGAATATTGTCAAAAAGGGACAACAAAGCAATCAGAACAAGTGTTCAAGATGCCCACCGTTCAATCTCTAAACATAACTTTTGCGGCGAGCAGCAAAAGGCTCAACTTAGAGTTTGTAATGATTTGAAGGGTAATTGTGGCAAGAGCTTCTTGAACCTGGCCCCTGAGCTGTTCCTGTGTTCCAATGAGACGTCTGTAGACAACATTTTTTACGTGTCCCCAAAGAAAAAAATCCAAAGGATTTAAATGTGGGGACCATGCAGGCCAGTGTCTCGGACTTCCACGTCCTATCCAACAGTCAGGGTATTGTTGATTTAAAACTTCTCGAGCTTCTCGGTTTAAGTGTGGTGTTGGGCCATCGTGCTGGAACCAGTCATTAATGCGAAAAACAAGGGGCATATCTTCCAGCAAATCGAGAAGTTCTCTGTTCAAGAAATTCAAAAGGTCCTACCTAAAGAAGAAGGTTATAGTTAGGTGATGATTTCTCAATCAATCGATGACATACCACACGATTTTCTAATAGACCTGCCCACAAATTTATTGAAAATCGTTCCTGGAATGCTCTTTCAAAAAAAGCGTGTGGATTTTCCTCTGCCTAGATGTGCGAATCATGAGCATTGTAACATCCTTGCCTTCCGAAAATCGATTCGTCCGAAAACAAAATCCGATAAACAAAATTAAGATACATTTCTTCTTGATTTTGAAGCCAGGTACAAAATGTCGTCTAGAAAGGTAATCTTCTGGTTGTAAATGCTGCACACGCGTATAGCGGAAGGGATATTTTTGTTCAGTCTTTAGTACTACATGAATAGAAGATCTAATCATCAATTCATGAGCTGCATCTCTGATACTTCTGGTTCCAAACATCTAAAATAACCTCTTCGTTTTCAACAGGACGTACAGTCCTGTCAGCATCACCAACTTCCCTTCTGTCTGATAAAACTTGACCTGTTTTGATTTTTTGTGCCATGGCCTTTAGTATCACTTTGTGATCCGGATGATTTCTATCAGGAAAGTGTTCGGCAAACATCCTCGCTGCTTGTCTAGCATTTCGTCCACATTCCCCGTAAATTACTTCCATATAATCAGTGACAGAATACTTGTTTAAAGAGCACTGTGATAGAAGGGTCAGAGCGATGTAATCAAATTTGATTTTGACACTGACGTTTTTAAAATATTTAGTTGACTGGATCATTAACAAATAAAAAATAGGCTTTGACTATAAGTATAAAACCTAGCAACAGAAATGATGAGAAATATACCTGTATGACCTAAAACCCTCTGATTTGTCAAATTAAAATGTTCTTTTTATCATACACTATTAGAAAATCCAATTTTACCGGCTTTTCAGAGAGGAGAAAGCATGTATTTCCACGGCTAGCCCGGCAAAATACAAAAAAACGGCTAGGCGGTAAAATAATTTACTCACTTTACCACCAGAAGGCGCTAGAATAATTTGGAAAATAAATGTAACGTAATCTACGACTATATTTTTGTTTTTGTTTTCATGGACTTCTGCTCTAACGAATTATCGTGAAGGGCACTGCTTACTAATAAAATTGTGCATTGTTGTGCTGTGCTTGGTTGTTCTTGCGAAGGTGAAGATTTTTAAGTGTTTAGCATCATTTGTGGAGATGGATGAAGATTGCACTTCTCCAGAAATAAATGACAGAGCGAAAGAGATTAAACAGTGTATTGTTTCAGGTGGTATTAATCATTATTGGAGATTCGGATGCTTGCAGAACAGATGAACTCACAAAAAATACCACAAATGATGTGATTGACAAACACGATATTTTAATTATTAATATTCCAGATTCAAAAACATTTAAGCAACGAAAATTTACGATAAGGAAAACTTTATTGATATTGTATCACTTTGCAAAAAGTATTTCTGCTTGCGTCTTTGCAAAATGACTTCTCAATGGTTATTTGTAAAATACCATGCTGGAAAATGTGCGGCCCGAAACGTGGGGCATTGCGTTTTAAGACGTCAGCCACAGCGGACATACTATCACTGAAACAACACGCCGGATGGAAATCTGCTATCGTAGCAGAAGGCTATGTCTGCACGATCAGAGTGTCCTCTGTTCCTGATATACATGAGCCTAACAGTAGTATCTCACTTGTTGAAACGTCAATCATAGGTGAAGAAACAACATCTTCAGGTAGTCCTACAATTTCTGAAAAAATGCAAGTTTTCCTTTGTAATTTTTGTTTATTGGAAACAAATAATATGTAATACATATTCTGAAATAAATTTCCTGTTTGTAAATTTTGTTTATGGAAAAAAATATTACGGTATGGTGTGTATGATAAAAAATAATGTGGAAACCACGGCAGTAAAGTGGTTTTCCAGGTCTCAAGAAGTGGCCAGGCTCGGCTACGCCTCGCCTGTCCATATCTTCTTTCGTCCTGGAAAACAACCACTTTAGCGCCTAGGTATACAATATACTATTTCTTCAATACCATCTGAGCTAACAATTTTTTTCTTTAAGAATATTTGTCTGTGCATCAGGGAAATTTTCTTTGGGGTTTTCTCTGGGGCGCGATTACTGGGACACCTGTATATTTAATAGAAGATTACGCTTATAGGAACGTTATGTAATAATTTTATTGTACTCGCAATAATATACACTGTGTCCCTGGATGGGGTGCCCATGAATTGATTTTCTCTAGTAAGTTGTTTGGAGAAGAATATTTTTGGCCTAGACTGGTTTTGCCTATCTTACAACTGTAGAAACTGTAGGTTCCATTGTATTCAAATACATATCGCTGCTCCGGAACAACAGTGACGCCAATGCAAATTTTGGGGATTTTGACTTTTTGAGTCATCTAATTTAACCTTTAAACCCTACCCATCAAAAAACTTCAGTGTACCCCAAAAACTAAACCCAAAAATTAAGAAAAAATATTTTATTCTAATTTTTTCAAACACAATCTGAATCTTTAGATTTAAACAAATGATGGAAACAAAATTTAAAGTTTCTTGGAGCAATCTGGGCATATTTTTATTTGGTGTTTTGCACACATAAACTTTTTGCACACATTGCATGAGGTTTTACTTTTGCGGTTCCTTGACTTTTGACAGAACCCGCATATTTCTGTGGACTGTTGCTACTGTACAGGTGCTTCAACGGGTGTTTCAATTTGAAGAATTCCTTTTATAATTTCGCGGAGATTTGATGGTAAAGTTGGCCATGATAATCTTTCGCGCATCAACGGTTTTATCAGATCTAAGGCCAACGTGTTGAGGTATAGGTGCGTCTATTTTCAAAATTTTGTTTGTTTTTTTATTCGGATCCTTTTAGAAGAATCATGGAATTAATCCCCACATAATTGAGAAGCCCATAAAAAATGCAAAGTGGCCAGCGACAGGTTCGTCTCAATACATCAGAATATTGATGAAAAAGTCGAAATGTCGAAATTCCCGACATATGGAAAATCCAGCCATTTCTTAAATTTGCAATATCGCAATAAACCTAAAAGCACCTTTCTTTGAAGGGCTGACCACGACATCCGGATTGCATATACAGGGTGTTCGGTAATTCGACAGCCATCTCTTTAGGAATCGTAGGGGCGACCGCCCGAGTCCCAATCTAGTGTTAAATTTTCTCCACTTTCACTCCTTGAGAAGCTACAGGTCTCAAAGTTCACCCAATCAGAGATTAGGTCAGAATTTAGTTTGTGATCATGAATCCAAGCTACCTGGAAAAAAAAATCCGGCTACCGTCAGTGTGACAATTTTGATTAATTGAAGCCAGCGGTGTTCATAGTGGTATTTGAACTTGAAAAATGGGTGGCATTTATACCTTTAATGAACTAGCCGACATGCACCTATGGTGAAGTCGGTGCCAATATTAGAGCGGCAGTGAAGTTGTACCTAGAAGGATCGTCACGTCCCCTATCGCGGTGTGTTTTCCAATTTGGATCGGCGTATTCGAGAATTTGGAAATTTAAGGCCTATGAATTAAGACAGAGGTAGACCTGTAGCCGATAATGCTGTAGCGTGGGATGAACAAATATTGGATATGGTAGCCGCTGAACCCACTATTAGTGTGCGCGAGATTGCTCGCAGAATTCATGTTCCAGCGACAACGGTATGGACAACAATCTCGAATGAACATCTGCATCCATACCATATTAATCGTGTCCCAGCTTTAGTGCCTGAAGATCTTCCAAGAAGGCAGAAGTTTTGTGAATGATTTCCGGAGAGATGGATGGCCCATTTCCGTGGCCGGCCAGGAGTATGGATTTAACTCCGTTAGATTTTTATTTGAGGGCATATGAAATCGGTTGTTTATGCCATCGATATTCCTGATGTAAACGAATTGCAACACAGAATCCTACTAGCGTCTGATCAAATCAGGCATACCCCAGAGGTTTTTGAAAACGCCAGAAGTTCGTTGTTGAGACGGGCCCGTCTTTGTATACAGAACGATGGCCGCCGATTTGAACATTTATTTTAAATATTTAAGTTACCTTTCTTTAATAATGAACCACTTTGGATGATGCTGTTATTTTGTTAGTATCTTTCTCAGTATACGCCACTGATTTTTGATTGACTTTAGCCGTCAAATGTGACAAAGTCTCTTTTTTTTTAAACAGAATACTTGATTCCACAGAACTGGTGCTGATGAAACCATTTCTCTGATTGGCCTATTTAAAATCCTTCTAGCTCTTTATCGGATGTTAAAAAAATCAAGTAATTGCAAAATATGCTTTCTCTGAATGCTGTGAGGCCACAGTAAAGCGATGGCTGTCGAATTACCGAACACCCTGTATTGTCTTTGGTCACAGGACAGTTTTACTACCTTGGGGTGCTGCTGTACCCCAATGTTGCAATTACTCTAACAGTTTGAAAAATTAATTAACTTAACTTGCTGCACAGCGTGCTTCATACTAACATAGGAAGGTACCTGGGAGATGAAATTGTTCATGCGCATAGATTTGCTAATATAACTTAATAAAATTTTACTGGATTACTGTGGTACCCCGGGTAGGGTTTAAAGGTTAATCTAATTTTCATAATGTATACACCACATTGGTCCAAATTTAGACAACCCGCCTAAAGAAAGACAATATCAAAAAGATGTAAGGGCCCTAGGGCAAACAAATGACGTTACCAACCATACTAAAATTAAAATTACTAAATTAAGGTTGCAAGGATATAACATGTTTTTCTGCAATTCGTTTCAACAAGTGATACCCTGGATGGAAGATGTCTCAAATCAAAAAAATACTTACTTAATATTGCACAGTGGTACAAAATCGTGTGAATTTCCAAAAATCCTACAGTTTCTATTTTTGTGTTAACGGAATCTTCAACATAACCTTCAGTCCCCATCGAAGAGCGCCACCCTCCTAAGGCGTGGTCTCCCAAAAGAGCAACGGTAGGAATCGCAAGTATATGATGAAGGTGTTGGTAGTCCTAAATACGTCGCAATTCTTGATGGCAAGGTTCCGAATGTACAGTGTACATGTGCTACATTTTCCATTTTTGAAGCAAACAAAAAATCTATAGTGGTTGGTATGTGCTGGTCGTAAAGCTGAGTATTTTCTAAATAAGTTAAGAGAATTGAATTCTTGACGTTCCAGTTTTCGTTTCATTCAATTTAATAAGGATTCCCGAATTTAAATCTTCATTATCATTAACTTTTAAAAATGTGAGTTCTTGACGACGCGTCGGCAAGCTCCAGCAAATATTCACTGTTGTAACACTTTTACCAAGCAGTGAATAATTTTCGTCTCGTGTCTTTCTGAATTCAATTTCCGTTTACAAAAAGCCCAAAAGCCAGCAGTTTTTTAAATTTTCCTATATCAATACCATTTTTGATTACAAGGATACCTTTTTAACGTTGATAATTTTTATAACCATCATTTTCAGATGTGGTGCCGGACGTTCCGTGACCTTTTTTTTTCTCCTTCTATTTATTAAGCATGATTTTCATGGATTTTATACTTCTGAAAACAGATATAGCATTAAAAGTTATGTAAGTTACAATTTTTTGTGTTATGATTTTTTTAATTAAAACGTTTTTTTTTGCTTTAAATTCAAATCATAAATTTATTAACTGCTACAATAGTAGACAAAATTGGTCCGAAAATGTTAAAAATTATCAAAACAATCTAATAACTTGTTATTAGGAGCATTGCACTTCGTAGTTTTCTTTAGCCTTCGAGCCAATCTCTCAAAGTTCTTGAACAACTGTTACAGCATATTTTCGTGAGCCAATTTTTATACTCTTTTATACTCTTTTATACGAGCCGACCGAAATTTTCGATGCAACCGACATTGCATTTGCACAGGTTACATGGATTAAGAAAAATAATTCTTCAAAAACTAACACATACTGTGCGCAATTAGGTAACAATAGATATTGTCAGTGTCAGAATTTTAAATTTGCAATCAGTTTTAAAAATTCACTATGCAACTAGTAGATACGTCACGGAGTCAAAACAAAGGTGGATTGACGGTGAATTGCATCTTGCAAGAACATTAAGTAAATTTTAGACGAGCTGATCGAGAACTAAATCATTCCCTCGTGTGTAGTTGTCACTTCAAAGATGCGGACAGAGCTAATGGTCCTCCCATATTTAAACATAATATTGGGAAGCAATTTAGCTTTAAGAGCCCAAAGAAGAAGAGAAAAACAATATTTGTGTTGTTGGGTATTTACAGAATTCAGTGTAATGAAATAAATTAACAGCTCCTATTGTAACAGAAGCAGCTAGTGATCCTGAGGAGACGATTGAGGCCGAAATTGAAAGGTTTCAGCAGAATGTTGTTTCACATGCAGAGCCAGGACCTCTGTAATACAACAGCCGCCACAAGTGGCAACAACAAAGCCAATATTTGCTGTTATGAATAAAGCAGAAAATTATTTTTTGCATACCTGCCTCTTTGATGCCCCATCCGTTGTTTTCTAAGTTTGCAGGGCGTTAACTAATTTACAGTTTCTCTTAATAAGAGAAGTGGAGGAGTTGTACAAAGAATAATATTTAGGTATAAGTAGTAAATAAGTAATTACAGGTTTGTACATAATTAATTATTGTAGATTTCATTCACCAGAAATGTATAAGTATAATAAAACACTTCCGTAGTTGTTCTTTACCCACGCTTCAGTTCTACTAATCTCCACAATCATGCTGTCTGCTGGTGTCCAGATCATCAGAAAAGCCTTATCTCTGGCCGTAAAGTGCAATTGCCCTTGAATTTGGTGATAGTTATCATGATCTTGATGTCTTCATCATGAAATTAGATAATGTACTTTTCTATTTTTTGAGATACTCGCTCAGGGGCGTGGTGTTTCTCCACTTGTAAGGACATTTCACCTCTAAAATTCCACACCAGACGTTAACGGAAATAATATTTTGGAAGTGTCCTTCCCGAATCGAATGTGGATTGTCTTGAGCATAGTAATAACAATTATGCTAATTTACACCCCCGTTATTCCTAAAAGTAGCTTCATCGCTAAACAAGACATTTTTCAAAAAGTTTTCATTAAATTGGATTCTTTCCCTGAAGAAACGGCACAACTCGAACCTTTTGGGAAAATCGGTCACTTTTAGTTCTTGAACCAAGATGAGGATGGAATTTATGGGCCCTCAAAATTCGGCATACTGATGCCTGGCTTATCTCAACCATTCGTGGCACTTCCTTCTGGCCAATATGTGGTTCTTGTGTCACCATCTCTAAAACGGCTACTTCATTATGTTCCCCAGTTGCAGTCCTTTCCCTAGGCGTAGTAACTGGAGGCCAATTCAGTCTCAACTGTGCCTCTAATTTTTTGAAATTTTTATCTGTTGGTTCTCTTCCTTGAGGGTAACGCTCTGCATAAACCCTAGCGGCAAGAGAAGCGTTTTTTCTGCATTCGCCATAAATTAAAAGCATGTCGGTTTTCTCGTCATTGGAATACATTATTACCAAAACAACAATAAGGTCAAAATAGTTGACACTGGTTGACACTGACAGTATCTAATGTCATCTAATAAATTAATGCGCACACTATGTTTTAGTTTTAAAAGAAATTGTTTTTTCAATCCATGTAACCTGTGCAAATGCATTGAAAATTTCGCCAGGGTCGTACCGTTTCGTGAATAACCCAGTATAATCATGTGATTTTATTGCGCTTTATAGTTGAGAATACACATAAATTTTTGCAACATGTAACAATAATATACGATAATGCAGTATTTACCAAAATTTCTATTTAAAGGGTATTAAAATAGAAACAATCTCTGGACAAGTTTTTTACGTATACTGAGCGCCACGGCACATTAGTGTAAGAACAACGTCAGTCAATATCGTTATCGTTCCCTCTCTTCCTATCAATTCGAACCGTTTTTGTATATACAAAATACGATCTAAATGGAATAAAGTAGCGTTGTTGCGAGAACGAAACACAAAAAAGACTGAATTTTGAAAGATTATATCAAAAACATTAAAAAAATATATATACGTGATAGAAAAAAAGCAGATGTATATTCAGCACTTTAAACTCTTCATATTTATCACATTTTTATTTGAAGGAGGATTTTATTGCAGACCAGTGTCATTTTTTAAGTTGGTGAGGTCGGGACAGTAATTAATTATTATTCATGCATAGAATACAATACAATGCAATTGTGCCATTAAAATTTACATTTCAATACTATAGAATTTTTGTCTAATTGTCTTTTTGTCTAAAAGTCCAAATATTTTTGATAAATCTAGCATTCAAAGCTGAACACTGCCTAGCAACGCGTAAAAATACGAATGAAACTTTACTAAACTTCATTGTTGTCAAAACAATCAGAATGCTAAGTCTTCAGTAAAGATTTTTTTAAATTCAGTATTACGTTCTTGGTGACGTATAATAGCGACACGTAATCCAAGAGTCCATTTTAGCCACAATGGGTTGTTCAAATTGTTTTCTTAATAATTATTCTACTCGAAATAAGGTATCAGTCGTTACTGCCACTGTATTCAGGTTGTTAGGCAACTTTACCTTCAGTTTATAGCCTTTTTAAGAAAATAGACCCCAATTAAAACTTATCAATTAAGATATTTTTTATCTTTTTTTTTTGTAATTTTATAAGAAGCAAAACCAGTCTAGACCAAAAATATTCTTCCGCAAACAACTTACTAGAGAAAATCACCTCATGGGCACCCCATCCAGGGACACATTGTATGTTCTATGAGATGCTATAGGCGAATTCGTCAAATTCAATTGGAGGGGACGACGCCATTGTTTTGTTAATTATTTTACTGGAAATAAGGTATCGGCAGTTGTATTAAGTAAATGAACTCAAATTAATTTAAATTTATAGCAAAGAAACTGATATTTTTATATTGTTCTAGATGTTTTGGATAGGAATCTAAATCTAACTGAAAAAGATGCTGAAAAACCAATTCCGCAATATTTGAAGGGAGCGGAAGAACGTTTCGACCGGAAACATCAGTTATAGTATTTTAATTTAAAATTTATTTTTTAATGCATTTTTTTAATTGTAGTATGTATTCTAACTATTATTAAGGTTAACTATGTATCATTAATTTTATTATAATTTGTATTTTTTTCCCGTATTGACCAGAAGGAGCTTCCCGTGATTCAGATCTTCACAAGGTTCCTTGCTGGTCAGGTCCATGTCCTGTTCGTACATCATAGCCACTCCTCAAAACCATGAGGTCAGTAGCTATGAATCCCGTAAGTCATGTGCCCTAAGCAGACGCAACGACCCCAAGATCACTGCTTTCTGCATTCCAGCCGCAAGGGTCTCTGCCGGTTTACGGCAGGCAGGAATGATTTTCAGATTGGAGACGAGCGAGTCCTTGATGCCTCATATGCACCCAATTACCAAAACGACGAGCTTCACTGAGTAACCTGAATACAGCCTCCTAAGTTTCAAAATATTTTGAAATTTGAATATTTGAATATTTTGATATTTGAAAATTTTAATAGCGTGGAATATTCTGTTGTACAGGAGTTTGGTGAGAATTTTATAGCACGCATTTAGGCAACTTATTGGCCGGTATGATTAGTTATTATTGTATTTAATATTAAATTAACATTATATATTATTTTCTTATATATATTTTTTATTTGAATGAATTAGTTAATAATCAATTGATATTAATTAATATTATAATATATGCAAATATAAATATAATATATGCATACATTACCGATATACGTAATGGATATTCCACGGATAACCTAGAATAGATGTCCCAGGGATATTGATTTTAAAATTACCTGCGGATATATTTTTCAAGGTATTCCAAGTATATCAGTTATCAGATGCCCTAGTGAAATCCTGAATTTGATATCGTGAGAATCTCCACTTTAGTCCCATTTTACCATCGCACGAATGTCCCTAGGATATCTAAAGCAAAAGTGGAATATCCTCAGAATATCCACCAGATATTCTGGTGCTGAGTGGGTTGTTCAAACCAATTGCACAAAAATATGTTATATTCTTGCAATCCATACTAATTTAGTAATTTTAATTTTAGTATGGTTGGTAACGTAATTTGTTTGTTCTAGCTCCCTTACTTCCTATCCCGATTCCGAAAATATTTTGATTGCGTAAAAAACAATAGACACAATTTGGATCAAGGTTGTGTATACATTATAAAAATTTGATTAAATTAGATTACTCAAAAAGTCAAAATTTGCATTTGCGTCACTGTTGTTTCGGAGCAGCGATCTGTATTTGAATACAATGTAACCTAACATTCGATCCCAGATGCTCCCCTAAGTTATGTAAGTTACAATTTTTTGTGTTATGATTTTTTTAATTAAAACGTTTTTTTTTTTGCTTTAAATTCAAATCATAAATTTATTAACTGCTACAATAGTAGACAAAATTGGTCCGAAAATGTTAAAAATTATCAAAACAATCTAATAACTTGTTATTAGGAGCATTGCACTTCGTAGTTTTCTTCCTTGTCTTGCCTTCGAGCCAATCTCTCAAAGTTCTTGAACAACTGTTACAGCATATTTTCGTGAGCCAATTTTGATACTCTTTTCATCGACAGGAAACCCAAAGTAACGCTGATAAGCACTTCTAACTAAAATAGTTAATGTATTTCATTGAAATTGTATGGTAAATTCCCCGTAAATGTAGCAAAACACGTCTGCTGAGTCTGCAAGTTCTTGGCATTTTTTTGTAGCTACACAAAATTAAATTTGCTATGAAATTATAATACACCGTTATTCTCGAAACAATACGAGCCGACCGAAATTTTCGATGCAACCGACATTGCATTTGCACAGGTTACATGGATTAAGAAAAATAATTCTTCAAAAACTAACACATAATGTGCGCAATTAGGTAACAATAGATATTGTCAGTCAGAATTTTAAATTTGCAATCAGTTTTAAAAATTTACTATGCAACTAGTAGATACGTCACGGAGTCAAAACAAAGGTGGATTGACGGTGAATTGCATCTTGCAAGAACATTAAGTAAATTTTAGACGAGCTGATCGAGAACTAAATCATTCCCTCGTGTGTAGTTGTCACTTCAAAGATGCGGACAGAGCTAATGGTCCTCCCATATTTAAACATAATATTGGGAAGCAATTTAGCTTTGAGAGCCCAAAGAAGAAGAGAAAAACAATTAGAAAGTGGGTATTTACAGAATTCAGTGTAATGAAATAAATTAACAGCTCCTATTGTAACAGAAGCAGCTAGTGATCCTGAGGAGACGATTGAGGCCGAAATTGAAAGGTTTCAGCAGAATGTTGTTTCACATGCAGAGCCAGGACCTCTGTAATACAACAGCCGCCACAAGTGGCAACAACAAAGCCAATATTTGCTGTTATGAATAAAGCAGAAAATTATTTTTTTGCATACCTGCCTCTTTGATGCCCCATCCGTTGTTTTCTAAGTTTGCAGGGCGTTAACTAATTTACAGTTTCTCTTAATAAGAGAAGTGGAGGAGTTGTACAAAGAATAATATTTAGGTATAAGTAGTAAATAAGTAATTACAGGTTTGTACATAATTAATTATTGTAGATTTCATTCACCAGAAATGTATAAGTATAATAAAACACTTCCGTAGTTGTTCTTTACCCACGCTTCAGTTCTACTAATCTCCACAATCATGCTGTCTGCTGGTGTCCAGATCATCAGAAAAGCCTTATCTCTGGCCGTAAAGTGCAATTGCCCTTGAATTTGGTGATAGTTATCATGATCTTGATGTCTTCATCATGAAATTAGATAATGTACTTTTCTATTTTTTGAGATACTCGCTCAGGGGCGTGGTGTTTCTCCACTTGTAAGGACATTTCACCTCTAAAATTCCACACCAGACGTTAACGGAAATAATATTTTGGAAGTGTCCTTCCCGAATCGAATGTGGATTGTCTTGAGCATAGTAATAACAATTATGCTAATTTACACCCCCGTTATTCCTAAAAGTAGCTTCATCGCTAAACAAGACATTTTTCAAAAAGTTTTCATTAAATTGGATTCTTTCCCTGAAGAAACGGCACAACTCGAACCTTTTGGGAAAATCGGTCACTTTTAGTTCTTGAACCAAGATGAGGATGGAATTTATGGGCCCTCAAAATTCGGCATACTGATGCCTGGCTTATCTCAACCATTCGTGGCACTTTCTTCCGGCCAATATGTGGTTCTTGTGTCACCATCTCTAAAACGGCTACTTCATTATGTTCCCCAGTTGCAGTCCTTTCCCTAGGCGTAGTAACTGGAGGCCAATTCAGTCTCAACTGTGCCTCTAATTTTTTGAAATTTTTATCTGTTGGTTCTCTTCCTTGAGGGTAATGCTCTGCATAAACCCTAGCGGCAAGAGAAGCGTTTTTTCTGCATTCGCCATAAATTAAAAGCATGTCGGTTTTCTCGTCATTGGAATACATTATTACCAAAACAACAATAAGGTCAAAATAGTTGACACTGGTTGACACTGACAGTATCTAATGTCATCTAATAAATTAATGCGCACACTATGTTTTAGTTCTAAAAGAAATTGTTTTTTCAATCCATGTAACCTGTGCAAATGCATTGAAAATTTCGCCAGGGTCGTACCGTTTCGTGAATAACCCAGTATAATCATGTGATTTTATTGCGCTTTATAGTTGAGAATACACATAAATTTTTGCAACATGTAACAATAATATACGATAATGCAGTATTTACCAAAATTTCTATTTAAAGGGTATTAAAATAGAAACAATCTCTGGACAAGTTTTTTACGTATACTGAGCGCCACGGCACATTAGTCTAAGAACAACGTCAGTCAATATCGTTATCGTTCCCTCTCTTCCTATCAATTCGAACCGTTTTTGTATATACAAAATACGATCTAAATGGAATAAAGTAGCGTTGTTGCGAGAACGAAACACAAAAAAGACTGAATTTTGAAAGATTATATCAAAAACATTAAAAAAATATATATACGTGATAGAAAAAAAAGCAGATGCATATTCAGCACTTTAAACTCTTCATATTTATCACATTTTTATTTGAAGGAGGATTTTATTGCAGACCAGTGTCATTTTTTAAGTTGGTGAGGTCGGGACAGTAATTAATTATTATTCATGCATAGAATACAATACAATGCAATGGGGTCGTCCCACAATTTTCAAAAACAGCTTTTCTAGAAACCAGACGAAAAAATACTATACCCCTATTTATTTCTTTCTACGAAATCACGCGTTTACTAGGTAAAAAAAATCCGAAACATTTGTCTTATTTGAAACGCGCGCCTTTTTGTGACGTCAACACGGGAAAAAATTCACCAGACAAAAATCAAGTTCCTAGACGTGCCGACTAGTGAGAAGCGCATGTACCAATGAGAATGCTCCCCCGAAATGACGTCACAAGCGGCGGTAAATGTACAGCGTTTGAAACTGCTTACCGAAATTGTGATTTTTGATACTCTCTGTTATCTTACAAAACAACTTTATGAAACAACAGAACACGTTTTAGGGCTTCATGTTACATAGTCTATGAGGTGCTATAGTTGAATTGGTCAAATTCAATTGAGGGGGACGACCCCATTGTGCCATTAAAATTTACATTTCAATACTATAGAATTTTTGTCTAATTGTCTTTTTGTCTAAAAGTCCAAATATTTTTGATAAATCTAGCATTCAAAGCTGAACACTGCCTAGCAACGCGTAAAAATACGAATGAAACTTTACTAAACTTCATTGTTGTCAAAACAATCAGAATGCTAAGTCTTCAGTAAAGATTTTTTTTAATTCAGTATTACGTTCTTGGTGACGTATAATAGCGACACGTAATCCAAGAGTCCATTTTAGCCACAATGGGTTGTTCAAATTGTATTCTTAATAATTATTCTACTCGAAATAAGGTATCAGTCGTTACTGCCACTGTATTCAGGTTGTTAGGCAACTTTACCTTCAGTTTATAGCCTTTTTAAGAAAATAGACCCCAATTAAAACTTATCAACTAAGATTTGCAATTTTTTATCTTTTTTTTTGTAATTTTATAAGAAGCAAAACCAGTCTAGACCAAAAATATTCTTCCGCAAACAACTTACTAGAGAAAATCACCTCATGGGCACCCCATCCAGGGACACATTGTATGTTCTATGAGATGCTATAGGCGAATTCGTCAAATTCAATTGGAGGGGACGACGCCATTGTTTTGTTAATTATTTTACTGGAAATAAGGTATCGGCAGTTGTATTAAGTAAATGAACTCAAATTAATTTAAATTTATAGCAAAGAAACTGATATTTTTATATTGTTCTAGATGTTTTGGATAGGAATCTAAATCTAACGGAAAAAGATGCTGAAAAACCAATTCCGCAATATTTGAAGGGAGCGGAAGAACGTTTCGACCGGAAACATCAGTTATAGTATTTTAATTTAAAATTTATTTTTTAATGCATTTTTTTAATTGTAGTATGTATTCTAATTATTATTAAGGTTAACTATGTATCATTAATTTTATTATAATTTGTATTTTTTTCCCGTATTGACCAGAAGGAGCTTCCCGTGATTCTGATCTTCACAAGGTTCCTTGCTGGTCAGGTCCATGTCCTGTTCGTACATCATAGCCACTCCTCAAAACCATGAGGTCAGTAGCTATGAATCCCGTAAGTCATGTGCCCTAAGCAGACGCAACGACCCCAAGATCACTGCTTTCTGCATTCCAGCCGCAAGGGTCTCTGCCGGTTTACGGCAGGCAGGAATGATTTTCAGATTGGAGACGAGCGAGTCCTTGATGCCTCATATGCACCCAATTACCAAAACGACGAGCTTCACTGAGTAACCTGAATACAGCCTCCTAAGTTTCAAAATATTTTGAAATTTGAATATTTGAATATTTTGATATTTGAAAATTTTAATAGCGTGGAATATTCTGTTGTACAGGAGTTTGGTGAGAATTTTATAGCACGCATTTAGGCAACTTATTGGCCGGTATGATTAGTTATTATTGTATTTAATATTAAATTAACATTATATATTATTTTCTTATATATTTTTTTTATTTGAATGAATTAGTTAATAATTAATTGATATTAATTAATATTATAATATATGCAAATATAAATATAATATATGCATACATTACCGATATACGTAATGGATATTCCACGGATAACCTAGAATAGATGTCCCAGGGATATTGATTTTAAAATTACCTGCGGATATATTTTTCAAGGTATTCCAAGTATATCAGTTATCAGATGCCCTAGTGAAATCCTGAATTTGATATCGTGAGAATCTCCACTTTAGTCCCATTTTACCATCGCACGAATGTCCCTAGGATATCCGTTTACTTTTCATAGGATATCCACCAGATATTCTAAAGCAAAAGTGGAATATCCTCAGAATATCCACCAGATATTCTGGTGCTGAGTGGGTTGTTCAAACCAATTGCACAAAAATATGTTATATTCTTGCAATCCATACTAATTTAGTAATTTTAATTTTAGTATGGTTGGTAACGTAATTTGTTTGTTCTAGCTCCCTTACTTCCTATCTCGATTCCGAAAATATTTTGATTGCGTAAAAAACAATAGACACAATTTGGATCAAGGTTGTGTATACATTATAAAAATTTGATTAAATTAGATTACTCAAAAAGTCAAAATTTGCATTTGCGTCACTGTTGTTTCGGAGCAGCGATCTGTATTTGAATACAATGTAACCTAACATTCGATCCCAGATGCTCCCCTATAAATACAAGAGCCGCAGCCCCTTCGAGCTACTAACGTAAAATGTCCCCAACAGCCGATGATGTAGTTATCTCCGGGATGTCCGGGCGCTTTCCCGAGTCCGACAACGTCCAGGAGTTTCACGACAACCTTCTAAACAAAAAGGACTTCATCACCGACGATGACCGACGATGGAAGCTGGATCACCCAGAGGTGCCCAAAAGGTCCGGCAAAGTGAACAACATCGACAAGTTTGACGCTGGCTTCTTCGGCGTGCATCCCACCCAAGTTGACGTTACGGATTCGATTATAAGGATGTTCATGGAGACGGCTGTGGAAGCCATCATGGACGCCGGGATGAGTCCCGGCGAGCTAGAAGGGAGCAGAACCGGAGTATTCGTTGTTAGTTCTTGGACTAGTATTAATGTCGTGACCGGCACCAAGGATCAAGGGAATGTTATGGGGTGAGAAAGAATGATAGTAAATTTTTCGTTGACTTTGTACATTTCAGGAACTCGAGCATGGCCCAAAGGGTGAGTTACTTTTTGAAGTTGAAGGGGCCGTCTTTTGGGGTCGACACCGGTTGTAGTAGCTCTTTCAGTGCCCTAGATGTAGCTGTTAAAGCCATCAAAGGGGGGCAGTGTGACTACGCTTTGGTTGGAGGGGGCAACATTGCGGATCACCCGTATATATTGATGCAGTTCTTCCGGTAGGTAGCTCTAGTCTCGGTTTTGATAGATAACATAATGATTTTAGTCTGAATGTGTTGAGCAAGAACGGCATGAGCAGAGTTTTTGACCAAGACGCGAACGGATATGTCAAGAGTGAAGCTGTCGCTTGTATCTTCCTTCAAAGAGCCGCAACTTCTAGAAGGATCTACGCGAAGATAGTCAACATCAAGGCGAACAATGACGGATTTAAAAATAGAGGACCCTTGTTCCCTTCCAGTCAGTTCCAACAGCAATTAATGATCGAGGTTTGCAAGGAGAGTGGTGTTACTCCTGACGACTTGAGCTTCGTTGAGGCTCACGGTACTGGAACCCCAGTCGGGGACCCAGAAGAGTTAAATGCCATAGATGGTGCTTTGGCGGCAAGAAGACGAAAACCGCTCCCAATAGGATCCTTGAAATCGAAGACAGGACACACCGAATTAATATCTGGCATTTGCTCGATCGTTAAAGTCCTACTTGCTTTCGAAACTGGAGTCATAACACCCAACATCAATTACAACCGACCCCAGAAAGGCATGCGGGGCATTGAAGAAGGAAGAATCAGAGTTCTGACTGAAGTTACGGAACTGAAGGAGGAAGACGCTATCGTAGGTGTGAACAATTTGGGGTTTGGTGGTAGCAACGTCCACGTGCTGCTGAAGAGAAACACCAAGAAGAAGATCGATGCAGGGGCTCTTAAGGATGCTCTTCCCAGATTGGTGTGTGTGAGTGGACGCACTGAAAAGCAGGTCTTAACACTACTAGAGGAAACTGGTACTTACGATGGTGAATACATAGGGTTGCTACATGAGGTATTCAAGAGCGGCCTTCCTGGCGGTCTCTACAGGGGTTACTGTGTAGTCTCTAAACATGGAGTAATTTCCATGGAGACCAAAATGACCAAGGAGCGGCCACGACCTCTGATCGTCTTCTTCGGCCGTTTAAACAACTACAAGGTCTTGGGGAGGTACTTGTCAAGGTTCCCAGTAGTGACAAGGTGAGTCTAGATCAGTGGGATCAATCACACTCTTTGTGGTTTGAAGGGTCAACCGTGTTCTCGCCAACAAAGACTTGACCTTCGAGGAAATCTTGAAGGATGGTAACAAAAACAACGACATCGTGGGCCCCATTTTTGTCCAGTTAGTCGTTGCCGACATCTTGAAGCAACTAGTCATTCCTACAAAAGTTTGCGGGAACAAAATACTCATTGATTATCTCAACGACGTCACCACCCTCGAAGAGACCGTCGATATCTTATTGTCTAACACTCCTACATTTAGCAGCTTTGGCACTTTGAGTCGCAGCCTGGTTCTAAATATTTCCGACTCGCCTTTAGGACTAAGGGAGCTCATGGTGGTACAAGACGACAAGGTGGAGTTTTTGGAGGCTTTAGGCAGGTATGAGTCACGTGTTTGTGTTTTCCAAAATTAATTGTCAGTAGGTTGTACCAAGAAGGGTACAACTTTCCAGTCAGTCGATTGTACCCACCGGTGCAATTTCCGGTCAGTAGAACCACGAAGATGATCTCGCCTTCAATCAGTTGGGACCACCAGAAGAACTGGAAGACGTTTAAGTTTACCAGCGATAAAGAGCAGATGGACCACCATCTGACACTGGAAACTGCGGAATACAAATACATCGCTGGGCACGTGATCGATGGTACTCTTCTTGTGGTTGTTTGTTGCTTCTGCAATTTTTAATTATAGGTAGGAACCTTGTTCCCGTGGCTGAGTACTTGTGTCTGGTGTGGAAGACCCTTGCCGTCACCAGACAGTTGTTGATCAACGACATTGCGGTCACTTTCAGCAACTGCAAGTTTGTCAGGACCGTTGCTATGCCAAAGAAGGGAGCCGTCACACTATCCGTGGTGGTGCAGAAACAGAGTGGAAACTTCGAGGTTACGGAAAGTGGCTCGGTAGTTGTTACTGGGCAGGTCCAGATCGGTGGTGTGACCACCACGATGGACATGGATCCGATAAGGACTCAACCCATGTTGACGCAAGAGGAAGTCTACAAGGAGTTCACTCTGCGTGGCTACAACTACAGGCAAGTAGCCACAAAGGCAGACTTGCAAAGTGTCTTGTAGTGGTGTGTTTAAGGGGATCCAGCAGTGCACCATCGATGGCTCCCTTGGATTGGCTGCGTGGAGCAACAACTACACTGCTTTTTTTGACCTCATGCTGCAGATGGACGCCCTCCGTGTTGATACCAGGCTTCTCTTTGTCCCTGTTGGTGTGACAAGACTGACCGTCGATCCCATGGCTCATGCACGAATGGTTGACAACTTGAACGAACACAACAAGGTGCTACCCATACATGTCTGCACGCACTCCCACACTATTAGATCGGGGGGCATTGAGATCCGCGGTATCCACGCAGAGTCTATCCTTCGTAAGAATCCCCTTTTCGAACCAACCTTAGAAAGGCACCAGTTCGTCCCAAACTGTGCATCACTGTCGCTATCAGAAGCCATAAGAGTCAACACTCAAATCGTCTTAGAAAACAGCTTGGAACGTCACTTTAGAGCCGTGGAAGTCGGCGAGGTTAATTCAGCCTCTTTGCTGCCTTTAGTGTCACAAGTTTTAGAGAATACACCATTTGTCACCGCGGAGCTGACGTCATCTCCGAATGGAAAGTTGGCAGCTGGCAGCAACTTCCTTCTGGTAATCGGTTCGAGAATTTTGAACCTCCAGATTATGAGTTCCCTTCACAAGAATGGTTTTGTTTTAAGCCGGGAAGCTGTTGACTTTGTGACTTCAAAAGTTGACCATATTGAGATCATCACTGAGTACACCACAACTGAAGAGAAATTAGTGTTGTTCCGACCAACTCAAGCGGTGGCTCTAGACGCTAAAACCCACCGAGTGTCTAAAAGTAATTTCGATTGGTTATCACAACTGAGGACTTCGTTAGTCAAAGACGAAAACGTGGTAGTCACCTCAAGCTGCAGAGACACTGAGGGCGTCCTGGGTCTAGTCAACTGTCTTCGATTGGAGCCAAACGGAAACAAAGTCAAATGCTTTGTCACCATGGACGAAGTGCCCGAGTTCGACCTCCAGGCTGATTTTTACCAACCGCAAGTCAGAAAGAACATGGCCTTTAACGTGTATAAAGACCACAAATGGGGAACGTACAGACATCTTCTTCTGGATCCAACACCAACAATCGAGTGTGATAACAGCTACGCCAAGTTGGCAACCAGAGGCCACTTGTCAACCCTCCAGTGGTTTGAAAGAAGGCCCACTTCCCCATCTCTACCCTCGCATGGACACACACTCATTTCAGTATGTCCATCACAGTCACAAACATAGTCATCACACGTTTTCTTCCAGACCCATTACACCGCTGTCAACTTTAAAGACATCCTGATTGCAACTGGTCGGGTGGGTGCCGAAGCGGTCACCGAATGTCGCATTGAACAGGAGAGGCCCATCGGCATGGAGTTCTCCGGAAGAAATCCGAGGTGAGTGTGCTTAAAGTCACACGAATGTGGTAAAGTGTTTTTAGTGGTCAACGTTTTGCTGGAATCACTTGTGGGGCTTTCTCCACGTGCGTAGTGGCCGACAACAACCTCATCTGGAAGGTGCCAGACGCTTGGTCCCTCGAAGATGCAGCAACAGTCCCGGTGGTCTACGCGACAGTGATTTACGCTCTTCTGATGGTGAGACCACACTGAATGGTTTCCTCTACTAATCCTGACCATTACAGAGAGGACAGATGCGTCGTGGCAGTTCCATCCTCATCCATTCGGCAACTGGTGGAGTGGGAATAGCAGCCCTCAACGTCTGTGTTTATCACGATTGTGACATCTACGTCACTGTTGGTAACCAAAAGAAGCGCGACTTCCTCAAGAACAATTATCCCCAAATTCTAGACAGTCATGTTGGTAACTCCAGGGACACATCCTTCGAAGAGATGATCAAGACACAAACTGGTGGCCGAGGCGTGGACTTCGTGTTAAACTTTCTTAGTGACGACAAGCTGCAAGCCTCTGTCAGATGTCTGGCAAAAGGTGGATGCTTCCTGGAGATTGACAGATTCGACTTGAGCAAAGACACTTACTTGGGACTTCTCTTAATGGAAAAAGAAGCAAGTTACCACGGTGTGATGCTGGACCGAATTATTTCAGACTCGGAAGAGAAAAAACAGCATTTGCAACATTTACTCAGCGATGGCATCAAAGCAGGCTACGTAAAGCCACTCCCTCGAGTTGTCTTCAACGCCGAAGAGATCCAAGCTTCATTCAGACACATGATGACCCGAAAACACATCGGAAAAGTCTTGGTGAAACTTAGAGGTGACTCTGTTTCTGCACCGACCACGTTCCTTGCCAAAAAATCGTGAGTATCAGTTACTATGCCACATATTACACTTGAATTGTTAAATTTCAAGGTTCAACTGCGACCCTACTTGCTCATATGTCATCGTGGGCGGCTTAGGAGGCTTTGGTTTGGAACTCGCCGATTGGCTAGTGTTGCGTGGAGCCAGGAAGCTGTTCTTGGTATCTAGATCAGGTGTTCAAACCGGATACCAGAAGCTACGCATTAGGTAGTTGTAACTTCCACTGAAGACTCGGACTAAAATCTATTTTTTAGAATCTGGAAGTCATACAGCGTTGACGTCAAAGTCTCTACCAACGACACTACTACAAAAGAAGGGTGTGAAAAGGCACTCAACGAAGCTATGAAATTAGGACCGGTGGAGGCCATCTTCAACCTCGCCGTTGTGCTGAAAGATGCCCTCTTTACCAATCAAACCGAAAACTCGTTCCTGGAGTCTTTGCTACCAAAAGCGCATGTGACGATGCACTTAGATCATACGTCAAGACAACTCTGTCCTCAGTTGAGGTAATATAGAAAATATAACAACGACTAAATTAATTCGGTCTGTCAGGTATTTTGTTTGTTTCTCCTCAGTGTCGTGCGGCCGGGGCAATCCCGGCCAATCAAATTACGGCATGGCCAACTCAATCATGGAGAGAATCTGCGAGAGACGAAGACTCGAAGGCCTTCCGGCTGTAGCCATCCAATGGGGAGCCATCGGAGATGTAAGTTTCGACCAAAATGATCCCTAAACTTCACTGTCTTGTTCCAGGTTGGGCTGGTTGCCAAGCTGCAGGCTGAAGACAAAGCCGTTGTTGGTACCCTCCAACAAAAGATTACCAGCTGTCTCGAGGTTCTAGATCGCTTCTTGGTGCAGCCACATCCGGTAGTTGCCAGCATGGTTGTGGCCGAAAAACAAAGCAAGAAAAATAAAACAACTACGGTAGAGGCGGTTGCCCAAATTTTGGGTATCAATAACCTCAAGACTGTGAATCCACATTCGACTTTGGGGGAGTTGGGAATGGACTCGATGATGGCAGTGGAAGTTATACAGACGTTAGAAAGAGATTTTGACATAATTGTGACCCTGAAACACATTCAGACTTTCACTTTTACAAAGTACAATCAAGACTTAATTAAATGTAACGTGGTCATTATCATGAATTTTCAGGATTACTGAGCTGACTAAAGACAAAGACAGAGCAGTTGTTGAGCACCAACCTTTAGGTAGTATCTTGAAGTATTTTCCGACCTTCAGAAGAAGCGACACCCCTTTTAGTGATCTGACTGACAATACTGAAACTAAGACGGTATATTTGTTGCCTGGGTTTGAAGGGGCGTTCACACCCTTGGAAGGCGTTTCCCAAGGCCTTAAAGCTAAAGTTGTGGGTGTTGACTACATTTGCCAGACATCCCACACTGTTCAAAACATCAGTGCGAGTATTCTTCCGGTAAGACCCACTAAGGTCATTGAACTACATAGCTACAAGCCCTGATTGCAGCACATTGAAGCCACCATCACCAATGTAACTCCCCTTGTTCTTATTGGTTACTCATTCGGTGCCAACGTCGCCCTCGAATTGACCTCTCTTCTGGAAAAGAAAGGTCACTCAGTAAAGCTGATCCTCCTCGATGGGTCTCCGACTTACCTCCTTACGACGATAAGAACCCTTTTTTCTTACAAATCAGAAAAAGAGTTTCAAACAGAAGTTTTGCTCCAAATTCTGTCAATGTGGATATCCCCTGAACAACTCCAACAAAGCAAAGTATGCTCACCCCGATAACTGACCCAGTCTTAACACCTGTTTTATTTTAGGACCGACTGAGTAAGTGCTCTACTTTCCTTGAAAAACTCGAAGTAATGATCTCTTCGATGCCCCAGAAGGTGCTCACTGACTTAAATTTTGAGCAAGCAGTTGCTATCGCGGTGTACGAACGCTTTAACTCCACCGTCAATTACCAGTTTGCTCATGGAAAGATCAGATCTGATGTATGTCTGATCAAGGCAGAACGTACTCCGGTTGCGTCTGATCATGATTATGGATTGTCGGAAGTGGTGGAGAAACCGGTATGTGTGGATTCGGTCGGAGGGGATCATTTCAGCATGTTGAGCAGGCCAGAACTGATTAAAAAATTGAACGATGTTTTACAAAAATATAATGAATAAAAATACAGATTGCAACAAATATTATATTTTTTTGTTTTATTTTTTGCATTTCAACTCATCTTTTTAATATCTGCATCCATGAACGTTAACAGCATCTTAAAACACGTTTCCCATAGCAACGTGTTTTAATTAGCTATTTATTATACTAGTGTCTTATAAGGCAAATAAGTCACGAATGAAATGTTTAGCCACGAAAGCTTGCTCGAGTGGCTAATTTTTCTTAAGTGACTTATTTGCTGTTAAAACACGCGTGTAATACATTATCCAACACCCCCTTCTGTAACAGTTCTTGAACATTCATCAAAACCCAAAAAATTTTGACGTTCATTTGACGTTCAAAACTGTTGGCTTATGAACTGGTTGCTATGACAAATTAGAAAACCATTGAATTATTTTTTCATAAGTCACATGTGTCTCATAGACCTCATAATACATTCAAAATAGATTATTATACGAATTCCTGTGTAAATTGGACGCTTTAAGGGGATTCTGATGCAGTCTTAAAAGTCGCGTATGTTATGCCGTAGAATTTGTAAAATTGTGACTTTATCTTAAATCCGAAGAAGCTGAAAGTTGCCATATAAATATATCAAGGGTTCGTCTAGGATGCTAGGGAAGTATTTTTCAAAAATTTTGAAAATTAGATTTATTTGTTCTTTTCGAAACTTACCCATTTTAGAGCGCAAAGTAGAGCTTGCTACAACACCCGATCAAAAATATAAGCCTCTA
This sequence comes from Diaperis boleti, assembly GCA_963583935.1. NCBI lineage: Eukaryota > Metazoa > Arthropoda > Insecta > Coleoptera > Tenebrionidae > Diaperis > Diaperis boleti. Next base: position 31,270,624 of record OY757245.1, on the reverse strand, counting down.
CCACTCTGCTACAATTCATTGTGAATCAATTGTCCCTAACAAAAATTAAAAAAAAGAGATTTGAGGCTTTTTATTTGAAAAATTGTACCCCGCTGCATGAACAATTTCCCGACAATTCTTAATGCGGACGCCGAATACGAGTGGGCGGTCAACGTAGAGAACTTTTACTGTGATACAGATGATTTCCAGGCCCGTACCGGACTAACTAAGGGGGGTGTTAAAACTTTAGGTGTATGTACTAGCATAATTCTGGATTCTGCAGATTTAGGGTGGGGTGAGTAGGGGTCTAAGATCCCTCCGTCCGTCATCAATTACTTGGCCCCTTTAGATTGAATAAAACAAGAAGAATTTCACAGAGCTGTCGTGTTGATACCAACAATAAGAAGCGTCGGTTATCGAGAACGGTTATCGAGAACGGTTATCTGCAATTCATTGAAACTACCGCACGCAACGACTTTGTTAAAGTGCAGTTTCAGTTGATTTTTGTTTTTGTTCGGAAATATGTACTGTGTAAATTAAATTTTTTCTAATGGTTGACTTTATTTAAATTTTTAAATTTTTCAGTTGTCAAAAGTTGGGAAAAAGCGAATTTGGAAATAAAACTGTTTAAAAAAAAAAATATGAAAAGAAAGGCCTGTACAAATTTTTTTTGTCTACGTCTGTTGGATATAAATACAAAAAAAATGTCAATAGTCGCAAATTTCTATGTGAACGCAAATACGTGATTTCAGTCAAAATTAAATTTCTAGACTGTATTTACAATATCTAAATTCATTTAGTTGGATGAAACTTGGATATATAATTATGTAAGTATATCAAAATTAGGTGGCTGCTATTCAGCGTTGGGTGAAGGAAAATTATTTGAAAATTTCTTAATAATTCTATATAACACTAGCTGACCCGAAAGACGTCCTGTCCAAATTTCAGTAACTTTTTCAATTTTTCTTTCCGTAAAAATCTTATCCGGATTATTACGAATATTTAAAAAGAATTAGGCAAATTGATACAGCTGTTCCTAAGTGATGCGCTTACCAACGAACAGAATTTCATTTTTAAACGGTTTTATTTAGCTTGTCTTGTTTGTTTCTTGTATCTTGTGTCTTGTGTAGATTAAATCTAGTAATTGAAATTTTACCCTCTTCCTGAAAGGACTTATCTAGTAGAATACAGTACACCATGAAAAATTTCCAAACCCAAGATGGCCGCCACCACAAAATGGCACATTACATATTTTGTTCAATCCTCTCAATATCGGTATCAAATGAAAAGGCTTTACTAGTAGAATACAGTACACCATAAAAACAATCAAGATCCAAGGTGACCGCCACCACAAAATGGCGGATTACTTTTTTTAGTTTTCAATCCCCTCAATATAGGTATCAACTGAAAGGGCTTGACATGTAGAACACATTACACTTTAGAAAAAAAAAACTAAAAACTTGAAAATAAAATAAGTAAAAGGCATTTTTAAGTTAAATGGTTTTATTATAAAGAAACTTAATAATGGTGCAGATAATTTACTAAAAGCTAAAAAATCATTAAGTAGGTACCAATTACCAGTTATTACGCCACAATCCTCATCAACCCAGAGCATTGATCAAACTAAAATAAAATCGTGGGGCAAGTCAAATTTCTATTATCTACAGTCAACAGCTCATATCATTATTCATTTACATATTTACTCAAGTTACGCTACGCCTCACGATATTATTTTAGTCTTATCAATGCTCTGGGTTGATGAGGAGAGTGGTGTGATGACTGGTACCTGGTATCTACATAATGATGCTTTACAATAAAACCGTTTAACTCAAACATGTTTTTTACTTATTTTACTATTATATGTATAGATTCGTTGGTAAGTGCAACACTTGAGAACGGCCGGACCGAAATGAAATTTGGTGAGATGGTAGACATAGGTCTCTTGATAGTACACCTGAGTTTGCGACCTCGGGGGCTTGCCGCTCGAGGGGTGGTTGGGTAAAGACTCTGCACCGCAATGCTTTTCGGAAAATAGCGCCGTTGTTGTAAGTGCTATCAAAAAAAAGTTCAAATAAAATATGTAGAGAACAGAATTGTACATAATTTTGGTTCTATTGATTTTTTGTTCGAGACCAAAACTTTCCATTCTACGGGGCACCAAAGTTGGGGGTTGATTTGCAAATTCCAACACAATCAAATTTTCAGCTGCAATATTTTTTTTCTGAAAGAGCAATGTTTTGCAACTTTGTGGATGTCCCATTTTATGGATTGGGTTGTATATTACGAAAGATATGATTTTTTTAATTGTGCCTCTCCCTACTCCAAAATAGGTTCAAAGTTGAAAAATTCTTACGTTTATCGCTTATAACTCGAAAACTATGTGTCCTACGTAAACAATGATTAGAACAAAAATTAAAGCTGATCAAATTTACCACAAAAATCACTCCCTAAGAAGGTACTAGATTGAATCGTTCTCGAGATATGTGCCGATAAAAATCTAGTTCAAGCAAATTAGACTTTTTAGAAGAAATTATTTATAAAGTTTAGAAATTTTGGTTATGAATTCCCAGCAGCTACCCAAATAAAAATCCGAAGAGTTCCCACTCCCCCGGGGGGAGCTTCATCCACTTCTGCCCAAAAAGCCGCTCCCGAACGTGACGTCATGAAGCCTTTCTGGCTTTTTCTCGTAAACGGTAACTCTGAAAAGAAAATGTTGCAGGACTTATGTTCGCCATTAAATTCTGCATAAAATTAGTCTTATGAGATTTTTGCCTGACTCCCACCCACCGCTCATCAATGATGTTGGAAAATGAGTTTAGTTTTAAGCGTGAAGGCAACCCCCGTGTTTTGCGGCGATTGTCCCGAAAGCCACTATGGGAGCAAAAAATGTATAGATACAGAACTGTAAAGCAGTTTTTTTCTGTACAAAGTCCATATTAAATAAAACATTTGCAATAAATTGTTATTGGTCAAAAAACGGGGGTTGACTAATTTTTGCCTTTGCGCTGAAAACAATACTAATTTTCCAATGTCATTGATGCGCGGTGGGTGGCAGATAGGCAAAAACTTCATAAGAGCATTTTTATGCAGATTTTAATGGAGAACAAAGGTCCTAAAACATTTTCTCATCGGAGTTACCATTTACGAGGAAAAGGAAGAAAGGCTTCATGACGTTACGTTCGGGAGCGGTTTTTTGGACAAAAGGTGATGAAGTTCCCCCAGGGAGAGTGGAAACTCTTCGGAATTTTGTTTGGGTGCCTGCTGGGAGTTTATAACCAAAATTTCTAAACTTTAAGTTATTTCTTCTAAAAAGTCTGTAGTCCAGGCAATGGGTACAAAAAAGGGTGTTTTATTCGCAAAAGGTTGGACAGAAATGAAATTTGGTGTGATGGTAAACATCCACAAACTCGGAAAGCATTGCTTTTTCAGAAAAAAAAAAAATATTGCAGGATTATTTGAAGTCGATCTTCGTTGTAATCCGCGCTGAAAATTTGATTTTGTTGGAATTTGCAAATAAACCCCAAAATTTGACGCCCCATAAATCGGAAACTGTTGGTCGCAAACAAAAAATGAATAGAACCAAAATTATGCACAATTTTGTTCTCTACATATTTTATTTGAACTCTTTTTCGATAGCACTTACAACAACGGCGCTATTTTCCGAAAAGCGTCACGGTGCAGACTTTTTACCCCCCCACTCCTCGAGCGGCAAGCCCCCGAGGTCGCAAACTCCGGTGTACTATCAGGAGACCTATGTCTACCATCCCACCAAATTTCATTTCTGTCCAACCTTTTGCGATCAAAACCCCCTTTTTTGTACCCATTGCCTGGACTATATTCTAAATATGTAAAAAAAAAAAATCGGTCAAGTCGTTTAGGAGGAGAAGAATTACAAACACACGCACACCGGAATTTTATATTATGCATATAAAGATAAAAAATAAAAACTGGATCTCGACAACAGTGCCACCTACCGCGTATAACTGTAGCTAAAAACCATCCAGCTGACCTCATAAGTACCAAAAAAAAAAAAAATCTTCAAAATTGGTCAAGCGTCATTTCGGGGGGCATTCTCATTGGTTCGCGTGTTTCTCGTTAGTCCGCGTATCTAGCAACTTTCAATTTCGTCTAGTGAATTTTGTCCCGTTTTGAGGTCACTGAAAGCCGCGCGTTTCAAATAAGACAAACGTTTCGGATTTTTTGACCTATTATAAACGGGTTATTTAGAATAAACACAAAATTGGGTTATAATTAGTTTTTAGAAATGCTGTTTTTGAAAACTGTGGGACTACCTCATTGTGAAAAGGTGTCAAATAAAGATTACTTCAAATTTGGAATATCATCTTTTCATGGATAAATTAGGATTTTTTTGTTTGATTCATATAACATAATATAAATTGTAAATAAATCTTGGCAGATTAAAAGTCCTGAAAACAAGCAGCTTTTAGAACAAGAAAAGAAAAGAAAGGAAAGCAGGGATTTTGATCTTCCAATGACGGAAACACCGATAGACGTTTTTTTGGCAACCCTGAAATGAGTGCCGAAATTCTTTCCCTTGCCGTCTTCGTATTAAGAGTAATTTCTTTAATCTGCTTTATCTTCTCTCCCTCCCACCTCCATTCATTCTCTTCATCCCTTTTCTTTCTCTTGTTAAACATAGACATTTTTGTTTTGCGCATTCACTTCAAACTTTTTCTTCTCCATGTATTTTTCTAGGTTCTTTATCAGTAGACATAGGGGCACTAACAGGGGTAATTAAGAGCTCATTAACGATGTTCTAATTACTTTAATCAGGGCACTATCGATGGTAATTAAGCACTCATTAAGACTTTCTAATTAGTTATTGATGGTAATTAAGCACTCATTAAGACTTTCTAATTAGTCTGATGAAGAATAATTGTTTAATTACTCTAATAATGATATCTTAAACATTAGGGCACTTTCATGGATAATTAAGACCGACTTAATGACTTTATATTTATTTCCTAATCATGACGTTGAAGAGAAATTTGGTTCTTATTTAATATAAAATGGTGGTTTTTGTTTTGTATGTGTCAGTTACCAAGTCCTACAACCTTCTGAAGAAGAGCACCAGGTGAATTGTGTTTTCGCGTCTGACTTAGTTGTTTTGGTCAGTTACCAAGTTCTACAACCTTCTCAAGAAGAGGGCCAGGTGAATTGTGTTTTCGTGTCTGCCTTAGATGTTTTGATCTCTGTCCGGAAAAAGATGAGTAAGAAGAGCGTCAGACGTGATTTGAATCTCAACGAAGAGATGGTGATGAAGAAGAAATTTAAACCGTGTCCAGCCCTAGGATATAAAGATGTCAACGACGAACCAGCCTTACAAATTAACGAAGTAGGATCATGCTGTGTAGAAAGAGGTGCAGCGATTCACCAAACTCAGAATACGAAAATTTACCGTAAAGCTAACGATGATAGTTTGGAGGAAGAACCAGAGCACCAGGAGGCAACCGCTCGAGTCACAACGAATCGTCATCATCAAGATGATACCGTCACTGCTTTTCTTGAAAACGATGATAGTGAATTAGAAAACGCTATGGTTGCAGCCGCTGAAAAAAACGAGCTAAAAATTAAAGCTCAAGAAGATCGGAAATTAATCAACGAACGATACAGACTCCTGGCTGATACATCGATTCCCATAACCAAATCGGCCTCTAAATTTTTAACAGTGGGGGTTTTACCGTTGAAAGACTTTGAACTGACTGTGAGAATACATAATTGGAATCTCACGGCTGCTGTAAATTTCACCATTGCCGAGTTTGATGAATTTTTGGCAAGAGTTAAGGAAAACGTCGTCAACGTCCCGGACGTGATCAAAAAGACGCTGCTATTCCGGTTGAAGAACTATGACGTGTTTCTGCATCCGACTAAAGTGCTACAGTTTCAAGCGTTACAACCAGATGTTTACAAGCCACTATTTGTTGCAGGGGACACAGTGAACCTAATCTTAAAAATTGAGGATTATTTGACGCACATAATTCAAAAATCTACTATAAAATGCAATTTTTATCCAGAGTATAATTTATTTGTGGTTCACGTGGCCGAGAAAATCATGGAAAATCGTATTGTGTCACTCGAAAACGCAGCCTTGACGGCAATTAAAGAATATCATGAATCTAGTCACGTTTTATACGAGGTACTACTAAAACTTCCAGTCACCTTAGCTAAACATGTAAATGCAAAATTAGAATATTTTGAAGAAAATAATAATTATAATAATTGTTTCTGAAATGTATTAAGTATGTGAATAAATAAAGATATACAATAAATAAATAAACAGCTTTTCTAAAACCTCAACTGACATGCGCAAGAAAAAAATATTTAAACGTCATTTATGTTAAACAATTTATCATCTTACTGCAGACCTTAGTTATTTACGTTGTAACTCTGGTAAATAAAGAAGAAGAAATGGATTTGCGTTTTAAAGCACCCTTTACGGCTATCGTCGCCGGGCCAACAGCATGCGGTAAATCTCACTTTATATCGCGTTTTCTAAAGAATTTGAATTTTATGTGTAATACAAAATTTGAACAAATAATATGGTATTATGACGAATGGCAGCAACTGTATGAGGAAGAGAATAGTGATAACGATAACACATTAATTGAATTTCGGCAGGGTTTACCAAATTTAGTGTCTTTTGACGATTTAAAACCGAAATTGCTCATTCTTGATGATTTAATGAGAGAAACCTCCGGAAGTGTTGTTGATATTTTTACCAAGGGTAGCCATCATCGAAACCTTAGCGTTTTCTACATTACGCAAAACCTGTTTCATCAAGGAAAGGGTCAACGAGATATATCTTTAAACGCCAATTGCATTGTGTACTTTAAGAATCCCAGAGATAAAGCCCAAATCAATTTCCTAGCTCGACAAATTTTTCCAGAAAATGTTAAGTACATTCAAGAAGCTTACAAAGACGCAACAGCAAAACCCCACCTAAACGGAAAGTATAAATACGCAAAGTTTTTACACTAATATTCAGTCGCCTGTGAGATGACGCGCATGTTGGAGAAAAACGCTGAGCTCATAAAATTTTTACATAAAACTAATCCCCAGTATCGTAATTCCATCCTTCAATCGGCCGACAAAAATTTGGTGCATTGTATTTGCGAGTGCGCTCATAACACTCTGGCTGGGAGAGTGCCTCTGAACCGCTCACAAAAAAATAAACTGCAGAAACACAAGAAGTTATTGCGAGATCTAGTGAATCGTGACATATCACTTCAAAAGAAGAAAAAAATACTCGTTCAAAAAGGAGGTGCTCTTCTTCCTCTGTTATTGGCGCCTATAATATCGGGTGTTCTAGGGAGTCTACTAAATAAATAAGAATGGAACACGCGAAAAAAATGATTTTAGTGGATCCGTCTGTATTTGAGCGGATGCAAAATACTAACAATAATAACTTTGGCGAATCAAACATTGTAAACCGGATGGACACTGAAATGAAAAAAATATTGGAAATGAAGCACGTGAGTGATAATGAAAAATGGAATTTATATAACCAGATACTTCAAAAATATATAAAAGCCGTGAACCGTACACGACAACCCTTGACATTTCCACTGATTTAACGTCAAAACACGGTAAAAACACCAGGAGAGGAAGAAGAAGAAGATAATTCTCAAGTCGAGCCGAAACGCCAGATAACGTCTGATATTATTGTTGCGAATATTGAAGCAACTCTTTCGAAAAAATCTCAGCCGAAAGCTAAATCCTTGCTTCACATTCTAATCAATAGCGGTGTAACTTGGGACGAGAAGGGGCGTGTTACTTTTGATAAAATGACGATTCCGGATTCCAATATAACCGATTTAATCACTGATATTTCAAGAAGTAGTAAATCAAACGTTGAACCAGCTGGATGGAAAGATTTCGCTCAAGTGCTCCGTAAGATAAACGTTCCCCGTGCATTAATTACAAACACGCAGAGAGTCAAATACATAAGCGAAGAGGTGACCAAAAACGAAGGTGATGCTGATAAAGAGAAAAACGATAAGCATGTAAAGAAGGAGAATTCAAAGGACGATGTTTCCGAGCGTCCGGACGACGAACAAACTCCAACAGCAAGAAAATCTTTTACAGCTGCAAGACACCGACAAAAACCAGCAACACCAAACTCAACATCGCCATCTGAAAACAGACGTCGAAAAATTTCGTGGCATCCGTACTGAATAAACTAATAAATTGATCATGGACATTTTAAAAGAAAGATATTTCGAGCCGTCAGACCCTCTCAGTTTTTCGGGAATAACTCCGTTAGCTAAAGCTAGCGATCAACCGCGAACCAAAATTCAAAAATGGTTAGAAAGTGAAGACTCTTACACCTTGCACAAACAAGTTCGTCGAAAAATTCAGAGGAATAGATATCATGTAACAAACATTGACGACCTCTTTCAAGCGGATTTAATCGATATGAGAAATGTTGCAAAGTATAATAGAGGTGTGGGCTATCTTCTAACAGTAATTGACGTGTTTTCTAAATTTGCATGGGTTAAACCGTTGATTACAAAAACCGGTAACGAAGTGGCCAAGGCTTTCTCAGAAATTTTCAATGAGCGTGTACCCGTCAGCATCCAGACCGATAAAGGAAAAGAGTTTCTGGCTAAAAGTGTACAAAAGCTATTCAAACAATACGATATAAACTATTATACAACAAATAATCCCGATGTAAAAGCAGCCGTCATAGAAAGATTTAATAAAACTTTGAAAACAAAAATGTACAAGTATTTCACTTACTCGAACAGGTTAGAATACATAAACGTGTTACAGTCCCTTGTAGTTTCCTATAACAACTCCTACCATAGTACCATTAAAATGGCTCCTAACGATGTCAAACCTGACAATGTGCTAACAGTTTACAATAACATCAAAAACGGGGCGATTAAGATTAAGAAAAAAGAAACACGGTGATTTTTACAAAGTTGGTGAAAACGGGTGATTATTTAGGCGATCTAACAGACGAAATGTTAGAATATGGAGAAGGGAGCTATATTTGTGAATTTGTAAGCAGCGAGCCAAAAAACTACGCCTACAGATTTTGGAAGGCTGACGAACAGTGCTTTGATACGGTGTGTAAAGTTAAAGGGTTAACCTTGCATTACAGCAATTCAAAGCTGGTAAATTTTGACACGTTAAAAAGATTAGTTTGTACACCCGACGATGGAGATAACATTGTAACGTTACACGACAGAGTAATAGTTAGAAACGACCGTTACGATGTAATGACAAAAGATGCGTCAAAAATATATAAAGTGCAATATACAAAGCGTCGACGTCTTGCTGACGAATCTTTTGATACGGTACCATATGGTTACAAGGAATTGTAAAATTTTATAAATTACATCGCTTTTGTTGTTTATTAATTGTTATTGTTTAGTTTTATGTTTATTTCGTTGTTATTATTCTGTTTTGTTTTCCTGTAAACGTTATTTAAATATAAATTATATTTGACTGAATTTGGTTTTTTTACTCTGTCGATATATCATAGACTGTGGATTTTCAAATGTGAGAGTAACACGGATATATTTTCCGGTTCGGTTCGTACCGCTCCGAGCAACCCGGCGACGCGCCACACCCCACCCGCGCCGTACCCCACCCGCGCCGTACCCGATTCGCGCCGCACCCGAGCCGCGCCGTACCCGCGCCACGCCGTACCCGAGCCAAAAATAAAACTTTATTTAGGATATCGTTTATTTAACGCTATTGTGGAAATACATTTTGAAAAAAATTACTACATATTTTATCATTTTTCTTAAAATTCTGGTCAAACAAATCAAGAAAATTATCGATCGAGTTCCCAATAACATAATTAAAAAGAAATAACACGCAGTATTGCCCGCAGAGTGTTGATGATAAATCTTGAATCTGCACAGCGTTGTACGACCACATGGTGGAGTTCATTCTCAAAAACTTTGAAATATTTGTAGGGGGATTTCTTCCAAAACTATCAAAGAAATATGCAAACCCTAAAGCGTCAATATAAACAGCCATCCAATGTCTTCCGGGCATATAGTCTGGATCTGTATTGACGATTACTAAACTCGGTTTACTCACAAACAAAGGTAAAGTGTTATATGCAGAAACAACTACATGATATTTCTTGTTTTTCTTCACACGCGAAAGAGCCTCTAGACATTTCCACAGTTGTACGGTATTCATCATACCAACAGGCTAAATCTTTTACGTTTTGTAAGGCGCAGGACGACTTTTTGATTAAATGGTTATCACAGCATTTCGCTCCGTAATGATTGCGTAAATATGAAAGTGATGGACAGTTCAACTCCTCAATATTTACTATCTGAGCTTCTGGTAATCTAATGGACAAATTTTGTTTCTTATCCAGACCTTTTACGTAAACGCAGTCTGAATTTTTTGTTGTTTCTTGCAGTATCTTATCCAAAATGTTATACTCGGTGGTGCCCGAACACCACGGGAGTCCGTGGAGATTATGCGTCAACCAATCCGCTTGTTTTTGGTAACAATGAGGAAGGTGTGAGAGATCTTGAGGAGGCTTAAATATAAAGTGTTCCAAGAAATCCTTATCAGACTTTAAAATTGCCAATTCTTTTATGGTTAGATTTTCGCTTAAGTGACCATAATTAAAACACTGATAATCAACAAATGACACAACCATCTCGAGCAAAGCGTGAAAGAAAACTGCTCAGTTCATTATAAACATTTTATTATTTATACCGTACATAAATGGAATTTCAGCTACTATAGTCAACTATTACGTTACGTTTTTTGTCAATTTCTATTACACTATCGAATTCACCATACACCAAACAATTGACGGTTTCTGTCAGAGCGTTGTTGAACCCCACTTCTATTCGCAAACTTCCATTCTTGATTAAATTCCAAGAGAGTGGGCTATGAGCTGACAAGTCCGGTGTTAAATCGAAAGCAGCTATAGAATAACCGTTTGCATACGTGTCTCTAGAAATATTGTTACCGGTGTTTAAAAAATGTATTCCAGTTCCTGAGAATAGCGTGTGATACATAGAGACAAACTTTTTGTTCGTACCCTCGAAAATAGGTTGCAATGGTTTGCTGGGAATCTGGTTACCGTCGACGTATAGGGATAAATAATTTAATCCGAAATGTTAAAAATCAAACGGGTTGAACGCATAATCACCGTTGAAAGCTTTATTAGTCACGAAGCATACGGCGCATCTCTTCGGCAGCTGACCAAGATAAACGTTGTCTAGCGACTTTCCTTGAACGCCCTGAGGTATCGTTAAAACCTTTAATTCGGTACGGGTTATGGGATACTTCGCAGTTGAAATTTCCAATGCTTTTGCATGTGCAAGCAATACTGTTGGGTTTATTTTGTTCCTTCTAACCATTAAAGTCGCATCCGTAATTTGCAATTTTCCGTTAACACCATTGGCCATCAAGGCAAAACTATCACGCGAACGTACAAACTTTAATCTCATTTCGACGCCGTTGATCAAAAACTTTTCTTGATTAAATATATCACAGTTCAAATGACCGATGATGTCGATCTCTTTACTAACCGATGTAAGCTTATATCTGCTCGTGTAACCCTTGTTTTCAGCGCCTATTACGTTCATTTGTCCAGCTGTATCTTCATACCAAAGACCGCAAGTTAGATGCGATTTTTTTGCACCCATGTCGTAGTTTAAAAGCGTCTCCAAGTAGCTTTTATATGCATAAGTATTGTTTGGTGGCGAGATGAGTTTTTGATTAAGATATACATCGACTTGGCTGAAGATTGAATGCAGGGTATTGTTGACCGGTGCAATTTTATCCGCTTCGGCACAATTGGACCCATCTTCTTTGGTTATTTTTACGGTGAGAGCTAGTAGAGTTTGCGAAAGATCTATATAATCCTCGCAACCTGTTACCACAAACTCAAGGGGGCTATTTTCAGAAATGCTGGACACTGTTTTATAATGAATCCATTGACCACTCTCAATGCTAGTTTGCGTCGGTGGTAAGGCGAAAAGGTCGAGTTCACTTTTTGCACACTCGCAACTGTGGGGATGAAGAAATGACATTTTTTAGTCAAAAATATCAGTCTGTTTAATCAATTTGGATTTCCGACAACGCTTCTTCACAGTTCCAGACTCAAACAGCTTTTGACGCTTAGCCGATAAACGACTTCTTTTTATAGCACCGGAACCCACTAAATTATTCACTTTATCTTCTGCTTTACGTTTTAAGCTTTTAACCGATTCGTTTAAACGTGACTTGAAAGCCTCCTTTGCTGGTACATCGTTAACAACATCGCTCAAAAAATTTGAACTCGAACGTAGCGTTTCCTTGCCGATAGTTTTTAAGCCGCTTTTTACCAACGGCATAACGGTACGAAAAAGTCCTTTTAAAAAACTACCAAAGCCGTAACCTTTCTGATAGCTAGAGCCTTTATAAATTGTCCCCACCCCCGAACCGGCTTGGTTAATGTAATAGTCGTGATAATGGCAGGGTTGCATTATGAAATTTTCTTAAAATGAAGTTTAGCACACACCGTTCCAAACTGAAATGGCACTTTTTCCCCAGTAACGCTTCTTATATCGATTTCAATGTTTTCGAACTCCCTTTTTAAGACGGGTACATAATGAGGATGTGAAAATTCTTGCGAATTATGAGTTCCGTAAACGTAACGTCGTCTATCTATGACTATAATACGCATCACCTTGGCAAGCACGTCGCCAATCACCTGAGGTTCAACAATATCACTGTACACGAAAAGATGTGAGGGCATTCCCAACATCACGTTCGCTGGGTGCGACGATGATTTATTCAAAATATTTGAACCTGGTTCAAATCCTAGTTGTAGACACAATTTTGGTGCTAGTGTTAGAAAAATTATATCTGCACTACTGGATTTCGAGCGTACTTTTTTGGAAACGCTGTCAAACTCGAATGAAACCCCGCCCTTCTTTATAAGATGATTTGTATTGAGCGCAAACAAAATGTCTTCAATTGTTTCGTAATTACCAGATTCAATTCTAGTTTTATAATCGCCTATCACCTCTGTTGTAGTTTCATTACCGGCTTTAACAGCTCTAATGACCTCCTCAAAAGATTTATATTCACCTCTAAGGACAACACCTTCATCGTTCCATGACGAACAATCATCACTGCAAGTCATATCTACGATCAAGTTATTGTCATCTACGGTAATCATAGTTTTTAAGTCAAACTTGCGGGCGTAATATACAATATTTTCGCCATCGTTGACTGTCAAGAACGAGCACGGGTACTGAATTTCCGAAAGCCCAACGCACCACTCACCGTCCAAATGAATGCTTTTTGGTAGCTGCGTGTAAAAATGCGACGACGTGTTTTTTGGGAAATAGTTGCTTGAACTGTTTGACACCAAAGTTAAATAAAAGTCTTTACCGCTCATATTTCTGACAGCGTGCTAGATGGAACCCACGAATTAAACTTAGGCGGATAGTTTTTCCACTGAACAAAAGCTTCGCAGTTTCCGCTTTTATATCTCTTTTTGATTATTTTTTCTATTTGAAATGCGCTGTTAGGGTTATATGATACGCGTTGCAGTTCGGGCTGATAAAAAACTCCATCTATTGGTTCGTCCATCAAATCGCAAATCTTGTATACAACGGGGTCCCTCGCGATGACATCAGTGATTTTGAATATTTCACCACTCCAGTTGTGCATATATCCCTTTTCAAATACATGCTTGTATTTAGTTATTCTAACATAATCACCAACTTTGTAAAAATCACCGTGTTTCTTTTTTCTTAATCTTAATCGCCCCGTTTTTGATGTTATTGTAAACTGTTAGCACATTGTCAGGTTTGACATCGTTAGGAGCCATTTTAATGGTACTATGGTAGGAGTTGTTATAGGAAACTACAAGGGACTGTAACACGTTTATGTATTCTAACCTGTTCGAGTAAGTGAAATACTTGTACATTTTTGTTTTCAAAGTTTTATTAAATCTTTCTATGACGGCTGCTTTTACATCGGGATTATTTGTTGTATAATAGTTTATATCGTATTGTTTGAATAGCTTTTGTACACTTTTAGCCAGAAACTCTTTTCCTTTATCGGTCTGGATGCTGACGGGTACACGCTCATTGAAAATTTCTGAGAAAGCCTTGGCCACTTCGTTACCGGTTTTTGTAATCAACGGTTTAACCCATGCAAATTTAGAAAACACGTCAATTACTGTTAGAAGATAGCCCACACCTCTATTATACTTTGCAACATTTCTCATATCGATTAAATCCGCTTGAAAGAGGTCGTCAATGTTTGTTACATGATATCTATTCCTCTGAATTTTTCGACGAACTTGTTTGTGCAGGGTGTAAGAGTCTTCACTTTCTAACCATTTTTGAATTTTGGTTCGCGGTTGATCGCTAGCTTTAGCTAACGGAGTTATTCCCGAAAAACTGAGAGGGTCTGACGGCTCGAAATATCTTTCTTTTAAAATGTCCATGATCAATTTATTAGTTTATTCAGTACGGATGCCACGAAATTTTTCGACGTCTGTTTTCAGATGGCGATGTTGAGTTTGGTGTTGCTGGTTTTTGTCGGTGTCTTGCAGCTGTAAAAGATTTTCTTGCTGTTGGAGTTTGTTCGTCGTCCGGACGCTCGGAAACATCGTCCTTTGAATTCTCCTTCTTTACATGCTTATCGTTTTTCTCTTTATCAGCATCACCTTCGTTTTTGGTCACCTCTTCGCTTATGTATTTGACTCTCTGCGTGTTTGTAATTAATGCACGGGGAACGTTTATCTTACGGAGCACTTGAGCGAAATCTTTCCATCCAGCTGGTTCAACGTTTGATTTACTACTTCTTGAAATATCAGTGATTAAATCGGTTATATTGGAATCCGGAATCGTCATTTTATCAAAAGTAACACGCCCCTTCTCGTCCCAAGTTACACCGCTATTGATTAGAATGTGAAGCAAGGATTTAGCTTTCGGCTGAGATTTTTTCGAAAGAGTTGCTTCAATATTCGCAACAATAATATCAGACGTTATCTGGCGTTTCGGCTCGACTTGAGAATTATCTTCTTCTTCTTCCTCTCCTGGTGTTTTTACCGTGTTTTGACGTTAAATCAGTGGAAATGTCAAGGGTTGTCGTGTACGGTTCACGGCTTTTATATATTTTTGAAGTATCTGGTTATATAAATTCCATTTTTCATTATCACTCACGTGCTTCATTTCCAATATTTTTTTCATTTCAGTGTCCATCCGGTTTACAATGTTTGATTCGATAAAGTTATTATTGTTAGTATTTTGCATCCGCTCAAATACAGACGGATCCACTAAAATCATTTTTTTCGCGTGTTCCATTCTTATTTATTTAGTAGACTCCCTAGAACACCCGATATTATAGGCGCCAATAACAGAGGAAGAAGAGCACCTCCTTTTTGAACGAGTATTTTTTTCTTCTTTTGAAGTGATATGTCACGATTCACTAGATCTCGCAATAACTTCTTGTGTTTCTGCAGTTTATTTTTTTGTGAGCGGTTCAGAGGCACTCTCCCAGCCAGAGTGTTATGAGCGCACTCGCAAATACAATGCACCAAATTTTTGTCGGCCGATTGAAGGATGGAATTACGATACTGGGGATTAGTTTTATGTAAAAATTTTATGAGCTCAGCGTTTTTCTCCAACATGCGCGTCATCTCACAGGCGACTGAATATTAGTGTAAAAACTTTGCGTATTTATACTTTCCGTTTAGGTGGGGTTTTGCTGTTGCGTCTTTGTAAGCTTCTTGAATGTACTTAACATTTTCTGGAAAAATTTGTCGAGCTAGGAAATTGATTTGGGCTTTATCTCTGGGATTCTTAAAGTACACAATGCAATTGGCGTTTAAAGATATATCTCGTTGACCCTTTTCTTGATGAAACAGGTTTTGTGTAATGTAGAAACGCTAAGGTTTCGATGATGGCTACCCTTGGTAAAAATATCAACAACACTTCCGGAGGTTTCTCTCATTAAATCATCAAGAATGAGCAATTTCGGTTTTAAATCGTCAAAAGACACTAAATTTGGTAAACCCTGCCGAAATTCAATTAATGTGTTATCGTTATCACTATTCTCTTCCTCATACAGTTGCTGCCATTCGTCATAATACCATATTATTTGTTCAAATTTTGTATTACACATAAAATTCAAATTCTTTAGAAAACGCGATATAAAGTGAGATTTACCGCATGCTGTTGGCCCGGCGACGATAGCCGTAAAGGGTGCTTTAAAACGCAAATCCATTTCTTCTTCTTCTTCTTTATTTACCAGAGTTACAACGTAAATAACTAAGGTCTGCAGTAAAATGATAAATTGTTTAACATAAATGACGTTTAAATATTTTTTTCTTGCGCATGTCAGTTGAGGTTTTAGAAAAGCTGTTTATTTATTTATTGTATATCTTTATTTATTCACATACTTAATACATTTCAGAAACAATTATTATAATTATTATTTTCTTCAAAATATTCTAATTTTGCATTTACATGTTTAGCTAAGGTGACTGGAAGTTTTAGTAGTACCTCGTATAAAACGTGACTAGATTCATGATATTCTTTAATTGCCGTCAAGGCTGCGTTTTCGAGTGACACAATACGATTTTCCATGATTTTCTCGGCCACGTGAACCACAAATAAATTATACTCTGGATAAAAATTGCATTTTATAGTAGATTTTTGAATTATGTGCGTCAAATAATCCTCAATTTTTAAGATTAGGTTCACTGTGTCCGCTGCAACAAATAGTGGCTTGTAAACATCTGGTTGTAACGCTTGAAACTGTAGCACTTTAGTCGGATGCAGAAACACGTCATAGTTCTTCAACCGGAATAGCAGCGTCTTTTTGATCACGTCCGGGACGTTGACGACGTTTTCCTTAACTCTTGCCAAAAATTCATCAAACTCGGCAATGGTGAAATTTACAGCAGCCGTGAGATTCCAATTATGTATTCTCACAGTCAGTTCAAAGTCTTTCAACGGTAAAACCCCCACTGTTAAAAATTTAGAGGCCGATTTGGTTATGGGAATCGATGTATCAGCCAGGAGTCTGTATCGTTCGTTGATTAATTTCCGATCTTCTTGAGCTTTAATTTTTAGCTCGTTTTTTTCAGCGGCTGCAACCATAGCGTTTTCTAATTCACTATCATCGTTTTCAAGAAAAGCAGTGACGGTATCATCTTGATGATGACGATTCGTTGTGACTCGAGCGGTTGCCTCCTGGTGCTCTGGTTCTTCCTCCAAACTATCATCGTTAGCTTTACGGTAAATTTTCGTATTCTGAGTTTGGTGAATCGCTGCACCTCTTTCTACACAGCATGATCCTACTTCGTTAATTTGTAAGGCTGGTTCGTCGTTGACATCTTCATATCCTAGGGCTGGACACGGTTTAAATTTCTTCTTCATCACCATCTCTTCGTTGAGATTCAAATCACGTCTGACGCTCTTCTTACTCATCTTTTTCCGGACAGAGATCAAAACATCTAAGGCAGACACGAAAACACAATTCACCTGGCCCTCTTCTTGAGAAGGTTGTAGAACTTGGTAACTGACCAAAACAACTAAGTCAGACGCGAAAACACAATTCACCTGGTGCTCTTCTTCAGAAGGTTGTAGGACTTGGTAACTGACACATACAAAACAAAAACCACCATTTTATATTAAATAAGAACCAAATTTCTCTTCAACGTCATGATTAGGAAATAAATATAAAGTCATTAAGTCGGTCTTAATTATCCATGAAAGTGCCCTAATGTTTAAGATATCATTATTAGAGTAATTAAACAATTATTCTTCATTAGACTAATTAGAAAGTCTTAATGAGTGCTTAATTACCATCGATAGTGCCCTGATTTAAGTAATTAGAACATCGTTAATGAGCTCTTAATTACCCCTGTTAGTGCCCCTATGTCTACTTTTATCCTTTATTTCATCTCTCTTTCATTATTTCCCATATCATGCGCAAAAGTCATCCTCCACACTTTCACTCAACTTACTACGCACCTGTGCTTTCTCTAACATTCCATCTATATATGCCACTTACATTGTAAACAATAATTAGCTTTGAAAAAAAGAAATCGACTTCAAAAAGCGAAAAATAAATGAGTACATGTATTATTACATGTGCAACCTACTGATTGATCTGTTTGAAGTCGGTGCCAAGCCAAAGAGGTGAACAAATTTGTAACCTATTGTCATTATACAAATATATCAACAACGTTATAGGGCATCAGAAATTCATCACCAGGTCGTCAACGACGTCTGCCCCGCACGTGTCTGTTCGTTTGGGTTGTTTTGCTCAGCGCGAGCCCCCCATCCACGCTCACGCATTCCGGCGCGCGCGCGGTAAGACTTGCGATCTGGCGGGAGCGGACAGCCTATCTATCTACTACCTACTTATTTGGCTTGGCTTGGCTCCCCTTATGGTCAGAAACCATTTTTTTCTCTCTCTCAATTGATTTAGTTCCACGCCCCCTTCTCTGTTATTGTAGCTTTTATCTCTCCCTCTTCTGTCTCCTTCTTCTGTCTCTTCTTGCATCTACATGTCTGTTTTCTTTGGCAACATACAATCCGTCGGGCCTGACGGCCCTCTGGATTGTAACAGCATTGCCCACGGTTATTAACATCCTTATAATTCCCTTAATACATAAATAAGTATATAACTACATAATATCTCGATAAAAAAAAACAAATAATACAGTTCATAATAGCCGACATACTCTCTTATCTGAAGAAGATAATGTGATGTTTACAAAATGTTATTTTTTGATTTTTGAAATCAAATAGTGATCCAGAACTAACAGACTTCCAAAATCAAATAAAATACATCACGATACACGATATACCTATGTCCGGGAAATTTCCACATTTCCCTCTGTATATTGCAATAAACAACACTATTTGTTTTTATTCATATGTGACATTACATTAGGTGTTTATTAACTTATAAAAAAAAAACAATTGAAAGACATTGTCAAGATCAGTACAGCAGTGGCCGACTACAGACCCGTAAAACCATGATAATTGATACCGTAATAAAAAGAAAAGTGTCGAATCAGCTGATCGAACAGGCTGAAATCTTAAAATGATAGTCCAGTTCATTCCATAAAGCAGGAAATATCACAAGCCACTGACAAAACCGACTTGGCGGACTGCACTTTGATAGCATAGGATAAATGTTTGGACTTGTACGAGTCGCAAAGAAACAGAAGAATTTAGCTCCACCCCCCTGTTGACCTGTTTTTTATCTGGTACAGCGTGTTTCAGTTTACTTTTTGACGTTAATACCGCCTTAAGCCACAAGTGGTTTATAAAAGCACGAGTGAAACGAGTGCTTTTGTGAACCACGAGTGGCGTAAAGCGTTGAATCCACACAGGAACGAGTGTAATACAACGTTTTATCGTTCGACACCACCCCGGAAAGCCTTTAAATTGCTTAAAATCCCTAAAAGAAGTGTGACGTTTATCTGTCATTGTCACTATTGCATCACAGAGAGTGTTTACACAAGCGGAAATTTTAAAATTCTGACAGTCTCGAACGATAAAGTATATTATGATACGAGTTTTATGAAAGTACTTGCGCAAACAATTTTCATTACTTTGGATATACCAGAATAACTGACAGCTCCTCTGTTGGGATGAGATTTGAGAATTTCTGGTGACGTGGAGAGCCAAAGTAATCAGAAACATTGCCAAATATCGTATATAGTAAACACACATAGTGACCTTCTCAACAAAATTCAATTTTTTTGGAGACTCGAAATATAATTTGTTAATACTAAGAGGTAGAAAATCACATCGATTATTTTTATGTTAATCTATGTTTTTTTTTTTTTGTAAAAATACAATCTGGAAATTTATCATTTATTAAGTATATTTGATCTCATTGACGATAATAATAATTATCTTTAATTGTTTATTAAATGCACTTGAATTATACGTCATACTGCAACAATAAGTTCGTATAATAAAATAAAATTATAGCACTTCATTTCCCTTTTGTTTTCGTTCCGAAGAGCAGAATACAGGAAAGATGAAAATTCTATAGTCGGTCTATAGTGAGACCAATCTTATCAAAATAAGAAAAAGGCAGTTACAGACCAAAGGATCGTAGCCACCGGGAGATATTAAAAAAAATAAGCATATTTTGGTAAGGAAAGTATGTTTCCAAAGGATTTTTTAAAGAAAGCTCAATGTAAGCTGTAACTGATGGGACATCAAAGGTATTGTAAGATAAACATCAAAAGAAGTGAATAGTGCAGAGATCAATATTATAAAATCAATTAGACAATTATAAAAGCGAAAATGAAAGTGTGAAAAAATAACTCATCTTTACTTCAATCTATCAAATACCGGCTGTTATGGAAATGCATACAAATATTTTAGGGGGTGGTAAAACTCGTAAATTTTTTTATTTTATTTAAACAGTGGCCGCATCTCGGGGCACCCCCTGAGATAAATTTGTATCCATTTCCATAACACCTTAACTACAAATTGTTCCATGGTAGGCACACTAAAACAATTAACCCCAAGGAACAAATACAATATGGTAAAGTATAAATACAATAAATAATGGAAAGATTAGATTAGAAGACTGAATGTTTCAAAAATGAGTTATTTTTAAAACAAATTATTCATGCAAAATAAATATAGTGAATTTATATTTTAAACCGAAAATAGAGTAATATAATAGCAACACTACTTAAATGTAACGCGATTACAGAATATTTCATTATGTTCTACAAAGCTCGTGATTCAAAATCACAGTGTTTTTTTGTTTGATCAGGATTAGCGTTTATTATTATGTCTAAGTTAAACAATACTTAAATAACAAATGTTAATGTCAACAATAAAGATAAAGGTAAGTTGGAGTCATGGTTTGTGGATTACAAAATAAGTTGTGATCATAATTTAATCAACTTCTCTTTGTTAAAATGTTAGTAGCCAAAACAATTACTAGTTTTAGAAACGGTGTTAACATTCAGTTTTCAAATATTACTACCAGATAAAATAGGTTGTAATTAAGAAAAAAGAATTAAAGAAGCCTCTATGATCAAAACACAAGTAAAGAAAACTGACACTTGTAAGAAAAAAAATAAATAAATGTTACAAAAAAAAGCAAAAACATGTAGGTCCATCATGTACCTACTGTAAAAAAATAATGAAGACCTCAAAATAGTAATCATGTTTTCCTTGTATGTATTAAAGGTAGCCAAATGGTTGTGATCTCACCAAAATGGATTTTAATTAGATATTTCTCCTTTTAGGTAGAGTTTTCACTCATAAATCAACAAGTCAATAACTAAAGGCAGTTTAATTAAACAAAAGTATCAAATAAGCTTTTAATAGGTATGATGTTTCTTCTCATAATATACAAATTTTTTGGGAGAGACTATAGTAATTTATTATACAAGACGATAAAATTTTAGTTTATCTTCGAGAGTTTTGTTTATCGTCGTGTATAATATTCTATATACACACATACATATATAATATAATATTCATTTTTGTGTATTTTCTTAATGAAAAAATATTACGAATCGTGTAAGGTTTTAAAGTCTAATTAGTATGAGCGTTGTTATTGTTAAGCAAAAGTTTGTTTATTTCGTTTTGTTTTGAGAAATTTGTGAGCGTTCAGTTGAAAAGTCTGTCGAGATGAGCGAAAATGAAGAAAATCTACCATCAGACGTGGAAGAAGAGGCATTAGTGGCCATGGTAAAGCTACTGCCCAAAAAATTTCGCCTCGTCTACGAAAAAGAATATACGTGCTTCCAAAAGTGGAAAACTGCAAAGAATAGTCGTAGCGAAAGGGTACTTCCGGCATACTTTTCGGAAAAGTCTAAGAAAGTAAAGCCCTCAACATTATGGTCTTATTACAGCATGTTGAAATCTTCGCTACTTGTCAATGAAAATTGTGATATTTCAAAGTAAGGAATACGTTTAGTCTAGTGAATGCGATGTCAAATAAAATGTAAATGTTTACAGCTACAGCAAACTGATAAATTTGCTGAAGAAATTGACGGATAGTTACAAATCTAAGAAGTCTAAAGTGTTTGAGCAAGAGTATATAACAACATTTTTACAAGAAGCTGGAGATGAGTACCTGTTTCTAAAGGTTGTTGCGATAATGGGCTTATATGGAGCGTGTCAATCTAATGAATTATACAAGTTAGAAACATCTCATCCTGATGATTGAAAATCGGTCATAATCGTTTCGCTAATGGACACCAGAAATAAAGAAGATCGGTTATTCTGCATTATTGACAGTAAAAGTGGTGTGAGTGTTACCGACAAAGAAAATGCACCATCCAACCTGTGGGGATAAATACTTTTTATAATGTTCCGCAGAAAATTGATGTTTTTTGGGTTTAACGAATGTAGAAAGTTACACAGGCCATTGTTTCCGACGCTCTGCAGCCACAATGTTAGCAAATTCTGGCGCCGATCTGGTAACAGACAAGCGTGCAGGAAGGTGGAAATCATCTTCAATTGCTGAATCTTATATCTAAAACTCAGTAGCAACAAAAGTTGAGGTATCGAAGAAAATACTCTGTGGAAATTCTTGCAGTTCTAGTTCTTCTGCTTTTTCTTCTTCTATTCAGTTAGCACAGGAAAAAATATCTGTTCCACGAGTTAATATTGCTGGAAATGTAAATTGTACAATTAATGTTGTTTTAGATCAAAATGTTAATCAAAAATTGTAAAATAAATAAAATAAATTACTTTATCTATCCTTGCTGTTAAAGTATTACTTTATCTATCCTTGCGGTTAAAGTGCTCCTTGACCTTTTGATTTGAATAGATCAAAGGAGACTTTAACATCTGCTATAGAAAAAAATAAATTATATAATACTAGCCGGTACCCGGCGCACGTTGCTACGCCCCAAAAATTAAGTAAAATATCTCAGTACTGTCCTTGGGCTTTGTTGATGGTAATTGCGAAAGCAAGGCGCACTGGAAATTGAAGCCGTTTGAAATCGAAAGGTATATCGGTGGAACCATTGGTATGCCTGGTATGAGCACATCTTCCCCTTACATTGTCCATTGAGGATGGTCGTTTCAATGGACGATTATGTTGTTCAAGTGTTTCAGCAGCTTTTGATCGGAAACCGCATTTCCTCCAAACGTTTAGTGAACAGCAAATTAGTTGTGGCAATTAATTGTGGCAAGAGCTTCTTGAACCCGACACCTAAGCTGTTCCGGTGTCCCAACAGGACGTCTGTAGCCAATATTTTTTACGTGGCCCCAAAGACAGAGATCCAGATGATTTAAATTTGAGGACTGCGCAGGCCGGTGTCTCGGACCTCTGGGGAAGTTCTGTGTTTAAGAAATTCATATAAATATGCCCAGTTAAACAGGTAGGAAATTCAAAAGGTTCTACATAAAGAAGAATATTATAGGTAGGTGATGATTCCTCGATCAATCGATGACATACCACACGATTTCCTAATAGACCTGCCCACAAATTTATTCAAAATTTTCATCCGGATAGATGACAATTAATGCAAAATTAGGATACAGAAATATTCAATTCCTGAGTTGCATCTGATACTTCTGGTACCGTCTTCAAAAACATCTAAAATAGTTTCTTCGTTTTCAACAGTACGTACAGTCCTCTAAGCACCACCAACTTCCTTTCTGTCTGGTAAAACTTGACCTGTTTCGATTGTTCGTGTGATGGCCTATAGTATCACTTTATGGTCCGGATAATTCCTATCAGGAAAGCGTTCGGCAAACATCCTCGCTGCTTGTCTAGCATTTCGTTCACATTCCCCGTAAATAATGAACATTTCCATAAAATAATCAGCGACAGAATACATGTTTAAAGAGCACTGTGTTAGAAGGGTTGGAGCTATGTAATCAAATTTGATTTTGAGACTAACGTTTTTAAAAGGTATAGGGCCCTATTCTTGAACATGTGAGTCACGTCGAGTAAACGAGTATTTAATTTAAAGTAAACGCACAATCATAATAATTACAATCAACGCCCCATAGTTACTCAGAAAGAAGCGCTCGTCTCATACCGCTCGAGTCTGGAGTGATTGTAAAGTGCGTTTACTTTAAATTAAATACTCGATTAATCGACGTGACGTCACAACTCACTCACTCACACACTCACATGTTCAAGAATAGGGCCTTAAGTTGATTGGATTATCTTCTAATATATAAAAATCAATATTAATTTGTATGTTTGATCGTACCCCTTTTTCGTAAAAAAAATATTTAAAGTTCAAACCGGACGAAATTGAGTACTCTGTCAGATAGCAATGTCACAGTGACAGTTTTAGACCTAAAATGTCACTCATCAGTTTTCGTCAAAATCATTTTACAAAGGATGACTAGTGTGGTGAAGTCGAGTGAGAAGGGCCAAAATTTATTTCGGATGTGTCCAGAATTGCTTTCTAAGAGGGCGCAACTTTAAGTTCTTCTTGGATAGGATGCGCAATTGGCATGTAAGACTAACCAATTTATAACGCTAATTTGTTGTTCTAAACGTCTCGAGGAAATGAGGTTAAGAGATTTCAGATCAAAAGCTGCTGAAACATTTGAGCAACTTAGCGTCCATTAAAACGACCATCCTCAATGGAAAATGTAATAGGAAGATATGCACATTCCACGCATACCAATGATTCCACCGATATACCTTTCGATTTCAAACGGCTTAAATTTCCAGTGCGCCTTGCTTTCACAGTTACCATCAACAAAGCCCATGAACAATACTGAGATGTTTTATTTTATTTTTGTGGCTTAGCAACGCGCGTCGGGTACCAGCTAGTTAACAAATAAAAAATAAGCTGTGAATATAAGTATAAAACCTACCAACAGAAATGATGAGAAATATACCAGGATGGCCTAAAACCTTCTGGTTGATCAAATTAAAATGTTCTTTTCTTCAATACCGTTTGAGCTAACCAAATTTTTAAAAAATATTTATCTGTGCATTAGGGTGATTTCTCCAGTTTTCTCTGGGGCGCGAGTTCTGGGACATCTTGTATATAGATAGATCAACTTGTTTTTCTTTTTTCCTTTTGTAAATATACAAAAAAAAACTTATATTTCTTCATGGAGGAATAATAAGAAATGGAGCCAGTATTCCAGTAGTAAACAAATGCAGCGCTATGAAGCCAATTAACTGTGGGCGGGAGGAATAGTGGTTTGTTTTCTTTCACGCGATAGATTGTGACCGTACCTACGATGTGTGTGGACTCTCCAGTGGCGTGGCTACTAGTCGAGGCACGGTCATTTTCTCGAAAATGTTCACAACAAATCAAAGCATTGTTAGGTACCAGCCCCACCGGAATTTGTACGCCACTGAGCTGATAAACACAACAACCACGTGCGTTGTACATGCTTACCCGTGGAAAGTCAAGTTGGGGTTCAAGTAATCCAGTTTTTTACACACATAACACTGTCTAACCATGTTTACACCAATGTCCTTAGGGTTTTCAAGGTTTAAAATTCAATTCACCACAAAAGCATTACAATAACAATGGCAGACATATTCTTTTTCTACAACCACACGTGCTGCTGCAGTGTTGCCAAACCTATGCATAACCGGGGCATCAGCGTTCGGTACAATGCGGGTGCAATAGCACTGTACTGGTACTTTTCGCAACACATGGCAATGTTGTAATGGCGGCATCACGCGAAAACGATAATAAATTACTCCATTTCTTATTATTCCTCCTTGTATTTCTTTAATGTCAATAATTACATCGAGGCTTGTCCCAATAGACCCAATCAATTTATTACAGCTTTTGAATATGCATCATTACAATAGAATAATAACAACTACGTTATTAGATTTCATGACCAAGCACATCCAGCATTTGAAGGCCAATCACAAACTTCTAAAATTTTGTTGAAATGCAGCCCAGCTGGACAATCAAACAAGACTTTGTATCCATGATCGCATTTGTAGAACTAGGAACAATCGGTTTCATGGGGCAAATGAACTGTGTGAGTTAGAGGATCGGGGAAAGGCCATGTGGAACTTGGTGAAGGTGACAGTGAAGGTGAAGGCGAAGGTGCAAGGGTTGATGACGGCCTCAATGGACTCCCTCCAGGTGTGCATCTGGCCCGATAAAGATAATCGCACACTTGTAAAAGCGCATTGAAGTGAAGACCGGCAGGACAAACAAGTTCACTTGGTACTCCATTGTAGCAAAAAAAGAATTTCGAACCGTCGGTTGGATGAGGTAAATGGACGATGTACTTTAGAGGACTAGGAGGAGGACATCTTGGATCTACAAATGGTGAACTTCTTGGGGTAGTACGAGTTGATGAGGTAGTTGAAGAACCAGGTGTGCATCAGGCCCGATAAGGATAGTCGCACACTTGTAAAAGCGCATTGAAGTGAAGACCGGCAGGACAAGGAATTAAAAACTTATTTCCATGCATGCATTTATAAAATTTGGAGCAATCGTTTTCATGTTGAATATGGACCAAAGTTGGCCGCTGTTGATAAGAGTACCAACCCAATAATGTTGAAGGTAACCGTCATAATTTCTCTAATGTCTATACTACAAAATGTTGATTTGTGCCTATAGACACCCAAGGATATAATTTTCTTTTTATACCTTCTTTTGTGGCGGTGGTTATTTACTCATAAGCTTCAGAAGTAAAGTTTTTTTTAGATAAGATAATTTATCAATTTGTAGATAAATTGTTTGATAGCACCGATATACAGTGCGGTCGTTTTACTCCTTTAAATGTTGAAAAAGAATTGGGATTAACTTTCTTTGATAATTTTTTTGAAATCTAAATATCCAATGTTTTACATTTAAATAGGGTGCTTGAACTGATTACGAAAATCTTTTAAAACATTTTCCAGAGTTTGTGGCGCAATAGCAAAATGTTTTAAAAATCTTCAAGTTCATGGTCATACTTTTTGACATTTTTGTGTTTAGAATTATTGTATGAAGTTTTCAAATCTGCCAAAAAAATTGGGGGTCTCCATTTAAAAGAAATGGCGATGACGTCATAACTTTTTTAAAGATGGGGAGAGGTGTACAAGGGGTAATGCCCATCTATCCCCAAATTAGATTTTTTAGAAGAAATAATTCATAAAGTTTTGAAATTTTGGTTATGAACTTCCAGTAGGGACGCAAATAAAGATCCTAAGAGTTCCCACCCTCCCGGGGTTGCCCGCCCATTTTAATCCGACCGTAGGGAGCCGAGGGCATTTTCATTTGAGGGATTAACGGTCTTTATTCCAGAGATGTATACAAAACTTTCCTCCCACCCTCCTAAGTTAATAATAAATTAGAAAAGATTTTTTTAAAGTAATAAGATGTATTTTTTTAATTTTATTCCATAAGGAATAAAGGACCACATTATTAGTCGAAAACGAGGGAATAAAGTTGCACTTTATCCTCATTATTTTTGCTCGAAGTTAACAGAGAGGTATCATCAGTGTATAATGTGCATATAATATCTTTATCTAGCCGCTCAGTCAAATCGTTTACGTATAATACAAATAGCAATGGTCCTAACATTGAGCCTTGAGGGACGCCTACAGTAACGCTTTCTTTTTTTGAGTGTATATGTAATGTTACTGTTCCGTATTACCACTTGCTGTTGACGATCTTTTGGAAATGATGAAATCCAGTTATGAGCAGTACTTCGTATGCCATAGTTATAATGTTTGTATAAGAGTATTTTTGTACTTTGCGTTCGTACTGAGGCTATTACGATACGGTTTTGAGTGTCATAATAGACAAAAGCGGTGTTATAATAATTACACTGAAAATAGTATAATTTATTTTTTTAAAATTGGTAATCTCTCTGTCTGATCTTGGCAATCCTAACCTATACTTCGCTGTCAATGATGTATGAATGTGAATTGGCATTACTATTTTTGCCACTTGTATTGGAACTTCACGTGCATTTAGGGCAAGCGATTTTGTTGGGGGAGGTGTCCAACAAGCTGGTAAAACTTGCCGCCTTCTTGGCGCATTGGTGTGGGACGGCGTCTGTAGATTTTACATGTCCTGGATGGCTCGCCTTGACTTTGTGTGTGGACGCCGTCAGGAAAGTTTTTAATAGTATCGAGCGATCAAATTAATTTGTAATCGAGTCATCCATGAATTCGAATCCGTGTGTCTCTCGCTATTGATATGCTTAATTGTGGCATCTAAAGTTACGCCACTCAAGAAGTTTAAAAAATAATTTTGAGGTTTCAAAAAATTTAGGAAATATTATTTGAAATTCATAAGTGCAGTTTAAGTGCACGACATACGTTTTCGGATTCATGGATAACTCGATTACAAATTATCTTGATCGCTCGATATAAGACAACATTGTGGTGTTGCAGCTCAAAATACATACGATAGGAAAATGTTTTTGGAGATCGTAGAGAACGTGTTCTCCTTCTGCCAATTTTCAAATTGGGCGTATGTTTTTCCATATACCTCGCGTGACTTTGAAGGTAGCAAATTGCCTATCGTATTTTCCCCAAAGCCCGTATTTCTGGGCGTACATTGAAGAACTTCAGAACTCATTTTTGGAAGGACAAAACTACGAGTGTTGACGTTTCAAATTAATTCTTTTTCATAGGCGCCGTTAATGCAGCTCGCAAGCGGCCAACCGCCGCGAAATTCCCTAGATTGTGAAATTTGATTATTTTGTATAAAAAGTGGCAAAGTAGAAAAAATACTGTATGATAACTCGTTTATAAGGCATTTTGTCGCACTTACTCTTTTAGGGCACTTCTCGCTACGCTCGTCGTGCCCTAAACCCGTGCGTGCGACAAAATGCTTCTTATAAAACTCGTATCATAATATACTATTTGTGATCTACGCAATCAAAAGCTTTGCTTAGATGACAGAATACTCCAACTGGACATTCCCCGGATTCTAGCATATCTGTTAATTTATGGTAGTAGCTGTGGTGAGCAGTAAGTGTAGACCTTCTTGGGCTGAAACCTGTCGATAATTTGATTTGATGTCAGAAATATATTTATTCGATCCAGAAATGCATATTCGACGACTTTGAAAAAACTTGATAGAAGAGTGATCGGTCTATAGTTTTCAACACAACGAGGATCACCTTTTTTGAAAACCGGTGTCACGAGACCTATCTTCAGTTTATTCGGAAGGACTTAAATAAAAGATATAACAGATTCTAAGACTTCAAAATACTAATTTATCTTAAACAGGATTAACAAACTATGAAAAGCAATCAACATAACCTAACTAGTGCTCAAGGCATCCTGTCTCGGTCTGCCTGGGGATTTTCCTGCACTCTGCCCTAATCCCTACTCTTGACCCCCTCAGGCATGCGCGATATATCAACCGCGCTAACACATTTATTACACAGTGTGAGTAAGTAAGTATTAAGTAAAGAATAAATTCAGTAACTTCGTTAGTATTTGCACTAGAAATAGAACTTAAAAAGCATGTAATAGGGTTAATTTTGGCGCATCCAAAGAACGTATACTATTATTTTCTTTTGACAGTTATGACGTCATCAATATTTTTTTTAATGGCAACTTATGTTTTTTATTTTACATTTGAACAGTTTTTTATTCTGTTTTCGACGTTGTCAAATACTTAATAGGTTAGATAAGAAAAAAATAAATTAAAACGGCGCTAAATTTCAAATTAGTAAAATTTCAAAAAATTAACAGAACTGTCTAATGTTATCGGAATTTAAGAAAAAACCATAGAGATACTCTCACATGAAATGTCTTTTTGTTATTTTTTTTAATTTGTTAGCCCTACTTTAAAATTTAGGGCTGTTTTCTTATTTTTTATCATTGATTGCTTTTGAAAACTTAGTTTTGTTTGGGTTTCTATGGTTTTTTCCTTAAATTCTGATAAAAATAGACAGCTGTTAATTTTTTGAAATTTTACTAATTTGAAATTTGCTACCGTTTTTATTTATTTTTTCCTTATGTAACCTATTGAGTATTTGATAACGTTGAAATCAGAATAAAAAACTCTCTACGAATGTAAAATAAAAACATAGGTTGCCATTAAAAAAAATGATGACGTCATAACTGTCAAAAAAAGTGATTAAAAAAATTAGTATATGTTCGTCGGATGCGTTATAATGAGCCCAACCACATGCTTTTTAAGTTTTATTTCTAGGGCAAATACTAACTGGATATTGTCCTCATACCTATATTCTACGGGGTCAGGCATGTCCTCATGGTCTGTATCGAGATTGACCCTTCTCGTACAGCATTATCTACAGTTTAATTTTATTTTGAAATTTTAGGAACAGGTTTTTTTGGTTTTAATATTGTTTCCAATTGGGCTGCTTCTACTTACTGATGCACCGATGACTTCGAATTTTCCTTTGTTGTTACATGTAGTTGATTTTTGAAAACTTGTATATCAGCTGTTGTTTGTGTAGGCTTTTTCTCCATGTTTACCTTATCGGTGGCCTCGGGAGCTGCAGGTTTTGCATTCACATTTGGTTTTTCTTCAGCCTTGTCTGCTCTTGAAGTTTTCAGTTGAATTATTACTTGTTTTAAGTCATTAACTTCTTTGGGCAATAAAGCAATTCTATACAACCAGGGTCCAGAATACAATCACATTTTACACACCCTCCTATTCTTATTTTTATTATACCATGCTACAGAGTCGGTCACCTTCCCGTGTTCCTGCGCAACTCAGTTTCAGTCATTATTTGTTTAATATTTCATTTTGACTCATCTTGTAATTAAGTGTCTAACATTTTTCAAAAAATGGTTTATATTTCTGATTGTTCAAAGTTTTTGGGTTTTTGCTTTTAAAACTACCTGCACCACAGGAACAACGGTTTCATTTTTGGTACCCTGATAACAATTTTATACCGAAACTTTGTGATTACAGAATTCAATAACCGTTTTGGGCTTTCACCTGATCGCCCCACTTTACACACGACTGTGCGTAGGTTAGGAAAGGGTTACATAATTAGCACTATGTACAGTTGTTAAAGACATTTTATTTTGCTTACTCTATTTTCATCAATTTCTGTAAATAAGACGTAGTGTAACCTCGATCAAATTACGGTTGTCATTGTTTGAGTTGTGTCATTGTTTTTTTGGGTTGAGGATAGAAAAACATGTAGCGGGAAAAAGAGACTGGCGGGTAAGCCAGTCGGTCCCTAGTCTCGAACCGAGCTGTTTGTACCGTTGTTTAATAAAACTTATTCTTTTGTTCTAAAAACCGTGTTTAACTATTACATCAGCAGTGGGAAAAAGAACCCGTGGGTGTGATGTAAGTGCGAGCAAGCAAAAAGAAAAATGTCACTCGAAAGTGATGAGATGGAAAACCGCGGTAAAGAGAGTTTTCCCGCGATACACGGATTACGCCGCAGTACTGGAACAAATTTGTGGCCCGTATGAAACAGGCTGATGGGACCATGACCCACTACGTCCAGGAGAAATTGGGTTTACAACGGTGTCGTCTGGACGACGAGGGTACAATTTCCTGCATCATCAGCGGTTTGCCCTTGGAACTGGAAGCCAACGCCCGCGCCTATCAAAGCAGCATCCCCGACCCCGACCAACAAAAGTCCCGGTTAAGTTGTGTGTAGCAAGCCATCACGAATGAAAACGCCCCGCCGGCCGAATGCAGCAGTGACACTGGTATCGAGTACTTTAATTGCGGAAAACGCGGAAATATGGCGCGAGAATCTCGTCAAAAAACGGTACGAGGTGCTATTCGTGCAATCATTTTGGTCACAAAAAGGAGAATTGCCGATTCCGGAAGTCGGAGTCGTCCGCCACCCAAAAGTTCCGCCGATTCGCAATATGTGAAATTAAAATATGACTTATACCGAAAGCAGTGCTTTGTCGACGGAAACGTGTTAATATAATTTCGGCGACATGTGTGGAAAAATTCGAGGTGAATTACAATACAAAGTCAAGCAAAAAAAAAAAAGGAGTTTATAAAAAAGGGTTTGGAGGCGCGACGATTTGTACCACCCTAGAGGCGAATTTCTTATTGCAAATAGACGAACTTCCACGGTCGTGACAGATGCCGACATGGACACTTTCGATGTAATCATCGGGTAGCTGCAAATTACTTTAGTGGAGGCTGAATCCCGACCCCGAATTATATTAGAAGAGGACATCGATTTGCCGCCCGGTACCACTTCAATGGTGAAAGTCAACATCTCAGGGGTGGACGACGAAGTGGATATCCTGGTCAACAGCCAACGATACCAAATTGGCAGTTCTGTAATCTGCGTTCCGGGTACTGTCCGCAGGAGGTCAAGGTCACAAACACCCATTCCAAATGTAGGGAAGGACACCGTGACTTGGAAGGAAGGGGGTGAAACATGCGACAGCGTCCAGGAATTTCAGAGTTTGAGGGTGAGTTTTCAGAGCGATGAGTTGAACGATAAGCATGATATTAAGTCAGCAAATGTAAAAGTGATTGAGAACTTAAACGACAGTAATAAGGGAAAATTGTTACTTGTTTTAAATAAGTGGTCGCATTGTTTTGCGAGAAATTTGGCAGAGTTGGGTGTCGTAAAAGAAGGAAAGCTGGAGATTAAGTTGAAAGATGAAGCTCACACTGTTTGCTACGGTTTGCTATCGCCCTTATCGATTATCATACGGGGAGAGGACGATGGTACCAGAAACAGTTAATTACTACTTATTAGAGGCGGGTATAATTAGAGTCCCATTCGAAATTTTCCAGCCTGGTTGTCTTAGTGAAAAAGAAAAACGGTCAGTTTCGTATATGAGTTATGAATTTCGAGGTTTTGAAAGTTGGGAAATTAGCGAAAAAAAATATATATCGAGTTTTCCAGCAGGGATTTTAATGCAAGCTGCTCGCTTGGAGTGGCAAGACAGTTCTGAATCTATGACTGGATATAATGCAAATGTTGCGTGTTTTGACGTCTTCTGGTTGATGTCCCTTAGTCCTTGTCCTGGTCTTGAGTTACGTGGTGACATCAAAAGCTAAGTACCGCTGCTGTGAATTAGCACACTCGGCGAATGTCGGCCTCTTGTGACGGCATAACATGTGTTGATTTTAGGGCATTGAATAAAATGACTAACAAAGCGCAATAATAAATTAAAGCGAAGCTACCCATTTGAAATAAAAATGCTTCAAGGTTATGTTTCAACTGCAATAAGTGTAAGTGTAAGTAGAGAATGTAGAGGCAGCGAAAAACCGTTGAAATCCAGAGAATTAATTTCACACCCGGACTAGTGGCTTCCACTTCCACTATCAAAACTTCCAAAACATTCCACAAATAAATTATTTTTGTGTTAGTCTGGATAATGAGTTTGTTTTGACATATTTTAAAGTACGAGATCGTACCGTAAAGTGTTTAATTTACCAGGAACTGAATGTAGATTACTGTCCGATAAGACTGCAAACAAATTTCAATTTCGTTTACAGCAGTTTCGTATTTCTAAAAGGTACCTATAGGTGATAATTTGATTCCAAATTAGAAAAAGAAGTGCAACGTACGGACGCTAGTTTAATAAGCTTTGGCGTTATTTTGTTTCAACGTCACGATAGGAAACTGAAACTCATCTCGTATTATTCCAAACGAACTACAGCTAATGAAGCAAAATACCACTCTTAAACATTTTCGTGTTTATCTTCTAGGGATTAATTTTAAACTAATTGTTAATATTTTTTTGAAATCAATAACGGGGATTAATTGAAGACTTAAGATATGACTTTATTTTATGAAATCTCCTACAAGTCTGGCTAAACTTTTGTTTCAATCATTCTTGAAACTAACCTCGTAACTTTAGACATAGTACCTATATCATAACAAGTCCAGCTGAGCAATGTTATCACAGCTACGAGCTCGAGACCTTGGGGGTTGTAGAATCTTTGCAACGTTTTAGGATTTACTTAATGGGTTTCTATTTCAAAATAGTAACAGATTGTTCCGCCGTTCAATAAACTTTCGTAAAACGCGATTTAATTCCTCGCGTCGCCAGATGGAGGCTCCGGGTGCAAGATTTTGATTTCGAAATAGAGCATCATCTGGGTGATTCTATGAAACACTTAGATGCATTAAGTAGAAACGCAATAAATACAATGTCAATTTCGGTAGAGGATTGGTTTCTCACGCTTCAGTTACAAGATGACGCAACTTGGCAGATTATCGAACAGATTCGGAATAAAACTAGCCGCGATCTAGACCAACAATACATTTACAGAAATAGTCGTCTTGATCGGAAAATGTTTGGGGGAGAGAAATTAGTCGTACCGAAATTTGCAAAATTTTCGATTGTACAGAAACACCATGATGAGATCGGTCACCCTGGATTTGCGCGTTGTTTAAAGATTATCAAGCAAAATTATTGGTTTCCTCGAATGTCAACGCTTGACTTAAGTGCGCGTATAAAAAAAAGGGTAATTATGGAAAACCGGAAAGAGAACTGCATCATAGACAAAAACCAGACACTCCGATGCACAAGATTCACATAGACCACCTTGGTCCATTTCCAAAAAGTAGATCCGGATATTCATACATCATAACTTTAGTAGACTCTTTTACGAAATATTATATGGTTGCAAGACCTAGTCTTAGTAGTACTCTGGGTTCTGCGGGGTGTATCAAAAAAACCTTAGGAGTATTTTCGGAGAATCTCTCAGTTACCTTACGCTAGTGATTTCAGATAAATGGGAAAGCGCTAGTCAGTCGATCTTTTACTAATTTTATGCGTGATAAACAGATCAAACATGTCACAACAGCTATCGCTACTCCGTGTGCCAACGGACAAGTTGAGAGGTTTCATTGAACACTTGTGGATGCAATGAGGGCATTAGGCGATGACAATGATGTATAGTGGGACAATCGGCCTGATTCTATAAAAAAAAAAAGTTACTACAAAAGTGTTTATAAATGACCGTTATTACAAGCAACTTTTTAATCACGGTGAAAATACCTTTTGTCAATTTGTGTATTCTATAAGTGAAGTCTCAACAACGGTCATTACAGAAATTTGGTAAAGACTTGAGTTATTAGGAGTAGTTCGAATAAAATCGAAAGTAGAATGGATGAATCGAGCGAATTTGTTGCTGGAGATTATGTGGGGTATCAGTAATACCGAAAGTGCAAGCACTAAGTTCACTCCGTATGGGCTCATGTTTGGTCAAAAGGGAAATTTGTTAAGACTTAGAGGTACCATCGAGGTCGGTAACTTCCAATGTTGAGAAAGAGCGGAGAGTTGCACACAAAAACTGGTCAAAGGTTTCTCGCAAGATGAAATTGAGGTACGATCGAAAAAGAAAGCAGGCGAGGAGGTATAAAAAGGGAGATCTCGTATTGTGGCGGGATGGTAATTTGTGCAACATCAGTGGTGTTGATAAGAAATTGAGTGGGAAGTTTACCGGACCGTATGTGATCGATAAAGTGTTTGAGGGCGATAGGTACAGGATTCGTAGTGTGAGGGAAATGAGTGGAGATAAAAACCTTAAAACATTAGTTAGTAGCTATGGACTCATTGAGACGGCTCAGAAAATCCCTTCAGGATGATCAGAGCGAGACAAGTAACGATTTCGATATTCCCTTATCAGAATTGATGGATGGTTAGCGGTGTTTGTGTTGCTGTAATGGCACTACTCTGAGTTTGAGATTGTGACGCGTAGCTGTACAGGGCGGCTATATAAGGACCTGTGGAACAAATTGGTTAGACCCGGATGGGGGCCGAGCAGGACGGCTAAGAATTACCTGTGGATGTGAGTTTGAGTTAAGTTAAGTATGAGAAGGTGATCACTGCTTGAATTATTTGAGTTGGCATCCGGGAGATGTGGTCTGGCCAATCACATCTACCGGGTGGGTTGGAGTTGAGTGTCTCGAGTAGGCACATAAAGACGAGAAAAGGTAGCACCGATAATCAGTAAACATGATAAACATATTTCAAACTCAGAATGGTGATAAGTGAGTCTGGGGTGTAGAAACATTTCTGTCGAAAATTTTTGGATTTCAGAATGCCCAAAGATGAGGTGGGACAGTAGACAGCAAGCCGAGGCGACCCATAAATCACGAGGACGTGATCTGGTCAGGATGGCCGAATGTTAAAGACATTTTATTTTGCTTACTCTATTTTCATCAATTTCTGTAAATAAGACGTAGTGTAACCTCGATCAAATTACGGTTGTCATTGTTTGAGTTGTGTCATTGTTTTTTTGGGTTGAGGATAGAAAAACATGTAGCGGGAAAAAGAGACTGGCGGGTAAGCCAGTCGGTCCCTAGTCTCGAACCGAGCTGTTTGTACCGTTGTTTAATAAAACTTATTCTTTTGTTCTAAAAACCGTGTTTAACTATTACACAGTATTAGATGTTTACAGTGATGATCGTAGAAAAAAACTTTTTTCTTCTAAACGAGATCTCGCCATTTTGTTTTTGTTTACCATGAAACTTGTTAGCTACTTATTTTATTAAACACTAGTGACTAAAATGGCGTTTATAAAATTTGATACATTACATACTATTCTATCTTACTAATATAAAATAAAACAAAATGTGGATAAATGTACCTATATCGTAGATATTAGTTATCTAAGTACACTTATATCTGGGTAAAATAAAAACGAAATTAAACGGACTTGAGTAGATACTAAGTACCTATTTGAAATACAATTTTTTAAATAAATAAATTCACTTTGATATTGTTTTAATACCGCTATCCCTGTAGATGTTCATCTCAGCTTAATTCCAAGTGAAGTGTCACTTAAAAATAGTCAAATACATGAAATGTAGCCTATTAATGTGACAATATGAGTGTGGTTGATTAATTTGAAAGTGATTTAATGTATTAACACAAAAAACTGTATTGTAATATGGGCACATACAAGGTGATTTAAACCACATACTCTACATGGTCATTAAAAACAAATTTTCAAACGTTTATTTTATTAAATAAAAGTAAGAATCCCTTTTAAATTCGTCCCTTATGATTCTTGTTCTATTTAGATTGAGATTGTTTTGTTTTATAATTTTGTATAATCTTCTTACTATATTTACTTTTTTATTACTAAGCTATGGTTTCAGTGTGCAGTGCAAATTTAACATAAAACGAAAACACATTGCTTTCAAAATAATTATGTTTACCTACAGAACTTAAAGATAAAATGAACAAAGGGTGCCAGCAGCTGCCGCATATCATTGTTTCTTCAGATTAGTTGCTTCATTACACGTGCTACACGAAATGTTTACACATATTTTACTTCATTTTTCTGTTTTGTCATGATGTGTGTATATACAAAAACTGTGATAAATTTTAACTAAACATTAATAAATATGATTGTTTTAGATCTGCTGTTCTTTGGGTAGGTGTTTCAGCTATCCTCACCCTCTCGCGTTCATTCCCTTGAAAACGAACCAAATCTGTTGCTGCAGAACGCGACTGCCGTGCTCGCAATCGTGCATCCTCAAGTCTGGCTGCTCCTCTTCCTGGTTCCGCGTTCTCGTTTTTCTGTTCCTCTCTACTACGGATGTCTGCTCTTCCACAGTCATATTCAAAAATCGTCTTCTCGATTCTTCTGTGTGGCGAGTGCGACAACTCAAATTCGTTATTCTGCGAAGCATTATTTTATTCAATGTAAATGTTTCAATGTTTCCTGTCACGTGTGACAGCGGTTGTCATTGGTACGTAAAAAAAGCTGTTTTCTCGCAGTCGCGGGTATGTTACTGACGCGAGAAATAGATAAGAACAATCCGCTTCAGTATATTGTGTCAAAATTTCAGCTCAATCGGTGTCGAACTTTTCGAGTTTTTGAAGCGTACACAAACCAACATAATATTTTTATAGACAGTGTGGAAATTAAGTGAGGAATAAATTCAGTAACTCCGATAATATTTCCACTAGAAATAAAACTTAAAGAGCATGTGGTAGGGTTAATTATAGCGCATCCGAGGAACGTATACAATTTTTTTTCATTAGTTTTTTTTTGACAGTTATTTCGTCATCAATATTTTTTTAATGACAACCTATGTTTTTTATTTTACATTATCATGGAGTTTTTTTATTCTGTTTTCAACGTTATCAAATACTTAATAGGTTATATAAGGGAAAAGTGAATTAAAACGGCGCTAATGTTAAAATTACTATAATTTCAAAAAATTAACAGAACTGTCTAGTGTTATCGAAATTTAAGAAAAAAACAATGAGATACCAATACAATGTTGACAAGTACTGAATTGGTACAATTGGTCTAGGGTGATAAGGTTGTTACATGTTTTGAAAATGGTGTTGAGATCACGTATTTTGGGTGATGGGTTCTTGGAACGTGGTTGATAAGGACCATTAGTGATTAAGTGATTAACTGTCACGTAATAATCCTTTTTACCCTTATTGCCTTTGACATAAAAGCAGTCTTTCTTTCGCAAACATTTAATGGCTTCATTATGTGCTTATGTATTTGGTGCTTTTTTAAGAAGCTTCTCTCACGAACTGTTTAGTAGGTTCATTGAGGCTTTGAATAGAAGACTCTATTCCGGCTATAACCTCCTCAACTTCCGATCCAGAAGATTGTAAACTAGATTTTAGGCCTTTGTTCAAGAGCTGAAATTCTTTGTCGTTAAATGTTTAGGAAGAATTATTCTCCACAATGTTACTGACTTTCATAGGGGACGTCGGTTTCTTGTATTTTTCCTTTCCTTTTGTGATTTTCTTTTGGAGTTTACAGTGAATTGACAAAAACATCCTCCTTTGAAAGTCATACCACTATCGATATTCAGTTCGGTTAAATCTACTGTTACATATTTCCAGAGTGTGTAATCTTAAATTTCAACACGAGCCGACGGGTGAGGCCTGTCAGGAAAAAAATATTTATTGCTGTAGTATTTAATTGGGTAAACAATTTTAAATATGCTTTTGTTATTTATAAACTATAAGTGTTGTTTATAAAAGTTCAAAGTAATAATAATTGTTAACCAATTATTTATGAATTTTGAAAATTTTATACATTTTTAACATTATTTTTTTGAAATCTGTTTCTACGAATATTCTGTAACGGTGTTGCAAATTTTATGAAGGTTCGAGTGCATCGAGTTCCTCCAGCATCGAGCACTGCTCGTTGATTAACGAGCTTGTCACCCGCTTGTCTCTTTGCCACATGAATAAAACCGATCGCTGCACCCCGTAAAATCGCGTCTTTTAACTAGCCGAGAAAATACTTTTAGGCATCATCCGGTCATCATAAAATTTGCCCGCTGCAAACGAGACCATCCCGGAGTCGCTACGACCACTTCCAGGTTTCGCTCTTATAATCCCGAACCACACCCTTCTCATCACACCTTCTAAATGTAAGAATAAATGCTTAACGTTGATGTATCGGGATGATTCTTTCACTCCCTTGATCGGAACGAGACCGCGCTAAGGGCCCCGTCGTTCCGGAGCTTGAGTGCCGCCCGGATTCACCGTCGTTCCGGGAGAATAAGACGCCAAATCGTATAGCGATGAAGACCTTGGGTCAGTCGCCGACCCGCGGCCGTTCACAAGCACCCTATAAAAGCGCGAACAGAACCCGGGAGAGGACAGTTGGTGACAACTACCGTTCCAGTTGGTGGATCCGACCGTTCCAGTTGGTGATTCCGACCATTCCAGTTGGTGACAACAACCCTTCAAGTTCCGGTAGTGTGTGGTCAGTGAGTTCCTGCCCTCCCGACCACCAGCAGCAGACTAGAAGGACCGGACCGACCACCGTATTAAACAGTAAGGTAGGAGACCTCCTGCTGCCCGCTCGTCGTTTCCTCCTCACCGACCTAAATTTGCCAGCCCTGGTATCTTTGGTGACCACCGAGATATCCGGATGGGTCCTTCTAGGGATCCTCTCACCCGACCACAAGGGGCCAGCCTTGGTATCCTTGGTGACGACCTGGCGCAACGGGGGTAGGGCGCCGGCAGTGGCTTCTTCCGAGGGGCTGTCCAGGTTTTGGTGCACCTACTGGTCGACCATTGGGATATCCGGGCGGGTCTCTTGCTGGGACTCCCGTCCACCGACCGGAAAGGACTGGTCCTGGTAGCTTGAGTGTCAACCTACTGCAACGGGGGCAGGGTGCGTGTGGTGGCTTTTTTCCATCCGCCGACCCTGTTCTACCCCACCTCCGACCCCGAGCGACGCGGCGGGTAGAGTAGGGCACGACTGTTTGGTCCCCGGAAATAGGTTTCGTGATATTGTAAAAACCTTTCTATATAAACCGCAAATATCTGTAACCATTGTAAATATTCCGTGTAAATTAAAGCTTGTAAAAAACTTGTGACTGTTTATTTCCCCTCCGCCAAATTCGACAGCTGACCCTTGGTTTACCGTACTCCACTAAGCTACCCGTGGACACGTGTGGAGCATACCACAATAAAAAACTGGCGCTCGAGGCAACCCGACCGTAGTTAGCGCCACAATACATAATTATAATGAAAATAAAAGCCTCATTAATAATCCAGGCAATGCAGATGCTGATATCGAAGCATACCTTAGGTATCTACAACAAAATAATAACATCCCTACAAGCCCTTTAAGTCAGATTCAAATTTGTTAGAAGAACTTAACCCAAATTCGCCCAAACCTTCTAATAGTCGAGATACACCTGAACCACCTAAACGATCGATAACACCCAAAATTAGAATATTACAAGACACTCAAATACACCCATCAGGTAGAATTTCTGAAATTGACCATGACGACGAT
Organism: Diaperis boleti; assembly: GCA_963583935.1. Classification (NCBI taxonomy): domain Eukaryota; kingdom Metazoa; phylum Arthropoda; class Insecta; order Coleoptera; family Tenebrionidae; genus Diaperis; species Diaperis boleti. The sequence goes on along the minus strand of OY757245.1, from coordinate 31,230,048 downwards.
GATAGTTTGCATACTGTACATTCAGGAGACAATGCAAGTATTATTAATGAAGGAATCCCAATACTTGACGAAATTATAAATAACAAACCCCATCAGATGTTAATTTCTCCCAATCCTTGACGTTACTGAAGATAATTTTGGAAAACACACAATTTTGCTTGTTAGAATACCAACCCTCGATACACATTAGGGTGGTGGTTGCAAGTACCAACGTGAACACAAACAGTATATAAAGTCAATGAGAAACCAGGTAAGAAAAAGGATAAATTTAAAGGCTCCTACCATTTGATTGATTTTTTTTTTAATTCAAAATAAAGAAACAAAAAAGACCGAAGTAGTTCATATTAAAGAACTAAGAATACCTCCTGTTTCAGGTTGATCCTAACCCTACTCCTAGTTCAACAAACTCTATCAGAAAAACTGCCCTTTCAATTCCACAACCTCAAAAAAAAAAACCGGATAATTACCACTCCATTATTTATGATATTACATCCATCGTGGAAGAATTTAAGACTCTCACAATTCAATTCGGAACACTCAAAGAAGCAATCGAAAAATTTCCTATTAGCCAGCGCGAACTTCACAATTCATATAACATCATAAAAGTCTTAGAACATCGTACGAAAACAAAAATCGATCAAATGAATCCATAATAATAAAAGATCAAAAAGAGGATTAATTAACGCATTAAGCTCAGTCATAAAAACTTTAACCGGTAACTTAGATCAAAATGATGCAAAAAGATATAACAAGGAAATTACAACTTTCACTGAAAGGCAAAATAAAATCAAAACTATCGTTAGCGACCAAATCACGCCACTTGAGAAATCAATTACATAATAAATTTTATCCACAACTGATTAATAATTGACGTATTATACTTGTAACTATAAATACATAACTAGGTCTATTAAACACAGACAGCCAGGCTCGGTTTTTAAGAATTATTATTAACTAGCTATGAAATAATGAATATTGACAACTGTTGACATTTCTTCTCTACATCAAGTTTTTCACAGGATTTGTTTTATTCTTTCTTTATTTCTTTTTTATCATTTAACCGTTATAAGGTTGTTTTACAATAACTTAGGCTTAATATCAACATTTTATTTCTTATATCTATTATACACAATCATAATGAATAATTAAAGAATGAAAAATTAAGTGGCGAAGAATTAGACCTAAAATGCTGGGTACTCCATACTCATTGTAAAAATCTTAAAAAAAAAGTACTTAGTAGATAGTGTATGTTTACTTACTTTTGTCTAACTTTTCTATGGTGTTCTATAATTATACAGGAACTTAACAAAGTCATCCTCCATTTTGTCTTTAGCTGTTTAAGGGCACAAACTATACAACGAACTAATGTTAAAATACAATTATTCCAATGCACACTACTACATAAACAATAAACAGACATAACCTCACTCTTTCAAGGCGGGGAATAAGGACTAAATTAAGTATTTATTCCTTTTTTAACTCAATATAAGAGGTTTAAGGTTTTACAACACTCTCAACACTTTATTTGAGTATTGACATATTGAATTTTTCAACTCACGCGAAATGTCAAATAAAGTCACTCACAAATTCGCATTCGAGAGAAGTCATCGATTTTTAAGTGAAATTTACGTTTGTGTTTGTTTACGATGAGAAATGTAAATAAAATGACGTCACTTTTGTGAGTGTTATTACGGCTTAATAACGGTGAAATGAGTGTGGGAGACTTCGTTGTTACTTGAAAGACGTTTAAATTTAGACCATTTACGGTTTAGGCCTGGGTTTAGGCCCTTTAGACAAAGTTATTAGTTTATTTACAATAATGTTCGAAGTACGGTATACAATAATGTTCGAAGTACGGTAATGTAGACAACCAACAATACCATCATACTCACTCGATCGTTTCAATGGTAGACCCCCTGTTCGATGACGAAAAATGACCGTTATGTTTTCGTTAACCCTCTAAACATTGTCATGTATTGTTGGTCGCCGGCGTCCTTTATTATTGTCGTGTATTTCTCCACTCCTTAACCACATTCTTTTATTTTATTTATCTATTGATATTTAAATTTATATGCAGTGAAGTGAATAAAGGTGTAAAATATGTAAGATATGGAAGAAACCAGTTCAAGTGATGATGAAATTAATGTTTAAAATGATATCAATAACATAGTTCTAAAAAATCTTCCTAACAATGTATTTAAGTAATAAAAGCAATATATTTTTTCACTACTAGCTTCAGAAAACATCATTATACGAGTATATCGTGTTTGATGCTTCAGAAATTGATTTTCTTTAGTTTACTCAATAATGGATTTTTTTTCTCCTACTAGTAGATAATAAAAACAATTGACAATGTTGACGTGCTTACTGCCGTAGTTGATGTGTTGATTTGACATTTGCTGTCATTATTAATCTACTTAACAATGTAGAATTGAGGAGTTGGAATTTCTTACAAAATGTTAAATTTGCCATCCGGACCACACTTGCAACATCGCAACAAAAAATAGAAATGACAGGTATTGATTTAATTTCATATGCTTCTTGCTCTTCATGGATATTTTAGTTAAATTCTTTCCGATCTTTCGCATGATCATGATTATCATTTGAAGAAAAGTTAAACAAATGTGCTAATCAGAAGAATGTCGATAAATCCAATAAAGTGCTAATAGTGAAAAAATAGTACATAAACCACGAAGCCTTTTCTTTGAAAAATGTTTTCTCAACCTTGGTGTATAATTACTATTGTTCACCAGTTGCATATTTTAGGTGTTCTTTTACGTTGATTTTGAGTGACTACAATCAAATTTCAATCACTAGTAACTATTGACTATTATCCATTTTTTTTTATAAACAATTGGCAAAATGTGGTCATGTTGGTATAAACAACAGTAATTTTTGGTTGGTCACATTGAATGTCAAATTCTGACATTTATTCCGTTGTTTAACATGGTGAAAATAACCTTAATAATAATGTCGGCTATACAGCTCGGTCCGAAAGGACATATTTTTAGATGATACAACCTGGTATTTAATTGCATTTTGACATTGACAATTGTTTATAAACAAAATGAATATTAGTGATTCTTTGTTGTTGCAAAAATACAACGGTTGTACAAAACTGTAATGTACGACACGTGAGCGAAATGCCGGTGTAAGCTCGTTAGATGTGTATCACTCGTGCTATCACACTCGTGACACAAACATCTCAGTCGCAGACAATGAGGCATTTCTGTCACTTGTAAAATAATCTTTTATTTATGTAACATGATTGATGTATAATCTTTTATCGAATCATCTTACTAATATTATAAATACGAAAGTTTGGATGGATGGATGGATCATCAGGTCAGAACGGCTAAACGGATATGAATGAAATTTGGCACAGAGATAGTATAGTCTGGAATAGCACATAGGCTATTTTTTATCCTGGAAAAGTGTACGGTTCCGGTGGGCTGGATTTGTTTTTCACAGAGCAAGGGATCGACATGATTTTTTTTCAAAGTGTATCATAATAATAATGAATGCGGATGAATGAGAGTAGTAAGAAAGATGGTAGCTACGCCTGTCTGTCCCAAGCGAGGCCCGATGGTAGCTACGCCCCCCTCTCTTAAGGGGGCCTCAATTGTGGTTACGTGTTCTCTCCAAAGGGGGTCCCGATGGTAGTTACGCCCCCCTGCCCCAAGGGGGCTCCAATTGGGGGGTCCCGATGGTAGTTACGCCCCCCTGCCCCAAGGGGGGTCCAATTGGGGGGTCCTGAATAACATTTGTTTTTACTTGTTTTTGTTTCGCAATCTGTCCAAAAACAAATTTATTGCAATTTGGACAGGACAGCGTTCTGCTAGTTATAATTAAATATGAATAAAATTACCTATAGGTATTATACAAGCTTTCAGTATTATAAGAAATGCGTATATTTACCGCATTTGCCTATTGTATATTGAAAGACAATCGCACGAGTAAACTCCAGTCGCCACGGAGGCACGGAGGCAAAATATCTCGGAATCATCTTTGACCAAAAGCTCGCATCGCCTTGAGGAGGTGCGGAAGGAACTGGGGATTGAGTCCAAAAATGATTCTGTGGCTATACATAAGGATAGTGAGCCCATGTTAACCTATGGATCAGTGGTGTGGTGGACAAAGACGCTGCGAGTAGGGGGGATAAGACTATTAAGTGGCGTGCAAAGGCTTGCATGTCTGAGCGCCACGGGAGCCATGAGAACCGCTCTTTCAGCAGCCTTAGAAGTCCTGATAGACCTGCCACCACTACACATCCAAATTCAGGGAGAAGCTAAGGTTGTCATGTACAGACTAAAGCAGGGGCAAAAACCCATCAGTCACAGTGCACGGTGGGGCACACTCTCTGGGAGGAGCAAGAGAAGGATACCCTTCTCGGGATGCCCAGTGATGCAATGACTCCACGTTTCAACTTCGAAAGAAATTTCAAAGTCATTATACCAGAAAGAGCAGAATGGGACAAAGGTCCCCCTGTCAAGGCTGAACTGGTTGGGTACACCAATGGCTCGAAGACCAAAAAGGGGACTGGAGCCGGGATCTACGGGGAAAAGTCTAAGAAAAAGATCCAGATATCCATAGGTCAATTCGCAACGATTTTCCAAGCGGAGATAGTGGCAATTGACCACTGTTTGAAGGAGTTATCAAGGAATGCCGTGCAAGGCAAAACGATCGCCATATACTCTGCCAAGCGGCATTAAAAGCAGTCCATTCCTTCCAGATAAATTCACGGCTGGTATGGGATTGCATACGCTCTCTGAAAGAAGTGGGCAGTAGGAATAGATTATTCCTTGCCTGGGTACCTGGACACGCGGGTTTCAAGGGTAATAGAACGGCGGACGAACTCGCTAGGGCAGGATCGATAAGCCCCCTAATTGGCCCGGAATCCTTTTGTGGCATAAAAGTACGGTCAGGACTACAATAAACAGGTGGATCCGTACAAAATCTCAGGAATGGTGGGAGAACACCTCAGGATAGAGACAGGCAAAACAGCAGACCTCCTAAGTCACGACCGTAGGACAGTGAGAATAATAGCTGGATTGCTCACAGGGTACTGCCGACTCAATAGGCATTTAAGCCAGCTCGGCTTGGCAGAAGAAGACCTGTGCAGATTTTGCCAGGAAGAAGAGGAAATAGCCCAACAGGTGCTCTGTCACTGTGAGGGCCTGTGTAGGGTAAGGTTTCAAATACTTGGCGAGGAAAAACCAAGCGCGGAGGAATACAAGCGGGGATCGCTATCCAGGCTCTGGAGTCTAATCAAAAGGACCAAACTTGACGGCGTTCTTTGAAGACATGGAGGATCCACAATAGACCTCAATGGTCGCGGTGGAAACAGGCCCAGAAAACCGCCTCCTAAATCCAATCTAATCTAATCTAATCAGAGCACTAACACCAGTAATAATAATTAATTTTCCATTTTTGTTAGTTGGCGACATTATTTTCAAATAATTACGCACTCTTTGAATTGTGAACTGTAAATGCCGCTGGCGTGGCTTGCGACCTCTTGAAATTTTCAAAGAGCCACGATCCATGCAAATCCGTCGCGCAAATCGTCAAACTTTTCCATAAACGGGCAGATTTACTTGATGCTCGCCGCATGCAAATGTGTCAAAAAATGTGTTTCTTCTATGCCTAGCCATAAACGTACACGCCAGTCGTACGAATTTGGTAAGGGTTGATAAGATAACTTTCAAATTAATTTTTCCAATTATACAGGCTGTTTCAGAAATAAGTGCAATAAATTTAATCAGTAATATAACTCATCAGTGTCAACAATTTTTCTTAATAAATTTTTGCCCTAAACCCCGTTGTTATCGAGTCAAAATTAGTGGAAGTTTTCACATTATTTTCGGTACACGCCACTGAAGTCCTGAACGATTACAACAACACTCGACAGAAAACTTTGAAAAACCATCGGAATTAATTTAAACCGCTTGGCGTAAATAAACAAAAAAAAACTGAAAAATGACCTACTAAACGTGTTTGGTCTGCCCATACGTATTATTTACGTTGAAAATACCTTCTGCGACGATTAAGTATTATTGAATCGTCCGGCTGTAAAATTAGCCTTTCTGTACGTGATAAATCAAGTTAAAATAAATATCCATATGCGGTTCGTGAATTTGAAGAGTTTCAAAAATGCTAAAAGAATGAGATATCAAAAAAGTGGTAGATAAAAATGTTGTTCTTCTCGGTGAGTTCTACTACTAGTTAAAATTAATGTGGTTATTTCTGGGACAACCTGTATATGTTTAATCCATTTCATTTTTGAATTATTTCATTTCCTGTAATGATTAAGCTAAAAATTGAAATTTTATATTCGTTTTAGATCAGAATTGTATGTCTATATTTAGTAGAAGTTGTACGGAATATTCACGTCCATATTTAGTAGAAGTTGTATGAAATATTTACGTCTATCTGGCGGACATTTGTACGTCGTTAAACAGTCTATATAGCTGCCTGCTCCTCCCCAAGGCCATGCGAGCCTTATGCGTAATTTTTTGTATTTGTTGGTTCCACGTAATCTTTTGGTCAAAAATGACTCCGAGATATTATGCCTCCGTGGCAAGTGGAATCTGCACATTCCCTAGTTCTAGTGGCCCTAGGGTATCTAGTGCCCTTTTTCTTGTAAATGGTACAACTGTGGTTTTATTGGGGTTGACCGACAGCCTTTCCTTCTTGCACCACTTATCCACCAGATTAAGCGCCTTTTGTGTTCGCGCTGTTATAACCCCTGGAAACTTTCCCCGGACTACCAGTGCCAGGTCGTCTGCGTACCCGAGACATTGATAGCCTTCTTGGACTAGTTTGCAGATAAGGTCGTCAACCAAGACTGCCCATAATAACGGCGATAACACTCCCTGCGGGCAGCCTCTCCCCGTTTGTGCCGCTATGGTAGCCGTGCCAAGCTGGGACACCACTGTCCTATCTCTAAGCTCGGCATTTATTCATCTACACACTAGTTCGGGAATTCCTCTTTCTTTAAGAGCATTCACTATGGACACAGTGGGGGCGTTGTTAAATGCTCCCTCTATATCCAGGAAAGTGGCTAAGGCAATTTCCTTGTCTTCCAATGATTTGGATAATAGCCTGTTGAGGTCGTCCAGCTCCAAGTCCGTTGACTTTCCCGGCTGGTACGCGTACGGACGTTCGCTCAATGGCCTTCTGATCAGAACGTTGTCTCTTATGTACCTATCCATGACACTTTCCAACGTCTTCAGTTGAAAAGAGGATAGGCTAATGGGTCTGAATGATTTTGGTGTATGTTCTACTAATCTACCTGCCTTGTAGTGTGTACAACTTTCACCATTTGCCACTATTTTGCCACATAACCCCAGGCTATACTAGCCCTGTATATTTTGCACATATGTGGGATTAAAACGTCCTTGCCCCTTTCAAGTACTCCTGGACAGATCCCGTCCACCCCTGGGGACTTGAATTGCTTAAATTTAGTGCTCTGATGTATGTACGTATGTAATTTGTGCAAATAATAATGGAAACAAAAAAGAATACGACGTGTTTGGATCTCTCCACTTCATTAAATTCTTTCCTGAAGGTACTCCTCAACGACTGAATTTTTTTCTTCACCATATCCTCACCACCGTTCACTCTATATTTTTTACATACTTCTATTAAAGCACAAAGCCGTTGATTTTCCACAAAGCCGTATTTTTGCCGCACTTATTAAATCGTGGTAGTCACCAATGAATTTTGAACGTCAAGCAAGCGTGTACGTCTATGGTATAAAAATGTGCCATGCAAGTTGCGACTTGTTGCCGGCTTTGCATGGCTCGTGATGTGGAGCGCCAAGTCTGCAACAGATGCTCGCCGCGTGCAAGAAATGTGTTCGTCTATGCCTAGCAAATTTTTCCAGAGATTTACTCGTGATGGGCAAGCACGACGGATAATTCGTATGACTGGCGTGGACGTTTATGGCGTCGGTCATAAAAACGCGCGACGTTGCTCACCACGAGTGAATGTGAAACTTTTGCTCGCCGCGTGCAAATGTGTCAAAAAATGTGTTCGTCTATGCCTAGCTAATGTAACAACAGTTATAAATTTTGGGTGCGTTAATGAGTTATTAATGCACTCAAAATGAATGCGTTATTAGCTTTGTTACAACAGCAAATTAGAAAAAAGCCATTTAATTTACCTTTTTTTTTAAATCGACCCATAAATAAGAATTCAAAAGGACCTGCCGTTTTTACCGACTTCAAAAAAGGAGGAGGTTCTATGTTCGGCTGTATGTATGTTTTTTTTTTCTTTTATGTATGTTCACCGATATCTCCGTTAATTGTGGACCGATTTTGAAAATTCTTCTTTTATTTGAAAGGGTATATTCCAGAGGTGGTCCCATTGTCACCAAGTCCGGATCTGATAAAGGGCTCCCATGGAAATCGAGAAAAATTGTCAAATTTTTCCTTTTATGTATGTTCACCGATTTCTTCGTCAATTGTGGATCGATTTTGAAAATTCTTCTTTTATTTGAAAGGGTATACTCCGAAGGTAGTCCCATTCACAGCAAGTCCGGATCTGATGAGGGGATCCCATGGAAATCGAGGGAAATTCTCAAATTTTTCCTTTTATGTATGTTCACCGATTTCTTCGTCAATTGTGGATCGATATCGAAAATTCTTCTTTTATTTAAAAGGGTATACTCCGGAGGTAGTCCCATTGTCAGCAAGTCCGGATCTGATGAGGGGATCCCATGGAAATCGAGGGAAATTCTCAAATTTTTCCTTTTATGTATGTTCACCGATTGCTTCGTCAATTGTGAATCGATTTTGAAAATTCTTCTTTTATTTGAAAGGGTATACTCCGGAGGTAGTCCCATTGTCAGCAAGTCCGGACCTGATGAGGTGATCGCATGGGAATCGGGCGAAATCCTCACATTTTATAATTATTATGAACTCTCTCGAATGTAGTCGTTCAATAATTATGCAGTTCTTTACGTCTGGGAGTCATCATTGCCTTAGATTTTTCAGATAGTAATATTAATTCATCATTGTTTCAGTATTTCTGGTTTTAATTTTTTATAGTTTGCGTCTTTCATCTTCATTTTCAACCAGCCGTCGTTTCCTCATTCGAGCAGCGTCCTTACTAGGTCTACCCATCACTTAAAATTGTAAAATAATTAGCTTTTTAAAAAAAAGAAACCGACTTCAAAAAGCGAGAAATAACTCAGTACATGTATTATTACATGTGCTACCTACTGATCTGGTTGAAGTCGGTGCCAAGCCAAAAAAATAGGTAGTAGATAGATAGGCTGTCCGCTCCCGTCACATCGCAAGTCCCACCGCGCGCGCGCCGGAATGCGTGAGCGTGGGTGGGGGGCTCGCTCTGAGCAAAACATCCCAAACGGGCAGACACGTGCGGGGCAGACGTCGTTGACGGCCTGATATTGAATTTTTGATGCGCTATAACGTTGTTGATATATTTGTATAATGACAATAGGTTACAAATTTGTTAACCTCTTTGGCTTGGCACCGATTTCAAACAGATCAGTAGGTAGCACATGTAATAATACATGTACTGACTTATTTCTCGCTTTTTGAAGTCGGTTTCTTTTTTTTAAAAAGCTAATTATTTAAAATATACCCTGTACCTAGAACGCATGTGCGGTCTATACTAACTAGAATACAGTTGTATCATTATGTGGTTTAATTTTTATAAAATCCACTTTGACAGGATGGAGGGTTTGCAGTACAAATTCTTCAAATATGTCAAGTTTAAAATTCCTTCTAGAGTTCAACAAGATAACAGTACCTGTCCGCATTATCTAGGCCTTTCTCCATTAACTGTAACACGACAATACTTTGTAATCTGTCATATCTACAAGCTTTTAAACAACATTATTGATGACATCAGCTTTGATTTCTATGTTCTTCAATATCATACGAGAATTACTCCAATGTTTATGATTTCCGTTTGCAAATATAACTATATATTGTTCTCACCGATTAACACTGTTTGTAAAACATTTTATACTTATTAGGAGAATCGTGATCGTTTTAACGACAAGTGTTTGTCTACGTGTAAAATTAGTGATAAGTAATATGACATATCTTCATCAATAATTTACATCGTTGATGATTTACGGTATAAAAAAGCTTTACAATTTAAATTCAAAACATACAAATCATACAAAGGTTTTTTATACCGTAAATAAAGCTCTTTATCCTTCTCTTTAACTAATTTACAAAAATCTATACAAGGACAAGAGACTACAACAGCAGACAACAGAAAAATGAGCAAAATAAAAGTAAGCATAATAAACCGAGATGCAGTACAAAATCAAGGAAAATACTATAAAAATGAAAGCGTTAAACACAGAAATGGATTAAACGCCATACAGTAAGTAAAGAAAAATGCTGAAAATGATCCAATCGATATTGAAAAAATATGAAAAAAACTATTTCAAAAATGATAAACCATTTAATAAAATTTTACGCAAGTGCTCAAATTGCCAGCCGCCAACTATTTGACATATTCCCAGACCAATATTAACGCTTTAAACACTTCGTTCAATCACTTCGGGACTATGGATTCGTAGTGAAATAAAAAAAAAATTAAAGAAAATTTTTTGTGTCAAAAGATGGCAATTTGAAAATAAAAACCGACCTGTTCGAGTTATAAATTTTGTGCGGAACTTTATGATCACTTGTGTAGGAATTTAACGATATAATAACGGGACTAATTACAATGGTTGTGACAGATGTAGTGACAATTGTTTCAAAATTGTCCAGAATTACCTTGAAATATGGATATATGTAGTTTAAAACCTAACTCGTAGCTTCACGTTTACATTATTGTTAATGTTAATAAATAAAGACAACAAACAAATTGGAACAATAACAATACAAATAGAAAGAAATAATGACTAGCCGAAGTTGAAACATTTTTTGTTGAGTTTGTATATTTATGACTTGCAATTAAAAATCACAACAAAGATCATTGTTTTTGTCCTTTATTATGACTTGCAGTGCAGTTTAAAAACAAAAATCACTCATACCTGACATGTAATTCTTGTAGACACAATAATTAAAACCTTTATTTTTAGTACAACCAGTGATAAAAATTGATAGTAACCATTAGGTTTATTAGCAAAAAATTTAGACGGGATCGTATTTTTAGCCGTCCAGTTACATTGTTAATTATGCCGTCGCCGATAATAGGAAAGTCAATTCAGTAGAGGAAAATCCTCGAAGGAAACAATACACGCAACGGATTTTTTCCAATGTTTTTGAATTACAAAATGGTAATTATTTCGATACAAGTGCGCTGTCAACGCACTCTTCAGGGGCGAGGGCGAATTTTTGAAGCACGACACGACAGCCGAGCGTTTTTTGTATGCGTTCACCCAAAATGAGAATAAACACGAATTAACGTCAAATTAAATACATATGCGGGAATATTTATATACCACCTTCTACATTATGTATTTCACAAAACGAAAAGAAAAAAATAATTATTGGTCTCTTGGTTTACGCAATATCTGATGAATATGTTTCATAGATTACATCTTCCAGAAAAATAACTCTTCTGATGTAATTTGCACTCTTTGTTACAAATCAACGATGACTGTGCAAAAATGAGAACAGGTGTTATAAGTGTTACAAAAAGTTGCATTCACCTAAAAAACTGGAAGACACCGTGTACATTTCCAACGACACGTCTCCCCAAAGAACCTGACGTAAAATGACTAACCCATGTTTGCTCGATATTCCACCAATGAGCTCTTCAGGGGTCATCGTTCCACCCGTATAGATAGGAACAATTCCTTAGGCGTGTTTATTAATTACTAATGGCTAATTACTTATTCTCAGTGTCAATGTTAAAGATCACTGTCTCTTTTCAATGTTGCTGTATTTTTGACCTTTTGCAAATAAACGCGTGGAAGTTTTACGATCTTTACAGGTATAAAAATGAAGAAAATCGGAAATGACCCTCACTGTGTCCTTATCACCGCTACGTTTCATGTCAAGTCTACGTAAGTAAACAAACACCTAGGTGATAAGATTCGTGCCTTGATTAATCATTATCGTCTAGAAATAAATCACTCCCACCCAATGTTTACCGTACTAGCACAATATAAGACAAACATCCAGAGCTTTCGCGTATAAAGTAGCTCACAAGTGTCGCGAGTTTTCGTCTTAAAATACGCTCGACCTGGTGATTTGCCAGCTGATGAACTGTCTGTTGCATTATCTCATTTTCAAACAAGAGTTCACTTGAAGAATGGAGCAGAATTGCACCGAAGTTGTGACCTCGGTCTTCGTTAGAATCATCGAGAATGAAGGGGGTCATTGGAATCGGGCAAACGGTGGCGTTTTGAAGGGGTTGGGCCGGATGTTTTATGTGGTGGATCCGGAGGAGACTACCTTTAGGAAGCCGGAAGATGTTCCGAATTTTTTTCGAAACGTGAGTAATTCTTAGTAACATTAATCAAAGAGCTCTTTGGAAACAGAAATAATAAATTATTTTTGACATTTTAATTTACAAAAAAACAGATGCCTGAAATTAATGCATGTCCCTGTCCATCAAATCTGAAATGAGCATGACAATGATCGCACAGCGTCAAAATTTGCAACGGAAACTTGATTAAACTTGTTCTGAATCACCCGGTATACAATGAAAATAGTTGTTTGTTTTGGATTTGGGAAGGTCGTAATGATGGCCTGGTGACCCAGTTTGTTTTCGGTTTCAATTTGGCAAGGATATTTTTGAATTTTGTGATATTATTAAACAAACTGTCATAATATTTATAGAAGTTATATAATTTAAATAGTAAGACTGTCATTTGTGTTTACGAATATTATTTTATAACAAATTTATTGAGAATACGGTTTGAAAATTCTCATTGCTGCAAAATAACTGCAACCGTGAACCGATAAACCATTTATTTATTAAGTTATTTAAAAGACTAATCATGTTTACAACTAAAAATAATGAAAAACACTTTAATTTAGATATTCGTAGCTACTGCAATGATTAATTTAGTACGTATATATTCTTTAAATTATCTGTTCCAACCAAAAGTTTATATTTATTTTTGACATATTATTTATTGCAGCTTTTTGTTTTGTGTTATGTTCTCATTGTTAGTTTTTTCGCCAATTTTTGAAATTCCCCCGTTTTATACTTTTAGTATACTGTAATCTTGTGTACATTTCGCAGTCTTTTTTCTGTCGTATTAATTTTCAATTATGCTGTTTCTTGTTATTATCTGTTCACGATTATTTAATCGCGTCAATGAAGTCTTTTTCTCGGAAGTCCTCAGAAACAACTCCGATTTTGATGTTTTTTTTTTATATTATTTATAATCAGCAACCTTTTGAAGCGGGAATATAACTATTAATATTATTTAAACAATATGTATGATATTTATCTAAAAAAAAATAGTTTTGCGTTTTTTTTAACAGACTTCAAAAAATGAGGAAGTTATCAATTCGTTTTTCTTTTTTTAATGTTTGTTACCTCAGAACATTTATATATTTATATTTCATTTATGTTCACCGATTTCTTCGTCAATTGTGGACCGATTTTCAAAATTCTTCTTTTATTTGAAAGGGTATACTTTTGAGGTGGTTCCATTGTCAAAAAGTCGGGATCTGACCAGGGAATCCCATGGAAATCGAGAAAAATACTGATTTTTTTTCCCTTTTATTAACCGACTTCATGTATGTTCACCAATTTCGTCGTCAATTGTGGACCGATTTACAAAATTCTTCCTTTATTTGAAAGGGTATAGTCTTGAGGTAGTTCCACTGTTAAAAAGTCAGGATCTGATCAGGGAATCCCATAGAAATCGAGGAATATTCTCAAATCTTTCCTTCCTACAAGTATTGATAAACAATTTTTAATTATTTTTTTATAAATGTCTAAAATAAAATAAATAACGGACAATTCATAATAGTTTTATAATTTACTTTCGTATATTATTTGTTGAATAAGTATTCAAAAACTTATTTTTCATATAAATATAATAAATAGTGTTTAAACAATATAAATAATTATTTCCCCACTTCAAAAGGTTTCTGATTTTAAATAATATATAAAAACAAACATTAAAAAAAAAACATTAAAATCGAAGCTGATCTTGAGGACTTCCGATGATTGCCTGTTTTATGTATTTATTGACACGACTAATTAGTTGGTTAGTTAGTTCAGCATTGTGACTAACATTGGTAATTGGTCTTAATACATATTTAAGGTTTAAGGCATGCAGAGTAGAATTTTAGTCACTTGTTTTTGAATTTTTTCTTTAATTCTTTTATATGCTGTCAGTTTTTTTTTTATTTTCCAGACCTATTTTTTGGGTCACACAGTACTATTTTGTTTAATCTGCAGGTGCCTCCAGACGTCGCGTCGTTTTTTATTCTGTTTTGACTTCATACCTCCTTCCTTCTTCTTCCACGAATCTCATTTCCAGTGTATTCTTCTTTTTTCTGGTAATGACTATGTTTTACAGCTACACATTAACATCTCTTTATTAAAATTTAAATATATCTAAGTCGAACTACCAACTTTAATGAGCGTAAAATTACAAATGGAACATGTTTCGGCAGAACACTACTGCCATCATCAGCCCTTAAAGAATTTTAAAAATTATGACGTTGACGTTATTTTGAATTAAATTTGACAAAATAACAATATTATTAATTAACGTCAAAATAACGTCAACGTCATAATTTTTAAAATTCTTTAAGGGCTGATGATGGGAGTAGTGTTCTGCCGAAACATGTTCCATTTGTAACTTTACGCTCATTAAAGTTTGTGAGTTCGACTTAGATATATTTAAATTTACTCCACCTGGATTTAACAACATTCTTCTGGTTTATCTCTTTATTACTTCTTACTGTTAGTTTACATTTTTTGGTAATTCCCTTTTATTTATTAGTTCTATTTTTGTCAGGTTAATGTTTTGTTCCGTTCTTTATTTACAGTAGAGATTAAAATACCCTCTGCGTTTTACCTTTATCTTGATTTTTTTTAGATTGGTGTGATTAATCCGTTATTACATCTTCTGGATTATATTGGATTCTTAATTTTTCTATTGATCATATTATATATTATATTTGTCCGTTCCTTTTTTGAATTAAAATTTCTCTAAAATTCTCATTTACCTTGTGTACAAATTTGACCTAAGATTTTTATCTCATCTCATTAATGTTTATTATATCTTTTATAATCTCCATTCCTTTTGGAACCAAAATAGCCTCCTCACTTTTTATTTTCATCGAGTACATTCTTTCACTCGTTCATTCTACCGATTCTTGAAATATTTTCCATTTTGTTTTTTTATTGTTACAATGGTTTTCATCTATTTTCTTGTTTACTTCTATTACAAATATTGTTCTATCTATGCTTTCCCACATTTTCTTGTTCCATTCTACTTTTTTATATCAGATTTGTTCAATTAAAAGTGTACCTGTTTCCCGGTGATTAAAAGTAGTTCTAGGTGTCAGTTCTTCTTTCTTAATTGACCTACTTCTATCTCGTATACGACCTATTTTTTTACATTTTGAGCTATTTCTTTTTTATAACTTTCTCACGCTCAATATCAATTTTAGTGCAACATTTCTTCATTTATCACATAATCATTTTTTTATTCTCTTTGTCTTAATGCATTTGTTCCAATTCCTTAAATTATTCTTTTTATAAGCCAATTAAACATATTACATAATATATCAATTTGATTTTCTTTCCGTCACCTACGCTTTTAGAAAAAATGCTTTCAAAATTTTTGGAATAAACCTTATGGGAATGGGTGGTTTAGGAATTGCTCCGTAGCCTTCAATGAAATTGCCAAATGAGCATGACTCGATGTGAAACGGATGAAGGTCACAAATCATTCAATGAAGTCAACTGCGGTTACCAAATTAGCAAAGGCCGGCGTATCGGAACAAGAATTGGAACAGCAACGCCGCATCGATTTGTCCATATTTTCAGTTGGACCATCACCATCACGCAAATTTAATAATTGCTAAACTTAAGAATCAAAGAACAGAAGGACCCATCAATACTTTTTCAATTTCCAACGCTGCTTCGGCGGCATCTCAGAGGAGTCAATTTTTTCGAATATGACAAAGGAACAAATTGTGTACAATAACTGCCAAATTCATCATAATAATTCTTTTATCTTACAAGTGTAGTTTTTTAGACACCTTATACCATTGTTTTCGGTGACAGAAATCAAATCTTAATCACAAGAGAGATAAAGCTGTCAGTTCTACACACAAGTGAGTAAATCTGACAGCTGTCAGTTGTAATTAAAAATTGTAATTATTAATTATAATGTATTTACATGTAATGTAATGTAATTCTCTGTCTTCTACTTCACTAACAGATCATAGTCTTTCTCTTACATGTGTCTCGACCTTACCGGAAACAAACTGGAAACAGCGGCTTCCACGTCTAGAATATTTTTCGGTAGAAAGTCAGTTTTTATTACTTTAGTGAAAGTTGTGAAAAACAACGAGACTGTTTATTTCATAACTATAACAATCACAGGTCACTACTAAAACTGATACATAGAACCTTGCTAATGTTACAGGCGGATATTTACTAGAATAAATATTTCTTGGATTTTTATACAGTGCACCTATAAGATCGAAATGCAAGCGCACTCGTAGGTCAAAATTCTCACTCGCTAATAATGATACATTTCTATCACTTATAATAACGAGTGAGCAACAAAATTCGTGATCGTAGAAGGCTTTGAATCCCAAATTTTGAGTCTATTCTTGATCGATACGATTGTGTAAAAAGTCATCGAGCTGTCAAATCTGATTCAAATTTGTGACAGTCAGAGAAAATAGGTTAAAAGTAAAGTAAAAGAACCGATGTACGTTTAGCCAACTGCGATCACTCACGAATTTTGTTGCTCACTCGTTATAATCTACTATTAAATTTTTTATTTGTTTTTTCATCAAAGTAGCGACTGAATGCGGTGAGCAAATGTAGAACAAGACAAAGCAATTGTAGTGAAAAGAAAAGGAAGTAGCTTTTCCTGTCAGTGTAATCAGTATTTGATTGGTTTTGTATTATAAATTAGAGCATTTTCATGTGATTTAATAATGAGTCGGATCGAGTTGGATTGTCTATAAAAGTAAGATTTAGTTTTAATATTATAACATTTATTTTTTCTCATATCTGTTGATGTTCTGCAATTAATTCTTTTGAATGATTATTGTTTTTTTTTTTCTTCTTTAAATTCAGTCTGTTCTTTGCATATATCTTTCAATTTCTCGTCATAATGGTCAAATCATTATCTCTACTGTTTTTATACGTATTGACCAGAAGGAGCTCCACTTGATTCCGACGGTCATGAGGTTCCTTGCTGGTCAGGTGAGGTCAGGTCTTAACTATTGTTTATTTTTTAAATGATATTTTTGTTTTAATTTACGAACTTGTCTTAAGATCTTTATTCACTCTTTTGTTGTTAATTGCCTTCAACTATCATTTCATCGCGTACTTATATTCTTTATTTAATATTTTGGTCTCTTTTATGTTATATGGCGAATATTTGGTTTAGTGTTGTTGATTAATTATTGTTATTATTGCGTTAATATATTATTGTTGCTTACCTGTTGACTTTTTATTATCAAATTGTTTCTACCTTCTTCTATCCGTATTTTCTAATTTCTTTTTCAAGAAATTCTCAATATTTATGTCTTGCATCCTTTGATACTGAATTCTGTTGGACTTAATCAACTGTCTGCTTCAGATTTTTTATTTTTTGGCTTTTGTTCGCATATTTTTTTTTTACTAGAATGTATCATTTTCCAATAATGTCATTAGTATTACCTTCATTTGTTCATTAAGTTTTTTTCTAGTTGAAATAATTATTATAATGGAATTTCCCGTCATTATTATTTGTCTAAATAATTATAACCATTTTTTTTACTTCCTCTTATTACTATTCGTTGCTTGGTACACTGAATGTCCCAGAATAAATGCAATAGCTTAAAATTAATGATAGCTTATATAATTTTTATAAATTGTTCATGCCTGGAATTTTCTCTTTATATTTTGTATGGTCATCATTAATTTAATTTTAATTGAAAAGTCAAAACCTGAAAAACATAACACTTCTGACAAATCTAAATAATCCTGAAATAGTACGAGGAGAGATTTTTATATTATCTACCTAGCTAGAATAAAAATAATATTTTCTTTTTCAATATAAGACACACCTATACCAACGTTTTTCCGATAAGGCTATACGACCTTCCAAAAAAAAAAAAATACTTTCGGAAGGTTTTCCAAAAAACGGCTCCACCGCTTCTTTCAGGCATTGATCCGAAGAAAAACGACGTCTGCATAACTGCTTCTTTAATTTAAGAACGATATAATAGACACACGGTGCCAAGTCCGGACTGTAAGGTGAATGTTCCATCTCTATAAAGTTGCACTCGTTGATTACTTCTCGGACTTGGCGAGCATCATGGACTCGGCAATTGTCATGAAGAAGCATAATCTTTAACTCAGAGTTCTGTGGCCGATTTTGCTGTATGGCGGTTTTCAACTTTCTGATTGTTTCCTTATAGACTTTTGCTGTTATTGTAGAACCCTTTTTCATGCACTGAATTAATAAAATTCCTTCCGTATCCCAAAACACCGTTGCCATCAATTTTCCTGATGAATTCTGTGATCTTGATTTTTTTGGCGGAGGACATCTCTTGTAGATTCTTGTTTTGTGGGTGGGCCCCAGTGACACACCCACGTCTCATCACTGGTCATAATTCTTTGCCTTCTGCCAAAATCTCCAGGTTTTCCTCACGAATTTGTTGCCGACTCAATTTTTGTTTGTGGGTAAGTAATTTGGGAATCCAACGCGTTGATACTTTATTCATTCCTAAATCTTCGTGTAGAATTTTTAACACTGTGGCTTCAATTATTGAAATCTAAATTCTTCGATCGGCTAAGACCAATTCCTCAACTTTCTTTATGTTTTCCTTAGTTTTTGCTTCAACAGGCCTTCCGCATTTTGGGACATCTTTTAAATTCGTAGGACCTTCTCTTTTATGTAAGGCTTCTAGAACATTCTCTGTACGATGCACCTTTCCCATGTTGCTCAAATTCCTTTGCATCCATTTTTAACTTTAGATAACACCAAATCAAAGACAACATCGTTCAAATTATGTAATTTCTTTACTGTAACAAAACTGGAATGCATTCTAATTATTGCATTTAATGAATTCACTTTTTCTATGTCTGCTGAATAAATGAATAATAAAACCCAGTTGACCTCAGATTTTAATACATTTAAATATCTTAATGCTTAGATTCGACACAAAGTTATTTTTGTCGTTCTGGAGATCTATAACAGGTTTCGGTTTTGGACTCCCCAAAGATTGCAATTAAACTCGTCCGTCGATTATTGCGACAGAGTTTGGATTCAAGAATGCACAGAAATGATCAAAATATCTTAGAAAAGCTCCATTGAACCAAGTATAATTTTTTCAGATCAGATCATCAGATGTTAAAAATATACTATTAAAGCAGACCATATCCAAACATTTATATTAATTTTTCAATTATGAGATTTCAAAGTTAAAAATTATCATCTCGTTGATAAAATATGTAAAAACAAGATCGTAACATAAAGAAATTAAACATAGCCCTGAAAATATAAACTGAAGAAAAAAATACATAGACAAATAAAAAATTTACAGGTGCATACGTACAGTGCTAACAGTAGAAACCAAAACAAACATACGTACAAATTCCAATGAAAACAACTATCTAATTGGTAGGTATCTGGCATGTCACTTATTACTAATTTAACTTGGAAACGTGTAAGATGAAATCCTTCCGACCTTTGTCCGCATCATCAGACTATTAATTGCTAGTATTTTCACTTGTGCAAAACAAAACGTATTAAATTCTTTCGGACTTAATCATGAACCTGAAATTTACAATTACAAAATATGTCGCAATATTGTGCGCCTTGGGCACTAAAGAAATGTGATAAGACTTTTACAACCGCTATAAATTTAATTGAATTCCAACTTTTATTTCCGATATGTAAACAATAAGTTTTATTTAAAAGCGACAACTCAATTAAAAAGTTAAGACAGTTAATTAACAGGAAAAGACAAATTTCATCATTTTGTATAATTATTGCAGAGGTTCAATATATTGTTCGCAATGAAACCCCTTCATTAATTTATAATCATAGGATGCCTTCAAACCCGCAGCACACGAGGTATAATTTAATAGCTACTTTCTTCAACGCATTATTGTTTACCAATTGTTCCTGCAGCACGTGTTATTATGTACTATTCGAATTAAAAAAAAGTCTTAACTGTTGTTTGTGTTCTATTAAGAGAACAAACAAATGTTCAATGAACTGCATTTCTGGCTCAACAGTAATACTTTTAGGTCAAATGATGGTCCTTCTGTTTTGAAAATATTTATTTTTGCGTATGGAGTGTGTTGTGAAGTGCACCCCCTCCCTGTTAGTTTTTTAGGATGACGTTGCGCGTCTTCGGGGGTGGTTTTCCTCCTGTTTAGTTTAGCATAAGATAGTAGCGTCTGCAACCTCTGACAGTTGAGTCAATATTGTTAACTGAAAATTTTTAGCATTAAATGAAACTGGAAATTGCCCATCCTGATAATTGCAAGAGTAATGATCGACGTGTTAGCGCCTAGTTAAATACACACTACGAAATACATTAATTGAAACTGTACAGATCAAAACAAATATTTACATTTTGTGCAATAAAATTGAGAATTTACACTGACCGTGTTAATTTCAGATGGGAACGTCACAATGTTGTGAGTTGTCAACACTATTACGTATATTTACGACGTTCGTAAATCAAATAAAATTTCAGCAGAAATGCTTTTTCTAGTTATTTCAGCATTTTGTTAAAATGTGTTTATTTTGTCCGCTTATATTAAATTATATGAAAGTGATACATTACTTTTGTTTTTGACTAGAATTTTTAACCAGATACTTGTTAAAAACGGCAGGAAATACAAGGACTGTTTTCCGCTGTCGGAAGCTACTTTGGGAAGAACACTCACCTTGCTGAATATGTGAATTAATTGTCGCATATAAATGTAATTTATTTGTTGGGAAATTAAAACCGTTAACCGGACTAATTCTACGAAAAATGAGTGAAAATACACATATTTCACTTAAATGACTGCTAATTAGCATAAATTATATACCCAAGTTTAAATTTATTTTTCTTTTCCAGTCTTGGCCCTACTTCCTAGCCTTCATCCTTTTAGAAAACGTTCTGTTGTGGATGGAAAGGAAACCCACTATCCGATTAAACGACGGTTTGACCAGTTTGTCCCATGGTCTCGCCCAAGAATGTGGAAGGTGAGTAACAATAATTAAGCAATTAAGGGAGAACACATTTTAGATTGTCGAGGTTTATTGCCGTTACACTGACATTTTCAGTCCTTTTCAATGACTTTCGTACATATTTTTTCCGGTTGTTGTGGTCAAAACATTCTTCGATTTTTTTTTTGTAAACTACGTTGGTTCTTACTGGTGTAGTGGGACGATAAAAAAAAACTATGCTGTTGTTTGGTCACGAGCTCCTAGTTTCGGCGTTGTGTATTTATTTATAATAACGCCATCGTCAGGCTATAATATGTGATAAGTTACAATAAAGTACTTTAAATGTCACTCCCATAGTTACATCTTATGGGGACGTCGTATTCACTACTAGTACTGTAATAATTTGGTGTGTTCTAGAGTCCTTGCTTGTCCTTTTTTGATAGGGATGGTTTAGATTCACAATTGGAGCCAAAATATCACGACGAAATCGGGTTCTACGAATTGTTTTTTCCTTTTTGACTTTTTTTCATCAGAACATATAAACCCAAAATTTCACCACCCCCCAATATTTAAAAAAATATATAATAACTCTTCTGTACGCTTGTTTCAAATTGAACTCGTCTTAAACGGCTGGCCCGATTTTGATGAAATTTTTTATGTGGGTTTGAGTAGGTCCCTGGCTCGTTTAGATTCACAATCGGACCCTGTAGATGGCGCTACGATCGGGTTCTTGTTTTTTTTTTATTTTTGTAAAAGAAATAATTTTTCTAAAAAAACTATTGTATGTGAGATTATAACCCCAAAATTTCACCACCCCTTCCTCTCCCAATATTTTTCAAAATGAAAAAAATTGACAGCAGAACAACGTCTGTCGGGTCTACTAGTTTATAATAATGTAACGTAGCCTGAGCCGGGAGGGTTCGAGGATTTAAAGAAATATTCTGGCGCACACCGTATTTACAAACTTTTATTAAAAAGACTACTACGACTAAATTCTCACCATGTACAGACTTCCACAATATCACGCGCTGATCACTTGTTCACGATGCTTCCAATAGACTGACTTGCTCCGTTGTTTGATCCCTGCTTATACCGCTCGCTTCGTTCTCGATTTCTTCTATTCCCTGAATCATGAGATCATGTTTCCGACGCAATGGATTATTCGAGAATAATGAGATCAGTCTCTTGTACGAGCGTGGTATAGCATGAGATCACCGCCACAGAGTCTTCTAGACTTATGAGAGCATCCCATGTGAATAATTATTCCCAGACGTTCTTATGTGGACTATTCCAGATTAATTACGTTACCATACGTGGTGAGATCATCATGACATCATCCGCTTCCGGGCCGTCGCGCCGTCGTCTCACTGCCACCCTTTTAAAGATTGTTCGTCCCGAACAATCTACTTCAATCCTGTTGATTTGTCCCGGAGTAGGGTGCCAAAGGATCCAGGTGAACCACCTTCATCTTGGCTCGGGGATTGCGTTGAATCCGGTACACTACGTCGTTGATCCTCTTTACAACCGTGTACGGGCCTTCCCAACTGGGTTGTAACTTTGGGCAGCGACCTTTCTTTCGCCGAGGGTTGAACAACCATACCAAGTCTCCATCAGTGAATCCTGCCGAATTCACCCTCAGATCGTAACGCGTCTTCATCCGGCCGCTCGCCACGCGAATGTGACTGCGCGTTAGTTCATGTATACTGGACATGGCTTCCTGTAGTTCGTCTACATAGTTAAGTAAAGCCAGATCGCATGGTAGACGCATTTCCCGTCCAAACAGGATCTTCGCCGGTGTCTGGTGGGTCGTCTCGTGAATTGCCGCTCTGTACTCCAGCAAAAATAAAGGTAGACGCCGATCCCAGTCCCGCTGATGTTGTTCGACTACCTTGGACAAGTGCTGCTCCATGGTCTTGTTGAAACGCTCGACCATTCCATCTGACTGAGGATGCAGGGGTGTCGTCCTTGTCTTCCGCACGCCCAATAGTTCGCAGACGCCCTGGAACACTCCAGATTCAAAGTTCCGCCCTTGGTCCGAGTGCATTTCCAGTGGAAGTCCGTAGCGGCAAATCCATTTTTCTACCAACGCTCTGGCAACCGTCACAGCTTCTTGATTAGGTAGGGCATAGGCTTCCGGCCACTTGCTAAAATAGTCGATGACCACCATGATGTACTTGTTTCCCGAATCAGTGGAAGGAAACGGTCCTGCTACGTCGAAGGCTATTCTCTCGAATGGTGCCCCAACGTTGTACTGCTTCATGGCTCCTCGACTACGCGTCTGTGGACCGTTGCTCGCCGCACAAGTGTCACATTTTCGACACCAGCTCTCGACATCGTTTCGAACGTTGACCCATAGAAGCGTTCACGGACTTTACCCATGGTCTTATTCACGCCCAGATGTGCGCCGGACACTCCACCGTGGATTTCTTGCAAGACCTCCTTCACGCGACACTTGGGCAAAACCAGTTGGATCGTCACCGACTTTCCGTCTGCACTCTCCCATGCTCGCTTCAGCAGGCCATTTTCCACCTTCAGTGAATCCCATTGGGCCCATAGTGCTTTGAGAGCAGGACTCTTGTCCGAAATGTCTTGCCATTGTGGTCTCTGATTTCCGTTCTCTTTGCTTTCCAAAATTGCACTAATCTCGCTATCTCCAAGTTGTTCTGCCCTCATCTCCGCCGTTGTCCACCCATCTTGAGGTTGCAGAACCAATCTCTTCACGCCCTCGAATTCTTTGGATGCCTCTCTCCGACTGCAATGTTTGCAGTCACTCCGGCACGGCCTCCTAGAAAGTGCGTCCGCATTCTGGTGTGATCTGCCTGGTCGGTGTTCGATTTCAAAATCATACTGCTGCAGCCTCTCCAACCATCTGGCTGTCTATCCTTCTGGATCCTTAAGGCTTAACAGCCACCTCAACGCAGCATGATCCGTTCGGATTTGGAGTGTTGACCGTACAGGTACTTGTGAAAATGTCCTACTGCATTTACGATCGCCAATAACTCCTTCCTCGTAACGCAGTAGTTTCTTTCCGGCTTAGAAAGCACCTTGCTATAGTATTCGATGACTTTTTCTTCGCCTTCCTGTACCTGCGAAAGGACTGCCCCGATACCATTGTTACTGGCGTCTGTATCCAGGACATACCGCCCCTTTACTCTCGGGTAAGACAGAATAGGACCCGTGCACAGCGAGATCTTCAAAGTTCTAAACGCTGCTTTGCTCTCGTTATTCCAGATAAATGGAGTTTTGTCTTCCGTGAGTCTGTGCAGAGGCTTGGCAATGTCAGCAAACCCTTTGACAAATCTGCGATAGTAGGTACAGAGGCCCAAGAAGCTTCTCAGCTGGTGCTTGTCCCTTGGTCGTGGCCACTCGCGGATGGCCGCGATCTTGTCTGGATCTGTTTGTACTCCGCTGGGCGAAACCACATGGCCCAAGAACTTCACTTCTGTCTGGAACAATCGGCATTTCTTGGGATTGAGCTGAAGGTTGGCATTCCGCAGGCGGCTGAAGATTTCTTCCAAATTTTTCAAATGTTCTTCGAAGGTTCTTCCAACTACCATGACGTCATCGAGGTACACCAAGCATGTTTTCCATGTCAGCCCTAGCAGAACCAGTTCCATCAACCTTTCAAAAGTGGCTGGGGCGTTGCAGAGTCCAAATGGCATGACGTTAAACTGGTAGAGACCGCTTCCAGTCGAGAACGCCGTCTTCTCTTTGTCATCGGGGTGGATCTCAACTTGCCAGTAGCCGCTCTTCAAGTCCAGAGTTGAAAACCACTGCGATCCCGACAACATGCTTAGAGTGTCATCGATACGTGGCAACGAATAGCTGTCCTTCTTAGTTACATCATTCAGCCGTCTGTAGTCAACGCAAAAGCGAGTGGAGCCATTTTTCTTCGTTACCAAAACAACTGGTGACGGCCACGGGCTTGAGGAGTCTTCAATTATTCCGTCTGCTTTCATTTTGTCCACCATCTGAGCCACCTCTTGGTGTTTTGCGAACGGAAGTCTTCTTGGCGGTTGTCGGACCGGAGCAACATCTCCTGTGTTGATTCTGTGCTGCACCGTGTTGGTTCTGCCGGTGCTTCGGTCTTCTGTAGCAAAGATGTCAGTCTCCTTGCGGATAAATGCCATGGCCTTCTCTAATTGATGGTTCGTAAGGTGTTTCCAGTCTTCTAGGAAGAGCTTCTCTACACTCGTTCGCTGAGCCTCTTTTCTGTTACACCCAACAGGTTGTTCTTCGCAACGGACGACCCGTAGTACAGGATGGTATAGTCCAATCGTCTGCCCTTTCTGTAGTGTAACACGACTTTCGCCTAAATTCGCTACACGGATAGGAATTCGTCCATTAGCCTCAACGAGTGTTCTTGCTACCATGATCTGTGTTTTCTGTGTCACGTCCGGGTTGGTGGTCACGTTCGGTTCTATTATTCCAGTCCGGTATCCCCCAGGGTCTTCTTCCAACTCTGCCAGCACGATCTGTTCCGAGTTCTTCTGTACATGGACCGTTTCGGAGACTATCACTTTCACTTCGTCGGCGGATGGTATCGCAGAGTGCAGGGAGATTTCTTCGTTGCCAACTAGCAGCATGCGATTCTTGATGTCCAGCACGAATCTGAACTTCTTCATGATGTCAAGACCCAAGATGAAATCGTCTACTATATCAGCTACAATAACCTTGTGAATGAACTCGAACCTCCCCAACTCGAGTCTTGCCTCAACTTCCCCGAATACTCGTGCTGCTTCTCCCGTTGCTGTTTTTAACACCAGGTCGCTCTCTGCCAATTGGAAATCTCCCAGCGGTTTGAAGATGTCTGGTCTTCCGATCGAGACGGTCGCTCCGGTGTCGACGGTCATAGAACAGCCAGCTTCGTTGATTCGACCCTCCAGCAACAGACTGTCGTTCCTTCTTCGTAGCTGCGAGACGGAGATGACCCTAGGGGCTTTTGTGGGGCCAGCTAGCACACGCCCCAAAGCGCTAGCTGGACTTAGTTTTCCGACTGCCTTGAGCTTGAAGGGCCGGATTTCTATGGGTCTGCTCCGGCGATCTCCTTGAACGGCAGTCCCTCCTCAGATGACCCACTCTCCCACAATTAAAGTATCTGGGTCTGCCTGTCATGCTTCCGTGCCGCATTTCCTCAAGCAACGTCTTTATTTCTCGCAGCAGGTCGTTTCCGTCTTTCGGGGCTTCCTCCATAGTTACTGCTCGCAGACGTTGAGCCGCCGGACGACAAGCGTTTTTAGCCGCCTCGAACTCCAGGGCGTGCACGAGGGCATCGCCGCATTTTTTATGTCTACCTAGTCTCAACATTTGCTGCAACTCACCGTCGCGGACCCCATCAATAAACGCGCTTGTTCCAAGTTGGTGGTGGAACTCGCTAGGGGCGCTTGGGTAGGCCAGATGTACGAGTCTCTCAACGTCCGCCGCAAACTCCTGCAGGCTTTCGCCATTCTTCTGAACTCGTGACTTCAGCTGTGACTGGTACACTTGGTTCAAGTGGAGGTCTCCATACCGCAGCTCGAGAGCGTTGACCACGGCGACGTAGTTCTTTTGTTCCCTCTCCGGGACGGTTTGCAGCAGCTGAAGAGCTTGTCCTCGCAAGGATAACACCAGTGCAGTGGCTTTCTCTTCTTCACCCCAGTTGTTCATTTCGGCCGCTGCCTCGAATTGCCTCCTGTACATAAACCACGAGGTCTGACCATCAAAAGTCGGAGGTTTTAGCCTTTGTGATGACGGTTCTGTCACGACCGACTGCCCCGTTGTTATCCTTTTCAGCTTTGTTTCCATTTCCTTGACTTTCTTTTCCAATTCCTCTTTCATTTCCAGAACTTCTTCTTTTACAACTTCTTCAATTTCCAGAACTTTCCTTTCCACAACTTGAACCTTTTCTTCCACGTCTTTTTTAAAAGTGTTTTGCAAAATGTCTAGCTGATCGAAAATTCTCTTCTGTTCCTCTTGTCGTCGATTTTCTTGTTCTTGTTTTTCTTCTTGTCGTCTCTTGTCTTGCTCTTCTTTTTCTTCTTGTCGTCGCTTCTCTAATTGTTCTAGAAGTGCCATTTGTTCTTTCCTTTCTTCCTGTCGTTTTTTTTCTTGTTCTTCTCTTTCTTCTTGTCGTCTCTTTTCTAATTGTTCTAGAAGAGCGGCCATTTGTCCTTGTAGAGGCTCCATGGTTTTACTTCTCGTGACTCTTCCAGAAGGTTGCTTTGACATGCGTCACGTACCGGTTGGTTAAATTTTTTTTTTACGTCCGTTTCTTTAAATCCCACTTCTGACACCAATGTAACGTAGCCTGAGCCGGGCGGGTTCGAGGATTTAAAGAAATATTCTGGCGCACACCGTATTTACAAACTTTTATTAAAAAGACTACTAAGACTAAATTTTCACAATGTACAGACTTTCACAATACCACGCGCTGATCACTTGTTTACGATGCTTCCAATAGACTGACTTGCTCCGTTGTTTGATCCCTTCTTATACCGCTCGCTTCGTTCTCGATTTCTTCTATTCCCTGAATCATGAGATCATGTTTCCGACGCAATGGATTATTCGAGAATAATGAGATCAGTCTCTTGTACGAGCGTGGTATAGCATGAAATGACCGCCACAGAGTCTTCTAGACTTATGAGAGCATCCCATGTGAATAATTATTCCCAGACGTTCTCATGTGGACTATTCCAGATTAATTACGTTACCATACGTGGTGAGATCATCATGACATCATCCGCTTCCGGGCCGTCGCGCCGTCGTCTCAATAATAATAATAATAATACAGGTATGTTGTCTAGTTTTCAGGCTCACTGGCTTTAAGATCCTCAATCTCCCTTCAATATTTATGTAGATTCTAAAATTTTTAGTCTGTTATACATCGTGTCACCACTGCATGTCTATTTTCAGATTTACAATTTCTTAGGTTGCTGATTTTCAGATTTTCATTCCCTGAAATTTTCAGATCTTTCGTTTTCAGGTTTCAGACAAAGGCCGGAAAATAGATTTTCTTGAGATTTTGGAAATAAGGAAAGCCTTGAAACTATAAAACAGATCTTGTTTAAACGAACAGAATAGCTTCAATAATCCCATTATCAATTCACTATTTTAATTTTTTACCTCTCAAGCGAACTTACCAGATTCTCCTTGATCCATTTTCAATTTTTACATTTTATAAAATGTTGTTTTTACGAAATCTTTTTTAATTCATGTAACCTTTTCAAAACGTCAAATTTAATTCAAAATAACGTCATAATTTTAAATATTCTTCAAGGTAAGGACCCCTCTGTAATTCATCAATTGTATCATTGATTTCTTGTTAAATTAAATTGATTAAAATGAATTAAATTAGGGCTGATGATGGGAGTAGTGTTCTCCCGAAACATGTTCCAATTGTAATTTTGCGTTTATTAGTTTGTGGAGTTCGACTTAAATATATTTAAATTTTAATTTAAATTTGCTCTACTTTGATTCATCGACATTCTGTAACACTATTACAGTTTCCTGTAATGCGCGAAGTGGTGATATCTACCGATAATTTGTCTGTCTTCCAGACGCAAGGTTTTGAGAGATTGGCACGACTTGAAATTACTGTCATTGGCGCGGACAATAGTGAAATACAATTATTGACAAAAGAGGAAAACCAAAAGAAAAACACTGTAAAGTTTTCCATTCATCTTTATGGAGCTCCATTATCCACTTCTTGAGTATTGCCTTTTGGAGACTTTTGAGAATCCCTCTGCTCTAATAAAGCCCTTTTCGGAGCCTATTCTTAGCAACACATTAGCCCTTTCGAGAACTTTATGGCTGGAGTGAACAAGTATCTAGCAAAGCACAACTCTCTTGTTGCGCCCAGCTAGTCTTTTTAATGCGTTATGGCACTCCCAAATAACCTTCGATGCCCAAAAGAGAAGCCCTCAGGGGAGCCTGGCTGTCAGTGAAGATGGAAATACGCCTTACTGAAAAAGCTCTTTGCATGCATCTAGTATCGCATTGCAAGATGAAGAACAAATCCACTGACAGACGTCAGTCCGTAAATCAACGCCTCAGAGCCCGTCCAAAAGCTTAGATGCAGACTTCCACCAAATTATGGAATCATACAGAATCATCGCCCCTTCTATGTCCAAGAAAGTGCGGGTCCGTAAATTCCAGTTCTCAGTAAAGGCTTCAATGTTGGAAACGATTTGATGCAAAGCAGGCTCTAAAGAAATGAATCAGTGGTTTATATTGGGTTACGATTCTGGAGGCAAACCTTCGCGAGTCCTGAGAGGCTTTAGAATATACGTCAATAGGTAAAAACAAATGGCCATTTCACTGTCATGACAGACAAAGTTGTCTGACGGCGTATAAAGTCAGCTGGCGGAGCATAAAGGTGGTCAGTCAAATAAAAAAAAAATGTCGGAATTTCGGCATAACTTTTGCTCCTAATGAAACAATCTACTATTTTCTTTCGTATCTACCAAAAAAAAGTTTATCCTGGGAAATAAGAAAGAGGAAAAACTATATTACTATTAATTTTAAATTATTTTTACAATGCCTACAATTTAAGTTAGACAATTACTACGATTGGCAATATTCAGGATGAAACTTTTATGAAAACTAATGACACTAATGTAAAACAATTGTCTGCACGTTTACTTTTTCTCAGATTAAATATTCGTATATAGCTACAACTTTTAAGTTCTTAACGCAATTCCTTTTCTCATCGTAGATTGTCTTTCAAAGCTCATAACTCTCACATTCACAAAAGCGTATAACATCTTTTACTCGACTTCAATTACCAAGCCTTTGTTGTTTCAGATTATTATTCCGAGGCGCTGAGAGCTACATTTACGTATATCTGTACGAAAACTTCAGGATCTTCGAATTACCCTGGAATGATCCTACGACTTGGTACTTGGCAGCTATCGGAGTCGATTTCTGTTATTATTGGGTGCACAGAGCTTGTCATGGTAAGTAACTAACAAGAATTAGCTGTCAAGAAATGCAATAAATCTCGTGTTGAGAAGGCTTGAAATTATAAGCGTTCTTTTTCAAGCTTCTTGTGTCTGTGCACATTTCATAAAGACTTTTTAGAGTGACTTATAATCCTTTCTTTACGTCTGGGGTTTTTAAGTCTGATAAATGAGTCTCAGCTTCTTAAACGAAGATATTAGAGATAATAACGAGAGCGCTAGCTTTGACTATTAAAATTATTTCGGTAATTGATGAACTTATAAAATCATCAATAAACACAGAATATGATCTCATATTAGCAATTAAATGCACGAAATAAAATTCTCTGCTTCAGATTTGTCTCTTATTACGATGTACAAAAGCGTTTTTTTTTACAGAGGTACACATTCTTTGGGCTCAACATCAAGTCCATCACAGCTCTGAAGAGTTCAACATGGCCGTTGGACTTCGACAAAGCATCATGCAAGGGTGGTGTGGCTTCGTAAGTACATTCACTAGTATGAATACGGCTCCAGTTAAAAATACCTTCTTCTAGAAGAATTATTTTTGAGCTGGATCTAAATTTAATACATATTTCAGTGAGTTACCCTTCATTTCGAAACGACCAACGTTTGCCCGATGATTTTTGTGCTTCATTTATTTCAATAATTGGCTTTTTTATCGTTGATTTTATCAAATATTTTGTACATCAATGGAGTTAAAGAAACTGTAGCAAACAATTCACAGCGATATGGTCATTTCAATATCACGTTTCTCTTTTCAGATATTTTATCTTCCCCTTGCTGTCGCTATTCCGCCCGCACATTTCGTTACGCATCAGCAATTCAATTTGCTTTATCAATTTTGGATACATACCAAGACTGTTAGGACTTTGGGGCCGTTGGAGCTGGTTTTTAATACGCCGCAGCATCATCGGGTGCATCATGGTAAGACTTTGTTAGATTATAACGATAAGTGTGTATTATTTATTAAGAATCACGTAGATAAGGTTAATAAATTTAGTAAGTTAATATCGTGCGATTCTTTAAATTTCCATTCTAGGTAAGCCTTGGAATTTGAACGTAGGTCTCCGGCGAATTGCTTCGTCTGCTTATAGCTGTCAGTTTGAAACGTTAACCACAAAACCTAACCATAACATGACATTTAAAAAATGATCAATCAAAGACATGACTTTTTTTTCCACCGCTTACTCAGAATGGAAATTTAAAGAATCCTAACGTGCGATTAAAAGTAGTTAAAATCACCCTATTAGTAGAGAAATGCCCACATATATATCATTTAAACTCAAATTTACTGTTCAAATAATTTGTGCCAGCAAGCACGATGAATAATATTCACAAACAACGTCCCTTCTGAAACTATCTCTATTAATTACAGTTTTTCTTGCATTATTTAGGATCCAATCTCTACTGCCTTGACAAAAACTACGGCGGAGTCCTCATTATCTGGGACCGGCTCTTCGGAACTTTCGCTGAAGAACGCAAAGACGAAGAAATAATTTACGGTCTCGTAATGAATCAGCCGTCCTTCAACCTCCTGCATTTGCAAGTAAGCCACTAGAAAATCTAGGACAAGTTTCCGCTTAAACCGAATTATATTTCTACGAAATTTAATCAATCTTTATGTTTTTGTTTAAAATCGCCGTGATAACATTGATAACCTAATAGAATTGTTGCTGCAGACAGACGTCTAATAAATTTTTATTTATTATTTACACGACTGATCGTGTCTTTGTTATTTTGCAGACATTCTACACGGTCCATGTTGTGGAAAGGTTCAAAGAAATGAGCTGCTGGCAGCATAAACTGGCTGCAATCTTTTATGGTCCGAGTTGGGAGCCGGGAAAGCCGCGTCTGGGTCTTGAGGAAGACAAAATTAAAGTGAGTTTCTTTAAACTTGTTATTTCGGCTTGATGAAATGAAATAGGAAAGAGGGAGTCGAAGCAGCTGACATCTTGTGTTTGTTTTAAGCTGTTGATGTAGTTGTACTTTTTTAATACTCCATAATTAATATTTCTGCACGTTCTGCAAACATTGTACAGTCTACGGAGTTTGGAATACAATTCTAAGTAATCCCATAAGATACAAAAAATATTATGTTTGCACATTAAAGGAAGCAGTGAGAAGGCCTCTTAATTCGGGAACATTTCTGGTATTTTTCAACCCATTGACACGTATTTTAATCTGTAATCTGCATCAAACGGATTGGTTGGCTTGATCCCGTTATCGTGTTGTAACCTAGCTATTAATGTTCTTGAACGTACGATTGTTTTAATTTTTTACTTAAAAAAATGATATTTTATACAGAGTGATTCAGAGGAATATTGATCGAAGAGTACCTATTACTAATTCCCTATATGTTAGAAACCTTGGAATTAAACTTGGTACTTCAGTTGACAAAGAAACTATTCACATGCTGTTACTACTTTTTTCTACTTTGGTGTCATAATTGAGTTTTTGTGAAACTAAAAGTAGTGTCACAAAGGAACTTTTTGTGAAACTGCTTTTGGTTTTTTTATTTGATACGTAATACGTTGGTATTGAGCATTTCTAACCAACTCCATTCGAAGTCAAGCCAACTTTTCAGATAAAAAACATAACCAGAAACACAACCGTTCCTAATCCAACTACCTAATTCTAAAAATCCCTAGATTATTTAAAAAACAGAATTTTAACATTTTCATAAAACGAAGAGCTCCAAAGTAGAAAAAATAGTATATTACACTCGTTTAACGAGGCATTGTGACATTCGTTCTATTGGGGCACTTCTCGCTGCGCTCGTCGTGCCCCAAAACCACTCATGTCACAATGAAGCCTCTTGTTAAACTCGTATAATAATGTACTATTGTTTATAAAAAAATGCGTTATTTTTCACCTGTCCATTATTGCTTTATAATACCTTGGCAACTGTAGCTATTAACAGCCTCATAATACCCGAGAGTATTATGGATCATAATAGCGGGTAATGAAATAAAATAAAAAACAATTTTTGTTGTTAATAATAAGATATATTTCCTTGCCTTTCGGCTTTGAAAAGGATTCCTATTCCCATACAATGCCAAATAACTAAATACTGATTATATAAAACTATAAAACATAAACATCATCAATAGCTAAATTAATTTTATTGTCCTCCCATTTCTTTCCCCCTTTTCTCTACATTCTTTCTTCTGTCTAAAACTTCTTTCATCCAGCCTAGTCCTTTCCCTTCTTCTCCTATGAGTACTTTCCATTCTTCTCTCTCCTCTCTCAGCTCCTCACATTCTTTCATCATGTGCTCTATTGTTTCTGCTCCTTCTCTGCACAGTCTGCACACTCTCTCGTCTCTCTCTTTCCAGTATTTGTTTTCTATTTCCTCGTCTCCACATCTAAACCTTGCTAATACTTGCTTATCGTTCTTCTCGCTTTCCTTTCTCAGGTGTGCCGGCAATTCGTCCGTGATTAGTGACCTATACTTTCCATTATACCTTGACTCATTTATTCTCGTTCTCCTTTCCTGCTTCTGTACGTCTCGGTCCACCTCAACTATCTCTCTTAGTACATTTACTCCATTGTTTCTTCGCCTCTCTACCTCCTCCACTGCATACCCATTTCTCTCGTAGTATTTTCTTCTCTCTTTTCCTGCTCTTTTCATCTTCCCATTCTTTATCTCTTTCCATCACTCTTGCAAGATCTTACATTCTCTTCTTTCTCTTATTCTCACTTCAAATCTTACTGCGCTTTTTCCTGCTTCCACTCTTATCTTGTCTCTCTTTACTTCTTCCAGTACGATATATACTGGCGTTTACCTGTCCAATCCTAGTACCCATATCCAGTACTTTGCTTGGATTGCTTCCAGCTTTTCCTGCTCCTTCCATTTCCATATTTCTGCTCCGTACATCATGACACTCTGTACTAGCCTTTCGTACATCAGTCCCCTCCTTATATCTCGTCCGAATTTACTCTTGCCTATTCCCCATACTTGACCTACCACCCCGTTCGCTATCCTTTCTAGTTCCTTTATATGAGTTTTCCCGTTGTTAGTCTCGTTAAAGGTGTAACCCAAGTATTTAAAATCTTTTACTTTTTCTAGTTCTTTTCCTTCCCACTTCCATTCCTCTTTCTTTCTTCTGCCTCCTTTCTGAAAAATCATCAGTTTTGTTTTCTCCACGTTTAATTTTAGCTTCTTTTTTTTCAGGTATCTTCCTAGGCAATTTATCATTCCCTTCATTTCTTTGGCCTCCCTCGCTATTAACACCATATCATCGGCGTATGCCAACGAGTGGACTTTTGTGTTTCCTACCACCACTCCCCCTACCTCTGATAGTCTTAGTTTTCCTTGTGTTACTCCTTTCGTCGTCCAGAATCTTTTACTCGTTTTCCCGTTTACTTTTACTCTGTTTCCCGTTTCTAAGTAAATTTCCTCTATTCTGCTAACCAGCTGCTCGTTGATTCCGGTACTCCCATAATCTCTCTCTATTTACACTATCAAAAGCAGCCTTCAGGTCTACAAACAGCGCGTACATCTTCCCTCCTTTCTTATCGAGTTCTTTATCTGTTAGATGTTTCAAGATGTACACGTTATCGATGGTGCTTCTCCCTCTCCTAAAACCCGCTTGTCCATCTGGTAACAAATCTTTTCATCTAGTTCTTCCTTCAATTTTTCTTCCAGTATCATTGCGTAGATCTTGTACGCCGTGCTCAGCAAACTTATTTCTCTGTAGTTCTCCACCTTTTCTCTTTTTCCTTTTTTTTTTTTTTGTATCGGACACACTAGTCCCATCCTCCATTGGCTTGGTAGCCCCTTTCCTTGCCAGACGTCGTTTACTATCTCCCTCATTATCTCTATTATTTCTTCTGTTGCATGGATCCACGCTTCATTTTGCAGTTTATCTTCTCCCGCCGCTTTTCGTTTTTTCATTCTTCCTATCCCCCTTTTAATCATTTCCTTCGTAATCTCTTCCCCCTTATCTTGTTCTCTTGGTCCTCCTCCCTTCTGTCTTCTTTCCGTTTCGTCCTTTCCGTCTAGTAATTCTTTAAAGTACTCTCTCCATTCTTCTATCCTTATCTTCTCGTCTGCCCACTTTTTCACTTTTCGTTCTCTGTTTATGTATTTCCAAACTTCTTCTTCTGTGTTGATTGATCTAATTTCCTCTTCGTCTTCTCTTTTCTTTTCTTCCTTCTTCTTCTCACAAGTGTCTTTGTATTTCTTTAATTGCTTCCGGTATTCTTCTTTCGATCCCTTCCCACTTCTCCATTTTCTCATTTGCTTTCTGGCTAGTCTTTTCATTTGTTTGCATTCTTTATACCACCATCTATTTCTTCCCATTCTTTCTCCCACTTCTACTTCTATTTTCTTTGTTGTCATCGCTTCTCTCAATTTTCTTTCGAGTTATTTCATTCTTGTTTCGGTGTCTTTTTGTTTTTCTTTTTCTCTTTCAATATGTTGTAGCGCACTTTTGTACTTTTGTATGCTTTTTTCTTCCCAGATTGTTTTTATAATTGTTTCTTTCTCGGATTTTTTCTTTTTATTTCTTCTCCGGCGATTTCAATTTCTAACGGTTGGAGATCTGATTCCACTCTGTTTCCCACTTCGCATCTTCTTACTTCATCCCATGCATGTCGATTGACTATTGCGTAATCAATCACTGATTCTCCTGTCGGCCCCACGTACGTAAATT
Source organism: Diaperis boleti (assembly GCA_963583935.1). Taxonomy (NCBI): domain Eukaryota; kingdom Metazoa; phylum Arthropoda; class Insecta; order Coleoptera; family Tenebrionidae; genus Diaperis; species Diaperis boleti. Next base: position 31,194,136 of record OY757245.1, on the reverse strand, counting down.
CTCCTGTATCCTTTTCCCAGTTCCCGTTCAGTACTTCGTATCCTCTCTCTTCTATAAATTCGATCATTTTTCTTCATTCTTTATTTTCTGTCTTGTCCTTCGATGTTCTTCTCGCATGTTCTGTCTCATTATTCCGTCTTCCTAATCTTGTCCCAATTCTCGAATTAAAGTCCCCAATTATTACAATTCTTTTTTCTGTCTCACTTATGGTCTCTTCTAACATTTGTTTTGTTTTACTCATCTCTTTACTGTATACCGTGATTATTTTAAGTTTTTTTGTTCCTATTTTTAGATTTCTTTCTGTTATTCCAGTTCTCTGTAGTTCTTGTTTTGTTTTTATTTCGACCTCAATTCCTTTCCTTACTCCTGTGATAATGCCTCCATTCGCTCGTCCTTTCTTGTTTTTCCTTTCTGCTGCTTGACATCTCCATACATAATCTCTCGGCATTCTCTCTTCTATCTTCTTCCACTCCTTTTCATTTACCCACGTTTCTACCATTCCAATTACGTCAAATTCACTTATGTATTTCCAGAAGTCTTCTCTTTTGTTTCTTATCCCCGCTACATTCCAATATACCAATTTTATTCTTCCTTTTATTTTCTTCTGTTGCTTTCCCGTTGAATCATGTACCTTCTTTCTTTTTGCCTTCTGTTTGCTTTTCCTTTCCCGGTTTTTCTCTTTCTCCTTTAAAAATTTTCCAGTCGCTCGGTGTCATCGTTCCATTTCCTCTAATTTCCCTCAACCTGCAGTTTCCTGTAGCTTACCCTTGCCGTCTTTCCTTCTTCCCTTTCCCTCTTTGCTATCTCTCTTATCTTTTTCTGTATCTCTCTTTCTCAATTTTTGTTGTTGTTTAAATTAATTAATTAATTTCAGCCTGTATAGTGAAAGCAAATTAGAATAAAAAACGCCGAATAGACGCCCTGGGGGGAGCTTTATCCCCCTTTTTCCAAACAGGAGTCCCCAAGCCTGATCTCATGAATCTTTTTTGCATTTTTCTCGTAAACGGTAACTTCGAAGTGAAAATGTCATCGGATTTGTGTTCTCCATTCAACTCTGCATAAAATTGATCTCACGAAGTTTTTGCCTATCTCCCACCCAACGCTCATAAATGACGGTGGAAAATGAGTACAGATTTCAGCGCAAAGGCAAAAATTAGTTCACCCCCCTTTTTTGACCAATTAAAATTTATTGCAAATGTTTTATTCAACATGGGCCTTTTTTTTGCTCCCACTAATGGCTTTCGAGATAATCGCCGAAAAAAACGGGGGTTGTCTTCGCGCTGAAAACTGTACTCATGAGACTAATTTTATACAGAATTTAATGGAGAACATAACAAGTCCTATGACATTTTCTTGTCGGAGTTACCGTTTACGAGAAAAATGCAGAATAGCTTCATGACGTGACGCTCGGGGGCGGTTTTTTGTTCACAAGGTGGTGAAGCTTCCCCGGGGGTGTGGGAACTCTTCGGATCTTTATTTGGGTCCCTTCTGGGAGTTCATAACCAAAATTTCAAAACTTTATAAATTATTTCTTCTAAAAAGTCTAATTTGCTTGGACTAGTAGTAACACATTGTGAAATCTCCATAATTATTGTAAACACAACAGTGTTAAATGTACAGCACCAATAGTCACGTCAATTCACAAAGTCAGCGCCGTTTTCTAAAATAAACAACCCTTAACAATTTCGTAAATTTTTCCGTAGCAACTGGATAGAAGCTCACTATTCAAAAAATACTATAAAAAACATGCATATTAAATTAAACATGCAATTAAAGACACCACGGATGTTACAGTGATACGACCTCGGTCGGCATACCTATCTAGGGTTGTACCCTGCCGGCCTTGGGGCGTTATCAACCTTATAACACCCTTGGTGTCTTAATAACTGTGAAAGGTTCTCCGTTAAATTCTAACCAAAGTAGAACCCGTCTCATCATATTATTTTTGAAAAGCAAAATTAAAAATGTCATAATATGTTGTGAGCCTTTCTACGGTCGGTTTGCCTCAAGCGACAATTTTTTTCGTGGTATGCTCCACGGGATCAGGAGTAGCTAAACCGGAGTGTGGTACGCCAGGGGTCAGCTGTCTAGTTTGGCGGGAGGGAAAATAAAATGCAGCACGGTATTTACCCTATTCACAATTATTCACTCGGATATTTCCACTATTTAGAATTATTTACACGGATTGGTACATGGAAATTTGCACGGGTGTCGAGGAATCGTCTTGTCGGTTACGGTGCGGATGGGGATATCGGCAGAAAGACCGGTCCGGATGCTTCCGGTACACAGTCGGTTGAACAGCAGTGGAGCAGAGCTCCCAGGTCAGCCGAGACTACGCTTATGTGCGACCAGTGAGCGCCGGGACGCTTTTGTTACGATGGCCGGCGGCGGATAGATGCCCGTAAGGATACCTTGCTTGTTCTCTCTTTTTCCATCACGGGTCGGCTCACACTTCTGACGACTTTCGTCGCCGCGACGTCTTTTATAGATCAATTGGAGGGGAGACGATGACTCAAGGTCTTATCGCCCGTCGACACGGCGTCCCTTTCTCTACTAAGCGGCGTCAGTTCCGGGCGATGTAGGAAGTCCGGGAGATCGGAATCGGAAGCGCGATATTTTACTGGTCATCGGAATGCACGTGTGGTCCAGATACGATGCCGCAGAGTATTTATTCCGGCATGTTAACGGTGAAGCGCGGAGCGTTCGGTCTAGTAAGAACAGCGGGGTCCCGTCGCGCCAAGCGGCGGAGGCTGGGGCGGTTGTAAAGGTGTCTGGCCGGGTGTATTCGAAGAGCGCTATTTTATCCAACAGCTGTAAATAGGAATGGTCCCGATACGACTTCGAAAAGCATTTTATTTCGGGTGATTTGTCATCCGCATCTCGGGAAATTCGGTAACTTCGTTACAATGTAGGCCTCTGTACTTCGAGTTTGATTAAATAAGCCTCGAAGTGATCTAGGCCCCACTTTGCAATTTTGAAAAGCACTCTTGATTAATGTTCCTCTGAATCACCCGGAATTTGATTTTAAAGTGCTGGGCTAATATCTAGAATTGAACATTTCAAATTTATATTTTTCAATATAGATAGTTAGTACGATAATATGATGACAATTTAAACGAGTCTGTGTTATCAGTTAAAATGATAATTTCAGCTTGTCGTAAGTTTGTCGTAATCGGTGGAAGACCTCATAACCTGAACAATCAGAAACCTTCCTTCAGAAGCGGAAAACGAAACTGGGCAACTGTTCACCTGAGAAGTGGTAAAACAATGAGCTCAGGATCTGACAAGGTTTAGAGTGGACAACTAATAGGTTGAGCAACTGGAAAACTGAAGAACGTAACATCTGAGTAGTTGAATAGATAACCATCTGAGCAATTGAGCAACTGTTCACCTAAGAAGTGGTAAAATAATGAGCTCAGAATCTGACAAGGTTTAGAGGCGGACAACTAATAGGCTGAGCAACTGGGAAACTGAAAAACTTAAGATTTGAGTAGTTGAATAGATTGAGCAATTGAGTAACTGAAAAAGTGAACAGTTGAAAAACTGAGCCGCTGAGAATCCAAGAAAGAAAACATTGTAAAACGGAGAAACCGAACAGTTGAGATATATTAAGGAGATTAAAATATTATAAGGAGCGATAAACTGAAAAACAGAATCTGAAAAACTGAGAAGCTTAGACGCATATCAGTAACTGGGAAAGTGCGAAGCTGTAAAACTGGAGAGTTGAACATCACAGCAGTTGGGATTTGATTAACTGAGAAACTAAACAATTGAAAAGTTGAGACACTGAGAAGCTAAGCGACTGAGTAGTTGAGAGATGAGAAACAAAAAAACTGTAATACTAAGAACTTGAAAGGCTTAGAAGCTGAGAAAATGAGCAGTTGAAAAAATGCAAATGTTGGTAACTGGAATTCTGAGCAGTTGAGCTATTAATGTTATGGTAACTTGAACTCTGAAATTGAGGAACAGAGAAACTGAGCAGTTGAGATATGCTCAACTCAGTAATTTGCAAACTGAGAAACTGAACAACTATAGGAATTTGGAAAATTGAAACCGAGAAACTGAGAAATTAAGCAACAGAAATCTGAGAAACTGAAAAATTGTAAAACAAGGAAACAGTTGGAAGGAACTGTGTGTCTGCCTAGTTAAATATACTTTTCAGCTGAAAAGCTAAACAAACTGAAAAGTTGACATCGACATCGGTGAGCATCGACAACAACAGTTGAATAACTGGGCAACCAGGAAATTGAGACACTGCGAACCTGTAGAAAATTGAAAACGTGAAAATCTAGAGACTGAAACTTAATACTGTAAAACCTCACTTCAGACTTAAAACCTGGCACAACCGAGCACAAGAATGGCTGAAAGAGGGACCCGACACTGTAAATATCTGAAAATCAGAACCTCAAAATCCACGAAATTGCTTGAAAAGTTGAAACGATGGGAACCTGAGAACGTGCAATCCTAAAATCCCAAGAAATTTAAAAGTAAAGAATCTGGAAACCTGGTATAGAAATTTGAGTATTCAAGAATTGAAAAGGTTGGAAGTCTGAAAACCTGAAAACTAAACGTCTAGGTACTTTGGGCAATTTTAAAGTACGTGAAACACATACGTATTTCAGTTTTTCTTCACTACAAAAAGGTTGAGTTGTCACAAATAATTTTGAGTAAACATTTCTGTGGAATATAACAGTATAATAATGTTACAAATTAATTATATTTAGAAGTAGGTAACTAGTTATCTGAGTCATCCCATGACATTTAATATCTCATTTTACCTTGTTTCAGGTGGGACCACGTGAGAAATACGACGTTAAATTGCCACTTTGGTGTAACGTATACCTTTTCATCCACTTCTGCGTTGTCGTTTATGGATTTCAGGAGCTGGCCTCCAGATACATGGTAATAATTATTATTTTAACTTGCATTTAAAGTTCACACTAAATCGAGATTGCATTGTTTCTTGAACTGCTTTGTTCCGGAATTTTCATTTCATGAACATTTTATGGCTTTTATAGTTCACAGACGGCGTCGGTTATTAAAATTTCTTGAAACGATACTGAAAAGCACATAACGTTAAGGCTTTATGTAGGAATTTGTAGTTTATTGATGTCAATGCAGTTATTTGGATATCAAAATGTGAGGAAGATAAATTTCAAACTTAAACTAGTAATGGCACTTCTAAACAGATTACTAACACAATGTGTAACAATTTTTATTCGTTTTCAGAACCTCAACCCCATCACAGTGCTCCTTTTCGTGATCTACATCATCGCATCTCTCACATCAATAGGACTGCTCTTCGATAACACCCCTTATGCCTGTGTTCTGGAACTTTTACGGTGCATGGTTCTTGTTACCGCCGTTCAAAGACTGGATTTCCCAGATATAGACAACGCTGTATTATTGGCCGCTGAAGGCTTCTTTACGTTGTCTGGATTATTCTGGCTTTTGCAGACAGTTGGCATCCTACAAATGTCGGCGAAATATCTCAAAAACGCTTGATTTGTGATTTAACAAAGACTGAAACGTTATTGTGATAATTATATAATACTGCTAGCTTGTAAGATATTTTATAGTAAGTTATTTCAATAGTTTATAATAAAGTTTTGAAAAATATTTCCAATTTTTAATTTTCATTATTTTCTTAGGATATAGTGTAAAATAGATGGTTTCAAAACGGAAGCAACAAAGAATAATAACACAATTAAATGAAATAAAACAGTATAAGTCCGATAACATTATTATTAATAATACGTTCGTCAGGTTTTTTAGGTTTTAAGGTTTTTAGGCTTTTCAGACTTTCTTAAATTTCCAGTTTGAAAACAAAATTCTTAAATACACACTAGTGGCCAAAATTATTTCAACATAATTTTATAAGCTATGGTTACTGAAACTACTATAATTTTTTATCTTACAGGTGTAGTTTTTTAGGTCCCTTATACCATGGTTCTCGGTGACAGAAATCAAATTTTACTCACAAGAGAGATAAAGCTGTCAGTTCTACTCACAAGTGAGTAAATCTGACAGCTGTCAGTTGTAATTAAAAATTGTAATTATTAATTTGTAATGTAATTACATGCGATGTAATGTAATTACATGCGATGTAATGTAATTACATGCGATGTAATGTAATTCTCTGCCTTCCACTTCACTCTTTCTCGTACATGTGTCTCGACCTTACCGGGAGCAAGCTGGAAACAGCGGCTTCCACGTCTAGTTGAATATGTTTCAGTAGAATAGCTATTTATGGTATAAGTGAATAAAGACAAATTTTATCCACGAAAAAAAAGTTTAGCACACGAGGCGCAGCCGATGTTTTTGAGTGGATACAATTTCTTTATTCACGTGTATCATACAATATTTTTTCCAATTTCTAATTTTCAAAAAGGTTTATTTCTTAGGTAACTCATTTACATAAATTGTACCATTACTAATTTGATGAATACTTAAAGAAGGAACTTTAACTTACTTTCATTAAGTACAGTGGAAGTTAAATAGTTAAGTTGAGACCTCTCTTTTGTCATGGTCAAGTGCAGTGGATGTTCCAGGCCTTTCATTTGCATTTACATCTGGCAACATTTTTTTCTTGAGGTGGATATTTTTTGAGCAACTGATTCGTCGATATAATTAATTTGGTATTCCGTTAGTCTCCTAGTATAAACAGGTTTCACGATTTTTACATAATTTAAAATTGAAACGTTTTTTTCTTCTCCTGTGAACTTACTCTTCTAGGACTTACGGGTTATGCAGATTAGGCCGACGATATGTTTTATAAACAAGTCATCGATAGCATCGAAAATTTCAAAAACTTTTAATTTTTTTACTTTATTCGTGTTGTCAATAGCAACGTGAATAAAGTGTTGCTATAAACATTTTATTCACTCTTTTCCCATTTTATTCATCCTTTTGATTTAACTACTGCTTTAATAATGAGATTTGATATATAAAATGAGCATTTTATTAGGAGGAATTGGAAAAAGTCAATTTTTATTACTTTAGTGAAAATTGTGAAAAACAACGAGACTGTTTATTTCATAACTATAACAATCACAGGTTACTACGGAAACTGATATTAGAACCATGATAATGTTACAGGCGGATGTTTACTTGAATAAATATTTCTTGGATTTTTATACAATGCACCTGTAAGATAAAACGTCGTATATCACACGTGATCGAAATGTCATTATAAAGCTCGTGAGAAGTGCCCCAAAATTCTCACTCGCTAATAATGATGCATTTCTATCACTTATAATATAATGTACTATTATATTCGTTTTGTGAAACGTATAGATAATGCATAATGAAAAACATAACAACATACACAAACATTATAACATAAATATATTGAATTTGTAAAGCTGTCAACTTAACCTCAAAATTTAATGTAAATTCGTGTTTAGGCTATTCAATACTGGTGCGCTCTTACTTTTCAGGGACTCGGGCTCATTGCTAGCGAATTCTGAAGATTGTCAACAAGCAAATTATTTTTGCAAGGCTTTATGTGCGTTTCTTTGCACCTCTCACATTTTGCATAATTGGCATAATTCTTCAAGTTAATTTTTGGAAATTTTGCGGGGAGCATATTTAGAGTAGCCACACTTCACAAAAATTTCAGCCGTGGTATCGGAACTGTCGCTATATCACTCATTTTAAACACCTCAAAGACCTAGATACACAAATAACTATTTTGCTGCCAAGTCAATTTATTAGCCGTTTACTATAACCAGTTTAAATATTTGCGTAGTTTCGTAAATCACCAGTATATTACATTGGATGTGAATGTGCCTTGCAATATTCGGGATTTTCATTTTGTATGTATTTCTGTAATAATAGAAACTACCAGTATTTATATTACAGTGTAGTTTCATAATCATATCATATCATGCTCTTCACAAGGAACAAGATTCTCAACGACTTGAAGAGGCTCCGACTGTGAGGAAATTTCGGATAGGGAAAGAAGTCAGTATTTGGGACTAATGTTGGATACCAAACTTAATTTTAAATCTTATCTAGAATACATCACTATAGACCAGGCGACAGAGTTCAATAAGGAAATAATTAGTGGAAAGCTGGAAATGGCCTTAATCTCTTTATTTGGACCCACTTATTATTGTCTTAAGTTTTCCCCCTCGAGCGAAGTCGGCGTTGGCCCTTATGGCCCCAAGAAGTTACAATTTTTTAGTTTTTTGCAAATATCTTTTAAAGCATCAACTTTATCAACAAAATACTTATTAGCCAAAATAATCTAGAGTAAATTTTCAACAAAAAATTTCTTTACCGTTTGTTTCTAAAGTTGACCGTTACGATACTACGGCCATTCAAAGTGGAGCCCTTTTTGGTCCTTGAAAAGTTATAAAAATCACATGCTATATCAAAGTTTCTACATGTTATAAATAATTTTGAACATCCCACCTATACAAGCTATTAACTTGTTACAATTATAACTGTGATATATAATACAAACAGCTGGGGATAATTATAGTCCAAGCAAATTTTACGAAAAAACGACGAATACAAGAAATAATTTATAAACTTTTGAAATTTTGGTTATGAACTCCCAGCAGGGACCCAAAAAAGATCCAAAGAGTTCCAACCCCCTTGGGGAAGAGGTTCATCCCCTTTGGCGCAAGAAACGGCCTCCGAGCGTGACATCATTAAGCCTTTCTGAATTTTTCTCGTAAACGGTTAACTCCGACGAGAAAATGTTATCCGATTTATGTTCTTCATTAAATTGAGCATAAAATTGGTCTTATGAAGTTTTTCTCTATCTCCCACCCAAAGCTCCTAAATGTCGTTCTTTGATAAATTTCGTATATTACACAATTTGGGCTGTCTTCAATCTTGTAGATTATTGCTAGTGCGCAAATGTAATTATGCTTGTCTATTTGGATGCTCTCTTTCAACTTGTCTTCTGTGATTTGGAAATACAAATCAATGGCCAGTATGTCACTTGGGAGGTCCAAAAACCTGTGGTGCTGTTTTCAATTTTCAACGGTGTTGGCGTGATTTTGATCATCATAAAATCGTTAATTTCTGTCATGGCAAAGTACCCAAATACGTGAATATATTTGTCGCTGTGCTGTACCTCTGTCTTCAAAATCGGACAGGACAGAATTTCAATGTTCGATGGGAGCTTCCTTGACGCATCTTCGACTATTGATTGAATATGCCGTGGTGCAATAAATTCATAGAACTGCCCGCTGTTGAAATGAACTTATAACAGTCTCCTGTAATGTTCAAGTAGTTTGCTGATATAATTTTCGGCTAGCTGACAAGCATTTCTCCAAAAAGTCCTCTTTTTTGACGATGGTGCGTCATCTTCTCAAACCATTTTTGTAATCATTCCATTTCGTTTTCTAGTTCTTGAAGATGTGCCACCAAATCATGACATCGCGTATTTTGTGATATTTCGGTTGTGTTTATGCAAAATTGTGCCATCTGTTCGACGGTTTGTCGAGTAGGTTTTACATCCTCTTCAAGCTTAGTCTTCTCAAACTTCACTTCAATTCGAAAAATTCCAGGCTTCGAATGTCGTTCCTTGAGTAATGGATACGCTGCTTTTGTAATCGTCCCAATGAATATCAGTGCTAAAAATGCAATGTGCCATAAAACTTCTTGGCTTGTTCTTGAACGACCTAATTCGGACCGTGTTCGCCTCAGGAATTTTTGATGCTGGTTGTCTTTTTTCTGGATTTTCATTTCCCCGAGGTAGTGGTATTAGATTAGATTAGGTGTTGAGGGGTGTGAGTGAATTTGCTCCCCTCACCGACACTTAGACCACACCGCGGGCTCATTTTGTCACCCCCTCGCGTCCCTCATTCCTGTCTCTCATCCAGCCATCCAACAAAAAAGCTAGGATGGTTCCAGGCGAGATAAACCTCACGTTGGCCCAGCTGGGCCATGTCTCCCCCAGTATGGACTTTCTGGTCGAGGCGAGAGCCGGACATGCCCGTAGGATATGCTCGACAATCTCGTCCTCCTCTCCCCCTGCACGTTGGGTTGTTGTTAGAAATATTGTATTCTTATAACTTTTATTTTTTTGCTTGGCTTATATGTTATTATGTATCTAATTTGCGCATGTGCTGATGAGTAGCTCTTGAGTTAGTCTTGATCAGCGCAGCGCCGTAAAGTGCACGCGTTTTGCTTTTGCCTGTTTATATTATTGTTAGTAATAAACCGTTGTTCTTCTTTATTTCTACGAACGTGTCTTTATTCCACAAACACCTTCAACAGGTTATGTGCCCAGTTTCGCGCTAGGGACTGTTCGTAAAAGAGACATTGTCATGATGTCAGTGAAAACTGAAATAGTGAAGTTCGATGATGCGAATTTCCAGCTATGGAAATTCAGTGTTTCAATCGTCCTCAAAGCAGAATATCTCCTAGGGATCGTGGATGGAAGTGTACCCCAGCCAGCCGATCACGCCTCTGCAGCATGGGAGACTTGGGACAAAAGAAACTCCAAAGCCCAGGTAATATTGTTAACTACTATCATGCCTGATCAGATTCAATGCTTGGTAAATTGTGCAAATGCGGCCGAGATGTGGACAAAACTGTTATCCGTGCACGCCCAAAAAACAGAAATATCCAGAGAGCTTTTATGGCAACGCTTCTATGACTATAGAATGGCAGACGGCGACGCAATTGCAACGCATATTACTAAAATAGAAACGATGGTGAAAGACCTAAAAGATTGCAGAGAAACAATCAACGACAGTGCTATTTGCTCAAAAGTGACAAGCACTCTACCGCAAAAATACAGCGCATTTTGTACAGCCTGGGACTCTGTAGCACCAGCTGACCAAACATTAAACAACCTCACAGCTCGTTTGTTAAAAGAAGAACTCAAGATGACTAATTTCGAAGACGAAACTACGCGTTTAGCTTTGCAAGTGAAAGCGCTCCAGTCAAAATTAGATTACCAATTCCGTGAAAACAAACAAAATAAATCGATTGCAGAGATTAAGAAAACTACGAAATGCAAATACTGCAGAATAAAAGGACACTGGGCACGTGAATGTAAAAAGCGAATGGCAGATGAGGAGAAGAGATCTTCAAGTGGACAAAATTCTGCCTACATATGTGATGTGTCAGCCTTTTATTCAGCAACAAGCGATAAAGATCAACAGGAATGGATTTGCGATTCAGGCGCAAGTATGCACATGACAAATCGCACTGCGCTGGAGCTTACACCTCAAAAAAACACTGTGTTCCCTATTTCTGCTTTATTTCTGCTGAAACTACAAATTGGCGTGTGTTTTCTACCGGGAAGATGGTGACGAAGTGACCGCTGCTCTCGGGTCAGCCCTTTTTGTTGGTACTGCGCTGTGGCGCGCACTATTTGAAATTATAAACCAGTCAACATGCCCCCGGCCTTGAAAGAACATGCTTTCAAACAACAAAAACAAATATATGCTTTACACACATGAGTAAATGAAAACAAACACAAAGAATTAATATAAAACGAAAATGACAATGAAACAAAATCGAAAAATTAAAAAATACACATTTGCACGTAAATCAGTTTTTTGGCACAAACTGTGGGATTCATTCTTCTTGACCATGGACTCCTTTAAGCAACGTTTCAAGCTGTTTCTTGGGACGTTGAGGAAGGTAGTGGACAAATCTTTGAGAAACTGCGTCGTATTTCACCCGTGGATGTTCGAATGGCTGCAACTCGACTCACTCCATCGCTTCCTGGGAACAACTTGACGATCCTGCCCATGCGCCATTTTGCTGGAGGCAATTGGTCGTCCTTTACAAGAACCAGGGTGTCAAGTTAGAGATTAGAGTTCTGCGAAGACCATTTTGTGCGAGTCTGCAATTCGGAGATGTACTCCTTGCTCCATCGGGACCAAAAATGCTGTTGAAGGCTCTGGATTCGTTGATGCAGAGATAATCGTGATTCCTTGATGTGGGTGACGTTGGGATTTGGCGCAGACATCATCGAGCGTCCAATTAAAAAGTAAGCTGGGGTTAAGGGTGAGTAATCGCTGGGATCGGTCGACATAGGATCAAGAGGACGGGAATTTAGGACAGCCTCAATCTGAATCAGTAAGGTGTTCAACTCATCTAGAGTTAAAAGCGCGTTTCCCGTTACTCTACGTAGATGAACTTTCGTTGACTGGGGTTAATGCTTCCCACATTCCACCAAAATGTGGAGAATGTGGAGGTATAAAATGCCAATCAATTTCTATTTCACTTGCCATTTCTCTGATTTTCTCGCCACTATTTTGCAGAAACTTACCCAACTCTTTGAGTTCTCGATTAGCACCCAAACAGTTGGTACCGTTGTCTGAATACAACTTTGAGGGTTTACCACGGCGCCTTAAAGACATAATGAAATCCTGACTTGATAGGCTAGTCACCGTTTCTAGATGAATCGCTTTAGTGACCAAGCATACAAAAAGACATATGTACACTTTTGTTTTCTGACACGCCCTTTGCGATCCTTAATAATCAACGGGCCGGCGTAGTCAACACCGGTATGCTCAAAAGGAAAGGCAGGTTGAGCTCGAAAAGCCGGTAAGTTACCCATGATAGGACTAATGGTCTTTGGATTCATGATAGGACTAATGGTCTTTGGATTACTTCTGAAACAAACCACGCATTTATGAAAGATTTTTCGAGATAGCCCTCGTCCTGAAGTAATCCAAAACTTATCACGAACGTGTGCCAAAGTCATTTGTGGACCTACATGAAGAAGTTTCACGTGAACGTCTGAAATTATAAGCTTGGCCAGAATATGCTTGCCTGATATTGATATTGGGTGTGTCTTGTCAAAGTCATAGTCGCGAATTATACCATCTCGATCAATAAAGGGAGTTAGTCTTAAAATCTTACTGTGTGGTTTAAGGGGTTTACCTGTGCTAAGAAGTTTTAATTCTTCACTGAATGAATCACACTGAGATTGTTTAACAATAGAAATGAGGCTATTGTAAATTTCTTTGACTGACAAAGCTTCCTTTTGGCGTTTTTCTGGAATCATGCGGCAGTTGTGAATGAATCGTAGAGTGTAAGCGATAACACGTTTCAATCGATTTAGGCTAGAAAATTTATGAAATGGGATTATTTCCGCCTGAGACACAAAGGTACTGACTTCCCTTTTAAGTTCTGGAAGGTCTCCTGTATGAAGCTCCAGGTTTGGCCATGAAGATTCGCTTTCAGAGAGCCACTGAGGCCCATGCCACCACAGTTCACAAGAAGAGAGAATTTCTGGAGAAATCCCACGAGAGGGTAGATCCGCTGGGTTGGAGTGGGTTGGCACATGACGCCACGAATTTTGCTCTGTAATTTCCTGAATTTCAACCACCCGGTTGCACACAAAGGTTTGTAAGCTGATAAGATTCGTAATTATCCACCCAAGAGCGATAGTTGAATCTGTCCAATAAGTACAATTAGAAAGAGAAATATTCATCGCTTTGCAGGCTTGATTTACCAGATTTGACAAGAGAGTTGCCCCACAGAGTTCTAGCCGAGGAAGCGTCAATTGTTTTAACGGAGCGACTTTAGCCTTAGCATATAAAAGATTGACACTCACGATGTTGTCCTCGGTAACAATGCGCAAATATACACAAGCGGCGTAAGCCTTATTTGATGCGTCGCAAAAACCATGAACTTGCAGATGAACGTATTTCGAACAGACATTTCTGGGTATTCTCAAGTTGTTTAGGTTTTCTAACCGATTGCGAAACGAAATCCACCTTTGTTGGAGATCCTGAGACAAGGATTCATCCCAAGCCAAGTGCTCCCGCCATAATTCTTGTAGAATGATTTTTGCAGAGATGATGCACGGGCTCAAAAGACCTAAAGGATCAAAGATTTGAGAGATCTCAGAAAGAATACTACGTTTGGTGACTTTGGTAGACTTGCTGGATGAAATCGAATACAGGAAATCATCAGAATTGAAGTCCCAAACCAAACCTAACGTCTTTGTGTTTTCATGAGAACCCAAATGGACAAATGCTGGATGAAGATCCTCCGGTTTTAGATTTTGAAAAATTTGCGTATTGTTGGATACCCACTTTCGCAGGTTGAAACCATATGAAGAAAGAATGTTTGACAATTAAAGAGCCAAAATTTGCCCTTGTTCCACTGTTGAAACACCCGTGATTAGATTATCGACATAGAAATCGTTTTTTATTAGCTAGAAACTTCGGGTAGACTGTTTTCATAGTTCGACCCAATCTCAAAAAGACAGCGAATTGCTAAATAGGAGGCCGAAGCCGTACCATATGTCACCGTGTTGAGGGTATACACCTTTAAAGATTCATTATTTCCGAAGTGCCACAAGATTTTTTGAAATATTCTTTGGTCAGGATGTATGAAGCATTGCCTGTACATTTTTCTACGTCTGCACATAGTCCATATTCATGTTTTCTAAAACGTAGTAAAATTGAGACTAAGTCTTGTTGAATTGTTGGGCCGACTGCTTGGATGTCATTGAGAGATTTGCCAGTGGTTGTGTTGGCAGATCCATCAAAGACCACTCTTAACTTGGTCGTTAAGCTATCTTGTTTTAGTACGCAATGATGAGGTAAGAAATAAGAAGGTGAGGTTAAGTTTGATGAGTCTTCACACATGTGTCCCAGATCAATGCATTCTTGCATGAATTTGTCATATTGGTCGCAGAGCTGAGGATTTGAATTCAATTTGGATTCCAACTTGTAAAATCGCCTTTCGGCCTGATGATCAGATTCTCCTAGAGATTTAGGAGATTCCTTGAAAGGAATGGTTACTACAAAACGACCATCAGAATCCCTAGTAGTAGTTTCGACAAAGTTGTTTTCGCAAAACCTTTCTTCGTTTGATTTAAGTCGCGTTATAGGAAAATTCTCAATCGCCCAAAAACGTTCCAGCTGGTTTTGAACATCATTTGTTTGAATATGATTCACAGAAAGATTGGCTACCTTTGAACTCAAGGAACCACCTGATACGATCCAACCAAAACGAGTTTTTTGCAATACAGGAAAATTTTCACCGAGACGAATTTGACCTACGCATAGAAGGTCCCAAAAAAGAGAAGCACCTAACAAGATATCAATGTTGCTTGATTGGAAGAAATTAGGGTCAGCCAATTTTACGTTTTGGGGTATGTGAAACTTCTTCATGTCAACTGCGAAGCCAGGTGAGCTAGAAGTGATGTTGTCTATGACAAGACACGATACACTTGTTTTGAAGTTGGAATGACGTGAACTTATTTCGATATTACACTTACAATTTATCTGAGATTTAGTACCTCCTACACCACTAACAGTGACATTTGAATTTTGAGTTTTAACCTTGAGCAGATCACACGCATTTTTTGTTATAAAATGAGATTGAGAACCAGAATCTAAAAGTGCTCTTAACGGATGTCGTTTGCCTGTTGAGTCAGTTACATCGATGAGAACGGTCGGCAAGAAAACTTGGAGTACACCTAATGCACACGCTGTGACAGTTTCATTTGGTTCTGAAGCTGGAATTTGATCAGGTTGAGACGACGTTTGTCTTTCAAAATGCAGAGAGGTGTGATGCCTACCATTGCATTGACGACAGTTTGATTTAGAAAGACATTTAGAGGAAATGTGACCCTTTCATAACAGTTTAAACAAAGTTTTAACTCTTTGACCTTAGCGGCTCTATCATTGGGACTTAAACTTTGATATTCGGAGCACGTTTGAAGAAAATGGGATTGCTTACACAATGTACAAGTATATTCGTTTGTTTTTTGTTGTAAGAACTTGAATTTGGATTTAAATTCGTTTCTAACGCTCTACATTGATTTATTACAAATTGCTTAAGATCGTAAAATTTTGGAAAAGGAGTTTCGACACATTGCATGGCAACACGAAAAATAGAGAAACATGTAGGTTGTAAAGTAAACGATTTTACTTTTGTAAATTCACAAAATGAATCAAGTTTCGAAATTGTATGAGCAGTTTTCCACAAACACGAAAAATTGAATACTGAAATTAGCAAGAAAGTAACCAACGACACTGTAATAGCGAAAAACTGCTGCTAAAAGAGGTACGCGTTTTTACATATTGAAAATGGCGACGCCCGACACACTTAGAAATTCAGACAAGGGCCCGAAAACATTGAATGAATTGGAAAATGGAAACTCACGTTTTAACTTCCGAGTCGAAGGACCATGTTGGGGCTGCGCTGGAGTTTACACCTCAAAAAAACACTGTGTTCCCTATTTCTGCTTTATTTCTGCTGAAACTACAAATTGGCGTGTGTTTTCTACCGGGAAGATGGTGACGAAGTGACCGCTGCTCTCGGGTCAGCCCTTTTTGTTGGTACTGCGCTGTGGCGCGCACTATTTGAAATTATAAACCAGTCAACACCGATATCAATTAAAATTGCAGATGACAAAGTTATTCCAGCTGCTGCAAGGGGCAAAATAGTAATTAAAGCCCTAATTGACGGAAAGAAACACGACAGAATAATCGAGAATGTACTGTACGTACCTGAACTAAGGAGAAGCTTATTTTCTGTAGGAGTGATTCACACATCATGTATCCAAACACAGATGTGAATTTCGTGACCAAGACGGAGGGTTATCTTGCATTGGTTTGCGAAAGAACAACCTCTAGTACATGTCGTTCGAGACTGTCTTACCGAGTTTTGAATGCAATTTAACAACAAGCAACGAACGAACGGATTCAATGAATGGTCTCGTCCTAGATGATACAATAGAGTTTTTCTGTGAAGCGTGCAGTTTTGGTAAAAGAAGATCACATAAAATAAACAAGATACCGACAAAGTTAAAACGGATATGCCGGCAATAAAAATGCATTCTGATATTTGTGGACCGATGTCAACTGTTTCACCGAGTGGATCACGTTACTTTATTCTTTTTAAGGATGATTGTACTAGTTACAGAACAGTATATTTCATGAAACATAAATCGGAAGCTTTCAGCCGCTTCAAGGAATTTAAAGCTTTGATAGAAAATCAGACAGGCCAAAAATTATTAATTTTGAAAAGTGATAATGGTACGGAGTATATAAATGGAAAATTTCAAAATTATCTACAAACAGAGGGAATAATACATGAAAGATTAGCCCCATATACACCTCAGCAAAACGGTAAATCTGAAAGAGAAATGCGAACCATTGTAGAACTTGCTCGTTGTATGTTGTACAATAAAAAGGTTCCGCTCGAATTATGGTCTGAAGCAATAAATACATCAGTTTATATAATCAATCGCACAAACCTGAACCAAACAAGTAACATTACTGCATTTGAAGCATTTTGGGGAAGAAAGCCAAGTGTAAAACACCTGAAAGTTTTTGGATGTAGCGCATACCTACATGGCTATACCAGGCCAGCTCAGAAAAAAATGGGACTCCAAAAGTAAGAAACTCATGTTAGTCGGATACGACTCAAATTCAACCAACTATCGATTATGGGATCCAATCAAAAGAAGAATCCATATATCTTGTGATGTAAATTTTGACGAAGAAAGTTCATTTGTTCAGCAAGAACAAAGTCAAAATTATGAAGATGCGTTTGCAAATATTCGCTTAAGCATTTTTGAAGAAAATGATGGTGAAGTTCATCAAGAAAATCCACAAGAAAATGACCATGAAGTTCGACAAGAAATTCTAGAAGCAAATGACGGTGAAATTCATCAAGAAGTTCAAGAACTCCATCGAATGGAGCTTCGTGACAGAAATAACATTCGTCGACCCGATTATTATGGAGAAGCCATATACTACGCGTCTTTAAGTACTCCAGAATCATACGTCATAGCTATGAATAGTGAAGAAAAAGAAAAATGGCAGCTTGCTATGCAACAAGAAGTAGAAGCTCTCAAGAAGAATGAAACTTGGACCTTAACCAAGTTGCCAAAAGAAGCAAAAGTTATTAACAACAAGTGGGTGTATCGCGTAAAAACGGACTCTAAAGGTGACGTAATTCGATATAAAGCGCGACTAGTTGCGAAAGGATTTACACAGAAAAAAGGCATCGATTTTGAAGAGACATTTTCGCCCGTGGTGCGGTATGACTCAATTCGTGTGTTACTCGCGCTCGCGGCAGAAAAAGACATTTCGATGTGAAAACCGCGTTTTTGCATGGCGATTTAAAAGAGACAATTTACATGAAACAACCTCCTGGATTTGAAGATCAAGAACGACCGGATTTTGTTTGCAAATTGAAGAAAAGTCTATATGGCTTGAAACAAGCCTCTCGTTGTTGGAATGAAAAATTCGTGGGTTTCTTAAAGACTTACAATTTTAAACATTGTCTAAGTGACCAATGTGTGTTCGTTGGAATGTTCAAAGGGGAAACTGTTTACTTACCACTTTATGTTGATAATGGTTTAGTTATGTTATCGTCAGAAGAAGCAATTATCGATTTGATTGTGAATTTAGAAGACAATTTTGACATTACAGTTGCTGGTGATGCTGAGCAATTTGTTGGACTTGATATTGTGCGTGATAGCGAAAAGGAAATTATTAAAATCAACTAGCAGACATTTTGACCAAACCGTTGAGTAAGAATTTGTTTCATAATATAATAGATTTGTTGGGCATTAAGTTGTTATATAGAATAAGAGGGAATATTAGAAATATTGTATTTTTATAACATTTATGTTTTTGCTTGGCTTATATGTTATTATGTATCTACTTTGCGCTTGTGCTGATGAGTAGCTCTCGAGTTAGTCTTGATCAGCGCAGCGCGGTAAAGTGCACGCGTTTTGCTTTTGCCTGTTTTTATTATTGCATAATAAACCGTTGTTCTTCTTTATTCCTACGAACGTGTCTTTATTCCACAAACACCTTCAACAGTTGTTGACCACCTCCATCACGTGGAGGTGTTTATTTAGCCTGCAGTGATCGGTCCAGATGCCCACCAAAAGGCGGAGTGTGTCCCTTGACAAACGCAGACAAGACTTGGCTCTTTTAAAGCAAGGATTTTTGATAAAAATCTTGCTTTGTCTGCAGCCTGTTGTCGTTTCCCATCTAGCATCTAGTGTCTAGAATGGGTGTCAGTTTTGATCAGGTTTGAGAGGTAGCGGTTTGCCGGTCCGATGGGCGGTTCGGTTCCATCCAGTGTTCCCGTTGCACCCTGTCGAGCCAGTTCGTCGGCCCTCTCATTCGCCTCATTACCGTTATGTCCTCAAACCTAACTCAAAGAGGTAATCCTGCCACTCGCCAGAGCCCGCAGAGCTGCTCGACTGTCGCTGCAGAAGGATAGCACGGGCTTTATGGAGTAAAGCAGCTAAGTGGGACACAACAAGCTTAACCCAAGTAGCACATTACATTGGCTAAAGCTTGTTTTTATATTGGCCCATTATCGATTCATTTCCATTGGCATTTCGACGTATCACCGATATTGGTACAATATTTGTTTTTACAATATTGTAAACCAACATTGTGCCAATATAAAAATACTTCCTTTAGCCATTGATGAAATTGTCTATATTGGCCCTATATCTTCTTTTACAATATTGTAATACAGTATGGGTCCAATACGTTTTTCTTGTCGCTTTTGGTATATTGTTTTTTACGAAATTCAGCCAATATTGTATTATGCCAACATTGTTCTTCAGGTGTGGCTCATTTTCTTCAAATTTTGTGTTTTTAGTCTTTTGCAATTTTCATTGCAGTATTCGATGATTTATACTGATAAAATTTCATGACATTGTGCAAAGTTTCTTTAAAGGGATGTTTCTTTTTAAATAAAAAATGACTTATAATTAATTCAGATATACATCAAAATTATTAATGAGAATTTTAATATACATAATAAGAAAACTTTCCTTTCGAATTAACTTCCCTAGTAGCCAAGTTTATTTATGTCATATATTACTAATATTTAGAAAATATTGAATCTTTTTTGAATATTTGTTATATTCAAAGAATGTGAAAGCATTACTTATATTTTATTGTAGATATTTGCTCACTATTTTTTTCTATGCTGGAAACAATATCTTGCGTTGTATAATGAATGACCCTTTTTCCACGCTATAAGCGCCGAAACATTGCCCCCGGGTCAAAAAGCCGCGCATCTCTGTCATTTTTAGTGGTACGTAATTTACGGTACGAACCGAATTAACAGATTCGACAGATTTCTTCAATTCAACAAATGTCTGAAGTGCGAGAAAATGCTTCATCGAGAATCGGTTGTTGTGTTGTTGGCTGTCCTAATAAATACTATAATAAAATATAACCGTCTGTAAAATTTTACACCGTTCCGAACAAATCGTATGAGAACGAAGGACATCAGATTTGGATAAAATTTGCATTTAGATTTTGTGCAAACTTCTAATATATCCCAATCAGAGATCAGCCTTTTATAGTTTGTTGCACAGCCATTTTTTTTTATTAATGATACTTAAGAATTTAGACAAATTTAATGTTGCAAATATGGCGTTTATTTGTTTTACCACTAAAAATGCCAGAAAAGCCGTTGAAGGCACTGTAAAACACGCGGAATTTAAAATGTGCACACCGCCTGTAGTTTAACATTATAGTGAATACTGATTAGGGTAGTTTTAGGATTTACATATTTGTAACTGTTTATAATAAACATACCTTCGACATCCGAGAAAGCCGGTCAGTTT
Organism: Diaperis boleti; assembly: GCA_963583935.1. Classification (NCBI taxonomy): domain Eukaryota; kingdom Metazoa; phylum Arthropoda; class Insecta; order Coleoptera; family Tenebrionidae; genus Diaperis; species Diaperis boleti. Next base: position 31,173,573 of record OY757245.1, on the reverse strand, counting down.
CTTGTGACCTTGTAGCTTTTTTCGAGTACCTGCACAAGCTCTTGTCAGTCTTTTACGGTCCTTGAAGTGATAAACAAGTTTGTTGTCACACCTCTCAGTCCGTTGTCCGGGAGTGTGCAGAAAGTACGGTAATAGTAGTTATTGATTTTATTTTTTGTACTATTGATCTTTTTACTTTTAGCTATATTTTCTACTTACTGAGTAGAGAGAATACTCACAAAACCATTTATATAATTATGGTTAAATCGGAAATTCCCCATGAGGCCGTTCTATATTCCGGACAAAGTCGAACAAAATTTTTCTCGTATGAAATTATATGAAGTGGTTATGGGTAAGAGAATATCCTTTATTATATTGTATATGGTTTAATATGGTTTGAATTGATTTAGAGGCGACAAGAAAACGTGAAAAGAATGCCACCAATGAGGAAATGAAAAAAATCATAAGATTGTACATAATTAATTATTCATAATATGAATCTGTTTATTTATTAATTTTATTTACTATTAACTTTTGTCTTTAACTTTATCTATGGATTAATTCCTCTTATTTTTTGAGAAAATGGTGTTTGAAAGAGAATTTGTAAACTTTAAGTTTATCAGTTGCATGGAATTAACATAAAAGACTAATAAGTAAAATCTAGTAGTTCTTGCCGTATATATAATATTATTTATTGATACTTCAAATAAGTTACGTTCCGTTACGTTAAATTTTATTTTTTAGTAGCTTGACTAACAATGAGTTTTAAATAACCGTTGGGGATCGCGACGGTGGAAGAACTAAGATAGTCCCAGGCTTGTATTTATTTATTATTATCAAACATTAACTAAACTTTTTTTACAGAAAATAAATCACTGAATAATGAAGCAATATACATGAGTATGTACACACGAGTATGTAATATAAAATTTTTATTAATTATATGTTTACAATAAATTACGATCTTATTCTTATTTCTTGTTTAATTTTAAGTTTAAAGGTTTCATCTTCAATGGATCAATGTCAAGATTGGTTTTAGATAATATTGCCCTTGATTATATTATACCTTTTAGTATTTTTTTAGCGACAAGTTCGGACACTAGTCTATTGTAAAATATTTTAAATTGGTAGTAAATTAGAATTATGAACAATAATTATAGTAATACATATATACAGTTGTATCACGATGATGAGCTAAATATACATTACATTTTCATTCAGTTTGCATCGGATTAGATTATTGTACAAATATTGAATTATTGAATCAACATTAGCATACGTTGTTGGAAAAAGATTGCTATATTATGTTGTTGGACTATGGTTGGTATACGTTCTTGGACCATGATTGATATACGTTGTTGGGCCATGATTGGTAAACGTCATTGGACCATGATTCATATACGTTGTTGGGCCATGATTGGTATACGTCATTGGGCCATGATTGAAATACGTTGTAGGACCAATATTGCGAAATGTCCACATTATATAATGGCCCAATGTAGAGAAACAAGTTATATATTGGGCCAATATATCCTCGAGAATGGCCCAATATTGGGTCAATATTGTTGTGCTGCCTGGGAAGCTTCAGTTCGGCGGTGTAAAAACCGCACCCTTTAAGTTGGTTAGTTTCGGTTGCACCTCGATGAAACAATTCAAGCACCAAAAACAAATTCCAATTGCGAAATTGATGTTGAAATTTAATTAATCACAGCAAATTAATATCCTAGCATTTAGAGAAAGCGACCAGAAAACCATGATTTCAGCGTACAAAAACAAAGCAAGTCAGGATTATCAAAGATTCCAGAACAGAACAATTTCATAAATAACCTAACACACAGGGTGGAGCTGGACCGACGTCCGGTGTGACGACTACGTCGCAAGGAGGAGTGACGACTGGCTCCGGTGGAACCAACCCGGCGATAGTCCCAACGAAAACAGGCCATACAGGGGAGACGGATCAACCGGTGTTTACTGAGAAAGTCCTCAAACGACTGGAGCTCCAGAAAAAATGGGCAAATGTACCAGGATGGATCCTCTTTTATGAGGCCGCACGGGTGCAACCTTTGGGAAAACTCCTGGTTTTTGGACTGGTTTTCTGGAGAAAGGAACATCCTGGCAACCAAAGGCGATAGAGTCGACTATATGCTAGGACGACTCACGCTGAATATTGTTAGGACTCAAGAGGAGGCCCACCAGGCGCAACAGGCCCCAACGCCGGCGGTGGAAACAGCACCGACTGCGAGGGAGGTAAGCACTGCTGATGAATCCTCTAGGGTCCTAAAACGTAGGGAGGAGACGATAACCATAAATATGGACGCCCAGGGCATGTCACGTGAACTCAGCGATCTGACAGATAGTGTGGATCCAGCCTAATGGGCAAAGGAACCACACTAATCGGGAGGCGGCTGTTACCTGCTACCTGGTACAAAAATGATGTAAGGATGCCCCGGCTGTGAATCCTCTCCACGAACAGAACGGCGTCAAGCTGAAACTCTTGCAGGATGTGAACTACCTTGGCGTTATGCTGGATCATAAGCAGTCCTGGAAAAAGCATCTGGAGAGCAATCTGGACGGTATGTAACGCTGTGACGGGTACTATGAGAACCACCCCGTCCGCAGTTCTGGAGGCTATCCTGTGTCTGCCTCCCATCGATCTCTTCGTGGAGGGCATGGCACTTACCCCTTTTGGGTGCGGGGTCGGACCGTATCTGTCCTCAATATACTTTCGACAAACCCTGTGCAGTACATACATACGGATACAGCAAAATATCCGAAGGTTGACATTTCAATCTTCACGGATGGATCAAAAACAAAGGAATGTGCCAATATCTTCCAGACGGCAATCGCGGTCATTCTACGGGGTGCCACTGGGCGCATTGTCAGTAATAAAACAATGTGCTTTTTCAGTGACAGCCGAGCAGCTCTGCGAACTCTGGCCAGTGGCAATTACCTCTCAAGTGGTATATGACTGCCATCTGGCACTGTCGCTGAGCTAAGGTGGGTTGGAGGGCATAACGGTAATGAGGGGAATGAGAGGGCCGACGAGCTGGCTCGACAGGGTGTGACGGGAACACCGGATCGTACCAAACCGCCCATCCGACCGGCCAACCGCTACCTCTCAAACCTGATGAAAACTGAGACCCATTTATCAAAAATCTTTGCTTTAAAAAGGCCAAGTCTTGTCTGCAGTTGTCAAGGAACAGACTCCACCTTTTGGTGGGCATCTAAACCGAACGGCAGACTAAAAAACACCTCCACGTTAAGGGGATGATAAACGACCCAACGTGCAGGGGAGGGGGTGTTTAGAGGAGGACGAGACTATCAAACATATCCTACGGGAAGGTCCGGCTCTCGACCAGAAAGTCCATACTGGGGAGACATGGCTCAGCTGGGCCAATTAGAAGTGTACCTAACCTGGAACCATCCTTACTTTTTTCGATGATGTTGGATGGCTGGATGAGACACAGTAATGAGGGACACGTGAGGGTGACACAATAATTGGCCCGCGGTGTGGTCTAAGTGTCAGTGAGTGGAGTCAATTCTCTCACACCCCTCAACACCTAAAATAATCTAATCTATCCTACTAGTACATTTTTTAACGGTATATTTAAATAAGGAGGGAAAAAATAGAGTGCAATTACTTACCCATATAGCACACGATATCCTAGGGATATCCAGTATATAGTCAGTCAATCGATGGATCGCCCGTCCATGCCACGGACGTCCGTGGGATATCCAGCATAGTATATCCAGACGATATACCGTACAAGATGTCCCAAGAATATCCAATGTAGAGATTGATGGTAAGTCCAAGCAGTGGACGTCCGTAGGATATCCAATGTAATATATCCAAACGATATACTAGATAAGATGTTTTGAGGATATCCAACATACAGATAGATGGTCCGTCCAAGCAATAGATATCCTTGGGTTATCCAATATAGTATATCCAAACAATGTACTATACAAGATGTCCTGAGTTAATATAACAATAAAATATAACAAAAAAAAAACATATTCTATTTTCTTTATATAATATATATACTATTAATTTACAATGTAAAACACTACATATTTTATGCACAAAAATGTATCAAAATAAGCCCCAATTCATGCACACAATTCTAGTAAAGTATGCACCATATTTTTAATGTTTGAAACAAGAAATAAACGTATCAATGTATTGCAGGTACAGTAAATATTAATAACATTACCTCTTTCTCTAAATTAATACTGGTTCAATAAATCGAATTGTACTTGCAGATGATGTACAGCTTTGGACACATAAATCTCGTACAAAACAAATTATAACATAACATTAATTTAATTAATACTATAATATTAATGCTTTTTAATTATTACAAATTTCATCTAAATAAAATTTGATCGTATGATTTACGCAAATTCATGTTTTTTTTTGTCAAAGTTTGTTCTACAACAGACATTATTGGAAAGATTTGTTGTGATATCAAAATGAGGTTGTACGAGATTTACGTGGCCAAAACTGTACATACATAAGTGTTAAGTACATTATTTTGATTCCTTTATTAGATATTATGACATTTGTTGTACATTAAACAAAGTAAGTAGAAACCTTATTTGATTTTTAATTTATTAATTTCGATTCATACCGCCTTTATCAACCCCTATCAAGTTATTAATAGGTGCCTACGTGAAATCATTCTAATTCCGCGCCAAATGAGTTCTCTTGATGCTAGAAAATTCGAGAGGTTCGACAGGTAGTGTCACGGTCTTTGCAACCATCTGGCACTTATATTGCTGCCCGGTTTGGAGACCCTCATATAAGATCGTTTCTACCCCTGAATTTGTTTTGGTTGTAAATACTTACTACATAAAAACAAAGCTTTATACTATACGTCTCTAAATTCTCTCAGGAACAATAACTAATATTAGTATAATCATAATATGTATCTGTATGAGGCAGTTATTCTTATAAATATGTAGTTTTATAATCAATAGTATTACTTAGTGTAATTATGTAGATAGATTGGTATAATTTCAGTTCCATAGATATAAGGCAAATTTCACTGATTTGATAAATCAGTCATATGGGTTGATAGCGAGATTGATAGTTTTCACAAGATTCTTACAATTTCATTGTAGGTCCACCCCACATCTGGAAGCAATTTTCTTTGTTGAGCTTATAACGACATAGTCTGCCACTAAAAACTTGTTCGAACCCAAAAACGTTTGAAATTTTGTCGGTCTTAACCATGGAAGAAAGAGATAGTGGAGAAAGCGCGTTATCTGTTATCTCTTTCGTCCATGGTCTCAACCAATGGCAAGTTTACATAATGCGACGGAAACATTTTTGGTTTTATTTTTCAATCACTTTGAAGCTGAGCTTCGATTTGAAGAACACGTATCTACTGCGCTCTCGAATTATTGATTATTTAGTCAGATTATTATCTTCAGTTTGTTGGTGATTGTTATTAAAGTGTTAAATTTTTATCTACCATCAACCTACATATTGAAAAAGTATTTGGTAATATTATTATACTTAAGTATAATTTATGGTTAAACTGTAGGTTTGATACAGAAATCCTACCTTTATTAACTAATTTTAAATTTTAGATACATGAAGTGGCAAAATTTGGGGGAAACACTCCATACGAAGTGGTGAAAAGGGCTCTTCCTCGCTTTATCGGCGACGAAATTTTAAAGGAGTATAACTGGCTGGGAAAAAAAAGTGCCGCAGTTTTATTAAGTAAATTAACTCAAATTAATTTTAATTTATAGTGAAAAAAATATATTTTTATATTGTTCTAGATGTTTTCGATAGGAATCTGAAACTAACAGAAAAAGATGCTGAGAAACCGATTCAGCAATATTTGAAGGGGGCGAAAGAACGTTTCGACCGGAGACATCAATAATAATTATAGTATTTTAATTTAAAATTTATTTTTTTAATAATAATTGTAATATGTATTGTAATTATTTTAGGGTTTACTATGTATTATTAATTTTATTTTTATTAATTTGTATTTTTGTATTTTTGTATTATTTGTTATTATTGTATTTAATATTTATTTTATTATAATAATTTTTTTTATTTTTTTCTATTATTTTGTATTATTATTACTGTATTTAATATTTACATTATATATTTTTTAATTTTTTTTTTCATTTTATTTAATTTCATTCAGACCTAATTAATAAATCGGCTCTTAAATATTATAGATAAACATGAAAAAAAAAATATATCAATTAATATTAATTAGTATTAATTAATTAATACATGCAAATATAAAGCATAGATTACCGATATACGTAATGGATATCGTACGGATATACGTGATGGATATCCTACGGATAACCTAGAATAGATGTCCCAAGGATATGTTGTGATAGATATTCCAAGGATATCAGTTATCAGATGTCCTAGGGATATCCTGAATTGGACATCGTGAGGATCTCCACTTTAGTCCCATTTTACCATCCCACGGATGTCCCTAGGATATCAGTTTACTTTCCGTAGGACATCCACCGGATATTCTAAAGCTAAACTGGGATATCCTCAGGACATCCAGCGGATATTCTGGTGCTGTGTGGGTACTTACTTATTATGACGCCTGTTAGTTCTGATATTCGCGAATTTGGGTTAGTTCTTTTACGTTGTTAACTGGCAAAGAGATAAGATTAAAATTTTATCTTGCAGTAGCTTGAGTTATAAATAAATCATGTATTTACTAGATAAGTAAATGTCCTTTCCTGAAAACGCATTGTTTGTTTACATTGAAAATAACAAGAGTAGATACTGAATGTGTTGTGTACTCCACAAGAAAGGAAAAATTTATAAATGGAAGAGATTTGATGGCATAAACAATAAATATGAAATGTGCATGAGATGATTCTACCCAAACAATTTTTTTTATCAAAATTGTACTCTGTTTGTAGATGTAAGATTCCATGATTGTTTGAATAAGAAAATGGTGGCTTTGCCGGGATTCCTGTAGAAACTATCTTTTTATCAAATTTTATGTCGGGATTTTTATTAAATTTGATAAATAAATTTTAAAATGGTGGATGCGCCGGGTTACTTAGGTTATCTCTTATCCATTTGTCGTTTTATTATGCTAATAATGTGAACAATACAAATTTTATGTGTTTTATGTTGTTAACAGCTTCTCAATCAGAAATCATCGCCTGGAATAAAAAAACTGAGTATTGTTTTTTTTTTGATGCACTGAAATATTTATTGGCCCATTAACTGAATACATACTAAAATTTCATGAAACTATCAATAGCTATGGCACTAAAAAATGCTCACATTCATATTTAAACAACGTCCCTTTTATCAGTTTTTATTTATTCCGTCCCCCCCATATCCACACAAAGTTCGCAAAACTAATAAATATCGCCCGCTGATCAAAGACCGAACTATGATTTATTCATGCAAACACGCAGTATTTTCTCTTAAACTTTCCATCTTTACTTCCTCCTTCTCAAAAGCTTATAACTCTTCCACGAACTTCGCTTAGAACTTCAAAAAAGATAGAACAACATTGTTAGGGGAATCAAACGTAATTTGCGAAATGGTCCAAAGAAGCGTCTTATTCAGATTCGTCTCAGCGGAAAATAAGTTGCCGGGTAAATTTATTCTTTTTGTGCAGGTGTGTCAGATCGTCGTCTCGGACCTGTTTCGTTTGAAATATTGCAGGGAATAAATCTGAGTTACAATTTTGTAATTAGAAGAGTTTTTTAAAAGTTGGTTACAAGGTGTTGGGGGAGTTTGGTGGGGAATGATTTATTTTCAACAATTCTTTAATTTATAAACAAGAAGAATGTTCTTAAATCCAAGTGGAGTAAATTTAAATTAAAATTTAAATATATCTATATCTACCCCTCTTGTTAAATTCATCAATTGTATCATTAATCTCTTGTTAAATTAGGGCTGATGATGGCAGAAGTATTCTGCCGAAACATGTACCATTAGTAATCTTACAGTTATTAAAGTTTGTGGAGTTCGACATAGATATATTTAAATTTTAATTCTTTAATTTATTTCTATTTCTTCTTCTTTCTAATTATAATCACTGGATAATAACAGTTTGTACTCTCAATTTATTTCGTCTTGACATTTTAATACGTAAAGCACGATCTACAAATGCAAATGAGAAAGTCATAATTGGTACGAAGCCAATAAACTGCAAATTTCTACGTAAAGCCTGTCCTTAGCGTTATGAGTTTTTCAGTTTCTTTGCGATGAAATTTTAATAACAGACGTCGTTCCCCATCTGATGAGTAAATTCCATAAAATTCTCGTTAAGGGAAAATTCCTACTCCAGGCATTTAAGCGGCGTGCAATTTCAATCCATCAATTTATTCTTCTCGTCGAAGAAATAACGAAGTTGAGAAGTTTGAATACAGTTGCAACCGATCCGAATTGAAGTAATGGTAGCTCGTTATCGGTTGTCTGGCGGCAACGATGAGGCAATAAGTTATGAAGGAGTATACGTTACAAGAAAGTGGCAATTTACATGCCATCTGTCTCTTGTTACCACCAGAAAAGTGTAAGTAGTCATATAATAACTAATAGGTACGTTGTTTCAGGCGAGATATTTGAATACATTATGGAAAAATCCAATAAGCAGTTTCGTAGGTACCCCAACTTCTTAATTTACAATTATTTAAGAAACCAGAAAACTGAACAGCGCTGGCAGATTGCGCATTCGTACAAAGCGGAATCTCTTGAAGTTTCAAAGAAACTCGCTTTAATTTACTTCCTCGAAACCTGAATGCGGCTTTCCGGACTCCCAACTTGTACCGTAAAAGAGTGCAGGGAACTTATGCGGCCAGCAGCTCATTCCTGTGGAATTTCACACAGCTTGTACCGTCTAGAAAGTGTGGAAAGCAACAAAGACACGATCAACCATGTAAATAATGAATAAAACTTTCAGACGTCCGTCTGGAGAAACTCTTTTTTTTTTTTTCGAAAAGAACAGTGTTTATCAACTTATTACGGTGCCTTAAGTGGAGCACTGTAAAAACAAAGGCATTGCATTTTGTGATAGGAGCAATGAAAGTTGATTAAATTTTCTCGAGATATAAAGAGGTTTATGCGGAAATATGTCCTAGATTTTCGAGTGGTTGTTTGCAAATTAGGAGACTGCAAATTGTTCCTTGGTTTGTGGGGTTTTCCGAAGTAATGAGCATGTTGCTGTAGTTTATATCGACGCTAAAACCTTCGGACGGGCACGTACTGGACTGGTAGGCATCAAGTAAAGCTGTTGTCTTAATATGGACCGTTGAATACTTCAATATGAAGCACTACAATAAATATACGTCCACTCTATGATTTTGTTCGGATTAAGAACCATCCTCAACGTTCTCAAAATTTAAAGTCTTAACAGTTTGGGTTTGAATCCAAAATTGAATAGCTGAATGCGCATTCAGAATGGGTATATAAAAGATCGTTCTGCTGAAATGAATTATCACAGTTTTTGTTAACCACATCAATAGACAAAATTGTGCGGCTGTATAAAACGATAAAAAAGCCACTAATTGAAATAAATGAAGGAGAAAAAATTAGCTCAGTCATCAATCATACAGCGGGATAACAGTTAATGAAGGAAAATCGAACGTGGAAGCATAGAATTTGTAAAATATTTGGCTGCTGTAATATTTTAGCTATAATTTCAATTCTATTGAATTACAGCATAATGAGATTTCACATTACTAAGTGTATTCAATTTTATATGTAATTGTAATAATGCTTTACTTTGAAGTGTGACCTCCGTTTCCCTCTATACTTCAGAAAAACTTCCTTACAAACCACTTCTAGAACATTTAATTGAACCCCATTTCGAAATTAAATTCTAGACAATTTAAGAAGTTAAATCCGGATCAAACCGCTTTAATTTTGATGTACACCGCGACCCACCATTTGTCTCCGTCTGCTACTGTGAAATAGGCCCAGTAAACGTGCATGTGGTTGTTTTAACGTGGAAAAGCCGTGTATGTGGTTGATAACATGTTTATGGTTGAAAATATCACGTTATATTTTGGTAATACCTTCAACGTTATTTCAACGTATTTTACATAACGTAAATTCAACGTTGATTTACAATAAAATATTGACTACGCATCTACAAATTACGACAATTCAACGTAAAAAAATTACGTTATTTTTAAATATTTTATATGACGCAATAAAGACGTTTAATCAATATTGTTAATCAACGAAAGGTACATAATGTTGATAAAATATGAGATATTTTCGATGTGCAGTTCTGACGTTTGTTTCTCGTGAAATTTTTACATTAAATACAAGTGTTTTTCTAGTGTCATATAGGCGTGTTTGTCGTCGTTTATTTTTCGTGAAGTTCTTACATTAAGTACACGTATTTTTCTAATAATCAAATAAAAAATAAAAATACCTAAGGAGTGAAAGAGTTCCAGCAGAGTATAAAAAATCATCATCATGGTGTAGCCCTATAGGTTTTTGGGTTTAAAAGGAGGTTTTTCAATTTACTTCCCTTATTTTTTTTATTATTGTGTTAAATCCCTTTAATCAACCTGACAGACGTGTTTATTATAAAAAAGAGTTACACCACGTAGACAATTCAGACGATCCTAGAACACAAACGAATCTTGATGAATTCCCAGTCGAATATCATTCCAACGAAATTCCAGAATTCCCAATTTATGAAGAACCCCCAGCGAAATTTGTACCGTACGAATTTACCGATGACCAATCAGACCACGAAAATTTTCCAACACAGGCCTCACGATCCCCGAACACTTGATTAACGATTTTTACATTCACCAATCCATAAAATTCCATACATCCCTTCCATATATTGAAATAAAAAATCCACCCATAAAATTATTGATTGATACAGGTTGTCAGTTTTCCGCTATGAGACCGTTTATTGCAGAAAAATACTTCCCACAATCTATATACTGTTCACCAATGGAAATTATAACACCATGTGGCAAAACAACCATAAAAAATGGTGCAGACATACTTGCATTCCCGGAATTCGCAAGTAACAAGATCGTTACATTTGCCCTTTACGACTTTTCCAATTATTACGATGGAATTATAGGCATAGGAGAATTAATACAATTCGGTTATACTATCGACCTCATTAACGCCTGTTTAATACGCGAAGATAACATCATACCAATTCATTTTCGAGACCCCACAGACAGAACATTTATATTTTCAGTTGAAGCAAAACAAATTAAAAGAATGAAATTCCCCGTAAATATCTTAAATGGTGAAATTATTGTCCCCTCTCGAAAAAACAATGGTTTTTACATCCCAGAAACATTAACCATAGCGAAAAATGGCTTTGCTGAACTAGAAGTCCAAAATTTAACGAATACGTATCAGTTGATAACGACCGGACCCCTAAAAGTAAAATGGTTCAACTCCGAACTCTTCCAAATATTTTCAGTCGAATATATTTATGACAAGACCAATCAAAAAATTACAAAATCTAAACCAATAGACCATTTGATCAGAACTTCCCATATGAACTCCGAAGAAAAAACTTCCATTATCCGACTATGCAATAAATATGCTGACATCTTCCATTCCGACAATGACAAACTGACTTTTACGAATCACGTAAAACACCAGATAAAAACTGTAGATGAAATTCCTGTACATACAAAGACATACCGTTATCCTTATGTCCACAAACAAGAAGTCTCTCGACAAATTAACAAAATGCTTGACGACGATATTATCAGACCGAGCCAATCTTCCTGGTCATCTCCCATTTGGATAGTTTAAAAAAAAAACGACGCTTCCGGTAAAACTAAATGGAGAATTGTCGTAGACTATCGAAAAGTCAACGAGAAGACGATAACTGACCGATATCCTCTTCCCAACATAACTAACATTCTTGACAAACTTGGACGCTGTAACTACTTTCACCAGATAGAAATGCACCCAGACTCTATCCAAAAAACTGCATTCAGTGTAGAAAATGGACACTACAAGTATACGCGCATGCCTTTTGGACTTAAAAATGCCCCTAGTACTTTTCAAAGAGTTATGGACAACGTTTTGAAGGATTTAAATAATAAAATTTGTTTAGTCTACATGGACGACATCATAATTTTCTCGTCATCCTTTCAGGAACACATTTCAAACTTAAAGCTAGTTTTTGATCGACTCCAACAACACCGCTTAAAAATACAACTCGATAAATCTGAATTTTTACGAAAAGATGTAGAATTTCTTGGACACATAATAACACCAAACGGAATTAAACCAAACCGGAAAAAAATTGAAGCCATTACTAAATTCTTCATTCCAAAAACCTCTAAGGAAATAAAATCATTTTTAGGCCTTGTAGGATACTATAGACGTTTCATAAAAATTTTTGCTAAAATAACGAAACCCCCAACAGCCTCACTGAAAAAAGAAACCAAAATCGTCCACACTCCAGAATTTATCGAATGTTTTGAAAATGTAAACAATTACTTCTGAATGACCCAATTTTGAAATACCCAGATTTTGAAAAACCTTTTATTTGTTATTGGAGCCGTCCTTAGCCAAGGTACTATAGGAAATGACCGTCCAGTTGCTTATGCATCTAGAACCCTAAACCTAGCAGAGATCAACTATAGCACTATCGAAAAAGAACTCCTTGCTATCGTTTGGGCCGTTAATTATTTTAGACCTTATCTTTTTGGTGTAAAATTCACTATAGTTACAGACCACAAACCCTTGCAATGGCTATTTAGTTTAAAAGAACCCCAATCGCGATTAGTTCGATGGCGCCTAAAGCTCCAAGAATATGACTATGTCATTCAATACAAAAAAGGCAAAACAAACACCAACGCCGATGCCTTATCGCGAGTACAAATACACGCTATTGAAAATGACAAGCAATCAATGATAGTTAATCCCGACCAATACTACCCACAAGAAACAGCTCACCTGAAAACAAAAAACAGAAACAAAATAGACCCTAAATTTCTGTCCGTCCCTGTACGAACAGACAAAGACATGAAAATTCAAACACTCACTAGACAATGCCTTAAATCTACATTTAGACGAAAAAGGAGATTAAAACAACCTTCTCAGTTACAGAACGATGAAGACGACGATCTCTATAATGATTCTATCGACGATCCTTCTCGATAGAACCTTTACAACGAAGATCGAACTGACAATCCTTCTACATTCACTACTTCCATTCCTATTAGGTACAAGCCGTGTCATCCAACACACTCATACATTCATCGATTATGTTGATATTAAAATTCCAACAACAACCCTTGATCAGACGATCACATCCTTCTATTAAATCAATCAATCATTAACAAATTTTACAAAGAGTTCTAGCCCCATTGAAATGACCTATTCACGCGTGTTACTAAATCAACTAAAACAGGTAAACTACATGATTGATCAAATTAAAAGAAAAACCGACAATTTCCTTTCACACAGACGCACTAAAAGAGGACTCCTAAATATAGTTGGTGCAACGCAAAAATTCCTTTTCGGAACACTAGACTCAGAGGACACAGCTCGTTATGACGAAGCGATAACTAAAATTGCGGATGATCAACAGACCCTGGCACAACAAATGCAGTCTCAAGTTTCTATCATCACTAAACTTTCCAATCAATACGACACTGCTATAAAAACGATCGTGAAAAACCAACAGTTAGTTTCCGACCGCGTTAATACATTTCTTAACGACACAAATCGTAGGTTCAACACAGTATATGAATTAGCAAGCATACAGAGTACCATCGAACAATTAACGCTTAACTGTTTAAGTTTAGTTAATTACCTAGATGATTTAGAAACCGCCATTCTTTTTGCCCATTTGGACACCCTTCACTATTCAGTACTCTCACAAAAAGAACTAAAAATGTTAATATTAAAATTAACAGAAATCTATGGCAAAACAAAAATCTTCCAATTACAAAATGATTTTTATTATACGCAGATTGTTTCAACTAAAGTTCACCTTCATAATGATAAAACTATCTTTGCGATTCAAATTCCAATATTACACCCAGAACAATTCCTTCTATATCATTTGTACTCCGTTCCAATCAATAATTTGACAATAATTCCTAATAAACCCTACCTGGTACTCGATTCGAACCTTCATCAATACCAAGAGACTCCATGCCATCAAATCGAAGATTCATTTCTCTGTTCATCCGGACTAATACCGAATACTGAACATTGCAACATTGCTCTCATCCACAATCAACCTACGAACCCTCGCACGTACAACTCAAAACAACCCTCTACGAAGAACTCTCAGAAGAATATCATCTGATCATTCCGACCGAACGCATTTCAATCACCCTTAGCTGCGGACACACCAAATTGATGTACATTTTATCCCCAACAATATGTAAAGTACCCGAAGGTTGCGACCTGAAAAGTGATGCCTTCGAAATAAAACAAGAAAGAAATCCAATAGAAGGAGATCCCCTCATCTTGCCAGCGATAGAAAAACTGTCTCTCGCCAACGCTCCGGACGAAGAAATAAATATATTACACCCTGTCAACCTGGACCAACTCCCAGAAATTCGACAACAAATAGAACACTTGAAGCCAATCACGATAGAGCCTCTTCATTGGACACATCAAGCATCATTTCCAATTGTCCTCATCATCGTCTTAGCAGCCACTACCTATAGCAGTTATCGCCTATTCGCCTGGTGGCGTTCAAAGAAATCAACCCAGTCGACGCCATCACCAACCGAGAAGACTAGGAAGCCAGCCAACCCCGAAACCAAGAGACCAGACTGAGAAACTTCCCCAACCCAGATTCTCCGAACTTGTCATGGGAGGAGTTATGTAATCCATCTCCAAGGCCTCGGTGATAAGAAGCTCCGACACCTGCACTTTCCGCCCACGACTTCCTCATGCTTAGTCGTGCTTTTATTAGATATATAAGTATTCTTTGTAGTCATAATAATTATTATTATTCTGTAATTGCCTGAGTGCACCCGTAGTTGTGTTCGTAAATATATTTTTTTAGAATTCGTTCGACACGATTCTTTAATTCGCTTAAAAAAAAATTGTAGAAAAAATAAGAACCACGTGACAGTAATAGCATGGCAATGCTTGCCATAATTAAATAGTTATAAAAAAGATAATCGATATTGTTATTTCACCCTTTACCAGTATTTAACCAATCCCTCCTTTATAAGTGTTAGTTTAGGCATGTTTAGGTTATTGAACATTTGAAACAAAAACTTTAAATTGCGCGCGCTTCATTGTGATATAAAATGGCGGCGTTGGCCAGACTCTTATTGCATGCCCCTGTCGAATTGCACCCTGTATACGGCGGTTTGGAATCTGCACGCTTCGGTCTGTAAACGGTCGGTGACAGAAGTTACGATGCACCCTGTAGTGTTTGATGTACCCGCCCCCTGTACACGGTGGTTCGATTGTTTGGGTTTCGGTACCCGAGCGGTCGGTGACAAAAGTTTAGATGCCCCCTGTAGAATTTGATGCACCCACCCCCTGTATACGGTGGTTCGGTTATCTCGGAACCCGAGCTCGGTGACAAAAGTTATGAAATACCCTGTAGACGGTGATGCAATTGTTTCGTAACCCGAGCCGGTCGGTGACAAAAGTTACGGTTCACCCGGTAGACTTCGGGGTGCCCGCTCCCTGTATACGGCGATTCGATTATCACAAGTTTCGGAACCCGGGCGGTTGATGACAAAAGACAGCCTGTAGTATACGGTTATTGGCGTTTCCCGGGATTCGTCTTGCTGACTCGCGGGGTGCTTCCGGTCACCAGTAAAAACCGGGACAACTATGACGTAGACTAGTTAACGGAGAGGACTAGGAATAAAGTGGGGTGAATGGTTGGAGCCCCTCACCTTAGTCAGCTTCTTCTTTCTGGGCTGGTCTTCTTTGGAGCGGGTACGATACTTCACTCTCGTTCTAAGGGAGCGCAGCCTCCTTTATAGACCTACTGGCGGGGTGATAATGACGTAGGCTAATGCGCACGACTTGTCGCAATGCGGAGGAGTGAGAGTTTTATCATGTGACAAGGTCGGGGTTGGGGGTGGTCGTAGCTACTCCGGAGTAGGCTCTTTGGAGCGCGCTAGTTTTCCGGTGGCGGTAATGAAAGGATTATCCGGCTGTGACACTGAAAACTATTTTTTCCGGCGAGTTATATGTTTAATTTTAAGGTGCACGATCTTATTTAAATAGATAATAGACGGACCGTTCCGCGGTGAGAATGTCGCTTCGCTGACGGTTCGTTGTCACAGAGCAAGGGATGGTGATTTTTTGCATAGTGTATCATAAATGAATGAGGATGAATGAGAGTAGTAGGTTTTACGGCGCCGGCGGCTCAGATGGTAGCTACGCCCCCCTGTCCCAAAGGGGTCCCGATGGTAGCGCCGTCTCCTGTCCCAAGGGGCCTCCGCTATGGTAACTACGCCCCCGTTCCAAGGAGGCTTCCAAGGGGAAAGCCGATGGTAGCTACGAACCCTTGTCCCAAGCATACACTTTTTTGTAGTTATGCCATAATTAACTCATTAACTCCAAAAGTCAAAATTTGCATCTTGCGTGATTGTTCTACCGGAGAAGCGAAAGGAAGACAAGGGTGCGAGATTCTATTTCGGGGTCCGGTTAGAGGGTCAGCGCTAAAAACACTTTCTATCGAATCTTCCTACATTTTAGATAAATGCTTTTTAGATCTTGAAAAGCCGTTGGGTTAAAGTTTTTAGTAATTTATTCATAAATACCGACCCTAATAATTGTTGTTAAGTACCATGAAGCTAGAATTATATTTCGTATTGCCGTTCTCGAATTAGAATGACAACTTGTAGTCGCAGTTTCTTGCGCTCCACCACGAATGTTTAAAATAAATAAAATCCACTTATGGCCTGCACCCAACACGCTGGCCTCAGCTCTCGTCTTGCACGTATTATATTCTCATTGCAAATTTTTCATGCTTCACCACGGACGTATTTTAAGTGCTCCGAAAATGGACAAAGTGAAAGTTCCCAGGGCTAACCCTTCCAACCGAAAAGCAAAATTCAAGCGGTTTTTAAAAGAAATCCCGGAAAGCTCAAGTAAGTACCCACTGAATCTATCTATTCCGTCGTCACTGCCCTGCGACCCAATGGCGGTGCGACAACATTCCTCCTTGTGAGTTACTTGAACATGAACATAATTGTTTACCTTTCGGACTTTGCATCGCGCCCTTATTTTTACAAAGATTCAGACCCCTTGTCGGTCACTTGAGAACCCAGGGTGTCACCTGAGTCGCCTATTTAGACGACATTTTAATCATTAGTCCAAATCACTATAAAACATTCGAAAATGGTTATTGACGCATTAAACTTTTGGGATTATATTACATTTGAGAAAAGTGCTTTACAACCATCGCAGGCTTGGTTTTGGGTTTATCTTCGATTCGATCTAATTATTGCAAAACAGAAAAAACGTTGTGTTAAAAGATACTATATAACATGTGACGTATTTTTTTTTACGTAGCGTGCTCCGGTGCTCTTTTTTTTTTTTGGAGAGCGGGTTCTGTTAATTACCTTGTTGAAATTTGTTGAGAGAAGTGGGAAGACTGGGCGCCACCACAGTTTTTAAAAAACTGGGGCACCAACTGTGGAAGTGCCCTCAGTCAACATAAAGTTTACAACAAAAAAATGGTTTAATTAAAAGAAAAATACAAAATATTAAAAAATTAAAGTTAATGTGATAATTAAATTAAATATGATTTATATTGAAAATAAATTGAAAAAAAAATAAACAAATAAATTTGACACTTAATGTCAAAAAAAAAGAAATGAAAATAGCGCTATTTTTTACAACTTAAACCTTATTTATATAAAAATAATGATGCTTAAAAACAAAATCCTTAATAATTATACGGTATATTAAACAACGACGAAGTGAAATTTTTAAATGTAAAAAAAAAATATAAGAAACGACGAATAGGTACTGTAAAAAGACTTATCTGACGGAGGTTCGAGAACGACGACTTCTAAGATGACTTGAGAGACCTGGCAGGAACTAAAGATGACGAAGGGCTCATGGAGTCACAGATACGCCGAACACGTAGGGCTCTTTCGTCTGGGCCAAAGATGCTACTGGTGACGTCACGAAACGTGTAGTCGACGGTACTGGCGGCGGTTTTTCGCTCCGGGAGCCTTAATCCCTAACGATTGCGGTTAGTTAAGCAAAAGGCGTTACGAAAACTAATAATTACCTTTGATCACAAAGGGATTTCCTAAAGAACGCTGCGACTAAATCGGATACGGCGTGGCCGACGAAAAATCACAGGATGGCGAAAAAATAAACGGTAAAACCGGCACTAGGCGACTCAATGATACTTAAAATTCGGTAGTCATCCCACAGGGATCTTTTAATATCGGGATGTAAACGGTAACCACAAAATTTATCGCCTCAGTACCTCTTCAATCTCTGATCACCACCTGAATGGCGTCTTTTCCGTTATGCCCCATTCTCTCATCCCCGTGCCCTATGCATATTGCGCGGCGCGAAACGATCCGTACTTGAACTTATTTATAAAAAAAAGATGGAAATTTTGAATGTAATTTGAATGTATGGCGCAGTGTCGCAAGTGTGCTTCCGCAGTATTTTCCGCATGCGTGGGCGCAGTGGTACCGAAGTGTCATGGTGGTTGTTTGTTTACGTTCTTGATGGAATGAACTACGAATGTTTGTTTTTCGCATAAACAGTGAGGAATTAATATCCTAGCGATAATTCAGGTATGTCCGCTTATTACTCGTCAATCAGATGTTAAATTCGCGTTTGTTTTTAGAAGTAGAAAAAGAAAAGATAAGAGGTTGGAAAGGAAGAAGATAACGTTTCTGCAAGT
Source organism: Diaperis boleti (assembly GCA_963583935.1). NCBI lineage: Eukaryota > Metazoa > Arthropoda > Insecta > Coleoptera > Tenebrionidae > Diaperis > Diaperis boleti. The sequence goes on along the minus strand of OY757245.1, from coordinate 31,154,755 downwards.
TCAAAAAGCGAAAGTTTACGGGAAACATTACAGAAATGCTACCGATGGCTGAGAGGAAAATGAAGAACATTGTGAGAAGAGAAATAGCGAGAAGAAAAAGAGGAAATTGATAAGATTAAACAGATAAATTGCAGCCATACAATTTAGAGATATAAGCCACCTCAGCTAACATTTGGTGAGGCCAAAACGTGTACCTCCAGCCGCCTCACAGCTGGCACCCAAAAAAATATGACCCGAAAAAAAAGAAATCACAATTAAGATATACTGTTCAAAAAGGTAAGACGTTAAGGTTATAACAAGAGTATTTTTAACCGTTCTTTTTTAGTTGTTTGCTACGCTAGATGTTCTGGTAGCGATGTTAAGTCCCGCAAGCATATGTAGAATCCTTAGGCCTTCTACACCAGCCAATAATTATAATAATTAGTTATACCAATTACCACATTACATGTTCATAACATTTTAATGTTACACTACCCCTCTCCTCAAAAGAATGAAAAATAAGAAAGGTAACTTGATTATTTTTCATAAAAAATATTCATTTTGCGACAATAAAAATAAAAATTTGACATTGAACAAGCTTAAGTACTTCCGAATGTCGGATTGATAACTACGCGTATCATACGGTTAAACGAACTAGTCATTGTAACGTCACTGAGCGCTTGAGCACTATACGGGATGATGTAAGTCAAATCCGGGAATTGGTCATTGTCAATAAGAAAATAAAGCCATTCTTTATCAAATTCATCTACTGGTGCGTAACTTGGTCGAAACTAATTATTATTTATTCTTGATCGGATTCATCAAGAGAACCTCGAAACGGCTTGAGATCTTTAATGTGCCAGATCCCCACATTAACACTATTTTCGTCCTCCAACTCGTACGCGAGCTTCGACAACTTTTTCTTCACGGTGCAGAGAATATAACGTGGTGCTAATTTTTGCACAAAATTTTTAGCCGCACTCGACAAAACTTTATTCCGCTTCCACACCTTGTCACCGACTGAAAATTCAACATCGCGTTTCCGAAAATTATACGTTTTCTCATTGCGGTTGTGCGCTTTACGGAGGCGTGACAAAACTTCTTCAAAAATGGTTTGAAGATGCCCTAAATCCTCTGCGTACGTTTGACGATCGTATGCGGTAAGCGTTTCGGGGTTTTTCAGTACCTTCCCGTAAAATTCGCCCGTACCTGGGACAATTCTTCCAAAATTCAAAAAAGCAGGGCTGTACCCAGTTACCTCACTAACAGCAGTACGCATGGCAAAACCAATTTTTGGCAATTCTGCATCCCAATGTTTATGATTTTTACTGATGTAACTCCGGATAGCTGTACCAATAGTACGGTTGTAGCGCTCTACGGGATTACTTTGCGGATGATACTTTGCGGTAAACCATATTTTTTGCACCTTATAGGCGTTACAGACAGTAATAAAATCGTTCCCAATGAATTGTTTGCCATTGTCTACAAGTACAAATTGTGGAACCCCATAAACCAAAAAGATCTCATTTTCGATGAGTTCTGTAACTTTGGCACTAGTTGCTTTTCTTAATGGAAAGAAAACTACATATTTACTAAACCAATCGACAACTACCAAGAGAAAATGATTTCCTTTTGATGACGTTGGTAATGGTCCTATTAAATCAATGGAAATTATTTGCCACGGGAACTGAACTTGTTTTTGCTTACCCATTAGACCAGCTCGGCTTACGTTAGGAGCTTTCTGTGCGTGACAAACGTTACAATTTTGCAGATATCGATATACTGATCGACGCATTTTCGGCCAATGGTAGTTTACCGATAACCTGGATAAAGTCTTGAAATATCCCAAGTGTGCAGACGTAGGAACATCATGACATAATCGCAAGATTTCGTTTCTTTGGTCTTTCGGAACAAACACCTTCCATTCAGGAACATTGCTCGACAACAAAATTTTATTGGGAATAAACTTAAAAATAAAGTTGTTTTCAACTTTCCAAAGAGGATAATTCCTGGGATTAGCCACAATGTCGTCACGAAGCTGTATATACGACTCATCTAAATTGTCTAAACGCACGTCTAAGTAGGTATCAGGCTCAATGACGGAAACCTCGGCCGGTAGGCGCGATAACGCGTCTGGTACTATGTTAAACTTGCCCTTACGATGAACCAAATCGAACGAATATTGATTTAACTTCACACTCCAACGCGCTAGTTTTCCCGCTGGATCTTTCATTCTATTTAGCCATAATAATGAGTAATGATCAGTTATGATAGTAAAATGCGTACCTTCTACATATGGCCTAAATTTTTCCACTGCAAATAATACGGCGAGACACTCCCGTTCGGTTACACTATAATTACGCTCGGCCTTAGAAAGTGATCGACTGGCATACGCAATGACTTTTTCCGATTCTTCGTGTACTTGTGTCAGCACAGCCCCCAGACCTGTATCTGAAGCGTCTGTCTGTATTGTGAAAGGAATTGAAAAATCTGGGCTGGATAAGACTGGTGCGGTCACAAGTGCATTTTTAATTTTCTTAAAGGCATCGTCAGCTTCTTCGGTCCATTCTGTTTTTTGTCGTTTTCTTTTTCCCGTTAATAATCTATTTATTGGCGCCATGAGAGTCGAAAAGTGAGGGATGAATCGCCTGTACCAGGAACACATTCCTGCAAAACGCTTGATTTCCGTGGATGTTTTCGGAACCGGATAGTTCAACATGGCGGAAACTTTTTCGGAGTCAGTATTTAGACCATTTTCATCCACTATGAAGCCCAAATATTTTAAAGAAGAGCGGAAGAGCTGACATTTTGCCACATTTACCGTCAAACCCGCGTCTCGTAAACGCTTGATGACCTCCTTGAGGATCCGAACATGTTCCTCAAATGAAGAAGCAATAACGATCAAGTCGTCTAAGTAGACAAAAACGTTAGGTTCCAATGCAGGTCCGAAAATATTATCCATAAGGCATTGCTGTCGCTGAGCGGCGTTAGTCAACCCGAACGGTAAAACATTAAACTGAAAAAGCCCTCTACCGGGGATTGCAAATGCGGTTTTTGGTTTAGAATCCGGATCTAAAGGAATTTGCCAGAAAGCGTTTTTCAGATCAATCGAACTAATATACTTAGCTCCTCGTAGCATACTTAATATACGATCTATCCTTGGCAATGGATAGCTGTCGCGTTTTGTGATCGAATTGAGTTTGCGTCCGTCAAAACATAGACGATACTCACCGGATGTTTTTTTTACTAACAAAACTGGCGATGACCAAGGACTATCAGAGGGCGATATCACGTCTTGTTCTAACATGCGATCAATTTCTTTGTTCACTTCCGCAAGCATGTAAGGTGACCACCAATAAGCACGTTGCTTAAAAGGTTTTGCGTCTCCAATATCGATATGAACCGTCATCTTGTGCGTTCTACCCAACTTTCCTTCTTTGTTTAGTGATTTTAAATCTTCCAAAAGAGCGTCAATAATTTTTTGTTGGTCCACTCTATCACCGGTTAACGTGTCGCACGCAGGTTTTTGGTTTATGCCCGATTCGATTTCTAATTTACTATTGACAAAGTCAATCCTAATTCCGAACAAGTTGCAAAAGTCACAGCCTAATATTAAACGATGCTGAAGATTAGGAACAACATAAACTCGCATTCGTCGTCTTATATTATCTAGAGTAATTTCTATCTCAATTGCTTTTGACACCGAGTGTAATTTGCCATCTGCTGTTTTTATAGCTCGCAATCGGGACGGATAAACTTTACTGTTGGCTAAGTTGAGACCGTTTTTGCCAATAATGGTGCAATTTGAACCAGAGTCCACCAAACCTTCTATTTCCTGATTATCAATAAATACCTTAACAAAAAGACGATTATCATTTTGTTTATCGACGAAAAGGGAAGCTAATCCTGAGTTAGGTTTACAAAATTCATTTACTACTTTCAGCCATTCTTTCCACTCGTCAGTCGCAAAATTAGTTTTGTCGTTTTTCACAATTGTTGGTACATTAATGTCGGCCTTTAGATGACTTCGAAACGCTGATCGGCCGGAATTAAACCGCGTTTCTACTGGGCGTTTCCCGAACGTTTGCAATTTTGGCAGGAAGTCACTGTCACGTCTGGCGCTCCGCAACGGAAACAAAATATTTTCCTCTTAGCTTTACAATTTGCGTAAGTGTGATTGGGCAGCTGACAGTTCCAACACTTGAACATTTTTATAGGTTGGTTACAAGTCTTAGAGGTCTCAGTTCGAGCAAAAGAATTTTTCACACCGTCTTTCGAAGTGCTCGCGCGCAACTCAACGCTTGGTTTCTCGTTAGCCTGAACATAAGCCAATTCCGGTTCAAGAACACATGATGGTTTAAAAGAAACACGAGATTTTTGTTTTAGAGCGTTTAACTCTTCGACCTTCTTACACAGTTTAATTAAATCTACGACCGTCTCTACTTCAACTATACTTAATTGGTTTAAGTAACACGGTAACAAATTTTTGCGAATCGTTTTTACTTTGGTAATCTCCGCTGGCGTTCTACTAAGTCTAGAAAACAAGGTCTCCATGACAGCTACATAGATAGTGATGGTTTCGGTTTTTCCTTGTAAACGACCTTTAATCTCGTCCCAAAGTATATCATCGTAATCAGGTGGAAGAAACTCTTGTTTTAGTAGTTGTACTAATGAATCCCAATCCGTAATTGAATTCCGAATTGACCTGAACCAGATCAAAGCCTTGCCACTAAACAAATCAATTGCCGAGTCAAATAGGTCCTTCTTTGTCGCGTGTCGCGCAACCGACAGTTCGTCAACTCGTTCTACAAATTGGTTGACTGACATTCCACTATCATCACCGTTAAAGGTCACACCCCACGTAAAAATTGGTACTAACTTTGACGTAACCGTCTGAACTATTGGTTGCGTTACAACCTGTCTGGTTTCTGGAGTATCTCTATTTTCATCTTTTTGCGTCACCTCCATAGCCTTTTCATATAGATCCGCTTCCAGTAACAGACAGCTTGCATACGCCTCATCCTTAAATTTCGTACCGTCCTCTACTTTATCATCTGGGATTTTAATGCGCCGAATTCGATGCGTAAGGTGCGTTATGCGTGTGCGTAATCTTTTGAATATTGAATCTTCCGACGAACCTTCGAAATCTGCTAACACATCTTGAATACTCCGAATGGTTGCATTAATCGCCACGACTTCCGTGTCATAAACATATTCCGGGTCTTTAAGAGACAACAAGTATTGTTCCGGACGATTCGCTTCTTTAGACAACAGCCTTCCCAACAATTTTCGTTTATCATCGTGTGAGCGGTTAGTGGTTACGCCGCGTATACGCAACTCATAAGCCAATTCGTCAGCTAGCAGGTGTCTCACCTTAAATGTACCGTCCATCGTGACAAAAGAATACAAAAAATTAGAAAATAACGCGCTATTTAAAATTCAACTTTAAAAAAAATCTCCACTTATCCACTTCTCCCTTATTACAATTTCAACAAGAATTCAAGTCAAAGGCCCCACGTTCTGTGCGCCATTTATTTATGTGACGTAATTTTTTTACGTAGCGTGCTCCGGTGCTCTTTTTTTTTTTGGAGAGCGGATTCTGTTAATTACCTTGTTGAAATTTGTTGAGAGAAGTGGGAGGACTGGGCGCCACCACAGTTTTTAAAAAACTGGGGCACCAACTGTGGAAGTGCCCTCAGTCAACATAAAGTTTACAACAAAAAAATGGTTTAATTAAAAGAAAAATACAAAATATTAAAAAATTAAAGTTAATGTGATAATTAAATTAAATATGATTTATATTGAAAATAAATTGAAAAAAAAATAAACAAATAAATTTGACACTTAATGTCAAAAAAAAAGAAATGAAAATAGCGCTATTTTTTACAACTTAAACCTTATTTATATAAAAATAATGATGCTTAAAAACAAAATCCTTAATAATTATACGGTATATTAAACAACGACGAAGTGAAATTTTTAAATGTAAAAAAAAATATAAGAAACGACGAATAGGTACTGTAAAAAGACTTATCTGACGGAGGTTCGAGAACGACGACTTCTAAGATGACTTGAGAGACCTGGCAGGAACTAAAGATGACGAAGGGCTCATGGAGTCACAGATACGCCGAACACGTAGGGCTCTTTCGTCTGGGCCAAAGATTGCGGTTAGTTAAGCAAAAGGCGTTACGAAAACTAATAATTACCTTTGATCACAAAGGGATTTCCTAAAGAACGCTGCGACTAAATCGGATACGGCGTGGCCGACGAAAAATCACAGGATGGCGAAAAAATAAACGGTAAAACCGGCACTAGGCGACTCAATGATACTTAAAATTCGGTAGTCATCCCACAGGGATCTTTTAATATCGGGATGTAAACGGTAACCACAAAATTTATCGCCTCAGTACCTCTTCAATCTCTGATCACCACCTGAATGGCGTCTTTTCCGTTATGCCCCATTCTCTCATCCCCGTGCCCTATGCATATTGCGCGGCGCGAAACGATCCGTACTTGAACTTATTTATAAAAAAAAGATGGAAATTTTGAATGTAATTTGAATGTATGGCGCAGTGTCGCAAGTGTGCTTCCGCAGTATTTTCCGCATGCGTGGGCGCAGTGGTACCGAAGTGTCATGGTGGTTGTTTGTTTACGTTCTTGATGGAATGAACTACGAATGTTTGTTTTTCGCATAAACAGTGAGGAATTAATATCCTAGCGATAATTCAGGTATGTCCGCTTATTACTCGTCAATCAGATGTTAAATTCGCGTTTGTTTTTAGAAGTAGAAAAAGAAAAGATAAGAGGTTGGAAAGGAAGAAGATAACGTTTCTGCAAGTTCAAAAAGCGAAAGTTTACGGGAAACATTACAGAAATGCTACCGATGGCTGAGAGGAAAATGAAGAACATTGTGAGAAGAGAAATAGCGAGAAGAAAAAGAGGAAATTGATAAGATTAAACAGATAAATTGCAGCCATACAATTTAGAGATATAAGCCACCTCAGCTAACATTTGGTGAGGCCAAAACGTGTACCTCCAGCCGCCTCACAGCTGGCACCCAAAAAAATATGACCCGAAAAAAAAGAAATCACAATTAAGATATACTGTTCAAAAAGGTAAGACGTTAAGGTTATAACAAGAGTATTTTTAACCGTTCTTTTTTAGTTGTTTGCTAAGCTAGATGTTCTGGTAGCGATGTTAAGTCCCGCAAGCATATGTAGAATCCTTAGGCCTTCTACACCAGCCAATAATTATAATAATTAGTTATACCAATTACCACATTACATGTTCATAACATTTTAATGTTACAAACACAATGTAAACAGCCAGTAATTATCCAGGTATCGGGTTTTTCTACAATAATTATGGAGTCCGCCTCTCCTAGCGTCGCTACCTTGCTTCAAACCCATGCATCGAATAGCCCGGCTCGTCCCGTCAGCCGGGTTCAAGTACTTCCAGTCGACCAGTCAATCCAGTGGACCAGTTGGACTCCTTGAACATAGTTGTACTCTCTGGTCGCTATAGTTTAGGAGTCAGGGCGGCTTGGATATACAATCTCTGTTGTTGTCCATAACAGCCGCCCCATCAGGAGTTGGATTCCATGAACCATAACAGCCCCATCAGCAGTTAGACTCCATGAACATAGTAATTCGATTCTCTGATTGCTACAGTTCATGGCGTGCTTGGACTATTACAATCTCTGTTGTTGTCCATACTAGTCCCCTCAGGAGTTTTCTCTGCTCACATGTGTCGATCGGTTTCTGAAATTGCACTTGGGTATTTTGTGTCGACTTCCCCTTAAATGGACTCGACTTACATCAGAACCTTTTTGAAGTTTGTAGTTTAAATCTTCAGTTTAGACTGAGCTGCTCAACAAAGCGCATTTGTATACTTATTCATAATAAAATATATAAAGATAGGTCCTTAAAAAAAAAAACACAACAGCTCTCTGGTTCGGTGTCAACCCTTCGTAGGAGTCAACAGGTTGGATTACATGAACATAGTTATATTCTCTGATGGCTATTGTTCAGGGCGTGCTTGGATTATTACAATCTCTATTGTTATCCATACCTACCAGCCCCATCCGGAGTTGGATTTTTACAATCTCTATTGTTGTCCAGAATACGTCATAACTCTCCATCTAGAATCGCTGCTGGGCGCTAATTCAGCTGGGTCAAAAGGGCTAGAAGTGCTCATAGAAGTCACGACACTATCATCATGTCTTCATCCAATCTTGTCACCGGTCACCCACCCTTAGCCAACTACATCGCCTTAGTCCCGTCGGTCTTTAACGGGGAAGTTTTCAATTTCAGTCCCATTATTGAACCCTGCTGTAAAACAAATTAGTGGCGATTGCCACTTGACACTTTCTTTTTTTTTGGACAAGCTTTTCCTGAGCACTTCAACGCCGCACAAGAAACAAAGAAGCCACCTAGTTTCTTCAGAAATTCCTCTTCGGACGTTACCTTCTTGCAAGCCAGGACTTCGGCTACACCGGTCTCAAACTCCCGGTCCATCTGCACTCAACCGACCGGGTTTTACCTTCCGGCCCAAATAAATATTCGGATGAAGAAGGAGGAGGGGAGGCGATACCAATTGCTGGACGCTTAAGTAACTTTCTGAGTAACTCATTTAAGCTGGATCTCCGGTTAGACAATTTATAAACAATGTGTCTTCACACGAATCGACTCAATGAGCCCCTCTTTTACGCTCCAAAATCTGGTTGGGGCGCCGCCGCCGTTATCAATGTTCTCGAATTAATGGCCGCTTTTAATGCCTTAAACTCCTTTGCCAAAGGAAGGTCCAACTGTCTTCTTAGTTTCGACATAACGAGTGAGCAACAAAATTCGTGATCGTAGGAGCCTCTGAATCCAAAATTTTTAGTCGGTTCTTGATCGATACGATTGTGTAAAAAGTCATCGAGTAATGTGAATTGACGAATAATGTAAACAGTAAAGTAAAAGAACCGATATACGTTTAGCCAACTGCGATCACGAATTTTGTTGCTCACTCGTTACATACAACACATAGGCAGTGTCAGATTCCCCAGGTTCAACACGGTTGCCAGGGATATATTTTGACAGTGGTGCGAATAACGCAACATTTTCCCTACTGCTTCCTATATACGAGGGAGTATTGATAAATTGTTAGCCTACTATAGAAGCAACTAAAATTTGGAACTCAAAATATTTTATTATTTAACGTAGTCTCCTCTTAAATTAACAAATTTTTTACAGCGATCCTGCAGCGCCTCTAACCCTTTCAAAAAAAAAATTTTCTTCTTGCTCCACAAACCAGCTTTCCACAACTTCTATGATTTCTTCATGTCACAAAAATCTATGTCCTTTTAGAGTTTTTTTTTTAGTCTAGGGAATAGATGACAGTCTGAGGGGGGTACATCTGGAGAATAGGGCGGATGATCCAGTAATTCAAACCCTCTATCCCGAATTGTATTCATGGCAATGTGCGATTTGTGGACAGGTGTATTGTCCTGCAAAAGCAGCACACCTTTTGCCAACAGACCGCGTCTTTTTTCTTTGGTTTGTTCTTTTAAGGTGATTAATAATGTGGAATAATAATCTCCAGTTATTGTTTGGCCCTTTTCTAAATAGTTAATCATTATTATTCCACGAGTATCCCAAAAAACTGAAGCAAGAATTTTTCCAGCTTACTTTTGGACTCAAAACTTCTTTGGCCGTTGGAGAACCACGGTGCTTCCACTCCATCGACTGCTGCTTCGTTTATGGGTCGTAAAAATAGACCCAAGTTTCATCCATAGTAACAACACGGCTCAAAAAGTCTGGATCTTTTTCAAAACCGACACAGATTGAGCGCGATGCTTCCACTCTTGCTCGCTTTTGATCGGCATTTAAACATTTGGGGATCCATTTTGCAGATTTTTTTTTCATATCTAAATCGACGTGAACTATGTGATGGACACGTTCATACGAGATCTTTAGTGTCTCATCTATATGTTTCAGCCCAATTCGACGGCCTGACGATATCATTTCGTGAACTGCATCAATATTTTCGGAGGTAGACACCGAAATCGGTCTTCCTGATCTCTTGTCATCTTCGACAGAAAATTTTCCTCTTTTGAAAGACACAATCCAATTTTTCACAGTCGCGTATGAAGAGCACTGATCACCAAGTGTTTCAAGCGTATCTTCGTAAATATCCTCACCCCGAAACCCCTTCAAATACAGGTACTTAATGATGGCTCGATACTCCAATTTCTCAATTTTCACAATGGGGGCCGACATGCTTCCTTTCAAATTTTACTGCTCAGCAATGCTTCAACTTTTTGAAGTGAAATTTTACAATGACATTTTTAATAAGTCATTAATTGTTGCCATGGTAAAACGATTTTGTTTTGTTCAAAGGAAACGGCCAAGGCTAACTAGATATCAATACCCCCTCGTATGTACATACGAAACATAATGTTCAAGCAGACAAAGAATCCCAAAAACATGAATTATGTAATTCTGCGTTTCAACAAATTTGTAGACATTTTGATACCACTTCGATTGAACTGTTTGCAACCAAATTAAACGCCAAATGCGTTTAATGTATTTCGTGGAAACCGGACCCAGACTCTATCGCAAATAACGCATTTATATACGGTATCTTTTGAAAACAATTTTTTTATGCCTTCCCACCATTTTCCTTAATTTAAAATTGTTTGAGGAAAATAATAGATTAAAGGACGACGGGCATACTAGTTCTACCAACTTGGGTTACACAATCCTTGTACCCGGTTTATCGAAAGCTATTACTCAGCAACCCCTTCTTCATCCATCTAAGAGTCCACTTTTAATTCCTTTTAGGAACAGTCATCCCCTATAGAGAAAGATTATCCTAAAGGTTAGAATTTTATCAGGACCTCAATTATTGAAAAGGCACATGCAAAATCAGGCATAAAATCGTCAGTCTCCGCACAGACAATGAACCAATACAGTGTATACCTTCACAAATGATGAATATTTTCTAAAGATCTACACTGTAACTCGTATTCAGATTGCATAGACACAGTTACCATATCCTTCAATAATCAATTTACATCTGACGCATTGTATTCAACTGTGAATTCAGCGTAGTCAGCACTTTCCTTCATTTTTGCAATTCCTCAAAAACATCAGAATTTTCTTAAAAGGTTTCGAAATCTTAGATCATCAAAACCCAAATACCAAACAATCTGGGATACCTCATCAGTTCTCTCCTATTTATCAGAGTTCTATCCTCTAGAGACAGTCTCTGTTGTGACTAGCGTCATGTCGAAGGACCAGGGAAAGGACTCCCAAATAATAGATAAGACCACCTTTTAGTTCTAAGGTATATTGAGTACTGAGTGTTGGTGACAAGTAACAGTGGCGCAGTTGCCGCAAGGGGTGGGGGTGGTACACCCCCCTACCAGATTAGGTACAGCGCTGACATGCCGCCCCCCTTGAAGTTACTGCTTCAACAATAACAATAATGGTTTAGATTACATAACTAACTTACACATCGCTATAGACATACAAGAACATATTTTAAAAACAAAGGTCGCTATAGACATACAAGAACATATTTTAAAAACTAAGGTGATAACATAATAATTATAAAGATACATGCAAAGGAAATGAACTAAACTAAACACGAAACCGCGAAAATGATTTTGTTATTCATTTGGCGCTTGGTCAGCGATCGGCAACACACAAACTTTCTTAATCGCTCGCTTGTAAGTTCCACTCGCGGTTTTCACGGTCACTACTCGCACTAAACCGTCTTCGCCTGGGTGTGTAGCCACTACACGACCCAACTTCCATTTCAATGGGGGCATATTGTCTTCAACTAGCACTACCAGCGCGTCCACGGGAATGTTGCAGGCAGGGCTGTTTTGGTCTTTAGGCCGCGTCTGCAGTTCGGCGAGGTACTCGCGGTGCCAGCGCTTCCAAAAATGTTGTTGCAATTGTTGCACCCGTTGCCAGCGCGATAATCTTGTTGCTTTTAGTGGTGTTAGGTCGGATTCAATCGGTGCCGTGATCGCGGTTCCGATTAAGAAGTGTCCGGGGGTGAGCGCTTCTAGGTCGTTAGGGTCATGTGACAAGGGACTAATTGGCCTTAAATTCATGCATGCCTCCACCGCGGTTAACAAAGTAAGAAACTCTTCGTAGGTTAATGCCGCATCACCTACTACTCTGCTCAAATGATACTTAACGCTTTTTACTGACCGTTCCCATAACCCGCCAAAATGCGGCGATCTGGCTGGTATGAATTTGAATTGTATCGCTTTGTTCGCGGTATTTTGTATAATATTATTTTGAAATTGTTCTGACCGAAGTAATTCGTGCTCAGAACCGACAAAATTTGTGCCGTTGTCGCAGTAAATTTCGGCGACAGAGCCCCGTCTCGCACAAAATCTTTTTAGGGCAGCCAAAAAGTTTTCTGTTGTTAAATCGCCCACTAGCTCAAGGTGCACTGCTTTAGTAGCAAAGCAAACGAAGAGGGCGACATAAGCCTTTACTTTGCGGGCATTTTTTGCTGAACTTTGTTTAATCCAGAAGGCGCCTGTATAATCGATTCCCGAAATGTAAAAGGGACGCAAGGGTTGTACTCGTGACGCCGGTAAATCTCCCATTTTCTGCCAAGAGGGCTTAGGGTTTACGCGATTACAGGTAAAACATTTATGTATAATCGACCTTATTAAATTTCGCCCTGCAATAGGCCAGAACTTATGCCTCACTGCGGCTAAGGTGGCAGAATGTCCAGCGTGTAACTCTGCTTCGTGAATACTTTTTACAATCATAATAGTCACGTGATGCTTGTGCGGTAACAAAAGGGGATGCTTTTTATCGTAACCAATGGACGAGTTTTTTAAGCGGCCGCCCACCCTTAGCAGACCATTTGAATCTAGGAATGGGTCTAAACTCAGCAATTTTTTCGACGCGCGTTTTTGATTTTTATTTTTTATGGATTCAATTTCTTCGAAAAACGCACGTGCTTGAATACATTTAACTATTGCTAATTCTGCGGCGTTCAGGTCGGCGACTGATAATAATGTTTTTGAAATCATTTTCTTAATTTCTACCTGCGAGGGTATTTTCTCGATTTTCGCGCCTGAAGTCGTTCTGTTACTTTTCCTGACGTTGTTGATGAACTTTAAGCAGTACGCTATAACATTACGCAATTTTGAAAATTTTGAGAACTTTGTTAAAACTGACAATTCCGGCACTGCTGTAACAACGTTTACGATTTTATTTGATTTTCTTTCGTAGAGGTTTTCTTCGACCGGTGAGGACGGGTTATTAGGCCAAGAACTAGGCCAATCGCGTTGGGGCTTTGTTAACCATTCGGGCCCCGACCACCACAAATTACAGTTTTTTAAAAATTGCGGTGAAGCTCCGCGGGATACTATGTCTGCCGCATTGTCTTTGGAACGCACATGGTTCCACTCTTCTCGCGAGCTGCACGAGTGAATAACAGCAACGCGAGCAGCAACGTATGGTTTCCAGCTATTTGGGGATTCGGACAACCACTGTAATACGATCGTTGAGTCCGTCCAAAAAAATCGTCTGTCAATTTTCAAACTTAAGGCCTCACTAACCTTAATGACAAGTTTAATTAATAAAACGGCCGCATTCAGCTCTAGACGGGGGAGCGTGACAGTCTTCAGCGGGGCCACGCGCGACTTCGCTGACAATAGTTTGACCGATATTTGACCAGAATAAGTTATTGTACGTAAATAAACGCAAGCCCCGAAGGCTTTAGTTGACGCGTCGGAAAAGGCGTGAAGTTCTATAATCTCTGGATTTGATACGTTTATGTTACGTGATATTTGGAAGGTATTTAGCAATGCTAGTTCCTCGAAAAAGGTTTGCCAAAAACTCTTAACATCTGTCGGGACGGGTTCGTCCCATCCTAATTTGAGTGTCCAGAGGTATTGAATCGGAATTTTTTGCTTTAACAATAATAGGATTTATTAATCCCAACGGGTCAAGAAGTTTTGCTACCATTGATAAAATGGCACGTTTTGTTACGTGTTTAATTTCGGGTAAATTTACGTGATACGTCAGCGCGTCATTTTTAAATTGCCAATGAAAGCCTAAAATTTTGATGACTTCTTGATCGTCGAAACTGAGAGATTGCGAATTTGATTCATTCTCGGGAACTAACTTAGAATTATTTGATGACCATTTTGAAAGTGTGAAGCCTCCGGCTTGCAGAACACCCGAAAGTTCGTCTCTGATTGCGATCGCTTCCTCTAACGAATTACTACCTGTCAGCAAATCGTCCATATAGAAGTCGCGTTTTATGATTTCAGCGATGCGCGGGTTTTTTGCCTGATTGGCCAATTCGTGTAAAACTCGTACGGCCAAGAAACTGGAGCAGGTACAGCCATAAGTAACGGTTTTTAAGCGGAAGGTTTCAATCGGTTTATTACAGTCGGTACGCCATAAAATTCTTTGAAAATCCCTTTGGGCAGGGTGCAATAAAACCATTCTGTACATTTTTATAATATCGGCCGACAATACATATTTGTGGGTACGGAAACGACACAAAAGCGCAAAGAGATCTTCTTGAATATTAGGGCCGGTCATTAACACATCATTTAGACTCAAATTGGAGGCGGCCGCCGCTGCATTAAAAACGACTCGAATTTTCGGTCCCTCTAGGGTTTGTTTGAAAACGGGGAAATGCGGCAAGTAAAAGGAGCTTGGGCTTTCCAACTCTTCGGGGGGTACAGCCTCCATATGGTCCAAGTTTAAATATGCGTCCATAAAATGTGTGTACAGCAGCTTTAACTGAGGATTTGCTGTTAATCTTTTTTCTATTTGAAAAAATTGTTTTAATGCTAGATCTCGCGATTGTTTTGAGTTTAATATTTCCGGATCGTCTTTAAATGGCATCTTTACTATAAATTGACCGTTAGCGGCTCGGTGTGTATTTTCACAAAAATGCTTCTCGCACGCAATTTGTTCCGCGGACCAGAGGGGTTTATCTAGGACTTCTTCTTGACACCAGAATTTTTCGAGTTGCGATTCAAGGTTGCATTGATTTCTAAACGATATTAGATTGCACGACTTTGAGTTCGAAGCGTCAGTACTTGGCTCTAGATTTAAATTGCCTCCTACGATCCATCCGAATCTCGTTTCTTGAAAAAACGGTTGTCCTTTTTTCAATTGCATTGGACTCCCGACTAACAGTTGCCAAAATAATTCCGCACCAATTAACAATTCTACATCCTCGCAAATGTTGAAACCTGGATCCGCTAATTCAATGTTTGACGGCATTTCTATTATTTTTAAATTGAAACTAACTGGGGGAGTCGCCTGAGTGATTTTAGGTAAAACATGGCAATCAAAGGTGGCAGAAAAATCAGTTACCCGAGATTTTACCGACACGTTAACGTAGTCCGCAGTGTTATTTTTTGATAAATTGACCCCAGTGATAGTGGCAGTTTTTTTATGAGTCCTTAAATTTAATTTCTTTGCGAACTTTGCAGTAATCAAGGAAACTTCTGAGCATTGGTCGAGCACGGCTCTACAGTGGTGAAATTTTCCTTGAGAATCCGAAATCAGCAATACTACCGTCGAAAACAGCACTTGATTGGTATTTCGAATGACGAGAGTGCTCGTCGATGTTCTTGGCTGAAATTCGTTGACATGAATCAGCGAATGATGCTTCTGATTACAATGCTTGCATGAGTTTTTAGAGGAACATTGTTGATCTGAGTGATCGTTGCGCAAACAATTTTTGCACAGATTTAAATTGTCGGCATGCTTGATTCTGTCTGAAACGGGAAGATCTTTAAATTGGTAGCAAGCAAAAATACTGTGCCCCCTTTTGTTGCACATGAGACAGCATGTCGTTGAAATTATGTTCGTGTTAAACTTATTTGCTTTAGGTTTTGTGTCGAAGTGTGGAAATGATCGCGCATTATTTTTGAAATTGTTCTGGCTGTTGTAATTGATTTTTGGGGTACTCGCATTAGGTTTTAGATTTTCCATAGCCTCTAGGATTTGGCATCGTTTTTCAAGAAAATCGATAAATGACTTGTATTTTGGAATGCCTTTATCTAAATTGGATTGCCATTCCTTTTTTGTTTGATAGTCTAACTTTTCGACAATTATCGCAATTAAAAGCGCGTCCCACGCGTCTACGGGTAAATCTAAAACCTTCAGGGCGGCGAGATTGTTGTTCAATGTGTCTATAATTTTTCGCAGCTCTCCGTGTGACGATCTAATTATGGACTGGATGTTTAAGATGTTTGATAAATGTTCTTGCACGATTAATCGTTTATTTTCGAAACGCTTTTGAAGCAGTTCAATAGCGCAGTCGTAATTGGCGGCCGAAACAGATAAAGATTCGATAGCCCGCAATGCTTCTCCGGTCAAACAACCGCGTAGGTAATGAAATTTACGAATGTGGATTATGGTTGCATCGTTATGCACCAAAGACTTGAACGAATCATAAAAATTGAACCATTCTGAATATTTTCCGGAAAATGTAGGTAGCGGTCAAGGTTTTAGGTTTGATACGTCGAGTTGATTACGATGCGCACCTCCGGTGATATTAATTACGGTTCCTTGATTTTGGCCGGCGGCAGGAGCAGACTTGGGTCCCTTTGCAATTAAAATAGATTTTATTCTTGCGATTAACGCGAAATACTGTTTTTCGACTTTGTCGCGCTCTTCGTTAAACAGAACCTCTTGAGCTGCGATTTCAGCTTCAGTTTTAACACTTGCGAGAGTTTTACCTTCTATTTGTGTTTGAATAGAATTATATTGTTTAAACAATTCGGTGATTTCGGCAATTCTGTTTTCTAAGTTAATTAGACAATCTTCGTCTGAAAATTGATTCACGAAAGTTTCGTGGCGCGTGATTTGCCTTTTGGTAACACGTCTAGTATTTTTGAGTTCGTCAAGAGTAGCCATTTTATTAACAATAGCCGGAGAGTTAGAGTAGCGGGAATGCGGTATAACGCACGCAACTTAACAAATTGTTCAATAAAAGTAAAGGGCATGCAGTGAATTCAAGACTGAAAAATATTAAGGAATGATCTGACCTTTGCGCTTGGTGGAAGGTAGAGTTGCTGTGGTACTTGATGTCTGGAGTTGGAGTTTCGGTGCCCCGTTCGGCTTCAAAACTGGCAGGAAGCGGATGCTGGATCTCTGATGAGCTTTTCTTCTGGTCGCGCTGATCAACGTTGGTTTGAACGAGTGCTTGATACCTTGAAATTTGTAGATGGCCTTCTTCTTGTTGAATCTTGAGAAAGAACGAACGCGTGGGTCGCCGGTGGACCAAATTACCGCTGTGGGATTACACTGCACGACGACTTCTCAATTTATTCGCGAAATGTATGATTTTTATCGATAGGTGGCTAGTTCAGATCCGGTTCGATTGGACCAAATGTTGTGACTAGCGTCATGTCGAAGGACCAGGGAAAGGACTCCCAAATAATAGATAAGACCACCTTTTAGTTCTAAGGTATATTGAGTACTGAGTGTTGGTGACAAGTAACAGTGGCGCAGTTGCCGCAAGGGGTGGGGGTGGTACACCCCCCTACCAGATTAGGTACAGCGCTGACAGTCTCAATCTCTATAATCTTATAATAAAATTAGGACCTTATTAGCTCTAATATCAGCACATCGACCACAGACTCTGTCCAAAGTTAGACTGCACAATATCATAAGGTGTGATGATAAAGCCTAGAGATAACCATACCCGATAGAATTAAAACCTCTTCGGTTAAGAACTCTTAATCAGTATTAATTATTTTGTTTTTCCCCTGAAAAACCACATTTATGCCTCGTATCATTAATTGAATCATCCATATCTAGGGCTCAGGCCTTGCAAACCCAGAACTATACACGTCTTAATATTAACCTACAGGAAACTGATTTCTCCAGCCTCTCCCCAAAGAATTAGTAAATGATTTAAATTTGCCCTCTCCTCGGCGGGCGTTGATACTATTTGTTTTTCATGCTACAGTATTAGATATCCCGCTACTTCAGCCGCATGAAGAACGGAAGTTCCGATTGAAAAAATGGAAAGACTGGCTGGCTGCATCACTAACTTTCAAATGTCACCTTTGTCGTCAACTGCAAACAGTTTTGCTAGAGGCATAATAGGCTAAAGCTATTCTATAATGTTCTGTTTTATGTACCATGGAAATCAAACGTTATTAAATTTGGGAGTTTCATCTTCCCTGTTACAACCCCTAGAGCGTTAACTTTGAACGTCTACAAGTTGTCATTGTAATTCGAGAACGGCAATACGAAATATAATTGATTAGATCAAGTGACTTACCTGTAAGGAAAGTTATCGAAATTATATGACTATTGCCGTTCGAAGAATTACAATCCCCCCCAAACATCTCCCTCCCGCGGGGTCCTTAACGCTCTAGAACTACCCTCAAATTCGCAATGAGAATATAATAATAGTGTAAATTTACTAGTTGATAGTGGATTCCCTTTAATTGCTGAGGATAAAAATCATCCTGCACTGAATTTAATGATCTGTGATATTAATGCGCCAATAACATCTAGTGATAATGATACGTACTATCGTGATTTTAAAAATGCTCCTTATTATCTTATTAATAATTTTCTGGGCACTGTACAGTGGGAAACTCTATTTGAGAATACTGACATTGATGATTGTGTAGATAAATTTTATGTCACACTATATATAATAATTGATAATTTCGTGTCGTTCAGGTGTAGAAAACGTAGTAACTTTCCTTATTGGCTCAATAATAATGCCAAAGATTTAATTAGATGTAAGAAAGAAGCCCATAAAAAATTTAAGCAATCGAGACTAGATAGAGATTATAAGGTATTTACTGATTTAAGAGTTAGGTGCAAGCAGTCATTAAATCAGTGTAAACGGGAATATATTGCAAAGATTGAGCATAACATTGTTAGTGATTCTCGACGTTTTTGGTCATATGTTAAAACAAAATCTAGTAATTGTGGATTACCTGGAACAATGGTATTAGATGATGTTTTATGTGATAACGAGGAGGGCATAGCTAACCTTTTTGCCTCCCACTTTGAAATGGTTTATGCATCTAAAGGACCTGATAATTCTCTGCCAACCTCTGATTCTCAAAATACTACATTTCATGTGAGTCATATTTCAATTCCAGATGAGGTTATTCTAGACAAGCTAATGCATCTTGATGATAACTGTTCACCTGGTCCTGATGGTATTCCACAGATATTTTTAAAAGCATGTTCTGATCAACTTAAGTTGCCTTTGTCGATCCTATTTAATAAGTCGTTAATCCAATCGAAAATTCCAAAAGTATGGAAAATATCTCGAATAAGTCCCATTTTCAAGAATGGGGATCGTCGAAACATTGCTAATTATCGCCCAGTTTCGATATTATCTGCCATACCAAAAATATTTGATTCCATCGTAGCTGATTACATCTCATTCAAGGTTAAAGCTTTCATTATTGAGGAACAGCACGGATTTCTTAAAGGTCGTTCGACCACCACCAATTTATTTGTTTTTACTAATTACTTAATGAAAAATATTGCACTTGGACATGATATGGATTGCATTTATACAGACATGTCTAAAGCATTTGATAAAGTCTGTATTGATCGCTTAATATTGAAACTGGACAAAATGGGTTTTGGCAATCCTTTGCTTAATTGGATTAACTCTTATTTGATAGATCGCACGCAATATGTTGCAATAAATAATAAATTTTCTCGTGAAATCTTTCCAACTAGTGGCGTACCGCAGGGCTCTCATCTGGGACCTATTCTGTTTTTCTTGTATATAAATGATGTGAAATCTGTTTTCCATGAATCATCATTTCTTTTATATGCAGATGATTTAAAATTATATAGAGTAATTGAAGACCCTACGGATTGTCAAAGTTTACAAAATGACCTTATTAATTTAGATAAATGGAGTACGGATAATGGATTAGAACTTAATATTATGAAGTGTAAATCGATTAGATTTTCTAGGAAAGTAAAATATCAGTCTCCATCTTACTTTATTAAAGGGGTGAAGATAGAATCAGTTTTATATTTCAATGATTTAGGGGTATATGTAGATTACCAGCTGAATTTTATGTATCATGTTGATGTAATTCTAACGAAAGCTAACAAGGTTCTTGGGTTCATAAAAAGGCACAGTGTAGAATTCTCTTGTCTGCGTGTTGTGTTGTTACTATATAATTCGTTTGTACGTCCGCTGTTAGAATACTGTACGATAATTTGGTCCCCATATCATAAGGTGCACATAGACAGATTAGAGGCAGTGCAGAAAAAATTTGTAAAATTTGTTTGTTATCACTTTAATATTCTTTATCATAGAGATAATTATGTAAATATCTTACAGTACTTAGGTTTAACTCAATTGTATGTAAGGCGGCAATTTTTTGATGCCTCTTTTGTGCATAAAATTTTATCTGGTGTTATAAATTGTAGCTCTATTTTAGCTTTGTTTTCTATTGTTGTTACATCCTGCAACATAAGAGAACCTAGATTATTAGATGTTCCATATTATCGTACATGTTATGGCATGAACTCATGTGTTGCAAGATTATCGAGCTTGGTAAATCATCTTTATCATGTAGATTTTGTAGGCGTTCCAGAAAACGTTTTTAAAATGCAGTGTAAACGTGAGTTAAAATTGTAATTGTTTTATGTTTATGTGTTGTAACTATTTATTGTCAATGGCCAAGTCCGTTAATAAACCTAAATCTAAAGCGATAAGTGGATTTTATTTATTTTAAACATTTGTGGTGGAGCGCAAGAAACTGCGACTACAAGTTGTCATTGTAATTCTTCGAACGGCAATACTCATATAATTTCGATCAACTTTCCTTACAGGTAAGTCACTTGATCTATCAATTATAGTATGGAAATTAAGTAAGGAATAAATTCAGTAACTCAGTTAGTATTTGCACTAGAAATAGAACTAGAAATAGAACTTAGGATAAAATGAATTAAAACGGCGCTAAAGTTCAAATTAGTAAAATTTCGAAAAAATTAACAGAACTGTCTAATGTTATCGGAATTTCAGAAAAAGCCATAGAGATACCAATACAATGTTGACAAGTTCTGAATTGGTACAAAATAATTGTGTCTGAACTGTTTTTCTCTATTAAATAATAAATGAACTTCTAAATAATAATATCTGGTTGCAACAGGATGGTGCTCCAACACCCTAAGCCCGGTGCGGCGTTATTTGCAAGTGTTCCCAACAAGATGGAAGAAGAGGTCCAACATAATGGCAGGCTAGGTCCCCAGATTGAACCCCATTAGATTTTGGGGATGGGGGCACTTAAAAAGCAAGGTGTATCAAAAGCGAGCCAACAATTTGGATGATCTTGAAGGAAGAATTCGACATGAGTGCACTTTAATAACTCCCCAAACCATTCAAAACGTATTGGCTGCTTTTTATGATCGTCTTGGATTTTGTCAGATGATTCAGTCATCAGTTTGAACATTTGGTGTAATATCTTTAATTTATAACTCTCACATCAATAGTGTTTTTAAAATTGAAATATATTTTTTGTTAATTTTGTTAATTTGTTAGCCCTGCTTTAAGATTTAGGGTTGTCTTCTTATTTTTTCTCATTGATTGCTTTTGTGAACTTTGTTTTGTTGTGGATTTCGATGGTTTTTTTCTTAAATTCTGATAAAATTAGACAGCTCTGTTAATTTTTCGAAATTTTATTAATTCGAAATTTAATGCCGTTTTTATTTATTTTTTCCTTATGTAACCTATTGAGTGTTTGATAACGTTGAAATCAGAATAAAAACTCTATGCGAATGTAAAAACAAAAACATTTGTTGCCATTAAAAAAAATTGATAATTGAAGTCATAACTGTAAAAAAAAAATAAAAAAAATAGTATACGTTCGTCGGATGCGCTATAATTAGCCCTACCACCTGCTTTTTAAGTTTTATTTCTAGCGCAAACACTAACGGAGTTACTGAATTTATTCCTTACTTAATTTCCACACTGTATAATATTTCCTAAGGATGCATGTAATTGTAGCTCTCGACGCGACGCTTCGAAATATCAATTTGAAACAACAACTTGGTAATTGAAGTATGGGAAGAGAGAGTTATGAGCTAAGAAAGTGAACTTACCAAGAAACAAAATATGGCGCTAAAAATAAAAGCCTTATAACTAGTTAAAAATTGGTGAGCCAAATAATTCACAACACTAAAATATTGAGACTGTGCGTTTACTGCTAATGACCTCATTTTAAATTTATAATTCCTTCTACTGCTCTCTGTTTAGAAAATAAAGTCATGCAAATTTTGTTTCTGTTATTTCATACATTTCACAATAATATAAGGTCTCTGTATTTCAATATTTCAACAATGCGCGATTGCATTTATATTTAGTTTTTAGAATTAGTTGCAAGCGGCAATTTCAATTGTATCCCATATCAAACAAATCAATACCAAACGACACAAAGTTGTTACAAACACAAATGAAGCGTTAACAGGTCGGACAATATTGTTGCAACGCGACATTTCAAACATAAAACCTGATAAAAAAAAAGCGTAATGCTGTCATTGAAAACGGTGTTAAATATGCGGACATTGTTCGTTTCGGAAAATGTGTGCAATAACCCTGGACAGTCTAAATGTGCTCTTCGTTAATTATTTAATTAATGTGACTGACCTTCTTTTATTATCACAAACATTAAAACAAGGATAAAAATCATCATGGCTGTTTGTCTTGCCACCTTTCTTTATTTATTATCAAATTATAACATTCATCAAATCTTTTGAAATGCTTGGTATACAGTTTTTAAAATGAATTTTTCTTAAGAAACCGTTTATGCACAGTGACGTCATCAACGATTTTAAGACTTGGAGGATGTAGCAGTGCGAATGTGCAGGGATGCCGGAAGCGACCTCAGCTCTGAGAAAGGCCAGAGTTTTGTGTGGGTGGAGTTTGAAAGTTGGATGCTCTATGGATGCTACGTGTGTCACAATATTCGATTGCAGGAATACATGGCATATGTACCTGCACGCCTTGAGTGATAGTATGGGCAGGTGGAATAAGGGATTCTTGTTGGGGAGTGACTTTATGGGGAATTCCTATAACGAATGACAGGAGAGGCGACATTCTTGAGTAGTGGATTTATGCGAAAGGACATGGTAGTACATAATGCACACTTTTGTACGTGGTGCTCAGACATCCGTGACATTTGGTAATAATGACCACCAGGACATTGTATTCGAGGTCCGAGCGAGGTCCAGCTAGAGACGAGCAGCCGGAAGTGAAAACTTCAGGTGAATCGTTGATCGATGTCTTGGGAGAGGTCTTGAATGAGAAGGATCTGCGACTGGATATTCCAGGAACCCTTGTGTTGAAGTTCTTAAAGAAGCGTGTGAGAAGGGTGTCTTCGAAGTGTTGTGTTCCTAGATGGATGGAAGAATGGAGGCTAGTATTCATCGAAAAGGAGCGAAAGAAAACCTAAAGCAGGAAGCACATGTCGTTGTGCCTGCTATAAATTACGTGATTAAACTGCTGATAGTGTGCTCGTTACTTTGGATGTACAGAATGCTTTTAACAGCGCGTCCTGAAGAGGAATTCTTAAAGTAAGCGTAAGCGAGTGGCGCCGTATGTCTTACGAATGGTGGCGAGCTCCTTCAGCAACAGATGGCTGCGAACTGAGCACGGATGGGGGTCATCAGTTTCAGATGTCTGGGAGTTCCACAGGGGTCGGTTTAGGGCATATATTGTGGAATATCTATTATAACTTTTGTTTGTCTTGAATCAGAATGCCTGGTGGGGTAAAACTTGTCCGGTATGCGTATGATCTGGCGGTGGTGGATGTCGCCAAAACGGCTGATGAACAGAGTGTTAGAGTAAATCAGGCGATTGAAATATGTTGTGTGTCTTACCTTTATAGGCACACGACCGAAGTGAAACTTGCTAATACGATGGTAGGAACACACTTTATTTCATTATTTTCTGATAAAAATGTTACAAGTGGCTTATGGTAACTAAAATGCGATACAAATACTCGTGTTTTTATCAAGTGACTCTGAAAGCTTGATAAAAATCTTAGCTTTTACTACGCTAGTCGTTTTATTCACACGGGTCCCCACTCTCATTCATCCGCATTCACTCACTGTGTGGATCCCCACCCCCAAAGGGTTTCACTTTGATTTCCGTTTCAGATTTTCGGACTCAGACCTCAATAAAGAAGTGTCACAAAAATCAGTTTGTGATTGTAAAACAAGGGTTTAGCACTTCCACCACAGAAGACTTAAGAGTGTACTGCTAGTGGGCAGACGCAAGCTGAGACAGATAAATGTGAGGGTGGAGACAGCCAATATGCCAATAGTGACAACCGAGTGGCGCGAAAGACAAAAGGCCTTACAGAAGCGCTTGGGAGGTTCTTATTCAATGTGGGAGGACCATGCGATGGTAAGAGGAGAGTGATGTATGCGGTTTTCCACTCTGTTATGCTGTGTGGCCTACAGGCATGAATAGATGACGGCTACCGCATTAAGGCAACTGGCCCGTTCAGCGTGTAAACAAAAGGCGAATCGCTGACACTAAATAGGGCGTTGCATATATCGAAAATTTATTACCTCAAACGACTTATAATTAGCTGATCTTTCAGTCCACGTGGACTGAAATACAAGGGCCTGGAAACTGAGAATGAAAGCTTCCTGGAACTGTAATCGCTGCGTTTGATTGCCGACAGTAAACAGATCACATTGTTTTTCTTTGATATTATGAGTGTAAAAAGTGAAATACATATTAGTACGGCGGCCGGTGGGTCAAATTCGTTCAACCACCTACTACTTTGGTATAACTCAATGAGACATAATATATAGAATTGTTCGTTAAAAAATTCTGCATTTAGAATGAAAATTGACGACAGTGTGGGTTAGTCACGAGAAAAGTTATTCCAAGAAAACCGTGAAAATTGGCAAAAATTGTTCCAATAAAATAAATGCTCATATCTTTGGCTAAATAAAAGGTAAAAATATGCGGTTTGTTTCATTGTGAAGCCCAGAATATTTACTTTAAAATGGCTAATTGGAAAATTGTGCGAATTTGTGCTTTTCGACCATATTCTTTGATTTATTTATAAATTTTCAATATTCAAGTTGCTGTAACTCGTATAGTGTAGTCTTTGTATTAAAAATTTTCACATCAAAAACTGCAGAATTTTGTTGTCTGTATTCACCTCAACTACTAACGTATCCATCTACAATAATAAATTCGCTACAATCGTGTTTCTGGGAAAATGTAACTTGCTTAGGCTACCCTCTCGATCACCCGCCCGCGCCCGGCTCCCACCGCAAACGCCTATATGCTATACGCTATACCACCACCGAGCGCAATAAATTAAAATGAAATTTATTTTTATTTTTAACCAAATACATAAAGTTTTTAAAATTAACAATAATTCTTCATCGTCAGTTAAGTCTCTAACTATATCTTTATTAATTTATACACTTCATTTGATATTTACGCTATAGAACAAAACATAACCCTCGCGTTTACATGCACATTTGCTCGAAGAACAATTCTTCTCATTGCAAAATAATTATATTGCTTGTCTAATCGCATGCGGTATAGGTGTTTCATTAATTAACTTGGGGGTTAAATTGGAGCCATTTTTGATCCAGCCAAATTCCAAAGGATTCAACGGTTTAATGAGTCCAATGCATAATATGTGGACTTGATAATTATAGCATCTTAAATTATTAAATTTACTTAATGTAATTGTACCTTATTAGTCCCATAGTGCATGCAATTGAAATGCATCTTCGGTTGGAGGAATTTCTTTTGCGGACTTTTTAGTGTGTAGTGTCAACTTTAACCTAGCCTCATTCAGATTCTTTGATTTTTCTTGTTTATACAAAAGCAAAATATGCTTACGTGCCTCTGCTGTTCAAAATAGAGGTTGCTGCAAAATCAGTCAATTGGATGTCATCACCCTTTTTCAACAAAGTGCTTAGTGCTGATTTTTTACCAATTTTGAATAAAGCATTAGTTGTATCACCTCCTGTTAAAATATGAAACGCTGGTAAGCTTCTGCAGAAATCCCCAACTACAACAACAACAAAGTCTTCTTTTATTTGTGGAAACTGAATCATGGCCTTTTTAACCGACTTCAAAAAAGGAGGAGGTTATCAATTCGGTTGTATTTTTTTTTGTTTTTTTTTTAGTGTTACCTCAGAACTCCGTCATTTATAAACCGATTTGTAAAATTCTTCTTTTATTTGAAAGAGTATACTTACAGATTGTCACCATTTTAGGATTTGATGAGGGCATCTCACGGAAATCGAAAAAAATACTCAAATTTTTGATCCCTTTTATGTATGTTCACCGATTTCTTCGTCAAATGTGGACCGATTTACAAAATTCTTCTTTTATTTGAAAAGGTATACTCTTGAGGTGGTTCCAATGTCAAAAAGTCAGGGTCTGATCAGGGACTCCCATGGAAATCGAGGGAGATTTTGAAATTCTTCCTTCCTCTTTTGTATATGTTCACCGATTTCTTCGTCAATTTTATTGTGGACCTCATTATTGGAGAAGCGTCTTTATTAGGTCTATATTTATCGCTTAAAATTTGGTTTTCAGACGCTATTATCAAGCCCAGATATGGATAAATAGTAAGATTCAACACATTGAACCGTTGAATCCTTTGAAATTTTTCTGGATCAAAGATGTTTCCAATTTAACCCCAAAATTAATTAATGAAACACCTATACCGCATGCGATTACACAAGCAATAGAATTATTATGCAATGAGAACAATTGTTCTTCGAGCAAATGTGCATGTAAACGCGAGGGTTATGTTTTGTTCTATAGCGTAAATATCAAATGTATAAGTGTATAAATTAATAAGGATATAGTTAAAGACATAACTGACGATGAAGAATTATTGTTAATTTTAAAAATATATTTGGTTAAAAATAAAAATTAATTTCATTTTAATTCATTGCGCTCGGTGCCGGTGGTGGTATAGCGTATAGCATATAGGCGTTTGCGGTGGGAGCCGGGCGCAGGCGGGTGATCGAGAGGATAGCCGAAGCAAGTTACATTTTACCAGAAACACCATTGTAGCGAATTTATTATTGTAGATAAATACATTATTAGTTGAGGTGAATTACAGACAACAATATTCTGCAGTTTTTGATGTGAAAATTTTTACTACAAACACTACACTACACGAGTTATAGCAACTTGAGTCTAGAAAATTTATGAATAAATCATGCACCGTCGCATTAAATAATAGAATTTGATCGAAAAGCATAAGTTCGCGCAATTTTCAAATTACCCATTTTAAAGAATATATTCTGGGCTTCATAATGAAACAAACCATAACATATTAAACATAAACATATTTTTACCTTTTATTTAGCCAAAGATATGAGCATTTATTTTATTGGAATAATTTTTGCCAATTTTCACGGTTTTCTTGGAATAACTTTTCTCCTGACTAACCCACACTGTCGTGAATTTTCATTCTAAATGCAAAATTTTTAACAAACAAATCTATATAATATGTCTTATTGAGTTATACCAAAGTAATGGGTTACTCTTTAATATGAAGATTTAGCTCTCTTCGCCGCCGTACTATAAGATATATAATAATGAGTGAGCAACAAAGTTCGTGATCGCAGTTGGCTAAACGTATATCGGTTCTTTTACTTTACTGTTTACAATTCACATTACTCGATGACTTTTTACACAATCGTATCGATCAAGAATCGACTCAAAATATTTTGGATTCAGAGGCTCCTACGATCACGAATTTTGTTGCTCACTCGTTATATTAAATAAAGATTAGTAATAAATATCTTTCTCAATTTTTTTATTCATGAGGTACCAAGGGAAAGAATAAAATGATGATTTAACATGAATTAAAAATTTGAGTTTGATAGTTTTTTGGGAAATCGGAAATATGAAAGTTCATTCTGAAAGTTCTATTCAATAATGAGTAGAGAATACAATTAATATAATACTAGATAATATTATGTACAGGCTGAGTCAATAATAGTGCGACGACGGAGGAGAGTGGCTTTAGTTACTAAAGAAAATTAAAAAATATATTTTGATACCATATATATTACCATCAAAGCTGCATCGACTAAGATTATTTTCAGTAATATTTGGTCACTATTCCAGGGCCCACTATTCACTATTCCAAATTTTAATAGCATCCAATCATATTAGCAGCATCCGAAAGACCCAAGCTTTGTTTATCGACGTCCCAAATTTCATTCTTCATTATTTAATACTAATGCTGATACAGAACTTTAAATGATCACATGACTTTTCGAAAATGTACACAAAAAAATTACATAATAACTTGGCAACCTTATATTCCAAATTAAGAAAAAAGATATGTAGGTATAGCATTTAAAACAGCAAATCAGAATACGAATTGAATATGTAAACCCCTTCATTCATTTCATTTAATCGTGTGAATTCATTGGGTTCTCAGTTGAAACATCTTCAACTTTTTAATTCAAATAGGATTCAAGTGAATTAAAAGAAGCGTTCTACAATGGCGACAAAGTATTTGGTGAGAGGAAAATGAAAAAAAAAATAGAATGTCCTGGATAGAAAATTAAATAAGCTTTAAAATGATGTATCACACAACCCCCCATAATATTTGAACTTTGTAAGGGGGTGGCTCCCCTCGCTAAAAAGGTGACATCTAAGACTTGAAAGTTTGGTACAATTTGGTCCCCCTTGATAACAACATTAACTGTTTCCTTCTGAGTCTTCCGAAATTAGAATTGTTGGGGGGTACAAATTTTAGTTAAGACACCCTGTATACAATTTCATATTTACATAATAATATTAACGTAAAATTACAGATATGCAATACCACATAGTAAATTAGAGGATGTACAGAAATTAGTGTACACTATTAGAATGATAAAAATTGTTAATTGTTTTAAATAAAATCATTCCACTCTATATTGAATCCATTTACCGGCAACCGCTTTTGTAAAGCTGGTGGTTTTTGTTTACTATACTTTTTTGTTATCTTTCTAAGAACGAGCTGCGGCACACATGAAATATAATACGGTCAGCCGTCGACACGTCTGCCTGCCGCTGAGGGGCGGGGCCTGTGTTACATTGAGCCACGCCAACATTGCTTGAAACTAGCAAACTTTGGGGACAATTTGCAAATTTATTTTTCAATATTTATAAAAACACCTTGCATTTACCGAATACAGAGATCAGTAAAAATCAAGCACTAACACGTTTGTTAAAAAAAAAATTACCTTCTCATTTTGGCAATAATTTTTTTTTCTGCAAGGAGGGATTGTTGATTGCAGTGTGTGAAGCGTACAGGACCGTATCAACGGGAGGAGTCGCGGTCGTTACAAGCGTGCCCATCACTGACCTCCTCGCTGAAGAGAGAATGAGGATGTGGAAGAGAAAGAGGAAAGATCCGGACATAAACAGGTTAAACATTGGCCCATTTGACAGAGCCGCCGAGCAACGACGGAGAAGGCATCGTGAACTAGAACTCTCATGCCTGATCTGAGGCCAGGGGTTTGTAGAACGCATGGGAAAGTGAGCTTTTATGTAGCCCAGTTTTGGGACTTATGCCCAGAGTTTTGGTTCGGTACGGAGAAATAGAATAAGTCATAAAGAAGCATGTGCTTTGTTTAATCAACAACATTCGGATAGACTACCAATAGCCAGATCTACAGTAGGTAGAATAGTAGCAAAATTATCTGAACATGGGACTATACGAGACTTACCTAGACGAGGGCTACCTCCTGTACCTCAGAACACTAAATTAAATATTTTATTGGAAGCCGAAGAAACTTAAATAAAAACGATGCCGAACGGCGCTTAAAGTTTTGCGAACAGTTGATGTTACGTTATGATGGAATGGCTAGTTTTATAAATATTCTATTTTCCCATGAAGCTATTTTTATTTTGAACGGAACAGTAAATCGGTACTGGTAGCGACATAACCCTCATTGAACACAAGAATCGCATACAGCAAAAAAATGTGTGGGCAGGTATGCTAGGTTTTCATCTGATAGGACCCTATTGTTTTGAAGAAACGTTAACAGTGGCACGCTATTTAGAGATCTTATGTTTTGAGTGTCTTCCCGCTCTTGCAGTAATGTTTCGAAACCACTGTGGTGATGATGATGTGATGATGTGCTCAAACAACGAATTTGGTTCCAACAAGATGGAGCATCTCCGTATTTTGGTTTGGAAGTGAAAACCTTTTTTGACAACATTTTCGAGGGAAATCCTGCCCCTTGATCTTTTGTGGGGGTCTTTAAAATCTAAGGTCTACATTAATATACCAAACAATTTTCAGTAATGTTAAAGACCTAGAATCTAAATTTCTAATCACTATTCCAGGATGAAAAACAAAGACAAAGAAGAAAAGAATTTTTACCTGGATTGTGGATGATCAAAATGCATTCTTAAAATTAATCAGACAATATAAATAACACTTAGACCACAGCATACGATTTCCTTTGATGTTACCGCTAGAAATGCGAAGAATCAACATTTGTTTCCGAAACAATGAGGAAGATTCAGAAACATTTGGGAACTTTTAGAAAGAATCAACTGAAACACAGAAGTTACTCAATGTTTCTTCAGTGAAAACGAGGCTTTAGAGAAGAAAGTTAGAACATTATAACTATGCTGAAATAACAAGTGACTAATTCAAATTTATTCCCCCCTTATAATGCTCAAGATACTCTATTTCAGGAGGATGTAATACAGGTCCTGCAATAATGAGAGAATGTAAGGGTCCCCCCAAATCCATCTGGGACTTCTCCTGGAGGCTGCAAGCCAGAATCTTCTGAGTTACAGATCCTTCACTAGCAAACCCAATGCAAAGGGTGTTTTCAGTCACTACAAATCCAATAAGAGTAATTTTTAACCATTTTGATATCTACCTAAATTTAATCATCCTGTCCTTTGTTCTTCAGTATCTCCAGCAGTTGCTGCAATGCTTCACTCACAGACATGAATTTATGAATTTAGGTAGCATGTACTCCTTCTTCTTATTTGTTAAACTCTCTAATGTGGGCTGCTTGACCTTGCAACATTTCCCTCCAATACATACTCTGTCACAATATTGAACAGACCTACCCAATAAACACAAAGTGTGCAACTTATTCCTATAATTAGAATTAATCTTTTCATAAAAACTGTCTTTTTTTCAACCCTCGTCCAATAGGGAATTGAGACAGTGTCCTCAAAACTGTACAACTGCAATACACAGCATTCAAAATGGAAGCATTGTGGACCACCTTCGTGTCAACCATACGCTCTGTTGCCCTCAGCACCACGTCCGTGTAGATCGTGGCCCCAAACGGGTCTCCAACCACCAGCAAGACATCGTCTGTAGTTTCAGTCCCTAAAAGGACGTCGTCGGCTCTTTGTTCTACCAAGTCCCGGTCTGCTACCATGAGTTTGCGGCCGTAGAAGTCCTCCTGGCTTTCCAAGAGTCATTATAATAACGGAATTTCAAAAATTGGGACTTACTAGCGGTTCGGATCCACAGGTTAGTATCGACGTGTAGGCCTCCAGATACACTTTGCCGCAACGTTTTATAATTTCCAAAGCTTTGACTGTGATGTCTTTGCAGTCGCCGATTATGTAGAACATTTTTATAATGGAAATGCTCGTACTTTGAATGTGTGCAAGAGCACTGGAACAGTGAGGTTAGAACAGGGCCATGGAGTGATTATGGTTGCCTGGTTTTAGGGGCAATGCTTTAATATTCTGATAATAATTCGGTTATCAAAAAATTCTCTTAATAACTTGATGGAAGCTCTTGTTGTGTAGCTACTAAATCTTTATTTGCCCTACGGGCTTTCTGATTCCTATACATATACAAGTTAACTTAACAATTATAATAATAAAAAAAACTAAATAAAATTCTCTATTTCTTCTCCCCTTTCCTCTTCTCCCTTCTCCCTCCTCTTCCATACCTCTTTCATCCACTTAATTTCCCTTCCATCTACATTCAGTATTTCCTCTCTCTTTGTTTCATCTCACTGCACTCGTTCCACATATGCTCAATCGTCTCTCTTTCCTCATAGCACATTCTGCACATTCTTCCTCCATCTTCTGCCCAATATCTATTTTCCCTCTCTTCATTTCCGCACCTAAACCTCGCCATCATCTTTCTTTCTTTCTCGCTCTGCCTCCCCAAACACTTCGGTACTTCCTCGATCATGCATCTTCCGTACTTCCCGTTGTATCTGGATTCTTTAATTCTTTCTCTCCTTTCTTGTCTATCCGTATCCTTATCTCTTTTACTTAGTTCTACATTAATCCACACGCCTCTTTCTCTCAGTCTCTCTATTTCTTTGCTTGCATACCCATTCCTCCTGTAGTAAATCTCCCTATCATTCTCCTCTGAATTCTTCTTTTTTTCTCTCCAGCACTCCTTTAGTATCCTACATTCTTTCCTCCCTTCCATCCTGTCTTCGAACTTGACCGCTCTTTTTCCCGCTTTCACTCTCAACCTATTCCTCTTGCATTCTTCTCTCACTATGTACCCTGGCGTTTCTCTCTCCACCCCTAGCACCCACCTCAGATATTTCTCTTGCACCCTCTCTATCTCCTCTTGTTCTTTCCATCCCCAGACCTCTGCTCCGTACAACAACACGCTTTCAATAAGACTTTCAAACATCATCATTCTCCTCTTAAAATCGCCTCCGCACCTTCTCTCTCCTATTCCCCATACACATCCTATCACCTTGTTCGCTTTTCTTGCCAGTTCTCTAATATGTGCCTTATCTGTGGCTCTTTCATTGAACACATACCCCAAGTATTTGAATTCTTTTACTTGTTCCCTCCCACCTCCAATCATTCTCTTCGTTCTTCTTCTTTCTCTTATTGAACACCAGCATTTTTGTTTTCTCTACATTCACTTCTAGTCTTTTCTTCTTCACATATTTTTCTAAACTCTTTATCATTTCCTTCATTTCTCTTTCACTCTTTGCCACCATTACCACATCATCCGCAAACGCCAGGCTCCACACTTTTTTTCTACCTACCACACACCCCCCCGCTTGTGCTTTCTCTAACATTCCGTCCATATCTGCCACATACATCGTGAACAACAAGGGGCTGAGCGGGCAACCTTGTCTCACTCCCTTTGTTGTCACAAACCATTCACTTTCCCTCTCCCCTACCTTCACTTTACTTTTTGTCTCTATTTCCGTTTTCTTTTTTCCTTTTCTCCCTCCAGCAGCCTCATGAAGTACTCCTCCCACTCATTCATCGTTATCTCCTCGCTCCCATTTTATTTTTTCTTTCTCTCTCTATTAATATAGTTCCATACCTCCTTCTCTGTTCTTATTGCTTTTATCTCTTCCTCCTCTCTCTCCTTCTTCTGCCTCTTCTTCTCCCTGCATGTCTCTCTGTATCTTCTTTTCGTTTCTAAAAAGCCACTTCTGTTCCCTTTAGTCTTTCTCCACTTTCTTAGTTCTTTTATTGCTTCCTTTTTACGTTGCTCACATTCTTTGTCCCACCATTTATTCTTTCTTTTTGTTCCTCCACCTCTTACTGTTATTTCTCTTTTTGTCGCTGCTTTTTCCAATATTTCTACCAATTCTTTCTCCATATTCCTTACTTCTTGTTCTTTAAATCTTGCTTTTTCCAGTCTTCTCTTATACTCTTCCACCCCTTGCTCGTCCCATACTTTAATTATCACCTTCCGCATTTCCTCTATTTTTTCTTCTCCTCCTCTCTTCTCTCTCCCCCTTCCTGTACTTATCTCTATAGGCAGGTGGTCTGACTCTACTCTTTCCCCTATTCTGAATTCTTCGACTTATTCCCATGCTTCTTCGTTTACTATTCCATAGTCTATCACCGTCTCTCCCCTACCGCCTATGTAGGTCCATTCTCCTTCTTCGTCCCCTTGTTTATTTCCATTCAGCACTTCCCATTTTTTTCTTCTATCCATTCCATCAACTTCCCTTCCGCGTTTTCTTTCTTGTCTTTGGATTTTCTTTTTCCCTCTCCTCTCTCTTCTTCCCAATCCCTGGCTCCTCTTTCCCAATTCTTCCGTTAAAATCCCCTCCCAGAAGCAGACATTCTTCCCTGTTGTCTTTTAATGTTTCTTCTATCTTGCTTATTGTTTCTTTCATCTCTTTGCTGTACACTGTCACTATTTTCCACCATTTACTGTCTATTTTAACGTTTCTCACCATGTGACCTTCCTCTTCTCCCTTCTTTTTAGTATTCTCTTTTATTCCTTTTTTTACCCCTGTTATTATTCCCCCTGCTGCTCTTCCTTTTTTCTTTCCCCTTCTCGCCCCTTGCCATTCCCACTTGAACTCCTTTGGTAACAGTTTTTCTATTTTTTCCCAGCTTTCTGACCATGTTTCTGTTAATCCAACAATATCGAACTCCTTCACGTAGTCCCAAAAATCTTCTTCTTTTTTCCCTAGTCCCGCTACATTCCAAAATAGTGCCCTCACCCCTGTTTTTCTCGTTACCTTCTTTGATTTCCCCCATCCTTCCTTAGTTTCCCTCCTTCTTTCTTGTTTGTTTCTTTTTTCCCGTTTCATTGTCCTTTTTACTTTGCCGTTGTCCCCCTTTTTTCCGCCTCCCCTTCTTCTTCTTATTGGAAAACCTCTAGGCTCTCTCTCTTTTCATTCCATCTCCATTGCTCCCCGTCAACTATTAATTTCCTGTATCCCACTCTTACTTCTTTCCCTTCTTCCCTTTTTTCCTTCGCCATACTTCTTAGTTTCTTCTGTAAATCTCTTTCTTTGTGAGGTCGTTGTCTATGTATATCCCCCTTGTTTCCCTCTTCTCCCTCAATTTTCTTTTGTGCTTAATTATTCTTTCCTTTTCACCCCATCCCTCCATCCCCACCAATACTTGATCCTTGTTAATCCTGTAACAATCTTTTACTTTACTAGCCTCTACATTTTCCTTCAAAAACTTCTCTACATCCTCTTTTTTACATGACTTTTTCTTTCCCCGTCCCATCCTGTTATCACGATGTTGTTCTTCCTCTTTCTTCTCTCTTTGATTTGAATTCTCTCTTCCAGCTTTTCCACTCTCTCCTTCCACCAGTCTCTCTCTCCTTCCCATCTCTTCTCCTTCTCTTTAAATTCTTCTCTCTGCCTCTCTATCTCTCTCTTGAGTTCCTTGTTTTCTCGTCTTATTTCCTTCATCTCCTCCTTCAACTCTTGCAGCAGCTCCAATATTTTTTTCTCCATCTCTGTCCGTTTCCTTCTCTTTCTCTGATGTCTTCTGTGTTTTCTTTACTCCAGGAGACCTCGCCGTCTTTTTACTTTTTTGAAAAAATTTCTCTTCTTCCTCTTCTTGTTTTTCTGTTCTACCCTCCCCTTTTCTCTTTCTTTTCCTTTCCTCCAGATAAGAGTCCAGGCTTCCCTGACTGAGCGAGCGGTTTCTATCGTCTTTGTTCATCCGCTTCCTGTGGCGCCTCCTAGATGTCGTTATCTTCCGGCTTCGCCGATTTATTTTTTTTCCTGACTATATCTCCTCTTCCCTGCCCAATTCTTTCTTCCACCTTTCTCTAATACCTCTTCTCGCTTTTCTCAATATCTTCTCTAATTCTCTATTTTCTTTATATCACCTTCTATTTCTCTATTTTTCGCTACTTAACCTCTCTACCACGTGTTTACCTTCAGCTCGGTAATACAGGAATCCCTGTGCACTGTAGCTTCATCCTACTTGAAATAACCCATCGTTAGTTCGTCATCGTGCAGGTCATTGGGGCTTCTTCCATAACTTGTGTCACTCTTTCATCCGTTTCAGGTATTCGAACATCCCGATATCTACCACTACCTTCTTTTCAGTTAACACTTCCAGTAGCTTCGGTTTAGAACTTGCAGAAATTACTGTAGCTTATAACAATATCACGATATTCAGCTCGAAATTCTTCCCAGATATCCGGAATAGAATGTTTCCAAATCCCCTTTACCTTTGTTGCATTGTGAAAATAAGGTTGTACGGATCCCATTCAAGTGAACTTTTGCAAAAAAACAGATCTTTATTTCAAATCAGATTTGACAATTTGATGACTTTTTACACAATCGTATCAATCAAGAATCGACTCAAAATTTTGGATTCAGAGGCTCCTACGATCACGAATTTTGTGGCTCACTCGTTACATCCTTTTTCAGACAAATCATTCGTTAATATTGACATTAACAAACGGTCAACGAAAAAATACATTGCTACGTCGAAAAGTGCTGAAAATGACCTGTTCGAAGTTTTTTTCAAGAAAACGTCAATTAACGGAATTATGAATTTTGTGCGGAACTTTATGAACTGTCATATACTCTGTATAACAATGATTTATAGTTAATATGCAGATTTCCATTGCATTTTTGTTTTCTAAAAATGCCAACCACATTACACTTAGCTTTACATTGTTTTGCAGTTGCACAGGAACGTGCAGCTTTTCAACCGTTTTCCGTCTAATTAGTCCGTTTGTCGCCTCTAATTCCCCAACAAGCAAACTCCATTTATGCGATCATTAATTCACATATTCAGCGAGGTGAGTGCTCTGTCGCGTCCCGGAAAATTCGCCAAGAAGGTTAATTCGCACGACGAAATTAAAACGTCAACTTAAACCTTTCTTGTTTTTCCGTCTCTTTTCTAACAAATATCTGGTTGAATGTAATTAAACGAGTGTTGGTTTGGCTAGATCTATTGGCAGACTGAAAAGTCATAGCGGAGAATACAAAATCGATCACAGCGTACGACTTGGTCACAAAGTTAACTAAGGCCTCGCGAGTTGAAAACTGTTATTGTTAAAAAGCACAGCCTCAAATATATAAAAATTTACTACTTACTCTTATTACGTAATTCTGTCGGAAACTACATACAAATAATCTAAATTATCATACTCTGAAAATAGTGGTGCTTGCTGTATAGAAGCAGCACTGCATGGACAGAATCTGGTAACTACAAGAAAAGCTCTGATGAGGAGCAGACGAAGGATATCTCAACTCTGTCCCAGAGAAATTGCCGACGGTGCGGGTTGTCGAAGCCTTTTGGAGAAGGAATATATTAAGCAAGCCTTTACACAATTTGAAAACTTCGTAAGACCTCAGTTAAGACCTGTGGTGTGCAATCCGATAACCCCGGAAGAAATTGTCATATAAGCTGTCTTGCACGCGTGTAGTTGAACCGAAAACTGTCCAAGCGCCCAGCGCGCGAGCAGTATTCAGGGGCAACAAACACCCGTGCAGGCAGGAAGGGAATAGTATATTACATACTGAGGCGGAAAGTATTTCATTCCTGTCGAGAGAACTATAGTTTACCGAGAGGCGTAGAGGAAAAATATCCTTCAACAACCTCCTAAGTGTTGCCTCCAATGTTTCCCCGGTTTGCTGGTAAAAAAATTTTGAGAAGCTTTTGCTCTGGATTTGTAGAATTTTCCAGAAGTCTTTCTTTGTTGTTTGAAGTTTACAGATTTTTCTAAAAATTCATTTTTAAGGCTGTTAGAATTTTCTAGAAGTTCGTATTTTAGACTACCTAGCAAATCTTGCCTGCTTTGGTCGAACTTTGTAGCATATGTTCCTGGAGCTTTTGTAGCATAGTTTTACGTCGCAGGAAATTTCAAACAAGTATACTTCACGATTTCGGCTTGTCTTTGCAATGACCTCAATCAGCCTTTTCCGTAACACCGATTTTGTTCCAGATTTTTACAACTTACGTTCCACCAGTTCCCTCTTCAGCTCTCTCCCTCTCTCCCTCTGTGTATTTATCGTAGCCTCGAGGTGAACTAGTTCTCGAGACATAGGAATGGTACTTTTGCCGAAGTTTGTATACTATTTTATTCACAATTAGTTATTTGAAATTTAATAATTAAATCTCATTAACATGAAGTATTATTGCAATGTTTAATTTCAGTAAAATGTTTGCACTTTGTAAGCACTGCAACAAGTGATATTATTTGTCAGATAAATGTCAAAGGATTTTTTGGAATTTCTACAATTACACAAATTAATAAATCACGCAAAGGGTAATTTGTAATCGTAATTTTGTATTTGTCAAGTACTCACGAGTTGCCGCGAGGCTGCAGCAACAGTTGTGTGATTGCCTTTA
This sequence comes from Diaperis boleti, assembly GCA_963583935.1. Taxonomy (NCBI): domain Eukaryota; kingdom Metazoa; phylum Arthropoda; class Insecta; order Coleoptera; family Tenebrionidae; genus Diaperis; species Diaperis boleti. The sequence goes on along the minus strand of OY757245.1, from coordinate 31,116,715 downwards.
TTATCAATCATACTTTCCAACCTCCTTTGCAGTTGGAACTCAGTATATTACTAACCAACTCTGAATAAAATTTTAAACAATATGCCTGACCAAGGGATATTTGTTCCGACAATCGCTCGAACAACAAAAACAAGTAATTGAAACATCAAGATCCCATAAATCATGAGTTCTTAGTCATGGTGGTTCCAGTAGTAAACAAAGTTTTTCCAAAACGAAAAAATTAGAAAAGCATGAGTTTAGTTCGATTCCAGTTAAACCCCGATTTGAGAAAAGTAAGTGCAACTGCAATTTCGGAATTGGAAATAGATAGAAATAAAATAAAAAGCAACAACGTAATGACACAAAAGTTTAATTTCAGCAATTACATATTTGTCTTTGTGGTTTCCATGAGAAAATGTTTATTATGTTGAAAATAGAAAATTATCGTTTTTACGGTCAAAAAATTGAAAGGTAGGCGGTTAGTTGTAGAAAGGCCTGAAATACCTTTCAAATGAGGTATCACTCGACCCCTAGTGCCATTTACGATTTTGGGGCTAACAGCCCCCTCGCGAAGAGGGCGAAGCGCCGGAACTTGAAAAGAATCTGAAAAGATGTGCTCCTGGCAAATAAAATCGAACTGTTCGAGGATTTTTCAATCACAGTAATCAATTCGGAGAAATCTGGACTGGGGAGTTTTAAATGGGACAGTCTGTATATAGATAATGGAGATACAACGGAAATACAAAGAGAGGAAACTATTGGATTTACAGGTTTGGTAGCCACCACATGAGTATAACCATTTTATGGAAGTGGACATTATCGTTTATATGAATAATATTTGGTACACGCAACCTTTGCTGTTTGAAAAACTTCACAATCAAAATATTGGTGCTGTGGGTACAGTGAGAAAAAAAAACAGAAAATGTATACCAAATTTACCAAATGTTGAGGTCAAGCATCGTGTAACAAAACACACCGATATATTGATGGTGACCAAATGGAAAGATAAACGAGACATTGAGCACCATTCATGAAATTGAAGAAATATGTAAATATTGATGACGTAAACTATCACATTAACCAATCAGGAAGCCATTGGCGTGCTGTTGATAAATGTGATACACAAATTAGCTTTACAGCAACAGAAAGAAAAGCAGTGGATTTTTTTAGTAGTATTTACAGGAAAAAATGTCCAGCAAATTAAATTTAGATTAGAGTTGATAAGACAGATTTTTGAATAATTCGGACAAGAAAAGTCGAGGGCTAAAAGTGGAAGAAGAGCTGGCGATAATCCAGTCAGACTAAGTGGAAGACACTGCGAAAAGAGAACCAGCAACTCCTAGAAAAAGATCGACATCGTTTTGTTTGTGAACGAAAAGGGGGTCTATTACCGTACTTCGTATTACCGTATTATTGTAAATAAACTTATAACTTAGTCTAAAAGGCCTAAACCGTAGATAGTCTAAATTTGAACGTCTTTCAAGTAACAACGAAGTCTCTCACAGTCTTTTCAACATTATCAAGACGTAATAACACTCACAAAAGTGACGTCATTTTTTTGACATTTCTCATTGTAAACAAACACAAACGCAAATTTCGTTGTTTAATCAATGACTTTTCTCGTGTTGCAATTCGTATGTGACTTTTTTGACATTTCTTGTGAAATTTGACATTTCGCGTGAGTTGAAAAATTCAATATCTAAATACTCAAATAAAGTCTTGAGTGTTCCAAAAAAACTAAACCTCTAATATTGAGTTAAAAAAGGAATAAATATTTAATTTAGTAAACCAGAAGAATGTTCTTAAATCCAGGTGGAGTAAATTTAAATTAAAAATTTAAATATATCTAAGTCGAACTCCACAAACTTTAATGAGCGTAAAATTACAAATGGAACATGTTTCGGCAGAACACTTCTGCCATCATCAGCCCTAATTTAACAAGAGATTAATGATACAATTGATGAATTACAAGAGGGGTTCTTACCTTAAAGAATATAAAAAACTATGACGTTGACGTAATTTTGAATTAAATTTGACGTTTTCAAAGGATTACATGATTTTTAAAAGATTTCGTAAAAACATTTTATAAAATGTAAAAATTAAAAATGGATCAAAGAGAATCTGGTAAGTTTGTTTGAGTGGTGAAAAATTAAAATAGTGAATTATAATGGGATTATCGAAGTTATTCTGTTCATTTAAACAAGATCTGTTTTCCAGTTTCAAGGCTTTCCTTATTTCCAAAGTCTCAAGAAAATCTAATTTCCGGCCTTTATTGCATTTATGAATCAATTTGGAATTTGATGGTGAAAAACTATGTTTCGTTATTAATATATGATTGGCGAAAGAAGAAGGTGTTGATGGTGGAGGATCAAGATCTGTGTTGTTATAGATGTGCCTGAAATGTTCTTTAATACGGTCTGATATTTTGCGACCTGTCTGACCTATGTAGAATGACTCACAAGAAGAGCAGTTTAATTTGTATACACCTGATGATGATTTGTAATCTAATGGATCTTTATTTTTAATAAAAAATCTGGATAAGTTGTTATCTGTTTTAAATGAAACTTTAAAACCGTTTTTCGTAAGTATTTCAGAACATCTCTCTGAAACGACGCCAAAGTATGTTAATGAATTTGAAAAGGAAATTGTTTCTGAAGGATTTTTAACCAAGTAGTGTGTGTATTTGAATTTGTTATAGTATCTATAGTATAATTTATTTATAGTTTTTAAAGAATATCCATTATTTGAAGCAATTTGTTTAATGTTATTAAGTTCTGTTTGAAAAGATGAATCTGATAGTGGTGTAGAAAATAATCGGTGGAAAAAGGAATGAAAAGCTGCAAATTTATGGGAAACAGGGTGACAAGAGTCAAAAGGTATTATCTGTGATACTAGGTTTTCTATAAATGTCAAATTTAAAAGTATTATTATTTCTAGTGATTAACAAGTCTAAAAAGGGAATTTGGGAATTGATTTCAAATTCAACGGTGAATTTAATGGATTGATTTAAAGAATTTAAGTTGCTGAGTGCGTTATCAAGTTCGGAATCAGATCTTTTCAATAAAACAAGTATGTCATCTACATATCTGTACCAAAAGAGAAAATGATCTTTAAAGGGTGAAGAAGTTAAAAACTGATCCTCTAAGTTATTCATGAATATTTCTGCTAAAAGAGGTGACAAATTAGAGCCCATTGCTAAGCCTGAGTTTGTGAATAAAAATTATTATTAAATTGAAAGAAATTTTGATCTAGGACAGTCTCACAAAGTGAATGTAAATTTGGTGCATGTATGGTGGGCATATTAGAATTAAATAGTAGGTTTTTTAAAATTAATAAGCAAGATTTGGGTGGGATGCTGGGGAATAAATTAACTACGTCAAATGAAACAAGTCTAGTGTCTGATGGAATTTGGAAATTTCTAATTTTGGAGCAAAGATCTATTGAGTTTTTTATTGCAAATTTGTTATTAAAATCTAAATGTTGTCTAAGAATTGTATTAAGCCATTTTAAAAGTATTGATACATAAAGTATCATTAATCTCTTGTTAAATTAGGGCTGATGATGGCAGAAGTGTTCTGCCGAAACATGTTCCATTTGTAATTTTACGCTCATTAAAGTTTGTGGAGTTCGACTTATATATATTTAAATTTTTAATATAATTTAGTGTTTATTCCCAGCCTTGGGGTCGTTAAGAAAGGGTGAGGTTATGTTTGTTTATTGTTTATGTAGTAGTGTGCATAGGATTAATTGCATTTTAACCGTATTTTAACATTAGTTGTTGTTAAAAAAAAACTCACTTTTTTAGACTTTTTGTTTATTCAAAATCTCACCAGCGAAAGGGTTAATAGTTTTGAATAAATTGTTCTTTTTTTAAGTATCTTTTTGGCCTCGTAATCCTGTAAACATGAAAATCAACAGAATTGTAATTAAGGAGGGGATGGTTTTTATGCGTCACAGGGCTGTAAAAATTCACACAAATTTTCGTTCTTAAAATACCTTTATAAAAACGAAACTGTTTGTACAACGAAAGCATACTTATTAAAACGCCATTTACACAAGTTTTTAATTGTTGAGTGTTTGAAAAACAAATACACAAAGACAATTTCAATGTTTCGACGTTTTGACCTTTCAAACGAATAGATTCGGATTCATGGCCTGCCCGATACTTGAACTCTCAATATGACATTGCAATTTTTTTCAAATTTCGTTGAATTAAGACTTGTCGTCGGCCAAAAAGTCTAATACATATCTTGCGCGTTAAGCATTTTACAGGGCTCAATCATTAAAGCACTTCGCTGGCGCGTCGTGCTTCAAATTGATTTCGCCCTGTAAAATGTAAGTTACCGCACACGAATGTAAATAACTATTTTTATTTTGCGTCTTGTAAAGTCTTTACAGTACTAGTCCGAAAAATTCAATTTTCCTGCGCGTAAATAAGCAGGAAAATGTTGTTTTCAAGACGATTTCTGGAATTTATATGTAAACCGCCCGCTGTAAGTAAACTAAAAATAGAAAACTCACCTACTAAACGTCATTACTTTAACATCCAATGCAATTATTGACGAAAAATTAAAATGCGAATGTTTGTCTGCCCATAAAAAAGTTGATAAAGCAGACATACAAAATTTCGCTGCTGGTTTACTTTGGCCAGGGCCCATTCACAATACTAGCAAGTCATCAGAAAGTAAAAATTGGACTTTCTGTGTGATAGGGATACAATTGTTGTTGTTTAAAATTTCTCCAAATGGTGCAATGCAACACTCCAAACTGCACAACATTAACGCAAATTAGATACACGGCGATTTTCTTTGACCTTTTCCGTAAATTATGTAATACAATGTCCCTGTATTCGCTGTTAGAAGAAGCCGGCATCTTTTATGATTAATAACTTTGAGACGAAAGTAAAATACAATAATAACAAATTACCGCCGCCCGATTGAGTTGTCAGTTCAATTTATCAGCAGGTAACTGTGACTGTGCAAAAAATTTAGAAAGTTGATAAGCACGCTGACTTTTCCGGACATAAACAATTGAATAGTTAAATTAAATTAAAATAAAATAAAAATTAATGTTGTTGCTTTTGATGAGTTATACCACAGGTTTCAATGATTGCACTTATTTCTGAAACACCCTGGAAACCCAAGCATTCGTTGGCTCAGATAGACTATCGTAAGCAATATTTAGCAATTTTTTTTTATATTTATTTTAGTTTGAGGAAGGTTCTTATAAAGGCTCAGGGGGCTCCCTTGGGTTTATAACTCAAAATTTTTTTTTTTAAATTTTGAAAGTTGATAAGCACGCTGACTTTTTCGGACATAAACAATTGAATAGTTAAATTAAATTAAAATAAAATAAAAATTAATGTTGTTGCTTTTGATGAGTTATACAACAGGTTTAATGATTGCACTTATTTCTGAAACACCCTGGAAACCCAAGCATTCGTTGGCTCGGATAGATTATCGTAAGCAATATTTAGCAAAAATTTTTTTTTATATTTATTTTAGTTTGAGGAAGATTCTTATAAAGGCTCAGGGGGCTCCCCTTGGGTTTATAACTCAAAAACGACTGGACCGATTTTTATTATCTTTGGTTTGTTGGATTTGTCTCCGCCCCGAATAGCAGAATAACTATTAAAACATCGGACCCAGACAGGGCAACGACAATAACAAATAACACCGGCCACCAAAATGTGTCGTACGGAGCTTTAAAAATGAAAATCGATTCCTAAGGAGTAAACTCCAAAGTTTCACTTCTGTTGCGCGTGGATTCCACACACAAACAAATTTTTTTATGATATCTCGAGAACGGATTGACTGATTTTTTCGATGGTGAATAACTATTAAAAGATCGGAGAAATTAACGAAAAAAAATTTCTCATACATTTTATATGGAGTCCGCATATGTATAACGCCATCTCTGATACATGACAGAAACAAAAATAAATATGGAGTTGTATGCTGCTTCCGGTAGTGCCAGTAGATGGGGTTGTCTGCCTTATCCTTTGATAAAAAAAATTATTTCGTTTAGCTGATAAGTTAACACAACATTTATTGATTCTGAGGCGGTACAAAGTTCTCCGGGTCAGCCAGTTTACAATAAATCTTATAAATCTACTTGACAGTATTTACACAGTTCTTGTGCAATCATGCTACGTCGGCATACCTACAGAAAATCATAATAATTATGCACATGCCACAATATTTCAAAAACTTATGCTAATGACGGGAAACTGATAACAAATTTGAAATTTCTCGTGAACCCAAACAGGGGTTTCAAAGAATAACACTTGTTTAAAGTCATCCTGGGTATTAATTTCACATGTGAATATTTTTTCTGCTAGTGTTAATAATTGCATTTTGTCCACGACACATTCCGATTTCTTGATGAATGCCCTAGTTTGAACTAATAAATCAATGGTTTCCTACTGGTCTAAAAAGTCATGACCCGGACCCGGACCTGACCCGGACCCGGACCTGACCTGACCCGGACCTGACCTGACCCGGAGCTGACCTGACCCGGACCTGACCTGACCCGGACCTGACCCGGATCTGACCTGACCCGGACCTGACCTGACCCGGACCTGACCTGACCTGACCTGACCTGACCCGGACCTGACCTGACCCAGACCTGACCTGACCCGGACCTGACCTGACCCGGACCTGACCTGACCCGGACCTGATCTGACCCGTACTAGATAGGACGTCTCTGAGGGCACCAATCGAAAGAAACTCCATATTTACTTATGTTCCGGACCACGTCGTCTTAAGTCGAAGGGTTTGGGAGTAGGAGAGGATTAAAGAAAAATTAAAAAAATTTGAACCTCAAGGGGGTAAATTTTGAAAATTAAAAAAATAAACTTTTTGTCTCAAAACGCTACGAAACATTTACTATCTTACGTAAATTGATGCGAGCAATCCATCTGTAACCTCGGCTGCCTCCTAAATCCACTCGTTCTCGAGTTACGAGCTTATGACTTACAATAGAGCTCCTATAATTATCATGCTAACCTTTTTAGTATTGTATAAATAGTTCGGAGATTGTTTTAAAATAATTATAGTAACATGCCATAAATCATTTACCCATTGTTTCAGAACGTTGACATAATACGGTTAAATCCAGAGAATGAATTATTTTGATTGTTATAATCTCCGCATGCAAACAAATGGCTCTCAGGCATTTACTTTTTTATTATTTTCGAACTAAATAGATACTTATTACTAATCTGAAATTAGAAACAACATTCTCTCAGTTTGATGTAGATGTGTGTGTATAAATTTTCAGTACAAAATTGTAACAAAGAGAATATCCTTTAAAACGCAATTATAGAGTCTAAAGGCTTTTTGTTAGTGTATTCATTGAATGGGTCACATGGTTTACTTTAAGTTTAGTAACTTAAAAAGAAAAAGAAAAAGGAGTAGGTTAGAAGAAAGCAGTAGGAAAAAACCATAAAAATATGTAGTATTTAACTGTAGTATGTATTAGAGCGAGGCATGGCATGATCAAAAACTAAATTCTGACCTGATCTCTGATTGGGTGAACTTTGAGACCTGTAGCTCCTCAAGGAGTCCAAGTGGACAAAGTTTAACACTAGATTGGGACTCAGGGCGGTCGTCTCTACGATTCCTAAAGAGATGGCTGTCGAATTACCGAACACCCTGTATAAAATATCGACAAAAATCAACAATCTAAATTCATTGTTGTCGTTTGTTATTAATAAGTGTCACTACAATGTTTTAACTGTGGGACGCACACTACATACTCATCGCTATAACTACTTCAAATACAAAAAAATATCAGATAATGAGTACCTGTAAAATCTGGTTGTGCCCCTAGTCCAAGATCTTTATTAATTAAAGTGTGTGTCTCATTATATTATCTTCTTAAGAGGCTACTGTACGCTTAAGAATCGATAATTTTTTTGAAATGCCAACTCATCCAGCCCCATTCTTAAGGCCAAAGTCGACAACATTTAATAGCCCAGTGCGCGAAAGAGACAAAATATCGGAAAAGTTTTCCTCAATTTTTGAGGAGGTGGCTAATCCTATTACAATATTGAATATGGAGTTCAATAGAGAAGGGTAATCTGCATGGAGCTAGTTTTTCATTTTTTGGTTATTGATAAAAGAAAAAAAAATAACTGCAAGAAAAACACTTTTTAAAATTAATTTGAAAAAAATGAGAGCTCGAAAAATAAGTAATGTTTAAATTTTATAAATTGAAAAACCAACAAGGGAAACCTTTCTAAAACATGACATGTGATTTTTTTTAAACAGCGTCACCCGATGATGACTGATATACTTTTGGTTGATTCTTTTTTGTTTTGTTCGTTATGCTCCTGGGATGGAAATACCACAATTGAATGTCTTCAATTGACTATTTCATTCATAGTTGTTTGAACCAATCATATTCCGTCACTCAACAATGAATACTAAATTTCAACTGGCAAAATTTTCCGATTGATTTACTCGAGTTTGTTGCCAATTTATCTCGTGACATTGGTCAATAATTAGCTTTTTTAAAAAAAAGACACCGACTTCAAAAAAGTAACATGTTAACTAAAAAGTAAAAAATAAAAATTTTCAATTTCAGAGTTATTTTTCCGTTTAATGAAATTCAGAAATTATTGTTGATTATCTAATTATTAATTGTTAATTTTAAATTTTGAATTGTTACTTTGTTCATACATTCATTATCTGCGATATGCTTGTTTTCTTTTTGCATTTACTATGTTCATTTATTTATTTTTTATTATCTTTTTTTTGATACTTATTTTGTTTTAGTATATTTGAATTTTTTTTTTCTCACGTGTTATATTTTTTGTCTTCAATGTTGCTCTGTAAGTGGACTTGTTCTGTTGGGCAATAAATCATCATTATTATCATTATTATTATAAGTGTTAAATAAATTAAGAAGTTAGTGTCAAAAAGATCGAGAACATCAATCCAAATTCAAGATTGGATATTCGAGTATTTGAGATTCACAAATTCCAGATTTTGCATTCCCGATTCTACAGAATACTATGTCCAATATCATGAAATTAAAATGGGACCATGTTGGAGGTCTAAACAAATCGCAAAAAGAATAATTGAATCGTTTATTGTTAAAACAAGTCAAGTAACATTTTTGCCCATTTTTGTTTTTCAGTGGAATATATGTACATATTTTATATGTATTATAGACATAAATCGATTGGTACAAAAAGCATCTAAGTACCATATCATGTATGCTAAAATTTGCGAGTAATAGTGCTTATATGCCAAGGGCATAGTAAAAGACAATTGTAGATGAATTTGCCATACCTAGTCTTTTCGTTGCCTGAAAAGTTTGCAAAATTTACTTGGCTTGTTTTAACAATAAACGATTCAATTGAAATCGGTTCATAAACAAAGAAATTATGTTTGAAGTCGGTTTCAGAAACACACAATAAATCACGTCCTTGACCACGCAGTTTATTTATTCTCGTCTTGTCACTCTCGGGTTGGGTTCCATAAACCATCTATCTCGAGCAGGTAGCCTCATTCGAACACATTTTCATTTGATTTTGAGGAATGTCCTTCTATAACTTCGAAATCTTACGTCCAATATGAATTAAATTAAAATGGGAGCATCTTGGAGATATACTGAATACAACGCAAACAAAATAATTGAAATCGGTTCATAAACAAAGAAGTTATGCCCGCACAAACATATCCAATCACCACATTTCCATCTGATTTTCAAGAGTTTCCAGCTATAACTCGGAAGTCTTACGTTCAATATGAATGAAATTAAAATGGGACCACCGTGGATCCATACTCAACCCAACGCAAAAAGAATAATTGAAATCGGTTCATAAACAAAGAAGTTATGCCCGAACATACATAAAAAGAAAACAAATATACAGTCGAATAGAGAACCTCCTCCTTTTTTGAAGTCTGTTAAAAACCACTCGACTATCGTCTCGTGGTTTTAATGACAATGTCACTCGATAAATTGCTACGCAACAAACACTCGTAACAAACAGAAAATTTTGCCGACAAAATTTTACCACTTTTTCAATGTATTCATTTTTATGTTCACAAAATAAAATTTGATTGAAAATTGGCATTTCCTACCAAGCACTGATCCACACACCAAAAGGTGAAGTAAATAAGCAACAAACCGGGTTAAATCCATATAAAAAGTTATCCTTTTTTTGCTCAATCGTTCCTCAATTGTAAAATAATAGTCCAAGCAATTCAGACGCAAAAACGGCGAATAGAATAACTAATTAAAAAAAAAATTGGATTCCTTCATTCACTTTTGTCCAAAAAACTGCCCCCGAGCGTGACCTCATGAAGCTTTTATGCATTTTTTTGGTAAACGGTAACTACGACGAGAAAATGTTTTCGGATTTAATTCTGCATGAAATTGATCTCATGAAGTTTTTGTCTAAACTATACTTATGTAAAACACTGTTTTTGTGGGACAAGACACTCAAAATGGACAAGCGATATTCTTCAAAAGGGAAAAGGCATTTGCGTTTAGGTGCGGCGAAAAGAAAAAGATCTAATGATGGGATATTAAAATGGATGCACTCGGGAAGGTAGGTATAAAAGGTGTTTTTATAAGCGCAATTTCCACAATTCGTCATAAACTTGAAAAACAAAATAGTTACCCAGATTCCACCATTTCAGAAACAGTGATAATGACAATATACCTGTAATAAAATTGGCAATTAAAACATATAGACAATAGTTCTATGAGACTGAATTTATATATTTAACAGAATTTTAGAAAACAATTATTTTCTGTTGGTGATGGAATTTATAATTATGAGAAAGTTGGTATTATTCCTGGTATTATCTTTTTCCGCTCAATGATTATTATGTTACATACATATTATCGGTGTCAACGAGATTTTACGCATCCACCTTTCTATTCTTGCTGTGTTCTTGCTATTTGAAAAAAAATCTTTTATTTAGAATTTCTAAGAACCGCTGTTTAATACAAATAATCGTCGATTTTCCTTTTTATAATTATAAAAAATACAATTATTATATTTTGAATGTACAATAAGATCTGATTTTGGTAAAAACCCTATCGCCGACTATATTTATGATGTCACCTTTTCCCATCCCTATCAAAGGATGTCATTGTTGTTACGATGCGTCAAGGACGTATTTTCAAACACGTTTTCGGACGCCGTTTGTCGTCCGATTTTAGATCTAAAAAAAGTGTTGGTTTTCATTGGAATAGCTCTAATAAACGCATACTTTAGATCTTCGAATTTCTCAAACCACCACCAAAAGATAAAGAAAAAATATATTTTTTTTTTATAAATTAAAAACTGAAAACTAGCTCCCTGTAATTTGCACTTCTTAACACAAATCCGCTGTCGGATCTTAAAAAAATTCTATAACTTTGTTTAAAAATTGGGAAAACTTTTGGCCTGTTTCGCCCGCCATCTAGTGATTTTGAATCATTTTAAAGTGTTGTAGGATTTGCCCTTAAGTACATGAGAAAGAGTTGACAAAACGATTAAATTGGAAGGATTAAAGATTAAAGGAACTGGAAAGTGAGGTTCCAAGCAAAAAGATAAAGAGTGGAAGGATGTATAAAAACTGATTAATCAAAATATTAAACAAATCGAAAAAGTTTCAGCTTTTAAGATTTTTAACATTTGCACTTCTTTTTGTTTGACATACCGCTGTCCCGCTAGTACCCTTGCAGGAGTCGATTTCACGTTTCTGTAGATCCAATCTTACAAAATTTAATGTCGCCAGCTCCCGGAATATTATTGTCATTGTGATTTGTCAACTTTCAGTTAATTTATTTATTTTTGCTTTTGGTGTTTATATTTAATTATTCTCTGCGTTCATATTTGATAATCTTAGATATTAGAGGTTCTTTTTTTTATGCTTAGATATGTTTTCCAGGTAATCTTCTATTGTGTTTTTGAAATTTTTTGATATCTACTGATGGTATCTTAATTTTTTTGCATTTACATCATCATTGCACTTTGATTTGAAAATACTGCTTAAAACGCCAAAAAGACGTCATTTTTATAATTATATTTTATAAATTGTTTTTCTCACATCTACTATATTGTTGCTGTTAATTTCGAGTGTTATCTCTAGACATGTTTTTGTGATTGTGTGTTTGTGATTATCATAAATTATTTCCTATAGATAATTGTATTATTCTTTTAAGTAAAAATATATGTTATACGGATTTGAACAGATATACACATAACAGCTAATTGAATTAACTTTATCCAACGCCCGATTGTTATAAGAATGACAAGTTGTTATTATAGATTTCTCGAATACTTTTTAAGTAGATGATGCCCTTGGAAAGGTGGCAAACGGTGCTTATTTAAAATACGGAACTTTCTGAAATGACCTGTTGAATAATAATGACTTGAACACACTGCCTATAAAAACTTTAAACTTGAAGGACAGAGTGCTAAAATGTGGTAACTAAAGGACAAGACATTTTATTTTTACTGCTGATCATAACTCTAGGTAATACACATTTTTTAAGTTTTATTTGTTCTGGTAATCTTATTAGGTTAAAACACAAAAGTCAGTAGACCAATATTACAGTTTCATTAACAGCAAAATTGTGTTTATAGAATTCCCCTTTGAACACTGCTTGGTCACGTAAGTTTTATAAGGATTTTATCTTATTACTATCTTATTTGTTTCAGGCATTATCATAAAAAATAAAATAAAATTTGCACCGTCATTTATATATACTTAAACCATATCCTGTTCCCTCTTTAGTCGTAAACGTGTATTGCCATATTTCTGGCCTCGTATTTTTTTTATAATGAATGATCTAAAAGATAAAGTTATTCTATTAACTGGTGGAGCAGGAGTTATAGGTTCTACATTGGTAAAAGAGTTACTTATTCGGGGCGTAAAAGTGTGTATTACTTGCGTATTGTGGTCTAAATTAACAAATATTTTCAGGGTGTTGCTATAGTCGATGTCTCCCAAGAGTTGGGCGAAAAGGTTCTCGAAAAAGTTGCTGACAAACGAGCAATTTTCATTAAAACTGACATCACCAACAGCGACGAACTCGAAGGTGATCTTCGACTAATTCTGTTTAAATTATTATCTTCTTGTTCTAGATGCTTTCAAAAAAACTGTTGATACCTACAACCAACTGGATCTTGTTATTAACAACGCAGCTCTAATGAATGAAGTCCAATGGAAAAAGGCCGTATCAGTCAATCTGGTATTTATGTAGCATGTAATTTACTTTTAATCATACTATTTTCATCATAGACAGCGTTAATTGAAGCAACTTATCTGGCAATGAGGAAATATCTTCCTGAGTTCAAATCAGGGGATGAAGGTGTCATCGTCAATGTAGCCTCTCTACTGGGCTTTGATTTTTTGGAGACAGTGCCAGTATATTGTGCCACCAAACACGCTGTAGTTGGTTTAGGAAAGTGTGTTGGCACCGATTTGTTCTACAACACGTATAAAGTACGTGTTTTGACTCTTTGTCCAGCTGCTGTGAATACTGCCCTGATTACCTCAGTAGACAAAGACCGATTCTTGTTTCCGGAAAGAATGGTTCAAGAGCTGGAAGTTTTAAAAGAGACGATCCAAACGTAAGACTGGCTGTTTGCTATTTAAAATCAACTACAGACTTGGTTCTAGACCCGAAAACGTGGCAAAAGCAGTGATCGATGTTGCTAACAAGGGAAAACATGGCTCGATATGGGTAGTGCAAAACAATGAGCCAGCATATGAAGTACGAATACCGACAGGGGAATCTTTAGTAAAATATTAATATAGATGTTTATCGGATTAAAGCTGATATGGAAAATCCAGTGCGCATAATCTTAAATTAAAAGACAATTTATTATAGAGTGTTTCAATCAGCATTCCTACCTGAAGCAGCATACTTCTGTTTACATCAAAAAGTCCAGCCCCTGTTAATCGAACAGGTTTTTGGGCTCTGATTATTATAAAAATAACATGTTTTGCAATCCTCAAATCTCTGGCATTGTACCAGTGGATGTCGTATATAACGTCGGTCAAACTTTCAACCTGGAACAGTATAAGGTATGTTGTAAAAAAAACAAAAAACAATGACACCGTAAAAATGATCAAATTAACAATGATACAGCAAAAATTCACATAGATTTGTGTGCTGATAAGGAATAGATTAAACAATAGGAATGTCCGGATGATGTAACGTTCAAAAGTGACCCTCACCACTTAGTTCAAAAAGAATGATAAGACACAAATAAATAGTGTTTATTCTAATCCCTATTACATAAAATTTAGCGCATTTAAGGCCAAACCCGACAACTTTAAATTTAATAGCCCAGTGTGCGAGAGAGACAATATATCGGAAAAGTTTTTCTCAATTTTTGAGGAAATGGCTAATCCAATTACAATTTTGAATACGGAGTTCAATAGAGAAGGGTAATTTGCAGGGAGCTAGTTTTTCATATTTTGGTTATTGATAAAAGAAAAAAAAAATAACTGCAAGAAGAATTCAGCGCGAAGGCAAAAGTTAGTCCACCCCCGTTATTTGACCAATAACAATTTATTGCAAATGGACCTTGTACAGAAAAAACTGATCTACAATTTTGTTTCTATACATTTTTTGCTCCCACCAAAGGTTTTCGAGATAATCGATAAAAACGGGGGTTGTTTTCGCCCTTAAAACTATACTCATTTTCCAACGTCATTTCTGTGGCAAAAAGGTAAAAGGGGATAATTTGACTTACACTGAATTTTGTTTTATCAGATTAATCAATAGAAAAGCACTTTTTAAAATCAATTTGTAAGATGAAGGTATAGATTTTGTAGAGCTCCAAAAATAAGTACTGTTTAGTTTTTATAAATTGAACAACCGACAAGGGAAAACTTTTTAAAACATGATTATGTGATTTTTTTTAAAACAGCGTCACCCGATCATAACTGATGGATGGACATAACTCAATTGAATGTTTTGAAAAACGCATCCCAGTAGTTATGTGACGCCTATTCCTGCCACCGCTAGAAAAATGGAATAATACTATTATAAAATAAATAATATTATATAAGCCTTTGCATTGTAGAATTAATTAAGATTATATTCCTGAACGTTGTACTGTGCTTGTCGCTGTTCTTTTAAAAATATTTTTTTTTATGTTCAACTCGTTCCCGGATCATAACTGGCGCAGTCGGTAGGATAGTGCAGATTATCCTTGTGTCCGATTAACAAAAGTGGTAATCCTGAGACCCCTGTCTCTTCAGCGCTATTCGAAGAAGAAGAACCAACGATCGAAGTGTTAAATGTCAAACTCTTGCTACCTGTTCGAATAACAATTAGTAACCTGTGCGACGCTTATCCATCGACGAATCAGACGAGCCGTACACACCAGGAATTGATCTTCCAGAAGGCACCAGTTCCACTCCTCTGAACAAGGTAAGAATTGAGTGCTTCTGTCCCTTTTCCGTGACTTTGTTATTTCCTGATTAGAATTAACAAAAATCACCCTCTTATTAGTTCTCCGAAAAAGAAATAATAAAACCCTTTCTACAACGTATTGGACGAATAGAAAGTAGATTTAAGTTGAAACAAAAGCGTCATTGCAAATTGCTGTACGCAAATTAATTTAATAATCATTCAATCTCTACTCTTATGGTAGAAGAACTCATAGTTCAAATCAATAATTTAAATTTAAATAATAACATGGCAAATCAAGAAGCACCACCATTAAACATCCCTCTCCTTCGCCTTCATATCGACACCATCCCTACATATAACGGTGATCCAAGTACCGTTGAAATCTTCATAAATGCATGCGATCATCTGTTTGGATATTATGCCGCCAGACTAGACGCGACAGACACCTTAGTCAGGGCCGTACTCGGAAAACTAACTGATCGTGCACTTCTAATAATAGGTACGCGACCAGAATTGAATACTTGGCAATTAATTAGAGAATCACTCCGTAACACCTTCGGCGACCAGAGAAATTTAGATTGTTTAGAACAAGATTTGTTATCGCTTCGCCCTTATAAAGATGAAAAACCAAATTCATACGGTCAACGAATCCAATTAATTCGTTCTAAATTAGCCTCCAAAATTACGAGTCTCAATGATATATCCTAACAAAACAGATTTATCTCGAACAATATGATAAATTATCTTTGAAAACATTTAGATTGCAACCATCTCTTCGCAGTCCAGATACACTTGAAATTGCAATGTCTTACGTAACCGAGGAAGAAAATTATGAGTACGAAATTCAATCGCATTCGCAACTCTTGAAACAACAAACACTTCCACCCCTTAGCGGAAAAAATAGTCTAAACTATCAGACTCAACATAGACACCTTACGGTACTTATAGACAAAACTATAATTGGACAAACCCTCCACAAAAACTTCAACCCGCTTTTCCAAGCCAACCTATACAATTAATTCCGAATAGAAATTATCAACCCCGATATCCAACAAATCAACAAGTTTTCGGCAAACCCCAGAACGTGTTTAAGCCCCTAAATAACCCACAAAAAGATCCAGTTGTACCTATGTCAACCACATCTCGACAACCAACGATTAATCGACCTAATGTCCCCTATAGACAGTTTCATCAAAACCCTTATGTTCAAGGCTGGTATCCAAAGAAGTACATTGTACCGACAACCCTAATTTTAAACTACACCACGTAGACAAGTCACCCACAATTCGAAATCCCTTTAATCAACCTGACAGACGTGTTTATTATAAAAACCCACAGCAACACCACGTAGACAATTCAGACGATCCTAGAATACTGTAACGTAGTCTGAGCCGGGCGGGTTTGAGGATTTAAAGAAATATTCTGGCGCACACCGTATTTACAAACTTTTATTAAAAAGACCACTAAGACTAACTTTTCACAATGTACAAACTTTCACAGTATCACGCGCTGATCACTTGTTCACGATGCTTCCAATAGACTGACTTGCTCCGTTGTTTGATCCCTTCTTATACCGCTCGCTTCGTTCTGGATTTCTTCTATTCCCGGAATCATGAGATCATGTTTTCCGACGCAATGGATTATTCGAGAATAATGAGATCAGTCTCTTGTACGAGCGTGGTATAGCATGAAATCACCGCCACAGAGTCTTCTAGACTTATGAGAGCATCCTATGTGAATAATTATTCCCAGACGTTCTCATGTGGACTATTCCAGATTAATTACGTTACCATACGTGGTGAGATCATCATGACATCATCCGCTTCCGGGCCGTCGCGCCGTCGTCTCACCGCCCCCCTTTTAAAGATTGTTCGTCCCGAACAATCTACTTCAATCCTGTTGATTTGTCCCGGAGTAGGGTGCCAAACGATCCAGGTGAACCACCTTCATCTTGGCTCGGGGATTGCGCTGAATCCGGTACACTACGTCGTTGATCCTCTTTACAACCGTGTACGGGCCTTCCCAACTGGGTTGTAACTTTGGGCAGCGACCTTCCTTTCGCCGAGGGTTGAACAACCATACCGAGTCTCCATCACTGAATCCTGCCGAATTCACCCTCAGATCGTAACGCGTCTTCATCCGGTCGCTCGCCACGCGAATGTGACTGCGCGTTAGTTCATGTATACTGGACATGGCTTCCTGTAGTTCGTCTACGTAGTTTCCTACGTCCTTCCGCTCTTGTACCGGTGATCCGAAAGCCAGATCGCATGGTAGACGCATTTCCCGTCCAAACAGGATCTTCGCCGGTGTCTGGTGGGTCGTCACGTGAATTGCCGCTCTGTACGCCAGCAAAAACAAAGGTAGTCGCCGATCCCAGTCCCGCTGATGTTGATCGACCACCTTGGACAAGTGCTGCTCCATGGTCTTGTTGAAACGCTCGACCATTCCATCTGACTGAGGATGCAGGGGTGTCGTCCTTGTCTTCCGCACGCCCATTAGTTCGCAGACGCCCTGGAACACTCCAGATTCAAAGTTCCGCCCCTGGTCCGAGCGCATTTCCAGTGGAAGTCCGTAGCGGCAAATCCAATTTTCTACCAACGCCCTGGCAACCGTCACAGCTTCTTGATTGGGTAGGGCATAGGCTTCCGGCCACTTGCTAAAGTAGTCGATGACCACCATGATGTACTTGTTTCCCGAATCAGTGGTAGGAAACGGACCGGCTACGTCGAAGGCTATTCTCTCGAATGGTGCCCCAACGTTGTACTGCTTCATGGCTCCTCGCCTACGCGTCTGTGGACCGTTGCTCGCCGCACAAGTGTCACATTTTCGACAACAGCTCTCGACATCGTTTCGAACGTTCACCCAATAGAAGCGTTCACGGACTTTACCCATGGTCTTATTCACGCCTAAATGTGCGCCGGACACTCCACCGTGGATTTCTTGCAAGACCTCCTTCACGCGACACTTGGGCAAAACCAGTTGCAACGTCACCGACTTCCCGTCTGCACTCTCCCATGCTCGCTTCAGCAGGCCATTTTCCACTTTCAGTGAATCCCATTGGGCCCATAGTGCTTTTAGAGCAGGACTCTTGTCCGAAATGTCTTGCCATTGTGGTCTCTGATTTCCGTTCTCTTTGCTTTCCAAAATTGCACTAATGTCGCTATCCCCAAGTTGTTCTGCCCTCATCTCCGCCGTTGTCCACCCATCTTGAGGTTGCAGAACCAGTCTCTTTACGTCCTCGAATTCTTTGGATGCCTCTCTCCGACTGCAATGTTTGCAGTCACTCCGGCACGGCCTCCTAGAAAGTGCGTCCGCATTCTGATGTGATCTGCCTGGTCGGTGTTCGATTTCAAAATCATACTGCTGCAGCCTCTCCAACCATCTGGCTGTCTGTCCTTCTGGATCCTTAAGGTTTAACAGCCACCTCAACGCAGCATGATCCGTTTGGATTTTGAAGTGTTGACCGTACAGGTACTTGTGAAAATGTCCTACTGCATTTACGATTGCCAATAACTCCTTCCTCGTAACGCAGTAGTTTCTTTCCGGCTTAGAAAGCACCTTGCTATAGTATTCGATGACTTTTTCTTCGCCTTCCTGTACCTGCGAAAGGACTGCCCCGATACCGTTGTTACTGGCGTCTGTATCCAGGACATACCGCTCCTTTACTCTCGGGTAAGACAGAATAGGACCCGTGCACAGCGAGATCTTCAAAGTTCTAAACGCTGCTTCGCTCTCGTTATTCCAGATAAATGGGGTTTTGTCTTCCGTGAGTCTGTGCAGAGGCTTGGCAATGTCAGCAAATCCTTTGACAAATCTGCGATAGTAGGTACAGAGGCCCAAGAAGCTTCTCAGCTGGTGCTTGTCCCTTGGTCGTGGCCACTCGCGGACGGCCGCGACCTTGTCCGGATCTGTTTGTACTCCGCTGGGCGAAACCACATGGCCCAAGAACTTCACTTCTGTCTGGAACAATCGGCATTTCTTGGGGTTGAGCAAGCCCATCAAAAGTCAAAAGTCGGAGGTTTTAGCCTTTGTGATGACGGCTCTGTCACGACTGACTGTCCGGTTGTCATCCTTTTCAGCTTTGTTTCCATTTCCTTGACTTTCTTTTCTAAATCTTCTTTTATCCCTTTTACGTCTTCCTTCATTTCCAGAACTTCTTCTTTTACAACTTCTTGAATTTCTAGAACTTTCCTTTCCACAACTTGAACTTTCTCTTCCATGTCTTTTTTAAAAGTGTTTTGTAAAATGTCAAGCTGTTCGAAAATCCTTTGTTGTTCCTCTTGTCGTCGATTTTCTTGTTCTTCCTTTTCTGCGTGGAGTTGTTTCAGAAGTTCCATCTGTTCCTGCTTTTCTTCTTGTCACCTCTTTTCTTGCTCTTCTTTTTCTTCTTGTCGTCGCTTCTCTAGTTGTTCTAAAAGTGTCAACCTCTCGAAAGTGGCTGGAGCGTTGCAGAGTCCAAATGGCATGACGTTAAACTGGTAGAGACCGCTTCCAGTCGAGAACGCCGTCTTCTCTTTGTCATCGGGGTGGATCTCAACTTGCCAGTAGCCGCTCTTCAAGTCCAGGGTTGAAAACCACTGTGATCCCGACAACATGCTTAGGGTGTCATCGATACGTGGCAACGGATAGCTGTCCTTCTTAGTTACATCGTATAGCCGTCTGTAGTCAACGCAAAAGCGAGTGGAACCATCTTTCTTCGTTACCAATACAACTGGTGACGACCACGGGCTTGAGGAGTCTTCAATTATTCCGTCTGCTTTCATTTTGTCCACCATCTGAGCCACCTCTTGGTGTTTTGCAAACGGAAGTCTTCTTGGCGGTTGTCGGATCGGAGCAACATCTCCTGTGTTGATTCTATGCTGCACCATGTTGGTTCTTCCGGTGCTTCGGTCTTCCGCAGCAAAGATGTCATTCTCCTTGCGGATAAATGCCATGGCCTTCTCTAATTGATGGTTTGTTAGGTGTTTCCAGTCTTCTAGGAAGAGCTTCTCTACACTCGTTCGCTGAGACTCTTTTCTGTTACACTCAACAGGTTGTTCTTCGCAACGGACGACCCGTAGTACAGGATGGTATAGTCCGATCGTCTGCCCTTTTTGTAGTGTTCTTGCTACCATGATCTGTGTTTTCTGTGTCACGTCCGGGTTGGTGGTCACGTTCGGTTCTATTATTCCAGTGCGGTATCCCCCAGGGTCTTCTTCCAACTCTGCCAGCACGATCTGTTCCGAGTTCTTCTGTACACGGACCGTTTCGGAGACTATCACTTTCACTTCGTCGGCGGATGGTATAGCAGAGTGCAGGGAGATTTCTTCGTTGTCAACTAGCAGCATGCGATTTTTGATGTCCAACACGAATCCGAACTTCTTCATGATGTCAAGACCCAAGATGAAATCGTCCACTATATCAGCCACAATAACCTTGTGAACGAACTCAAAACTCCCCAACTCGAGCCTTGCCTCAACTTCTCCGAATACTCGTGCTGCTTCTCCCGTTGCTGTTTTTAGCACCAGGTCGCTCTTTGCCAATTGGAAATCTCCCAGCAGTTTGAAGATGTCTGGTCTTCCAATCGAGACGGTCGCTCCGGTGTCGACGGTCATAGAACAGCCAGCTCCGTTGATTCGACCCTCCAGCAACAGACTGTCGTTCCTTCTTCGTAACTGCGAGACGGTGATGACCCTAGGGGCTTTTATGGGGCCAGCTAGCACACGCCCCAAAGCGCTAGCTGGACTTAGTTTTCCGACTGCCTCGAGCTTGAAGGGCCGGACTCCGGATTCCTATGGGTCTGCTCTGGCGATCTCCTTAAGCGGCAGTCCCTCCTCAGGTGACCCACTTTCCCACAATTAAAGCATCTGGGCCTAGTTGTCGTGCTTCCGTGCCGCATTTCTTCCAACAAGGTTCTCATCATCTCGCTCATCTTTTTCAATAAGTCGTTTCCATCCTTCGGGGGTTCTTCTATGGTTACTGCTCGCAGACGTTGAGCCACCGGACGACAAGCGTTTTTAGCCGCCTCGAACTCCAGGGCGTGCACGAGGGCATCGGCGCATTTTTGATGTCTACCTAACCTCAACATTTGCTGCAGCTCACTGTCGCGGACCCCATCAATAAACGCGCTTGTTCCAAGTTGGTGGTGGAACTCGCTAGGGGCGCTTGGGTAGGCCAGATGTACCAGTCTCTCAACGTCCGCCGCAAACTCCTGCAGGCTTTCGCCATTATTCTGAACCCGTGACTTCAGCTGCGACTGGTACACTTGGTTCAAGTGGAGGTCTCCATACCGCAGCTCGAGAGCGTTGACCACGGCGACGTAGTTCTTTTGTTCCCTCTCCGGGACGGTTTGCAGCAGCTGAAGAGCTTGTCCTCGCAAGGATGGCACCAGTGCAGTGGCTTTCTCTTCTTCACCCCAGTTGTACATAAACCACGAGGTCTGGCCATCAAGAGTCGGAGGTTTTAGCCTTTGTGATGACGGCTCTGTCACGACTGACTGTCCGGTTGTCATCCTTTTCAGCTTTATTTCTATTTCCTTGACTTTCTTTTCTAAATCTTCTTTTATCCCTTTTACGTCTTCCTTCATTTTCAGAACTTCTTCTTTTAGGACTTCTTGAATTTCTAGAACTTTCCTTTCCACAACTTGAACCTTCTCTTCCACGTCTTTTTTAAAAGTGTTTTGTAAAATGTCAAGCTGTTCGAAAATCCTTTGCTGTTCCTCTTGTCGTCGATTTTCTTGTTCTTCCTTTTCTGCGTGCCCAAGTAGCACATTACATTGGCTAAAGCTTGTTTTTATATTGGCCCATTATCGATTCATTTCCATTGGCATTTCGACGTATCACCGATATTGGTACAATATTTGTTTTTACAATATTGTAAACCAACATTGTGCCAATATAAAAATACTTCCTTTAGCCATTGATGAAATTGTCTATATTGGCCCTATATCTTCTTTTACAATATTTTAATACAATATGGGTCCAATACGTTTCTTGTCGCTTTTGGTATATTGTTTTTTACGAGATTCAGCCAATATTGTATTATGCCAACATTTTTCTTCAGGTGTGGCTCATTTTCTTCAAATTTTGTGTTTTTAGTCTTTTGCAATTTTCGTTGCAGTATTCGATGATTTATACTGATAAAATTTCATGACATTGTGCAAAGTTTCTTTAAAGGGATGTTTCTTTTTAAATAAAAAATGACTTATAATTAATTCAGATATACATCAAAATTATTAATGAGAATTTTAATATAATAAGAAAACTTTCCTTTCGAATTAACTTCCCTAGTAGCCAAGTTTATTTATGTCATATATTACTAATATTTAGAAAATATTGAATCTTTTTTGAATATTAGTTATATTAAAAGAATGTGAAAGCATTACTTATATTTTATTGTAGATATTTGCTTACTATTTTTTTCTATGCTGGAAACAATATCTTGCGTTGTATAATGAATAGCCCTTTTTCCACGCTATAAGCGCCGAAACATTGCCCCCGGGTCAAAAAGCCGCGCATCTCTGTCAATTTTAGTGGTAATTTACGGTACGAACCGAATTAACAGATTCGACAGATTTCTTCAATTCAACAAATATGTCTGAAGTGCAAGAAAATGCTTCATCGAGAATCGGTTGTTGTGTTGTTGGCTGTCCTAATAAATACTGTAATAATATATAACCGTCTGTAAAATTTTACACCGTTACGAACAAATCGTATGAGAACGAAATACAGCAGATTTGGATAAAATTTGCATTTAGATTTTGTGCAAACTTCTAATACATCACAATCAAAGATCAGCCTTTTATAGTTTGTTGCACAGCCATTTCTTTTTTATTAATGATACTTAAGAATTTAGACAAATTTAATGTTGCAAATATGACATTTATTTGTTTTACCACTAAAAATGCCAGAAAGGCCGTTGAAGGCACTGTAAAACACGCGGAATTTAAAATGTGCACACCGACTAAACTGTAGTTTAATATTATAGTGAATACTGATTAGGGTAGTTTTAGGATTTACATATTCGTAACTGTTTATAATAAACATTCCTTCGACATGCGAGAAAGCCGGTCAGTTTCTTGTGACCTTGTAGCTTTTTCCCAGTACCTGCACAAGCCCTTGTCAGTCTTTTACGGTGCTTGAAGCGATAAACAAGTTTGTTGTCACCCCTCTCAGTCCGATGAGCGGGAGTGTGCAGAAAGTACGGTAATAGTAGTTATTGATTTTATTTTTTGTACTATTGATTTTTTTACTTTTAGCTATATTTTGTACTTACTGAGTAGAGAGAATACTCACAAAACCATTTATATAATTATGGTTAAATCGGAAATTCCCCATGAGGCCGTTCTATATTCCGGACAAGGTCGAACAAAATTAATTTTTCTCGTATGAAATTATATGATGTGGTTATGGGTAAGAGAATATCCTTTATTATATTATATATGGTTTAATTTGGTTTAAATTGATTTAGAGGCGACAAGAAAACGTGAAAAGAATGCCACCAATGAGGAAATGAAAAAAATCATAGGATTGTACATAATTAATTATTCATAATATGAATCTGTTTATTTATTAATTTTATTTACTATTAACTTTTGTCTTTAACTTTATCTATGGATTAATTCCTCTTATTTTTTGAGAAAATGGTGTTTGAAAGAGAATTTGTAAACTTTAAGTTTATCAGTTGCATGGAATAAATGGACATAAAAGATTAATAAGTAAAATCTAGTAGTTTTTGCCGTATATATAATATTATTTATTGATACTTCAAATAAGTTACTCTACGTTACGTTAAATTGTATTTTTTTAAAGCAGTTAAGACTAACTTCAAGTTGACTAACAATGAGTTGGAAATAACCGCTGGGAATCGCGACGGTGGAAGAACTAAGAGAGTCTCAGGCTTGTATTTATTTATTATTATCAAACATTAACTAAACTTTTTTTACAGAAAATAAATCACTAAATAATGAAGCAATATACATGAGTATGTACACACGAGTATGTAATATAAATTTTTTATTAATTATAAGTTTACAATAAATTACGATCTTATTCTTATTTCTTGTTTAATTTTGAGTTTAAAGGTTTCATCTTCAATGGATCAATGTCAAGATTGGTTTTAGATAATATTGCCCTTGATTATATTATACCTTTTAGTATTTTTTTTGGTATTTTCTAACTAGTTCCGACACTAGTCTATTGTAAAATATTTTAAATTGGTAGTAAATTAGAATTATGAATAATAATTATAGTAATACATATATACAGTTGTATTACGATGATGAGCTAAATATACATTACATTTTCATTCAGTTTGCATCGGATTAGATTATTGTACAAATATTGAGTTATTGAATCCACATTAGCATACGTTGTTGGACCATGATTGATATACGTTGTTGGGCCATGATTGGTAAACGTCATTGGACCATGATTCATATACGTTGTTGGGCCATGATTGGTATACGTCATTGGGCCACGATTGAAATACGTTGTAGGACCAATATTGCGAAATGTCCACATTATATAATGGCCCATTGTAGAGAAACAAGTTTGGGCCAATATATCCTCGAGAATGGCCCAATATTGGCTCAATATTGTTGTGCTGCCTGGGTGGAGTTGTTTCAGAAGTTCCATCTGTTTCTGCTTTTCTTCTTGTCGTCTCTTTTCTTGCTCTTCTTTTTCTTCTTGTCGTCGCTTCTCTAGTTGTTCTAAAAGTGTCATTTGTTCTTTCCTTTCTTCTTGTCGTCTCCTTTCTTGTTCTTCTCTTTCTTCTTGTCGTCTCTTTTCTTGTTCTTCTTTTTCTTCTTGTCGTCTCTTTTCTTGTTCTTCTTTTTCTTCTTGTCGTCTCTTTTCTAATTGTTCCAGAAGAACGGCCATTTGTTCTTGTAGAGCTTCCATGGTTTTACTTCTCGTGACTCTTCCAGAAGGTTGCTTTGACATTCGTCACGTACCGGTTGGTTCGATTTTTCTTCTTCTTTTTTTTACGTCCGCTTCTTTAAATCCCACTTCTGACACCAATGTAACGTAGCCTGAGTCGGGCGGGTTCGAGGATTTAAAGAAATATTCTGGCGCATACCGTATTTACAAACTTTTATTAAAAAGACCACTAAGACTAACTTTTCACAATGTACAGACTTTCACAGTATCACGCGCTGATCACTTGTTCACGATGCTTCCAATAGACTGACTTGCTCCGTTGTTTGATCCCTTCTTATACCGCTCGCTTCGTTCTGGATTTCTTCTATTCCCGGAACAATGAGATCAGTCTCTTGTACGAGCGTGGTATAGCATGAAATCACCGCCACAGAGTCTTCTAGACTTATGAGAGCATCCCATGTGAATAATTATTCCCAGACGTTCTCATGTGGACTATTCCAGATTAATTACGTTACCATACGTGGTGAGATCATCATGACATCATCCGCTTCCGGGCCATCGCGCCGTCGTTTCAATACATACGAACTTCGACGAATTCCCTGTCGAATATCATCCTGACGAAATTCCAGAATTCCCAACTTATGAAGAACCCCCACCGAAATTTGTACCATACGAATTAACCGATGACGAATCAGATTTCGAAAATTTTATAATACAGGCCTCAAGATCCCCCTCAAGAACACTTGATTGATGACAAAACAAACACAAATGCAGACGCACTTTCAAGAATCGAAGTCCACCCTATCGAAAAAGACAATCAATCAAATTATGACCCGACCGAACTCACTGATCTATTAGACCAAGACGAATCCGATATATTTCAACTACCTGGAACTTCATTGTCCTCTCTTATTCAAGAATATCTTCCACCTAGTCCAGATAGAATAATCATTCACGAAAACATTCAAGTCAGACCACCTGATATTCCTGATAGCGAAACAGTACATTCCTCGCAAAAAAATCCAATATTTGAAATCCCAATCACTGAAAAACCAATTAATATTTATAAAAATCAAATCATTCTCTCTTTGAACCAAAACTTGACCCAACCTAAAATAGAAACACAAAAAATATTTGACAAAACCCGCCTATCAATTCAATTCAAATACCATCTCAAAACATCTTGTTACCATCATTAAAGAATATGTAAATCCAAAACAAAAAACAGCCCTTTACTTTCCAGACGAAAAATTGATACCAATCTTTACTTCGACAGTACAAAACCTTTTGACAAATTCCTCCTTTAATTTCATACAAACCACAAAAGCTCTTCTTGATGTCACAGACCCCGTCGAGCAACACCAAAAAATCCTAGACACCACGAACGTAAAACCTGTCATAAAGGAATCGCAGAAGTGATTGCTGATATTTCTCGTAATCATTATTGGCCAAATCTTTCAAAAGACGTCACTGATTTTATCAATAACTGTCAAATCTGCTTAAAAGCTAAGTACGAAAGACATCCTCCAGAATTAAAATTTAGTCTCACACCGACCACAAGCAGACCCTTCGAATTAGTACATATCGATCTATTCCAAATTTCTAATCAAACTTTCCTAACGATTGATACATTTTCAAGATATGCCCAAGCATACCCAATAACTGCCCCTAACGCCATCAAAATACTTGACGCATTGTTTATCTTCATATCACATCACGGTTTACCATTAGAAATTACAGCTGATAATGGAACCGAATTCAGAAACAATACCTTCCAAGATTTCTGCCGTCTCTACAATATCCAAATTCATTATACCACCCCACGAAATTCCAATTCAAATTCACCAGTAGAACATTTACATTCAACCCTGGCCGATGAACTACGATGCCTAAAAATACAAGCCTGGAAAATCAGTTAAAACAATGATGACCCACGCAATATTTGGTTATAACAACGCAATACACTCTGTTACAAAACTAACCCCTTTTCAAATAGTACATGGTCATATTGACGACACTGACCCGTTCACTCTAAATGAAAACAAAATGGTTTCTACTTATGTTTCCACACACCGTGACAACACCAAACAACTATATAAAACAATTCAAGAACGAAACCAAATGACCAAACAACAAATAATCGATAAACGCAATCAATCACGCGAATCCCCAGATACATACCAGAAATACGAGACCGCTCATTTAAATCTTAAACCTAGAGACAAATTTAGCCCAAAATACCAACCTGTACACGTTAACTCAGACCTGGATACCAAAATTAAAACGCCCAATCAAACATATCATAAATCCACCCTTAGACGTAAAAGAAAGGTAAAATCCAACCCTCTATTACAGGACGATGACGACAATGACGACGCTAACGACGATCCTCCTCCTGACGATACTCTCGATTAGAATCCATGCCGTAGACATTGAACTTACCCCACTTCAACATTCATTACTCCCTTTTCTTCTTGGTAACAGCTACGTAGTACAACACACTCACACCTTTATTGACCACCTAGATCTGAATCCAATCACTACAATCATAGATCGGACAATTGAATCCTTCTATCAAATAGATCAAACCCTTGCAAATTTCACAAACAGTACAAACCCCATCGAAATCACCTACTCCCGTGTGCTCCTTAGTCACTTGAAACAAGTTAACTACATCATTTTGCAAATAGAAGGTAAATTGGAAAACTTCCTTTCACATAGACGTAAAAAAGGAGGTTTAATGAACATTATTGGCAGTACACAAAAATTCCTTTTTGGAACTCTTGACTCTGAAGATGGAACCCGATATGATGAAGCCATAACAAAACTTGCTTCCGATCAACAAACCTTAGCTCATCAGATGCAAACCCAAATTTCAATTATTAAAAAATTATCGACAAAATATACACTTGCCATCGAAACAATTACTGTTAATCAACAAACCATTACTAATAGAATTAACGATTTTATTAATGACACCAACCGTAAATTTACCACCATATATGAACTGGCACACATCCAAAGTACGATCGAGCAACTAACTCTAAATTGCCTTAATTTGGTAAATTACTTGGACAACCTAGAAACCGCAATCCTATTTGCTCAATTGAACACCCTCCATAACTCCGTTTTATCCCAGACTGAACTTGCCAATCACATTCAAAATCTCTCACATATTTACAACAAGAATCAGATCATCCAATTGAAAAATCACTAATCGTATATGCAGCCAGTTTCAACTCAAGTATACTTTCTAAATAATAGAATAATTTTCGCAATCAAAATTCCAATCGTCTACCCAGAGAAGTTTCTTTTATATCACCTATAACCTATCCCAATAGAAAACCAAACCATAATTCCAAGAAAACGCTACCTTGTACTCAATTCACGCCTTCACCAATACCGAGAGACGCCTTGTCACCAAATAGAAGAAGAATTTCTCTGCACATCCGGCCTCAGCCCTAATGTCGAAGATTGCAACATCGCTCTGATCTACAATCAAAAACCGACTTCTTGCGACTTGACACCTGTCTACCTTAAGTCAACCATTTATGAAGAACTATCCAGCGACTACCATCTAATTCTCCCGGCCGAAGAAATCCAAATTACCCTTGAATGTGGACATACGAAAATAACATATGTCTCAATACCAACCTTGGTCAAGATTCCCGAAAATTCTTTGGAGAATAACTTAAAGAAAATAGTTGGAATATCCAATCCAAGTATACCTGCAACAAGAAAACAGGCAACTACTGGCAAAAAGAAGTGTTTTGAAAACTCTAGATACGAATGTGAATTTAAGGTACCGAAGAGTATTCTGAAGAGAGACAAAACAGACAATAATCGTTCTGTAAAGAAAGTGGAACTGAGGCATTCTATTCCTGACAAAAAAAAATACTTTTACAACAAGAATAATTTGGAAACATCTGAGTCGAAGGCGATAATAATAATAATCTGTCTTGGTACAGAAATATCTTGTTTCCACATCCATATAACATCGAGCAGATTCAAGAGGAAGATCTTACTGGTGATGAAGCAGTTGATGACATTGCTGAGCAATGTAATTGTTTAGACGCTGATTGTAGCCTTCATATCTAAACACTTTTACTCGTATATGCGTATGGTTCTATATTATGCTACTCTAACACCGCTTTTTCAATGTATTAATTTTTAAGTCCAAGAAATAAAATTTGATTAAAAATTGGCAGTTCCTATCAACCACTGATTCACACACCAAAAGGTAAATAAATAAGCAACAAACCGGGTTAAATCCATACACCGTTTAACCCAAGCGTGCCAAAATGAGTTAAATCCAATGCTTTTTTGACCATAACTTTGAAAATATTTATTATTTTTTCTTTAAACTGCAACCCAAGGATGTAGTGCCCATTATCCGTAATAATATGCAATACTTGTTTTTTTTATGTCAAACGGCCTTTGAGTGGCAACATTTTGTGGATTAGAGAATTACAAAAAGTTATCCCGTTTTTGCTCAATCGCTCCTCAATTGTAAAATAATAGTCCAAGCAAATTAGACGAAGAAACTAATGTATAAAATTGTTAAAGGTTGAAGAGGGTCCATTTTCACAAATTTGGGTTGATGATGGTAAAGTGAAATTTTAAATTAAATAAACACAGTCATTCCCAAAACCATTTACTTCAAAATAAGCGCGACATACCTATACAGACAGTTTCAATCGAAACGAGCCACCCTCAACAACTTTTTTGGAAAAGATATTTAAGAAAAATCTAAAAACAGGTCAATTTTTATCTCGAGGGGGACATGTTTTGATGCAATAGTAAGCAGGCTTGGTGCAACCCCATACGCCTGACAGGAGCAACCTCGATTTTTTAAATAGGGAATAGGGGTCGAGTAACATGTCGTTTGAAAGGTCTTTTAATTGTCTTTTTGGCCACATAATTATTTTTTTCTTTGTATAGTCTATAAGTTAGTAATTAAAAATGAAACATTTTTTTACGGATTTTTTTTGTATTTAGGAATCCCTGCAATTAAGGCCAAAGCCGACAACATTTAATACCCCAGTGTGCGAGAGAGACAAAATATCGGAAAAGTTTTCCTTAATTTTTGAGGAAATGGCTAATCCTATTACAATTTGGAATACGGAGTTCAATAGAGAAGGGTGATCTATAGGGAGCTAGTTTTTCATATTTTCGTTATTGATAAAAGAAAAAAAATAACTCCAAGAAAAACACTTTCTAAAATTAATTTGAAAAACTGAAGGTATACATTTTGTAGAGCTCCAAAAATAAGTAATGTTTACCTTTTATAAATTGAAAAACCGACAATGGAAACCCTTCTAAAACATGATTACCTACATATGTGATTTTTTTTAAAACAGCATCACCCGATTATAACTGACATACTTTTGGTTGATTCTTTTTTGTTTTGTTCCCGGCATGAAAATAAGTCGATTGAATGTTTTCAATTGAAAAAAAAAAAAAAAAACGGGAAATTGTAGAGAAAATCTGGAAAGGCGCATCTCAGCTTAATTTACACTGGTTTTTACTTTTGGTTGTCTTACCCACTTCATTATTTAAAATAAAAAATAAAACAATCTGGATTACGTTTCCTGTAAGAGAACACAGTTTCCTCCCGGCCGATAGAATTTTCGGCCGTCTGGAAAAATGTGCGAAAGGAAACCATTACAAATAAGGAAGACTACATCAACATATACAAGCAATTTGATTTAGTGAAGGAACAGGGAACCCATTGGAACCTGAAAGACATCGAATCTTTGGAGAATGACTTAAAGAAAATAGTTGGAATATCCGATTGCAAGAGAATTAGCCTATCCAAGTATACCTACAGCAAGAAAACAGGCAACTACTGGCAAAGAGAAGTGTTTTGAAAACTCTAGATGCGAAAGTGAATTTAAGGTACCGAAGAGCATTCGGTAGAAAGGCAAAACAGACAATAATGGTTGTGTAAAGGAAGTGGAACTGAGGCATTCTATTCCTGATTACTTTTACAACAAGAATAATTTGGAAACATCTGAGTCGAAGGCGATAATCTGTCTTGGTCCAAAAATATCTTGTTTCCAGATCCATATAATCTAGAGCAGATTCAAGAGGAAGATAATGAAGCAGTTGATGACATTGCTGAACAATGTAATTGTTTAGACGCTGATTGTGACCTTCATATCTAAACACTTTTACTCGTATATGCGTATGGTTCTAGATTATGCTATTCTAAAATTTGGCAGTTCCTATCAACTACTGATCCACACACCAAAAAGTAAAGAAAATAAGCAACAAACCGGGTTAAATCCATATACCGTTTGACCCAAACGTGCCAAAATGAGTTAAATTCAATGCTTTTTTGACCATAACTGAAAATATGTATTATTTTTTCTTGAAACTGCACCCCACGGATCTAAAAAATGCCAAGTGCCCAATATCCGTAATAATATGCAATACGTGTTTTTTTTATGTCAAACGGCCTTTGAGTGGCAACATTTTGTGGATTACAGAATTAAAAAAAGTTATCCCGTTTTTGCTCAATCGCTCCTCAATTGTAAAATAATAGTCCAAGCAAATTAGACGAAAAAACGGCGAATAGAATAACTAATTTATAAAATATTGCAATTTTGTTTATGTACTCCCAACCGGGACCCAAATAAAGATCCGAAGAGTTTCCACTCCCCCGGGGAGCTTCATTCCCTTTTGTCCAAAAAACCGCCCCCGAGCGTGACCTCATGAAGCTTTTATGCATTTTTCTGGTAAACGGTAGATTTAGATTAGGTGTTGAGGGGTGTGAGGGAATTTGTTCCCCTCACCGACACTTAGACCACACCGCGGGCCCATTGTGTCACCACTTCGCGTCCCTCATTCTTGTCTCTCATCCAGCCATCCGACATTATCGAAAAAAGCTAGGATGGTTCCAGGCGAGGTACATCTCAAGTTGGCTAAGCTGGGCCATGTCTCCCCCAGTATGGACTTTCTGGTCGAGGCGAGAGCCGGACATTCGCGTAGGATATGTTCGACAGTCTCCTCCTCTAAACACCTCCTACACGTTGGGTCGTTGACCACCCCCATCACGTGGAGATGTTAATTTAGCCTGCAGTGAACGGTACAGATGCCCACCAAAAGGCGGAGTCTGTCCCTTGACAAACGCAGACAACAATTGGGCTTTTTAAAGCAAGGATTTTTGATAAAAATCTTGCTTTGTCTGCAGCCAATTGTCGTTTCCCATCTAGCACAGTGTCTAGAATGGGTGTCGGTTTTGATCTGGTTTGCGAGGTAGCGGTTGGCCGGTCGGATGGGCGGTTCGGTTCCATCCGGTGTTCCCGTTGCACCCTGTCGACCCAGCTCGTCGGCCCTCTCGTTCCCCTCATTACCTTTATGCCCTCGAACCCATCTTAACTCAACGACATTGTACATTGGTAAACGGTAACTCCGACGAGAAAATGTTTTCGGATTTATGTTCTGCATTCAATTCTGCATGAAGTTATTATCTATCTCCTCCCCAACGCTCATAAATGACGTTGGAAAATGTTTATAGTTTTCAGCGCGAAGGCAAAAATTAGTCTACCCCCGTTCTTTGACCAATAGCAACTTATTGCAAATGTTTTATTCAATATGGACCTTGTACAGAAAAAACTTTTTTACAATTTTGTTTCTATACATTTTTGCTCCCACCAATGGTTTTCGAAATAATATCGCCGCAAAAATCGTGAGTTGTCTTCGCGCTTAAAACTATACTCATATTCCTAATTTTTGTTTTAAAAATGTCACTTCGTTAATGCTGTGTTCGGATTCGATTTGAAAAAATTCTTATATTTAGAATTTATAAGAAAGTCGTCGGGGGCTGCGGAAAATTCTGAATATGGATACACATCCGATCCCACACTTTTTCGATGGGCGATAAATCTGGCGACCCAGGTGGCCAAGCTCCTCTTCTAAAAACCTCACAGAGGTTCGCGCAATATGAAGGCGGGCGTTATCTTGCTGGAAAATACCATCTTCAATCCCCCCTTACATAAGGAAGAACAACGGGCCTTAACACAACGCGCGGATGTCATTGTGCCACGCATTACGATTAGAGGAGAATTGCTACCAAAAGCAATAGCTCCCCAAACCATAAGTTCGATGGTACGGTGGACGTGATGCTCCTCGTCGTCCCCTGACTCGCCCTCTATCATCCTGACCCCCAAACAGAATGCAGATTCGTCAGAAAAGGCGATGTGATGCCCAGTTTGTGCGTTCATTGCTCCAGTCCAGACGCTGACGACGGTGTTGAGGCGTTATGTGGCGGCCGAGACGCCGACGGTAAGTTAGGCCCATTGGACGTATTCTGTGGTAAACGGTGCGAATCCGAATGGGCCTTCCTATTGTTGCAAACCAAGCGTCA
Organism: Diaperis boleti; assembly: GCA_963583935.1. NCBI lineage: Eukaryota > Metazoa > Arthropoda > Insecta > Coleoptera > Tenebrionidae > Diaperis > Diaperis boleti. The sequence continues at coordinate 31,083,127 of OY757245.1, read as the reverse complement.
GCAACTGACCGAGTAGACCTCCGTCTTTCTCTTAGGGCCATTAATTGAAGAAGACGATCTTGCCATTGGGTAGTTCTTCTGGAAGCTCGTGTGCATTTAGCTCGCTGTGTTCGCCCTCCATCAGACCACACTTGCCATGCTGCCATCACGGTAGCCACACTGCGCCCCATTGTTGCAGCGATTGCACGGTACGAAACACCACGTTCCCCCCTACGACCCCTTTCAAATGGGGTTCATTTGCAGTAATAATGTCTATCAATTTCTCAATTTCTTTTTCAACTGTTAAAAACGTAAATCTTTAAAAAAAAATTCAACATTGTCCGAATCATATGAAACTTTAATCGTTTGTTATGGACGATGCCCCCAATATTTAACCAAAGTATCATTTTAATAAAATATTTTTTTCGTGTATTCGGATTTCACTTGGCAGTATATTTATTTTGTAGTGACGAAGAATTGGTAATTGAAAAAGATATACATATGTACCTAATCCAGGAAATGATCCTTACATTCAGACGATCACAGGTAGATATATTGTAAATGGCCGTCACTTTGTGAAGCAATTGCGAACATTGGAACACCATCGCAGGTCCTGCTTGTAAAGCAGTGATGGCTACTTTCAGCTCGTTGGTAGTTCATGTAAAGCGCATTTATGGAAATTGAAATTTCACTGCATAATTTTATTTTTTTTTTCAAATTTAAGGCCAGCTTCGTATCACTGGACGTTCATATTCATATTCATATTCGTTCTCTGGACGAAAAAAGATTTTCATATAGAACGCATTCCAAGAAAATTCCAAGATAAAATGGAGGTTCAGCTGTAATTTTTTTTTATTAAATGTTTTACTTCCTGAAATTATAGATGTTCGCGTTTGTAGAAATATGTCTATACGTGAGCCATCTATATTGAAACAATAAATAAAGGGCAGATTATATGCAAAGCGCAAATATTTTATTTTTTGCATATTTTCTGCAGGCTGTCAGCGAAAATTCTCCACTTGAATTCGCCTGTGTAACAAACATTTTAGCAAAAAAATTGTTATCTGTAGGGGGACTACTTTGAGGTACATTTCAAACTAACTAAAGTACCTCCTCCGCACTGACTCCCACTCTTAAATTTTAAATAGGGAAAGTGGGGCATGCGACATATCATTGAAAAGATTTTTTGATTCTCTACATATTGAGTGGTGTATTTTTCGCTTCTTGCGGGATAGAAAATATTTTTCCTTGAAGATATATTCGGAATATCAATTTTGCTCAAATTTACCGGATAAATGGCATTTTTGTACGAACAAACAGTTCCAATGATGATGCCATTTTTTTTCACACGTAATTTTTGAGTCAGGGGAAAATAATTGAAGAAAATATTTTTAAGTGGAGTAACTTAAAGTGGACAATTTTCGTTGAGACAGCGTCTATAAGTATTATACTCAATTATGTGTTAATTAACACTAATTAGTGATTGCACATTTGGCTATACGCATCCATATTTCATCAAAAGTTTTTTATTTTTGGAAAAACATACCGAAAAACCACAAAATTATTTGCTACAGTAACAGTCTGCTCCATCTGCTTTCCCAAATGCAGAAATTTCCAAATCTTATTCTCTTATTCATTGCCAATGGGACGCGGGTGGTTCCTAGTAAATCATCGTAAAAATAAGATAAATAAAAATAGGGTACTTTATTTTCTCATTTTGTTTGAAAAATAAATTTTATCAATCATTGCCTGCTGGTACTGTCGCAACAGCGTGTCTGATAGTAAGAGTTGCTGTCTTCTGAATATTATACTTATTTTACTTATGTTGTCAGACGCTGCATCCTAACATGATAAAAGCAGTTCAAAATCTGTTTATTTTAATTGTAACATTATTCATACAGCCACTGTTTGAAATCGTGAATTTTCCTTTTCTGAAGGGCAGAACAATAATTATATAAAAAAGGAATAATTATTATATTTTGAATGTACAATAAGATCTGATTTTGGTGAAAACTCTATCGCCGACTGGATTTATGATGTCACCTTATCCCATCCCTATCAAAGGATGTCATTGTTGTTACGATGCGTCAAGGACGTTTTTTCAAACACGTTTTCGGACGCCGTTTCTCGTCCGATTTTAGATCTAAAAAAGTGTTGGTTTTCATTGAAACAGCTCTAATAAACGTATACCTTAGATTTTCGAATTCCTCAAACCATCACCAAAAGAAAAAGAAAAAAAATGTTAATTCTTTTTATAAATTGAAAAAGCGAAAACTAGCTCCCTGTAATTTGTACTTCTTAACACAAATCCGCCGTCGGATCTTCACAAAATTCTATAACTTCGTTTAAAAACTGGAAAAACTTTTGCCCTGTTTGGCCCGTCATCTATTGATTTTGAATCATATTAAAGTGTTGTAGGATTTGCCCTTAACGATAAAAAGCTTGCAATAAACATTATTAGACAATTTATTATTGATCTGAATAATGCTGTAATCAAATTTGTCGTCATCCATACTCATTTATACCAATCCTTAACAATAAGTAAATAAATAAACTGAAAACAAAATAGTCGTGTTTAATTTCCTGAGCGATAAAGCAACTGTAGCATTGAACACTAAATTTGATTTCATATCAATGTTCAAAAGGATTCCTTCCCATCGAATTCCATGCACTCATACAGACGATTATGAAATACGCTTTTAGGTTACGCAACGTTTTCGGTGTTATTTGTCGAGATTTCAGGATAATCTTTTGTCGCAAATCTTCCAGAGAAGCTGGTTCTGTTGCATAAATTTTGGACTTGAGGCGTCCCCACAAATAAAAATCTAATAAACCGATAAGATAATAAATCCGCAAATAAATGTACAAAAACACAGATTGTTTAACATTGTTGATTGCAAGCTTTTTATTGTTAATAATTGCAAGAATATCTAAATACAAAACAAATCCGTTAAAAATTGTTTTATTTTAATGACTAACTTATAGACTATGTAAATAAAAAATACTTATGTGGCTGAAAAAACAATTAAAAGACCTTTCAAACGACATGTTACTCGACCCCTATTCCCTATTTACAAAATCGAGGTTGTTCCTGTCAGGGGTATGGGGTTGCACCAAGCCTGCTTACTATTGCATCAAAACATGTCCCCCTCGAGATAAAAATTGACCTGTTTTTTTTTTAAATCTCTTTTCCTAAAAAGTTATTGAGGGTGGTTCGTTTCGATTGAAACGACCTCTATAGTAACAACACAACACGCAGACAAGAGAACTCTACACTGTGCCTTTTTATGAACCCAAGAACCTTGTTAGCTTTCGTTAGAATTACATCAACATGATACATAAAATTCAGCTGGTAATCTACGTATACCCCTAAATTATTGAAATATAAAACTGATTCCATCTTCACCCCTTTAATAAAGTAAGATGGAGACTGATATTTTACTTTCCTAAAAAATCTAATGGATTTACACTTCATAATATTAAGTTCTAATGCATTATCCGTACTCCATTTATCTAAATTAATAACGTCATTTTGTAAACTTTGACAATCCGTAGGGTCTTCAATTACTATAATACTATATATAGGGTGTTTTTGAAATGCATGTCAAAAATAAAATCGGTAATTGGTCACGATGAGAGGAAGTCGATGGCAAAAATTTTTTGTAATGAAAGTCTTTCCGTTTTCGAGATAAAAATCATTAAAAATTTGATCAAAATCTACCGTCCGCTACTGCGCTAAAGGTAATTAAAAATGTCCTCTCCTTCGCTTAGCAACAATAGTAACAGGTAAATTTGAGTTTTTTGAAGTGTCACAGTTTGCCGTCATAATTGTTCTACATGGAAGCTATACAAATGCTGAGATGACCGACATGGTCTTGTTGTAAGGAAGAGCCTTAGGAAATGCTTGGGATGCGGAATGTCGTTGAAGAGGAACCAGGAATTAGCATAAGAAGGTTGTTTTATCATGTGTGTGATTCGCCGTTTGTCGTGTGGCGAACATTAAATGAACAGGGACTCCACCCCAACCAGATCCAAAAAGTGCAGGCATTGGTCCTCCCTCGAAGAATAAGATTTTGTGAATGGTTACTCCAAAGAAAGGAAGAAGATCCTCGTTTTGTTGATAAAATCTTATAAACCGACGAGGCAACGTTTATGGTTGGCAACAATTTGATAGGTCTATACATTTTGCCCCCTCGTTTAACTGGCGCGGCGTATTTGAGTTTTTTAAATGAGGAGCCAGAAAACTTATTAGAAGATGTACGTTTGATTACTCGGCGTGATTTGTGGTATCTTCATGGTGGAACCCCTTCTCATCACGCTCGCGAGGTGCCGACCTGGTTTTATCAAAATTTCCCGGGGAGATGGATAGGAAGGACCGTGTTTTTTTTTTGTGGGGTCCCATGAAGCAATTAATTTATCCAATACCTGTAAATACCGTTGAAGATTTAAGAAACCGCGTTCAAAATACTGCCGAAGGAGTTAGAAGAAACCCAGAAGTAATTGCCAGAACGCAACAGTCGTTGCTTCGGGGTGCTGAGAAACGGTTAGCGCCATTTTGACCATAGTTTTCTGGTTTTTGTTTATTTGTTTATTTTCATTGTTCTTTAATCATTTTTTGCACGTTTAAATACAATAATTTTTTTTTCTTCGAATAATGTGTTTGTAATTAACAATAAATCTGAAATAAAATTAATTTTTGCATTACACTTGTCAATCTTTAATTGACAATTAACTATTGGTTGTCACTTTATGTTGCTAGGATTCAACTGCAAAAATGTAATTATTGTATCCGCCTTGAAAATGCAATCGACAGTGGCGTGGACTATGCGTGGAAATGGCTAATTTATCCCCATCGTTTTAGAGATGAAAAAAATGGACTATTGGGTTTCATTGAACCTCTAGATGGTCTAGATTTTTTATTGACACGCATTTCAAAAACACCCTTTATAATTTTAAATCATCTGCATATAAATAAAATGATGATTCATGGACAACAGATTTTACATCATTTATATATATAAAGAAAACAGAATAGGTCCCAGATGAGAGCTCTGCGGTACGCCACTAGTTGGAAAGATTTCACGAGAAAATTTATTATTTATATTGCGTGCGATCTATCAAATAAGAGTTAATCCAATTAAGCAAAGGGTTGCTAAAACCCATTTTGCCCAGTTTCAGTATTAAGCGATCAATACAGACTTTATCAAATGCTTTAGACATCTATATACAGGGTGTAACGGAAATACGTGTTTTAAAAAAAACTGGTAATTGGTGACGATGAATTTTTTCCATGTTTTCAAAATAAATATAGTTAAAGTTTTTATCAAAATTGTCAGTACGCTACTGAGAGCAGGACGAAAGCATATGTAATTTTAGTTGATTAGCAACGGTAACTTTTGAAACTGTCACAATGCTGTCATGGTGGTTGTCATTAATAATGTCAAGAGGATTTAGTTTTGAAATGGTACTTCGCAGGAACTTGTATTCAATCAACATGGTGCGGATTTACCAATACCACTACAAGCATTTTGAAACCTTCAAGATCTCACAATTAGGTCTGTTGTTAAGTATCTCAAAGAAAATTAAAAAAATATAATTTATTTAGTTGAAATAGAACCATAAGATTATCAATATTTAAAATAAGTTTTTCACAATAAATGTTCAAAATGGTCACCATTACTAGTTAAACAACACCCAAGACGTCTATTAAAAGACTCTTTAACTCGTCCAAGCATTGGCCGATTATTTCTTATGACTATAGCAGCATCTGCGATACGATTCCTCAGTTGTTCGATAGTTTCAACTGGAACAGCATAAACTAGTTGTTTCATATGTCCCCAAAGAAAGAAATCACAAGGATTAAGGTCGGGCGATCTGGCGGGCCACAAAGTTGGACCATAAGTTCCAATCCACCGTTCTTGAAAGTTAGTGTTTAGCCAATCTCTGACTATCAGAGCATTGTGACAAGGAGCACCATCATGCAAATACCATAAATTTGCTCTAATTTCTAAAGGCACGTCTTGTAGCAAATTGAAAAGAACATCCCTTAAAAACTGCAAATATTGTTCACCATTGAGACGAGGTGGTAAAACATAGTGTCCAATCAGTTCTTCATTTAAAATACCAGCCCACACGTTTACGGAAAATTCTTGTTGAAAATTATGTATTCTTACGGCATGCGGATTTTCATCAGCCCGTACATGAGTGTTATGAGCATTAAATATCCCTTCTCTAGTAAATCCTGCTTCGTCAGTTGTCAGAACATAATTTAAAAAATTCGGTTGTCTATTAATTTGTTCAACCATCCATTGACAAAACGAGCGTCTACGAGCATGATCACCAGGCTGCAAAAATTGGACGCGTTGCACATGGTAAGGATATAACTGTTGAATTTTTAAAATTCGCCAAACTGTTTGATGTGATACTCCATACTGAAGTGCAAGTCTACGAGTACTGGTTCCTGGTCGAACTGCAACAGCATCCAAAATATTCTCTTCAACATTCAGCACACGACGAGGACGAGCTCTGCCACGATCTTGGGTTTGAGGTTCAAATGTGCCATGATCACGGAGATGTTGGACAGTTGCTTGAAATGTATGTCTATTGGGTAAAACACGATTGGGGAAACGAGCCGCGTACAGTCTTCGTGCTTCTGCAGCATTCTCGTGAGCTTCGCCGTACACGAAGACAATATCTGTTAATTCTTGATTTGAAAAATTGGGCATTTTTAAAAATGACAACTAATCTTGACAGAATGTTACTTTTACGCGTCAAACAAAAATAATTAAGGTTGTCATGGTTTTTCGAAAAAAAAGTCCAGTATCAAACACTAACGCCTCGCTTGGTCAAAATTAGGGGTAAAAAAATTATGAATTTTTTATTGAATTTTCGCAAAATGCCATAGAGCAAAAATGTTCATCTTGGCAAGTTCTTTTACTGGTTCAAATTAACACACGTATTTCTGATACACCCTGTATATAAAAGAAAGTCGTGTTAGTTACACTATTTATAACTCAAGAACGGCTGAACCGATTTGGCTGAAAATTGCTGGGGAGGTAGCTTAGAACCAGGAGCAGGACATAGGATACTTTTTATCGACATGGGGACCCAGGGGGGGCCCTTAGGCTCGACCGATTCTTATGATTTTTTTTTTGTATATTTGGTAGGTATGAGAATAAGTGGTAAGCTATTTTCCACATGGACATGGGCGCCCAGGGGGGGGCCCTTAGGCTGGATATATTTTTCGGGTCGACAGATTCTCATAAAAATTTTTTTTGTATATTTGGTAGGTATGAGAATAGATGGTAAGCTCTTTTTCACATAGAGATGGGGGCGCAGGGGTCCCCTTTGGGCTGGACCGATTTTTCGGGTCGACCGATTTTTATGAAATTTTTTTTGTATATTTGGTAGGTATGAGAATAGGTGGTAAACAATTTTTCACATAGACATGGTGGCCCAGAGGGCCCCCTTCGGCTGCACCGATTTGTCGGGTCGACTGATTTTTGTGTTTTTTTTTTATATTTGGTAGGTATGGGAATTGGTAGTAAACTATTTTTCAAATAGACATGGGGGCCCAGGGTGCCCCCTTGGGCGGGACCGATTTTTCGGGTCGACCGATTCTTATGATATTTTTTTTGTATATTTGATAGGTATGGGAACAGGTCGTAAAGTATTTTTCACATAGACATGAGAGCCCAGTGGGACCCTTGGGTTGGACCGATTTTTTGGCTCGACCGACTTAATAAGTTCTTTTATGATATTTGATTTGTTGGATTTGTCTCCGCCCTCAATAGCAGAATAATTGTTGAACCATGGACAGGGGGCTCATGGGGAACCTTTGGGTTTATATCTCAAGAACGGCTGGACCGATTTTTATGATCTTCGATTTGTTGGATTTCTCTCCGCCCCGAATAGCAGAATATTATTAAAACATAGACATGGGGGCCCAGGGGCCCCCTTGGGTTTATAACTGAAGAACGGCTGTACCTATTTTTATGATAATAATAAGATATATTTCCTTGCCTTTCGGCTTTGAAAAGGATTCCTATTCCCATACAATGCTAAATAACTGAATAATGATTAAATAAAACTATAAAACATAAACATCACCAATAGCTAAATTAATTTCATTTTCCTCCCATCTCTTCCCCCCTTTTCTCTACATTCTTTCTTCTGTCTAAAACTCCTTTCATCCAGCCTAGTCCTTTCCCTTCTTCTCCTATCAGTACTTTCCAATCTTCTCTCTCCTCTCTCAACTCCTCACATTCTTTCATCATGTGCTCTATTGTTTCTGCTCCTTCTCTGCATAGTCTGCACACTCTCTCGTCTCTCTCTTTCCAGTATTTGTTTTCTCTTTCCTCGTTTCCACATCTAAACCTTGCTATTACTTTCTTATCGTTCTTCTCGCTTTCTTTTCTCAGGTATGCCGGCAATTCCTCCGTGATTAGTGACCTATACTTTCCATTATACCTTGACTCATTAATCCTCGTTCTCCTTTCCTGCCTCTGTACGTCTCGGTCCACCTCAACTATCTCTCTTAGTACATTTACTCCATTATTTCTTCGCCTCTCTACCTCCTCCACTGCATACCCATTTCTCTCGTAGTATTTTCTTCCCTCTTTTCCTGCTCTTTCCATGTTCCCATTCTTTATCTCTTTCCAACACTCTTGCAAGATCTTACATTCCGTTCTTTCTCTTATTCTCTCTTCAAATCTTACTGCTCTTTTTCCTGCTTCCACTCTTATCTTGTCTCTCTTTACTTCTTCTAGTACGATATATGCTGGCGTTTCCCTGTCCAATCCTAGTACCCATCTCCAGTACTTCGCTTGGATTGCTTCCAGCTTTTCCTGCTCCTTCCATCCCCATATTTCTGCTCCGTACATCATTACACTCTGTACTAGCCTTTCGTACATCAGTCCTCTCCTTCTTATATCTCGTCCGAATTTTCTCTCGCCTATTCCCCATACTTGACCTACCACCCTGTTCGCTTTCCTTTCTAGTTCCTTTATATGACTTTTCTCGTTGTTAGTCTCGTTAAAGGTGTAACCCAAGTATTTAAATTCTTTTACGTTTTCTAGTTCTTTTCCTTCCCACTTCCATTCTTCTTTCTTTCTTCTGCCTCCTTTCTGAAAAATCATCATTTTTGTTTTCTCCACGTTTAACTTTAGCTTCTTTCTTTTCAGGTATCTTCCTAGGCATTTTATCATTCCCTTCATTTCTTTGGCCTCTCTCGCTATTAACACCATATCATCGGCGTATGCCAACGAGTGGACTTTCGTTTTTCCTACCACCACTCCCCCTGCCTGTGATAGTCTTAGTTTTTCTTCCAGGTCGCTTATATATGCCGCGAATAGACTGGGACTGAGTGGGCATCCTTGTCTTACTCCTTTCGTCGTCCAGAATCTTTTACTTGTTTTCCCGTTTACTTTTACTTTGTTTCCCGTTTCTAAGTAAATTTCCTCTATTCTGCTCACCAGCTGCTCGTTGATTCCTTTCTCTCTTAGGTACTCCCATAATCTCTCTCTATTTACACTGTCAAAAGCCGCCTTCAGGTCTACAAACAGCGCGTACATCTTCCCTCCTTTCTTATCGAGTTCTTTATCTATTAGATGTTTCAAGATGTACACGTTATCGATGGTGCTTCTCCCTCTCCTAAAACCCGCTTGTCCATCTGGTAACAAATCTTTTTCATCTAGTTCTTCCTTCAATTTATCTTCCAGTATCATTGCGTAGATCTTGTACGCCGTGCTCAGCAGACTTATTCCTCGGTAGTTCTCCACCTTTTCTCTTGTTCCTTTTTTGTGTATCGGACACACTAGCCCCATCCTCCATTGGCTTGGTAGCCCCTTTCCTTGCCAGACGTCGTTTACTATCTCCCTCATTATCTCTATTATTTCTTCTGTTGCATAGATCCACGCTTCATTTTGCAGTTCATCTTCTCCCGCCGCTTTTCGTTTCTTCATTCTTCCTATACCCCTTTTAATCATTTCCTTCGTAATCTCTTCCCCTTTCTCTTGTTCTCTTGGTCCTCCTCCCTTCTGTCTTCTTTCCGTTTCGTCTTTTCCGTCTAGTAATTCTTTAAAATACTCTCTCCATTCTTCTATCCTTATCTTCTCGTCTGCCCACTTTTTCACTTTTCGTTCTCTGTTTATGTATTTCCAAACTTCTTCTTCTGTGTTGATTGATCTAATTTCCTCTTCTTCTTCTCTTTTCTTTTCTTCCTTCTTCTTCTCACAAGTGTCTTTGTATTTCTTTAATTGCTTCCGGTATTCTTCTCTTGATCCCTTCCCACTTCTCCATTTTCTCATTTGCTTTCTGGCAAGTCTTTTCATTTCCTGGCATTCTTTATCCCACCATCTATTTCTTCCCATTCTTTCTCCCACTTCTACTTCTATTTTCTTTGTTGTCATCGCTTCTCTCATTCTCCTTTCGAGTTCTTTCATTCTTGTTTCGGTGTCTTTTTGTTTTTCTTTTTCTCTTTCAACATGTTGTAGCGCACTTCTGTACTTTTGTATGCTTTCTTCTTCCCAGATTGTTTTTATAATTGTTTCTTTCTTAGGTTTTTTTCTTTTTATTTCTTCTCCGGCGATTTCCATTTCTAACGGTTGGTGATCTGATTCCACTCTGTTTCCCACTTCGAATCTTCTTACTTCATCCAATGCATGTTGATTGACTATTGCGTAGTCAATCACTGATTCTCCTCTCGGCCCCACGTACGTAAATTCTCCTGTATCATCTTCCCAGTTCCCGTTCAGTACCTCGTATCCTCTCTCTTCTATAAATTCAATCATCCAGTCTTCCTAATCTTGTCCCAATTCTAGCATTAAAGTCGCCCCCAATTATTACAATTCTTTTTTCTGTCTCACTTATGGTCTCTTCTAACATTTGTTTTGTTTTACTCATCTCTTTACTGTATACCGTGATTACTTTAACTTTTTTTGTTCCTATTTTTAGATTTCTTTCTGTTATTCCAGTTCTCTGTAGTTCTTGTTTTGTTTTTATTTCGTCCTCAATTTCTTTCCTTACTCCTGTGATAATGCCTCCTTTCGCTCGTCCTTTCTTGTTTTTCCTTTCTGCTGCTTGACATCTCCATACATAATCTCTCGGCATTCTCTCTTCTATCTTCTTCCACTCCTTTTCATCTACCCACGTTTCTACCATTCCAATTACGTCAAATTCGCTTATGTATTTCCAGAAGTCTTCTCCTTTGTTTCTTATACCCGCTACATTCCAATATACCAATTTTATTCTTCCTTTTATTTTCTTCTGTTGCTTTCCCGTTGAATCGTGTACCTTCTTTCTTTTTGCCTTCTGTCTGCTTTTTCTTTCCCGGTTTTTTCCTTTCTCCTTTAAAAATTTTCCAGTCGCTCGGTGTCATCGTTCCATTTCCTCCAATTTCCCTCAACCTGCAGTTTCCTGTAGCTTACCCTTACCGTCTTTCCTTCTTCCCTTTCCCTCTTCGCTATCTCTCTTATCTTTTTCTGTATCTCTCTTTCTTTCCTTGTTAGGTCGCTGTTCACAAAGATTTTCGGTCCTGTCTTATTCCTAAGTTTTTCTTTATTCCTCATGACGTTCAGCTTCTGTTCCCAACTCTCAGTTTTTGCTATTACCATTTCTTCTCCCTTTATGGCATAGGCCTCTGTTATTTTCACTTCTGTTTCCAACTCCTTTTCAACCCATTTCTCGATTTCTTTCCTCATGTTTTGTCCCGTCCGTTTTAGTCTTAGCCCTGTTATTACTATGTTATTTCTTCTTTCACCTTTTTCTTTTTCCTCCATCTTCGACTCCATCTGTCCTATCTTCTTTTCTAGTAAGCTTTTTTCTTTTCTCCATTTTTCCTCTTTTTCTTCCATCGCTTTCTTCAGTTGGTTCACTTCTCTCTTTAGTCCTTCCATATCTTCCCTGAGCTGTCTGTTGTCGTTTTTCAGCTCTTTCACTTCTTTCCTCGTCTCTCTTGTGTCTTCCTTGATTTGTTTAAGGTCTTCCATTATACTTTTTGTCATTTCCTCCATCTTCTTCTCCACTTCTTTTTGCGTTCTTTCGTCCCCTGGAGATCTTGCAGTTTTTTTGCTTTTTTGAAAGGCCACTGGGCTTTCTTCTATGTCTCTTTTTCGTTTGGTTTCCTCTTTATCTTCTTTGAATTCTTCTTCCTGTTTCATACCGGTCCGCAACCTTCTACACTGTACCGTGTATTGTTGGTTGCCGGAGTTCTTTGTTGACGTTACTGTTTCTTCCTCTGGCTTTTCTTCACTCCTCGCACTCTATCTCTTCCTACCTTTTGTTTATGTTGCTTTTTCTGCTGCCTTCTTCGCTTTTCTCTGTTTTGTTTGCTCTATTTTCCTCAATTTTCTTCTGGACACTTCTTTCCGCGTGCTGTCTTGACGGTCGGTAATATAGGAATCCACCTATTTTTATGATCTTCGATTTGTTGGATTGGTCTCCGCCCCGATTAGCAGAATAACTATTATAACATGGACAGCGGGCTCAGGGGGCTGCATTGGGTTTATAACTCAAGAGCGGCTCGATCGATATTTATGCACTTTCATTTGTTGGATTTGCCTACGCCCCGAATAGCAGAATTACTATTAAAACATCGGAAAAATTACAGAGGGCGGGGAGCTAAGTAGGTACAGGATAACGACAATAACAAAGCCCCCCTGGTACAGGGCAACAATAAGAAATAACGCCGGCCACCAAAATTTGTCCGGGCTTAAAAAATGAAAATCGATGTTTAAAGAGTAAACTCCAAAGTTTCACTTCTGTTGCGCGTGGGCTCAGGGCAACAACAAATAACGCCGGCCACCAAAATTTGTCGTACCGGGCTTTAAAAATGATAATCGATTTTTAAGGAGTAAAGTTTCACTTCTGTTGCGCTGCAATTCTTTTGATGATATCTCGAGAATGGATTGACTGACTTTTTTCGAGGGCAAATAACTATTAAAACATCAGAAACATTAACAAAAAAAAATTTCTCATACATTTTGTATAGAATCCGTATATATCGCCATCTTTGATACATGACAGAAACAAAAATAAACATGGCGTTGTATGCTGGTTCCGGTAATGCCAGTAGATGGCGTTGTGGGCATTATCCTTTTATAAGAAAAAATGAATTTAATTCAGCTAATAAGTTGCCACAACATTTATTGATTCTGAGGCGGTACAAAGTTCGACGGGTCAGCTAGTGTCTGTATAAATGCAATCCACATCATGTCCAAGTGCAATATTTTTCATTAAGTAATTAGAAAAAACAAATAAATTCGTGGTGGTTGAACGACCTTTAAGAAATCCGAAAATTAGACATTTGTGTTGCCATTCTTCGTCGTTACGATCTTTGCACCTATCATCATACTTTCAGCCGAATATACGCACGCGGGCGAATCATTTCTATGCAAAATATATCAAATGACGGGAAACTTACCACTCAAACTGCACAATGCGCAAACATTATGCGCACCATACACCTGCGATAGGAAACACTACTATTTGGCAGATTTTTATTCCGTGAACATTCCCCAGAGCTTCAACAAAAAATGACGTACCTACATAGCTGAACATTTTTACCAGCGGGAGACTTAACTTCAATTTGCAACATTTTGAGATTAGACTACGGAGGTACGCGAAATGAATTAGAAAAAACAATAATTGTATTGCTTTTGAAGGTTTTCGAGAATTTTAAAGAACATCAAGACGGAGAAGAAAAAGTTAAAGACGATCAGAATTCTCAAATTTCGAATCAGAACAGTACTAAGTTTGCAATTACTTTTCGTGACGTTGAAGACTCAGTTAGATATTTTAGCGGTGATGATAAATATCCAATATACTTTGTTAGGTTGCAATAATTTTCAGAGGCTGATATTTGCAAAAAAGTCGGGATTAGCTAAATTATTTATACAGATGAATAAATTTTGACGTGGAAGCAACAATATTAACAGTGCGACATGTCATCTAATATTACAAAAATCTCGTGTCACGGTGTTTGTCGAACTCCTCCGAAACAGCTCGTCCGATTTTTATGAATTTTTTAGGCTCACGAGAAAAAGCCGGATTCTTTTATGTTAATGATAACTTTAAAAGCGAAAGTAAAATACAATAACACGCCCGGTTGAGTTCGCCCGATAAACTGATTTATTATTGTGTTTCTCAACAGGCAACTGCACCCGAATGTGCAAAAAAAAAAAATAGGAACTTGATAAGGACGCTGTCTTTTCCGGACAAAACAACTGATTGTCTGTAGGTCAAGTTAAAATAAATATCCAAAGGCGGTTCGTAAATTTGAAGGTTTCCAAAAATGCTAAAATAAAATGACATTTCGAAAAAGTAGTAGATAAAAATTTTGTTGCTCTCGGCGAGTTCTGCTACTGGTTTAATATAGTTATTTCTGGGACACATAGAGAAAAAGCCTGTGGTAATCCATGTAGTTTGGCCTCAATTTATCATAGCTGCAAATTATTTCAACCCACTTTGCAGTGTTAATAACGAAGGTTCTTGTTGACTTACTTTTTGTGTCATTTAATGTTATAATTATGTTCATCTGATTAACAAATTTAACATGATTTCTCAAAAGCCTTGTGGATTCAATTCTCTGACAAGCTCCAGAAACGGCCATTATTAAAGCGTTCTAAAAAATAAGTATTTGTAATTAGAGATTAGCTTTACAGTAATAGTGGTAAATAGTGGTGGTTGTTTGTTCTAATTCTTGTACACTGAAATCTTTAAAGTGCGACAAAATGACTTATAAATATATATACTTTGCCACTTCTTATACAAAATAATGAGATTTTACAATCTAGGGAATTTTGTGGCGGTTGGCCACGTTTGCGAGGTGCAGTAACGGTCGATATGAAAAAGAATTAATTTGAAACGTCAATACTCGTATTTTTGGCCTTCCAAGAATGAGTTTTGAAATTCTTTAATGTACGCTTCCAGAAATGCGGGCTTTGGCGAAGATACGATGGGCAGTTTGTCACGCGAGATAGGTATATGAAAAAACATAAATGTCCAATTTGAAAATAGGCGGAAGGAGAACAAAATCTCCACAATCTCCGAAAACACTTTACTAAAGTATTTTTCCCATCCCGAACAACTTCTAAAAATGTCTGTCAGTCACGGCTGAAACCTCACAGTAACCTCCATAACGTCCTGAAACCACAACCACAACCCGGACAGACCCGATCTTTTCCTTTGTGATCCGCGGTGTGCGAGGTATCCAAACCGCCAGCCCCCATCCCACTCCAATGCGCCAAGTGTTACCAGCTTGGCCACACCCAGACAGAATGCCCTAACAAATCGCGTGTCCCAAACATGTGCGAACAATGGTATTGCCAATTCACATTGACAGCTGCTAAGAACCACTTGTAAGTAAGAATATAGGATTGCCAAGATTGCCAACATTATCAAAATAAATTATACTATGTATTTTTAGTAAAATTATTATAACACCGCTTTTGGCTATTGTGACACAAAATCGTATCGTAAAAATATATAATTATGGATTTAGGTATTTTATTCTGGACAACTTTTATATAAAATCTTTTTCTGTACAATAATAATTAGGGGAGATTTTTAACATTTAATAATGCATAGCAAGATGAATGAAAGCCGCTATAATGCAGTCTTTATCTAATTTTTTTACGCTGGCTGTAAGTAGTAAAAAGTTAATTATATTGTTCTTTAATAAAATATAATTTAGGATTATTCTTGAAAGACACTCGTTTTCTCTGTTTAAATGCACGCATTTTTAATAAAATAAGTCAACTACCGTAAAAGTTAAATTAATATGAAGGTATAGAGTCCCTCTTGGTCAATTACATTAACAATAAAATTGTAGATCCATTTTCAATTGTAAAATTGAAAAAAAAAAATAACAAACGCCTCATTATATACCTTTTATCACAGTAACATTCACATTCACACAAAAGGCACATTCATTCAATCTAGAAAGACTATATTGATGTAGGTATGTCGCTTTCCTTTCGAAACATTGTTTGAAAAACATTATCTTGAAGTAGTTATAATTTTATTATTACTTTAAGCGGTATCGTTCCAAGTAGAAACTTTTTTGTATGCACCTACTTGTGCAGTTTGTAATTAACAAGCTCCTTCAAATACACTGTTCGTTCAGAACTATCTAAGTAAAACATTAAGAAGCTAATTAAAAGCACAAAATTATCCGCCGGGAGAGATTATAAACCCAATAGGAAAACTAATTTATCATGAACTTTACATATCTTTTTAATAATAATAATCTACCGTATTATATTCTGTCTCCAATCTCTCAAGTTCGTTAATTCCTGCACTACAATAATTAAATTTTAAACACCCCACCTCCGAGCTCTCAAAATAAACTCGAAGACCCAACAAAATTAACAAAACTCGACTTATTAACATCTTCTCTTTCCGAGATCTGCGTCGGTCTCCACGTTGAATTCGCCAATTCGAAAGCTCCAACTTGTAGTGCGCGACGAGCTTTCGGCGAAAGCGCTGTTCGTGTCGGTCGTCTGCTGAAACTTGCGACTGCTCTCTTTTCCTCCGCAAATATTTGTGCGTTATTTTTGTGTAGCGAGAAGATCAAACACATATTTACACAGCGGAGATGGAAGAGACCGAAGTGGTATGTATTTTTATTCGATATAAAAAACCGAGTTTGGTTCAGAGGGGAGAATATCGAAGTTTTAGTTGTTGTTTGACTTTGATGTCGTGGGGGGGGGTTGTTCTAAGTTATGTCAGACGTCATGGTGGCTAGAAAGTATAAGAGAAAGTAATAAAAAAAGGGAAAAGTATAAAAATATAAATTAATGTTTTATATCTCATCGTAAAAAACTGCTGAAAATAATACGAGCATGTTGTTTACATCCTTTGACCATTCTTCAAAACTTTTGGTTCAGAATTCTGTGTTGGACAACTGAATGACGGTATACACGGTGTTTCCACCACTTTTAATATGCTAACACATCAGCTTTAGAAAATATTGCGAAAAACGTCCAAGGTTGACTAGAAAATAAATGACATAATATTAATTTGTCCAGTGGTCCAGTAGCAAAAAATGTAACTTTGCTTAGTAAAATTTGTATTTTATATAAATATAGGGACTCAAGTAAACACAGTGAAAAACGGATCACCTAGAAGAGATTATCAACTTACCTTTTTTGCAGTAAGTCTTCACTTACAAATAGCTATTTTGTAAAAATTTCAACTTTCTAGTGTACCTACTCCCTTCTGGGCGTCCCGTCTTTAAATTATTATCATTGGGTTTATTTTTTTGCTTAAAACGAGTCTGTTTGGTTAGCTGTTGGACTACATTTACATTTTCTATTCCATAATATTATATTTCTTCTTAGGTGAGTTTTATATTTTTTATACATACTCTGTCTTAAGCGAACGTTGTTACTTCTTTCCGATTTATTCGCCTCCATTCAGCTGCTTAAAAACTTTCTTAATTTGTTCTTTTCTGATACCTGGACTTCATTTACTTTCTTGGTTATTCTGTCATCTTTCATCCTCTATAGATCTGTTAGCCAGCTCAGTTGTCTGCGTTTTTAAGTATGTTATATGAGTATCCCACTTTTCAAGCCTTTTCTGCTATTTGTTAGTTTATTTTCCATGCTCTGTTGTGTCGTTAACGGTTATAATCGCGTTACTCTGTTACATTGTATTGTTTACGGCTTCATAAATCATTTATTTACTCAAAATATTTACAATTTATTTCCACCACACTATGTGCAGATTTCAGTAAGGGCACTGTTATTTATTTAAACAGTTCACACAAATCTCACGGATTCTGTCGCCCAGTAGCTTCGATTTCCGACTGCCTTCAGACGATTGTTTCAGGTTGTATTTGTAGGAAAGCAACTTCTCGAACGTTCGCTAGCAGGATTACTCCAGAACAATCTCGGTCGTATGAGTTGGCAACGAAATCATCACGCGTTTCTTCCAGAACGTAAGATTGCCCCCTCCTTAAAGATATTAGAGTGTCTTTGTCTGTGTGTAAAACGTTTGGCCTTACAACGGTCCTCGTCGCACCTGTATCCACCAGTAGCGAAAATAGTCTTCCATCCAGAAAGCCATTCACGAATGTAATGTAAGATGGCGTTTCATGTATGAAATACTTATTAGCGCCGTCGGTGCATCGCTAATCAGCGTGACTCTTCTCTCCACACGTCGAACACGTCTTTTCTTCTGGAGAGCCCTCCTAAGTGTTGCTTCCATTGTTTCCCCGGTTCCAGGAGTTGTTGTTTTAAACTGGTAGAAGTTTTGCTCTGGATTTGCAGAATTTTCCAGAAGTGTTTCTTAAAGTTTCTGTTCGAGGTTTGTAGATTGTTTGGCAAATTATTAATATTTAAGGCTGTTAGAGTTTAAGGAGTTTTCCTGGAGCTTTTGTAGCATAGTGTTTACGTCGCAGGAAATTTCAAACAAGTATACTTCACGATTTCGGCTTGCTTTCTCAAGGACCTCAATCAGTCTTTTCCGTAACACCGAGTTTTTTACAACTCACGTTCCTCCAGTTGCTTCTTCACCTCTACATCCATCAGCTCCTTCAATGTAATTTTCTTTGTTGCATTCGTATTTATTTATTTAATTCCACTCCTAACACCAATGTATATGCCGTTCAGGATTGTTTCAAATTCGGACTATCTATGGAAATCTGGCATTTTAGTTGGCAGTATTGTGAATTGTCATAATAACCTTATTTTAGGTTATAATTGATGACAACAGAGCACTGCTGCCAGTTTGCAATATTTTTAAAGAAACAATAATTCACCGTACCATTACGGACATGGAATCTTGGCCACTACTGACGTTTTACTGACAAGAATGTGTGAAATGGTCTTTATTATTGATATCCTTACATTTGACTCGATCTGTCGTTCCGGTCGTTAATAGCTGTCAGTTCTTGATCTTGTTGACGACAAAACGAGATGCGTGATGGTGTATGGATTTTAATATCATAATGAGTCAAACAAAGCATTAACATGAAACCTAGAGGTAAGGTTTTGATAAATTTGTACAAATTAATTCCGAATAAATTAACATCACTAAAACATTTTCTAAAATTCAAAGAACAACACAAATAGTTTGTCATTGCCCCATTAGTCTCTAGCACCTCAACGACCTTGGCATAGAACGGCATAGATTTCTGTGGTAGTCTTGTGGTAATGTATTCTATGCTGCAGTAATTGCAGTCAAGAGCTCAATGAAATATTTTAATTTATCTACATCATTGCTAAATATTAAAAAATAATTTACCTCAAAAATACGTGAAAGCCTTTCAAAAATGTTTTCGTTTGTAAGGTCTGGCCTGTCTTGCTTGTATTCACCAAAACACCTTTTAATACATGCTTTCTTGTCGGCAGAAATTACTTTCGGCATTTTGGATCAAATAAAGTGTCAGAACAAAATGCCAACAAGACAACAACCCGAATTTTTAAAAACCAAACGTCATTTGACAGGACCTGACGCCAATCTAACAAAAAAAACTCTTGGCCTACTGCGTGTTTAAAACAATCGTGAATGGCATATAGAGTGTTTACTGGTTCACAATAGTATATGACATACTGAGGCGGAAAGTATTCCATTCCTGTCGAGAGAACTATAGAGTCGTAGCCTCGAGGTGAACTAGTTCTCGAGACATAAGAATGGTATTTTTGCCGAAGTTACTTTACTATTCAAAATTAGGTATTATTCAAAATTTAATAATTAAATCTCATTAATATTTCAGTCAAATGTTTGCACAATTGATATTATTTGTCAGATAAATGTCAAAAGATTTTTTGGAATTTGTACTATAACACAAATTAGTAAATCACAATAAGGGCAATTTGTAACCGTAATTTTGTATTTGTCAACTGCTCACAAGTTGCTGCGAGGCTGCAGCAACAATTGTGTGATTGCCTTTATTATTAATGATACTTTTAATAATAATTTGAATTCGGGTTGCCTGGTATCATCAGGTGAGTAATGAAACTAGAGGTCGAGGTCACTTTCCAACCTCCTTAGCAGTTGGAACGCAGTATATTACTAACCGATTGGGAATAAAAGATTTATTTAAACAAAACATTTACAATTTATTTCCACAACACTAATCTAAACAGATTTTAATAACACCAGGGTTATTTATTTAAACAGTGCGTACAAATCACACGAATTGTATCGCTCAGTAGTTTCGACCTCCAACTACCCTCAGAGGACGGTTTCGCGACGTATTTGTGTCCGTGTGTAGAATGACTCACATAGGTCAGACAGGTCGCAAAATATCAGACCGTATTAAAGAACATTTCTGGCACATCTATAACAACACAGATCTTGATCCTCCACCATCAACGCCTTCTTCTTTCGCTAATCATATATTAATAACGAAACATAGTTTTTCACAATCAAATTCCAAATTGATTCATAAATGCAATAAAGGCCGGAAATTAGATTTTCTTGAGACTTTGGAAATAAGGAAAGCCTTGAAACTGGAAAACAGATCTTGTTTAAATGAACAGAATAACTTCAATAATCCCATTATCAATTCACTATTTTAATTTTTCACCACTCAAACAAACTTACCAGATTCTCTTTGATCCATTTTTAATTTTTACATTTTATAAAATGTTGTTTTTACGAATTTTTTTAAAAATCATGTAACCCTTTGAAAACGTCAAATTTAATTCAAAATTACGTCAACGTCATAATTTTTTATATTCTTTAAGGTAAGAACCCCTCTGTAATTCAATTGTATCATTAATCTCTTGTTAAATTAGGGCTGATGATGGCAGTAGTGTTCTGCCGAAACATGTTCCATTTGTAATTTTACACTTATTAAAGTTTGTGGAGTTCGACTTTTAATTTAAATTTACTCCACTTGGATTTATCGACATTCTTCTGGTTTAATTATATGGACGTTTAGTTTAACGTAATAGTTAATAAAAAATGTTAATTATTTAGAATTATATATTTATCAATAATTTATAAACTTTATACGGCATGTTTTTAATCGGGACTACAATGATACTCTAAATAGTTAAACACTGCGCGCGCTCTGTCCTCTATCTCGAAAATGGTTCAAGATATGAAAAGAATGTTTAAACAAAAGTTGTAGAGAATTCAATTCTCTACAATATTTATAATAAATACAAATAGCATAAAATCCATAGAATGTCTTCGCAATAAATATGTAAAAAATCGATTTTTTGACCTTTGATCTTGGAATATCTATAGACGAGGACACCCTACGATAAGTAGGTTTTGAGACAAGTTTTAGGGTGCCAAAATAAAGGTTTATACAAATTTATAGCTGACTATCTCTCATTCTGAGATTCTTGCCTTTATTTGACTAATATTCCTGGACTATTAGTATCTGTAGTATAAAATAAAACGCATTAGGACATACGTCCGGAAACTTTTACAGTAACTTGTCTCCTTCGTCGCCTCGTCTGTAAACATTTCGACCCGTTACTGTAAAAATGAGTTTTCCGGACTTATAACGTAAATTACCATTCCCGGCTAGCAAAAAAAATACTTACGTGGTAACCGCGTCGAGGGTTGCATAACCACATTTCCCCGCCACATTTTCGGCCATGGCCCACAGGTCGGGTGGTGTATACGCTATATTGTGAATGTGAATAAAATAGTATACAAACCTCGAAGAAAGGCTTGATTCCAGCCTCGCGAATTTATCTAAATAACAATTCGCTCGGCTGTAATCAAGCACTTCCTTACTCGGTATGTAATATACTATTTTTCGTATAAAAGTACTTGTGATCCAATTTTTCCTACAGCGTAGTCTTAGATGTCAATAATTTGGCAACGGCGTCAGTGGTTGCATGGTTGCATCAAATTTCCTTCTACAGGCCGATCCGATAGTGGAACTCTGTTTCATGCATTTCCTGGAGCTATTGATGTTTCTGTCTAATACAAGAAACTGAAAAATTAAAAAAATTGTTATAAAAAATTACAAAAGCTCTTTAACCCAACGGCAAAGAAATAATTCAATGTAGGTAGCTTACGTATATAGGTACTTACAAATATTAATTTAAATGTGTTTGTTAAAGTTGAATAAAAAAATTAAGATCTTCAATTATTTCGGTTAATCAACGAAATTAATAAATATTAGTAATGTCTGGTAATGTGAACGCTGTGAAGTAAGTGAAGGTGTCAAAAGACCAGCAAAAAGATTAAAAATAAAACAACCAATCTCTTTTGAGAGTCGTGTCGCAAAGTTTGAGTGTGTCTTTGACCGGAGAAGAGTTTAGTATTGGTCAGGGAATTAATAGTTTTTAAAAACGAAATTGAAAGCAGATATAATTAAGGAACAATTTGAAACATACGATGAGAAGTTTTACCGTTTAGGGGGGAATTTTGAGAAGAACGGATATTGTTTTATGATGGGGGCTGAAAGTTGAGGAGCCAAAGACGCGGGCGTAATTTTATTGTCGAAAATAAATAATAACCAAACGTATTATAGATCAGTACTATCATTGAATATCAATACTCTAGTTAGAGTAGTTAGAGTATTGATATTCAATGGTACTATCAATGAAAATTTCTCTCTTATCGAATTTGTTTTGGCGGCAAACAAACATGCTGCTTCCAATACATTGAACTCGGCGAGCGGGCATCACTTTTTATTGCGCCTTGCACCCCGAACGAAACGAAACCAAGGAACTCTTTCCAGATGTGCCATCTGTGCTTGGTCATTGTTTCGTTCGATTTTGTTCATTTTCATTTTTCGTCTGAGATCGTGCAGTTCGTTTCGTTTTCGTTTGCCTTACCAAGTTTTGAGATTTTTGTAGCTTCCAAAAGTCCTAAAGGTAAGTAGTACAGTATTTTATTTAAAAGTAGTAACTAAATATACATTTTTTATGCATATTACTAACCAGAATTTAAATTTATCCCGCAAGTGTACCGATTTTATGACTTTCGTCAAAAGTGGTACTCCATGTAAGACCTGGCCTTCTTACAAGGTTTTTAAGATTTATTTTAAGACAGGTATAACATATTTTTAATATGTTGCTGCAGATTATACGAATATGATACGCACAAATTCATGAGTAGTGTTCAGAATATAAGCAAGTCCTAGTTAAAAAAGTGTCAAACAAGACATTGAGGTTATGGTAAATAAAAACTTATATTTCGCAAAACACCAACAATAAACAAGAACTGAGTCTTCAACGTAGTTTAAAACACGATTAAAAATCATCCTCTTGTTACGGGGGCGGCGGTTACTCTAGGAGGTACCGGACCGATGCACACCACCGACGTCGAAGAGGGTTTGGTGAGAGTAGAACTCGCACCTGGTGATGCCTTGTCGATGATGTTGTCTACAGGCCAGTAGGGGAATTGGGTCGTTCGTCTTTTCTAGTCTCTCATTGTTTTCAGGATTCGGTCAACGGAATTAGTGGAGGAACTTTATTAAATGCAATGTTTTCCATGTAATTGCGACAATCTTCTTTAATAATTTTTTGGAAATGTTCAATTCTGTTTCGTCAAAGCTTCTCGCCAAACAAGCTTTGTTTTCTCGATACTGCTTCCTGCCATAACCCTCTTAATCTGCTTATTGTAAAAAATGTTTGTAACACCCCAACCCAATTTTAGGCTGGATCATTCACCAGGGGTTTGATAATTTCCCAAAACTGCTTTTTGGTCCATTGTTCCGCAAATGCTAACCACTTTTTGTAGACGTCTTTGTTGGAGTTAGATGCTGGATTTTTCAATGCTTTTACAATTCCATTACAATTAACAAGAAGTAACTCTTCTTTTCGAACTCCAGGAGTTAATTGTAACTAATGCTAATAGTGAATAATTTGAATTTGTCAATTTGACGCGTTATGGTAAATTGCCAAATTAGGAAATTCAAAATTACTAAACTGAAACAGCAAGTGATACCAACATACTGTCAAAGTGACAGCACGGATGGCGTTGAAAACGACTTTATAATAATATGATATTATATTTATGATTTTTCTAATTAAATATATTTTTTTAACTTTTGAGCTTCTTTGTAGAGGGTTATGACACAAACGATAAAAAGGCCAACAACCTCATCAAGGAGATTGGGGAAACTGCAGAGGAAACTCATCAGTGGAAAGTCTCTCAAGAAAGCAAGTTTTTGGTGATGAGTCTCTTTTTGATGGTAAGCGGCGTCGAACTGTAAACCTTGGAGAGGATTTTTGTTGTACGCCGACGACGTCTTCTGGATCGCCAATGTCAGCATTTTCTCCAGCTTCAACATATCCTGGTAAATTGTGTTATTTTATATCATTTACGACAATCATATACCCAGTAAAGATTTTTTTATTTTTGCAATAGTTATTTCTTATCGATTTTGAGGCAACTGTACTGCAAACATTGGCAAAACTGACCCAGCACGTCGAGGAACACACAATTCGAGTCATGAAAAAAATGATTTAATTTAATTAGGACAATTAGCCCATAATAATTATTTTAGTTTTTTTTTTATAATAATTATTATTATAGTTATAGTTATATAGTTTATAATATTAGTAGTACATAGTTGATATTATAGTTTTTGGTAATTATTTTCAAATTTTCTATTCACCTTTATACATTATAATAGATTTGAACTTTTGCAAAACAATTTTCTTTGTTTGTTTTATAATAAATATATGTCATGAAAATCAGCACTTTTTAATATACTTATTTCCTAAAATCACCTAAAAAAGATATTATATATCTTTAAAATACGTTTACAGAACGTTTTGTTGAGACATGAAAATGATGTTTAATTCAGAAAATCAGACGTCCTTTCAACCTGGTAAAAACACCTGAAAGAGACATGTTTTATCAGACGTTTGTAACACGTCATTTTTATACGTCAAAAGTAACGTTGATTTCGGTGACATCGTAACGTCTATTCAACGGTTGGTAGGTACTCGTTTGTTATACGTTTTTTTCACGTTGTTTTGTTTACGGAAAATCAGTACGTCTTAACTACGTAGTAAAATCACGTAAAAAAAGCGTGTTTTACTAGGCGTTATAAACACGTCATATTTACACGTCGAAAGTAACGTTGAAGTCAGTGACATCGTAACGACTATACAACCGTTGGTACTCGTCTTTTTTTAAGTTTTTCTCACGTAGTTGTGTTTACTGGAGAGGGGGTTGAAGAAAAATGTAATCCGCCATTTTGTGCCGGCGGCTATCTTGGATTTACAATGATACTGAATATATATACGTAATAATTGTCATCAGAACTAAAAGTGTGTACCAAATTTCAGATCAATCGGTCAACATGAAGGGAGTAAAATTTCAATTACTAGATCTTACTCACACAAGACACAATACACAAACAAGGCAGGCTAAATAACGTCGTTTAAAAAATGACAGCACGCAAGATGTTTACAAACAAACACCGTTCTTGCAGTCAGTATGTTCGGATTCGTCGCCATAAAACCTTGGCTGACTTTTCGAAAATTCAGATAAAATATGGTTGTTTTTATGGCATTTATAGTGGTTTGTAGTGACTCAGTAATTAATCAATTTAAAAAAAAAAGATCCGAATGGTGCAATTGCATTTTTAATTGTGTGAAAAATAGCATGTTATGCTGTTGTGATAATATTATTGTCTAATTTGTAATGGGAATTTATTCAACTTTCATTCTTCTCTCCCGTATCGAGTCTTATTCAGGTGCAGCTGATATTGGGTGTTTACACACCAAAGACAAGTATTTGTGAAGAAATCATTGTAAGCAAAAATAAGACTCATGGATACAGTATTTAAACAATGTTATAGGATGTGACCTGCGACGGCAAGCTGGATTGAAGTGACCATCTGGTTAGGTACGGAATGAATGCGAAAGAAGAGGAGAGTGTGTTGAAGACAGGGGAAACCAGAAGGCTGTGTGGATGGGTGCCAATTTGATAGAAAGTGGGTGGAGTCCAGATATTTGCTTCTTTGTACAGAGTGACGTTTGAAAAGAGTCGGAATAACTCTACTTTAATTTTAATCCGAAGGTATAGATCAGGCTCCTAATGGTAACTGCTTCTAATAATTTCGATTTCGTCAAGTAGGTACAGTGATAGCCGGTAAAACTTTCTTGCGTTACAAATAATATCCTCAGATTTGAATCGCTAATAACTACAAGACTAATACAATGCGTTAACAACGCTCGAGCGCACAACGGCTGCCGTACCCGGCTGTACGTGTTTGTCGTGCTGCATTTGTTTTGCCTGTGACGTCATCGGACTAGTGTAGATGCATGTTTGTGATTGATGGAAAATAGTGCTGTATAAAGTTATACATTAGTGTAACGTGAAAACGCGTTTAGCTAGAACGTTAATGCAGGTGCCATTATGCTCTCTTTGATTTTATTTTTGTACAGTTATACTACATAAATCAAATTCTTATTTGTTCATTTGGGACGAGATAGTCTGTATTATTCGGCATTACTATTGAACTGGTGTAATGAAAATAAGTACATAATATAATTTATAATCCACAATAAAACAAAAGTGAGCTTGAAAAGTTTATCTGCACTTATACGTCCCACTCAGAAGTTTTTAATTTAATTACTTGGAAGTTGCTCAAGTTTATTTCAAAGAAGAAAAAAGTTTGCCTGTTGCTTTGTTGTGAAAGGGAAGTAAATTAAGGGAATTTTTCGCTTCGAAAAATAAAACACATAGTGAGGGAACTTTGCATAACACACAGGTGGCCCATAAAGAACCACGAATGGAAAATTCCCGATAGATCGATTGAGGAAAATATAGTGTGTTATCGTAGCATTGGAGTCGTAAATATATGGCAAATTGTAGTTGGGGAACCCCGATATACCGTAGCTGGTTGTAAATAAGGACCTTATCGGGATCACGTAACAAGCTGACCGATATTAGTTCTGAAAATAAAAAGTAATAAAAAAAATTGTGGGTGTGTCTAAGAAATGAAAACTTCTTTGACCATCGTAATTCGAAATATATAATTTTATTTCTCTATTGGCAGTGGTGAGGATTCAAACACAAGGAACTAATCGGACCCACATACATGAGGAAATCCGATTGTACAATGCGATCAGATTTGCCAAAATAATATCGTCTAGTTTGTGGGGAACGGAAATCCAATTGCCGTCGATAAGATTGCTTAATCGAAAGGATTTTACTGCCAGTGAGTCGAAGTGAAAAACCGTTCTCACAGCGGTTGCATTTTGTATTTGGCAAGAAAGTACTACTGATCTAGGGTGATTGTGGTCAAATTTGAGTGTTTCACTTTTGAGCCTAACAACCGAATCACATTCACTCACAGGAAAAATTTGTATGAGTAAAGAAATTTCAAAAATAAAGGTAAACTATTGATTATTAGGAGTATTAATTACGAAATTTATTCAATAATACATGAAATGTTATGAATGAAATGAAAAATAGTTCTATCTATGCAAAAATGTAGAAACAATCTTTTCCAACATCATTTTAAGGTTGTTCCATTTGCTTTTGGCCGCCACTCTACACCTTAGGATATTTTTAAAAGAGGAAGAAAAATGTAAAATGGTTGATTTTGTTGGCAGCGCTGAAGAAGCCTCCGTGACACTATGTGTTAATGAAATCGTATTTTACTTCTCATTCATTATATTAGCCTTTACCCAACTCTAGTATTTTCAACCGTTATTAATATAATACCAATTCCAGTTATTACTCCCACAATTATCCTCATTTTTATTTCAACTCCCGGCCTTATCGCAGATAATTTCCCGCTCTTGCGCTCAATATTTTACTTAAATCCCGACAATATGATTGCGATAACGTCCATATACCGAAAACTCCTCGTGTATTTACGAGTTCAACACTTCGATAACACACACTACAATTTCCGGAATCGATCCATTGGGAATTCTTTTTCTTTACGAGCCACCTGTGTATTATGCACATTCTTCTCATACCTTCCACGTTTCCATTTCATTTCCCACAGCTTGTGCCGAAAATTTCACTTAATTTATTTCTCCCCTCGCAATAAGAAATCTGTCAAACTTCCTCTGCCTTGTTTGCAAAAAAACTAACAGCCTGAATAATTAAATTCCGGGTTTATAAAAAATTGAAAATCTTTATAGCGTTAATTTCCTGCGGGCATGCGGTGGGAAACAAGTGAAGAGGAGAAATTGGGTCATTATTTTGGATTGATTTTTCTGCAATTTATTAGTCTTGATTTAAACTAAAAGTGATGAAAAACCAGAATTCTACATCAATATTTAGTGTATAAAATAACGAGTGAGCAACAAAATTCGTGATCGTAGGAGCCTCTGAATCCAAAATTTTGAGTCGACTCTTGATCGATACGATTGTGTAAAAAATCATCGAATAATGTGAATTGACGATTAATGTAAACAGTAAAGTAAAAGAACCGATATACGTTTAGCCAACTGCGATCACGAATTTTGTTGCTCACTCGTTACTAGCAGAATACCCGGCGTTGCCAGGGTTAGACCACGAATAATAATAATTGCTGTAAAGCTTAGACAATACCAGTATTTAGATTTCGGTAA
This sequence comes from Diaperis boleti, assembly GCA_963583935.1. Classification (NCBI taxonomy): domain Eukaryota; kingdom Metazoa; phylum Arthropoda; class Insecta; order Coleoptera; family Tenebrionidae; genus Diaperis; species Diaperis boleti. The sequence continues at coordinate 31,054,679 of OY757245.1, read as the reverse complement.
TTATTAGGTAGCTGACCCCATAGACGCTGTCCTGTCCAAATTTCAATAAATTTGTGCGAAACAACACAAAAGTAAAAACAAATGTAATTCAAGGACCCCTAAGGAGGCGCTCTTGGACAGGGGGACGTAGCTACCATCGGATGCCCCCTTGGGGCAGGGGGACTAGCTGCCATCGGGGCCCCCATGGGAGATTAGGACGCAGCTACCATCGCGGCTCGCGAGTAGGGGGCGTAGCTACCAAATCTAGCCCAAAATAAAATTTTTGGCAGTTATCTTTATTATTAAGCGAGAAAAACTATAATAAAGTTTTGCGGCCTGCAAATACAGTCTTAAGCTTATTCTCAAATCATTGGTTCTTCGAGAACATCGCGACTCAAAATACATCGTAACAAATACCAAAACTGCGAATTAAGAATGCTTTCAAAAGGGATGGAAGAGTATATAAGTTCAAATTCAACACGTCGAAGTACTTGGTGGCGAGTTTATTATACAGAACATCGGAATGCAGTTGTGAGACCTATCCAAAGAAACGGGTAATTTTTGAACATAATTCTTTCCAGCAGTAGTTTTTATTACTAGTTTCGGTCCTGTTTTATTCTTTTTGTGGGGGGCATCATCAGGGTTAACAATTTAACAGGTTTATAGTCAACTATACAGATTAAAATACAATATAAAATGTTTAACCTAAAAGATATAACATACGCAAGATATTAATTAGTTAATTACTATGTACTTACTTTCTTTTTAATATTTATGTAAATTCTATAAAATTATTGTTTAGCAAACGGTAGAAATTTTGAAATATATAATTACGCCATTTTGTTGTTAAGATGAAAACCAATGAAAAACGGACGACAACATGTCTGTGTTGCGCTTGTCCTTGTGTCACCTGTCAATCATCTCTGTATCATTATATCTGTGGCGCTTTCTTCATAGCCCAGCTTAGAAATTCATTCTGTTATAACACAATTTATTAATCGTTGTAGAGGTTCACCCTTTGAGAGTGGGAAATATATTGTACGTTTAAATTACCAAGACAAGACTGTGTGCACAAGAATACTTTGTGACTCGGATAAATTTATTATGAAGCCGGATTTACGTATATAACTTTATCATGCACATCAGCAGTATAACTGAATAATATATTATGCTCGATATTATGTGAGGTAAGTCTGATACCTCTTTTATGAAAGTAATCTAACAATAGCTCTTTCATAAATTGTGTACATATGAAACTTGTTTCAGAGTTCATTTCTTCATCTCTCAGACAACTATGTTGTTTCAGACAAAGATAGCAAAGTTTAGTGGGTGCACAAAGTTTCCAATCTCTAAATATTAAGTTTTGCTTACGAATTCAATGTTAATAAATAATAAGCGTTTCATCGTTCTTCCTTAAATTGACAAATAAACGATAATGACGTTATTTACCTCTTGTATAATTTAGGTTAGTATATTTTTCCGGGTTCCGATAGTGTAAGTCGGTGTTATAGTCCTAACAACAATACGTGTAAGTTGACGATTATATTAATTTGCTTATGCTTTATCCTTGCCAACAGAACTTAATAGTGTAGTTTTGTAAATTATTAGTATTAGTTCCGTTGTCAAGTTTAAAACAAACAAATATAATCGTCAACCCACATGAATTTCTGTTAGGACTACATCATTACTGGGAGCCGGAAACCTAAATTTGAATCTGAGCCGGAAAAATGTAATAAGATAACACGAAATGAATCGACTATTAACATTTTCGGCAGAAGACAAGTCGCGACTTTGCCTTATTACTTAAATAGCTATTATTGTTACTAATTTACTTAAAATACATAGTAGACAGCAATTTTATTGGCTTCAATAATCGCCAAAACTCCATCTGAATCATACCGAAAATTGTCACCGTTTATAAAATAAAGAAAATTACTTTGATTATTTCCTACATGCAACCAAAAAATTATAATTACTATGGTTTCTACCCATTTTACAGCGATTATTGTGTCAAAATTTAATCGCTTCTGGACTTACACTGGACTTACAACATGCGAAAAGAATGTGGAATATCACAAAATTTATTATTTATTTAGGAAATAATCATGCCGAACATCCCGCGTGCATAAAAATAACCTGATTAAATTTTGACCTTTTTGTCGCAACGTTTTGCTTTAAGAAATATTTCTCTTAAATTTTCCACCCAAAATTCCTCATGCTACGCATTCGAGATTTTGTTACGTTTTATTTACTCGATATATTTCTAAGCAAAACATTTTGACAAAACGTCAAAATTTAATCGGTTATTTTCATGCACTTGGGATATTACTGTTGAGAATTGCATTTTGATGTTTTTGATCCAATAAGAACACTGAAATTTGATGACGTGGTGCTAAATTACCTGGTAATTTTAATGTTCTGGTTGCTTTAGCACCGTAATTTTAACTAGAAGCTCAAATTAATGGGTGATAATTTGCATCTCGCTTAAATTATCAAAACTGTCAGAGCAGACATTTTAAAATTATAAAACATTAAATTACAAGTTTTGAAACATTTAATGTATTTTAACTAAGTAAAATGAACATTGGTACAATTGGTAAACTCGAAAGTACAGTTATTGTAAACGATTTTTTTGTCTGCATCATCGTTCTCCGAACTTCCCAATCTTGCATTCTCAGAAGAAGAGTTTCCGCGTATCAAAATATTACTTCGTGTAGTAGTGCGACCCTGCATACAATATACAATTTTTTTATGATGGTCCTGGTCCACTTTAAGATAAAGTTTTAGCGAAGTTGTGGTCTTATGACCGGTAATTTTTATGCGCTGATGTTCACTAACTCCAGCTTTGACGAGATGTGAGACCACAGTCGATCTGGTACTATGGTTTGTTATTTTGATTTTCTTTGTGTCTATACCTATGTCCTCTTGTTAATCTCATTACGTCCTACGGGTACGTTTTTATACCACGCCGATGAATTTTTTTTTTTTTTTTTCTAATACGGATTGGCAGTTAAAAACAGTCTCTCACAGCTTATGTTGGGTGTTCTTTTTGACAACAATAAAGTTAGAACACGTACGGGACACATACTGGGATCAGATTCATTTGGTGTTAACCACTTGCTGTCTTCTAGACGATGATTACGCCCCTGTGCTGTTTTACTAAATATTGGATTGTACTCGATTCGCCATGTGTCTTTCCCTTTGTTGTCCGTTTCATATTTAAAGTAATTAATTAGACAATTCGCTGCCTCTCCACCACGCCATGCTAATTCATAGGACGCTAAAAAAAAGATTTTTTTTGCAACCCATCCGGATTTTCTTCTAGATACAACTTTTTGATTTTCATTAATTCCTCCTCTGTTAAAACTGCTGCACTTAGTTTTCCTTTGTCAGATTGTGCCTCTAATTCCCTGCGTTTTGAATCTCGAGCATCGCGGGCCTTTTTAAAACATAAGTCACTGAATGGATTTATAGAAATATGAAATTCGTTGAAGAATTTCTCCTGGGCGAGTTTCGCAGTAACATTCCACATAGTTTTGACACAGGTTTCTTTGTAGTCTAACCCACTGATTTTCTTCATGTTGTAACGTTTTCCGTATTTACACAATTGCGCGGCTGCCTAATCAGCGGTGCGGCAGGTCGGGGTCTACTTAAAATAAAAAGGTGAGCTCCGTTGGGCGCCAGCTAACCGAGGTTAGGGAGGAAAGGGGATTTTTTATACACAAACGAAAGACACACACAAAATAAAAAATATATTCTTTTTAAACAATAAATAACAGAACACAAACGAATAACGGAACAAATAATTAAAATTTAAAATTTGGCGGGACCAACCACAGAACACCCAGCGCTGCTGCTGGAAGCTGCACAATCAGCAGTTGAATACTCAAAAGGAATATCGCCAGTCTCTTCAGTCACGCAGAACGGCTCTTAGATTTAAAATTTAGTACCGCACATATCTATGTGTTCGACCATACAACGCATACAACCTAGTACAGCCGTGTCCGCTGACAAGCGACGCGAATTAAATTCCGAAAGTTTGGTTAGGTATGTTTTGAACAGTGTCAATGCGCTTGGTGATCCCGATAGTTAAACAAACAAAACATGCAAACAAGGTGTTCCACACTCTGAAGGAGTGAGTACACAACAACTATAATCTAATTATCCTAATTCTATAACCTATAGCTAAAATGAAACGCAGAAAACACTTAACCTAATAAAATAAGAAAGGGTACTCAGTATCTGAAGAACGTCCTGAACACGGTGAGTTCTGACTGGTAGCCCCTCAGGTCACACCTCGGCTACGACATAGGAACACGTGGAGCGGGACAAGCAATTCCCCAAGGTCAATGCCCCCACTTCCTGGCCTATACCAACGTCGTTTACTGCTGCCTGGCGATGCCTAGACCAACGTCGCCTACCCCAGTCTGTACCAGCGACGCCTACACCAGCCTATGCCAACGACGCCTACACCAGCGATGCCTAGACCAACGAAGCCTACACCAACGATGCCTAGACCAACGAAGCCTACACCAACGACCCTAGGAGACTTAAATCAGCAACCGTTTAGATCTTCAACGCTCTACATACCTCTCCTATATCAGAGGGTCCCTAATACAATGGAAAATCACCATCAAAGCCAGCCCCAGACGCTGACCAAACCAGGTTTCTACTTCGTCAGTTCTCTACCAAAAAACCGTCTCCACAACAAAAAACTCCTAGCAACCTTTTCTTTTGTTTTTTCCGCGGTTACATATTAAAAAAATACTTAAATTTACGCTAACTAAATTATTTAATAAAAACCAACAACTAACAAAGAAACGGAACCGTTATACAATGTTATATGCATAATCCATCAAAATATTACTAATTTTTTTCCGGTGGAGTACTTGCTTGTAAGGTATAATTTCTTTCAATACGAAAGTTTTCAAACTGGCTCCACACTGACGAATGTGATTTTCTTGTATTAAGAGGAAAACTTTTTGCAATAATTTGTCCAATGTCTGATAAGGATTTATCAATGAATCGCTTATTCATCTTAGCTTGAAAAAGCGTCGCAAAATTAAATTTGACATAGGAAAAATAAATAACATCTGTCGCTTAGTAACTGCATACAAAACGAACTTTTTATTTTGTACAAAAAAAATCATCATGCAATTCTCTAACCGAATTTCCTTCGTTGTCGAAAAATTATCAAATAATTATGGAATGTCAAACACTCGTGCTTGCTGAAACATACAAAAAGTACTCGTGCACTACGTGCACTCGTACTTTTAACTGGTTCAGCAAGCACTCGTGTTTGACATTTCGAATTTTTTTTATAATTTTCCTCGCACTAAGGAAATTATGTATGATAATTGACTGGCAAGGGCGATCAGGGCTTTTGCCAAATCGTCCTTGCTTTTTGCTGCAAGGATCGCTGTCAAAATGTTGTCTTTGTGCCTCGGACTTTGTTTTTGTTCCTCCAACGACTTGGGCCTACGAGGCTATGCCAGGGGCAGTTGTTGGGGGAGGGACTCTCTTGGGGGCGGTTGCCTGTTGAGATGGGCCCGTCTTTCCGGGGCTGGATTTCTTCAGTTTGGGGAAGTTGGGGCACCCTCTGTAGCTGTCCGTGTGAGGCCCTCCACAGTTGGCGCACTTGGCGGGGGCGGAGCGGTCCTTTTTGCAGTCCTCCGTCTTGTGAGCTGCACCACATTTGACGCAGCGGTGTACAGAGTGGTGGAACCTCTGGCAGCAATGGCACTGGTTGACCCACTTTTCCTTACGGGGTGCCTCCATTTTCACCGACACGTTGCATTCCCGTGGGACTCCTCGGATGACCTTCCTCTCATTCTTCTTCTCGAGTAGCGTGTAGCTGTTATGCTCCACGCTGAGGTTTCTCAGGAGGCCGATGACTTTCCTGAAATCATTGGATGAGTTTACATGGATTTTGATGCCACCAGTAGCGGTCGCTAGTGATCACTTCGTCGGGCTGGATGGGGCTGTCGGCGGTTCTCTTCGCCCTCTTGGCGTCATGACGATCGCTGACAGTGCCTTTGTCAGCGTCTCTTCCATCTTCGTCATCCTGGTTGCCGGGGCGATGTACGCTTCTGCCATCTTGTTCGAAGCGTTTGCCCATTCTGCCCTTGGGTCCTCAGGCCGTCCCTTCGATTTGGATGTTGAGGACATCTTGCTCTTCGGGACTGAGTATGGGTGATGGTGGTGATTGCACATCCTTTTGCGCTGGCACTTTAAAGCGTCCAACAATCACGGGGGAGTGGAGGTGCCCTTTGGCACTGTGGGTCTTCTTATTGTTCCGCAGGTCTGACACCACCTGGGAACCGGAAAACTTGGAGAATTTTTCGCACAGAGCACTATTGGAACGTGTGTTCACTTCAAGAGCACTCTCGCCTGTAATGACTGCTTCACAACAAATCGACACATATTTATACCTGCGACCGGGAAAAACCAGATCGCAGGTGGCGACCTGCTTCCTGATTGGTTGCAGCCTATTCACCCCAAAATCTTACATTAACTTAAACCATTAATCTAAACTAACCTAACCACTCGCGTAAAACAGTAAAATCGCGAGAACGTGCGCGGTGGGCGTGACGGAGTGAGAGACAGTATAAAGTTGAACTCTCGGCGGCTGGCGCCCATCGCCATTTCCACTCCTTCTACCGTCATGAACACACGCTCGCTTCCTGTTGCAATTTTCATGTTATGTCGCAACAGGGCGCGTGGTGTTTTATATTAATCTATTCTAAACTTAAAATTAACACTATCACTACACTACACTAAACTACGGAAAATCTGGCTGCGAAACACCGTCCTACAACAATATGTTTAGTTATTGATGGTCATTAAGACAAGAGCTATATGTTGGTCGCCTTCCATAGGGAAAATAATCGCTAACCATATTTTTGTGGGATTTTTTCTTGGCGTAGATAAGAATAGCAAAACTATTCAAAAAAGTGGTGGATATGAATACTAAAATAGGCATTTGTAATTAAAATCTGTACAGTATCAGTAATAATAAATTGAAGAGACGAAAGTCTGTAACCGGCAATTTTATCTACTAACAAATAACAGGTGTTCATTTAAATTAGTCATCAAGTTGCTTATGATTTTATGAGTGACGAAGAAGAATTGAAAAACGCATGTCATTTATTGCTTCACGTTTTATTATTCTACAAGTTGAAAGTCCGCAACCAGCAATACAAATTTCAAATTTACGTCAGAATTTTAAACATTCTTTAAGGTAAGATCTGTAATTTATCAATTGTATCATTAATCTCTTATAAAATTAGGGCTGATCATGGGGGTATTTTTCTCCCGAATCATGTTCCAATTATAATTTTACGTTTATTAAAGTTTACTTCAATATATTTAAATTTTAATTGTTAATTCTTTAACAAATATGTAGTTTTCTTTGTGCATGCGGACATACAAGCTTATTTGAACAGCTAGTGATATGTATGGATGTGTGATCTCCCCCGAAGCTCGACACATAATTTTCAAATTTTCGCTTGTGTAAACACTCTCTGTCATGCAATAATTAAATGTTACACTATTTTTATGCATTTTAAGCAATTTAAAGACTCCCTGTGTACGTTTCACTCGTGCTTTTTTAAACCCTAGTGCCGGAAAGCACCCAATTTACACAGGAACTCGTATTTAAATCGGGAATTTATGAAATAAAATGATTGTAAAGAATGTGATCAAAAATATATTGGACAAACACGACGATCAATTTCAACTAGATTTAAAGAACGCTCATCAGAGATTTGGTGGATTCGAAAAATCAAGTGTAGCTCAACATGTTTTTGAATATGACCACCACATCGACATAACTTGTGTTAAATTATTTAAAACTGTAAATAATTGTAAATTTCTAGACATTTACGAAAGTCTAGAAATACATAAGAACAATAGCGACAAAGGCCCGATCCCGTCTTCCGCACTATTCCCACTTTTGACCAGTACGTAGCATGTAAATTTAGTTTACTCATCGCCCTGATGATGCCGACATTGTTAGCGAAACGTGCGTTGGCAGTTGTTTTTGGAGTTTTAGGAAAAAACTGATTAAAAGTAGTTAGGAACTTGTATAATAAATAAATTTTAATTTTTCCTTGAACGACCTTGAAATTCTTCAATACGTCTGTCTTTTTTACATGTGTTTTTTATACTTTTTTAAAAATAAATTCATTTACACACAATTTTATTTAGTAAAATAGTTGTTTAGCAATAATTAGGTGATGTCTAATTCCATAATTTAGTCTCAATTAATTAGAACTATTAATAACAATCGTTATAGAGCATGTACTGTATCTCAAAAACGAAAAAAGATAGCAACCTGCGGTTTTCACCAAAAATCATAAAAAAATTCACAAATTTTGCTCCAAGGGAAAAAATAGTGAAAGGGTTAATTGGTCTCTTGAAGGCAATATGATAAAATTTCGTACCCTAACATTATATAAAATTGGCACACAATGAAATATCCTTGATATAGTTTGTATACCAGTGTTAAATACGTACGAAAGTGAAGTAAAGTCCAAATTTAACCTAAATTTCATTAAAAAAAAAATATAAGATTAATGGAATCGATGCATAGATAAATAAATAAATTAATAGTTTTACCTCTTGGGCCACTTCTAAAATTTGCTTTTTTGTTCCCTGATCTCTGGGCACTGCTCCGACTTTAATACCACGTGTGTGGACGTGTGTACCCCATTTTCTGCGAGGGCGCATAATCGGGATGAGAGAGATCATCAGCAGAACCAGGCCTTTCTATAATATTTTTTACCAACAATGTTAGGTATCACAATAAGTTCTAATAAAAGTTCACTTGTACTTGTTAAAAAATGGTCTGAACACACTAACGCATTCTTTATTTTGTTTTCTGTTAAATCAACTCGTCTAATGGCTTTTAACCAACACTCGCGTTGTTTAATGCCCTCAGGTAAATCGCGACCTCTTCGATCTCGCACTGAAGGAAATCCAAAAAACTTTTATTGACTTCCCTATTACTTCTATTACTGCATGTTGTACCTGCAATGAAATAAGTTTAGCTAAAGCTGATAGACCAATATTAAAAACATAACCTCCAATTCCTCTCGGTTAGGACGACAGTTTTCACATGCGTTCGTGGATGATACCACTGGAGTGCTTTACAACAAAAGCGTATTATATTATTATTCCACAACTACATCTACAACAGAATATCCCCCAGAATAATTTATTGTTATATTGGAATAATTTTCCAATTTAATTCCAGGAGTTACCATTTTTTTAAATATATTTCCTGTCAATGGAACTTGCGGAACGTGAAGGAAGTTCATTTTCTGCGAAGATCGTTGAATTTTCACTGGAAGGTTCCACTGATGCAACAATTTTATTCGACATTTGTATTTTGTTTTGGATATATTTTTCGGCAACAGCACTGGAACGCCAACCTCCATGGCGTTTGAGGGTTACATTTACCATTTTTATAATTAAAAAAAGAAATTTAGAATATTTGGGGGATATTTGGCATAGTTTATCTCTTCTACATGCCCCAGAAAGTCCAACAACTACAGCCTAGAAAATAAATAATTATTATTATTTCTATATATGTTTTGTTTTTTACAAGCCTACCTTTATCAATAAATAAATATGATCTGGCGCTGAGTTCAAAAAGTTGTTAAAATTTTCTGAATCTAGAATTTTTGACTTCTTCAATTTTCTGATTTTCTTTTCAAAAACGCTCTTAGTTTTAGGTATTTGGATATATCAATGTTGTGTTTTAACACTTATCGTATTTCGCAACATTGAATATTAAAACCACATTGTCGATGACTTATATCTTTGAGATAATTCTTCAAAATAAACAAGAAACACGTTTTCTGATAATTATTTCAGGTTCAGGTTCTTTGTTTTTCTCCACTACGTAAATTTCTCATACGAAGTTAAATATCTTCTTTGAAGTTGAAGGCAATAAGTTTAGTGAGACTTGAGCAGCTTTTTCTGACATTTCAAGGGGAGTACACTCATCTTCATCTTCGTTCATCATAACTGTGTATTTAGCACAGAATGACAGATTAATAAATTTTTTGGAATCGTCGTTGCAGCACAGCTTACGTGATTTTAAAATTTGGCGTCTGTTCCGCCAATAATGTATGTTTGGTTGCCTAAATACACAAAATTAGCGTGTTAAAGCTTTTCACACGGTTTTAGCGTGCGTTCTGGATTTATTACACGTTGTGTGAAATAAACTAATTTCAAGTGTAGTTACTGGTGTTTTTTTTACACACTTCTCATAGCAGTCCTAGAAAAACAATGTATTTTGGTATAGCTCCCCAAATTTTTAAATAATAGTATATTGTGCAAGTAGTGCGGCAAGTTGTCGATTGCCCACGAAAGCGAGGTTGCCCTCATTCGCTTGAGGGGACAATCGACAACGCCGCACGAGTTGCACATACTATTTTTTTATTGCGAATGCGGAATAACTCCAAGTATAAAATTAGGGTCCTTGGGCGTAGGAAACAATAACTGAAAAGATTAGAAAATACAGAGACTTAGTTAAGAAACAATGAAAATCATTTTCTTTAATTTCGACAAGTTTTTTTTTTCTATTTAATTTCAGCTGTTTGTTTATCTGAAATTGCATGTTCAAAGACTAATTTGCGTGCGACAAGTAAACTTGTCGCATCCAAATAACCGTTTGGTTAATGACAAACCTACATCGCAATTATAAAATAAGCAAACACTTACTTTTGCACCGTAACAAAGGTTGCAAAGGTACAATTTTTCTGCATGAGCAATTAAATAGTATATTTTTTTACAAGTGCGAGCACAGTTTGTGGAGGCGCATCGTTAGCCGAATTTTCACAAGCACTTGCAAAACAGTTTCGGGCCATATGATAAACGAAACTTTTTCGGCAGACAAAAGATTTTCATTGTTAACTTTTGTAGGGGGGGGTCATGTCTCATGGGGCCCCCGTGACTCAAAGAGCCCCCTTGGGCCTCCATGTCGCTGCGCTCGTCGTGGCCCAAACTACTCGTGGTACAGCCAACCGTCTTGTAAAACTTGTATAATAATATACTATTTAAAGGCGATTTGGACGATTGGAATAGTATATTGTGCAACTAGTGCGGCAAGTTGTCGATTGCCCACGAAAGCGAAGTTTCGCTTGAGGGGGCAATCGACAACTTGCCGCACGAGTTGGACATACTATTTTTTATTGCGAATGCGGAATAAATCCCAATATAAAATTGGACACCAGGGGCAAATTCAGTTTTCAGTAGTTTGTTTATCTGAATTTGCGTGTGCAAAGAATAATTTGCGTGCGACAAGTAAACTTTGCGCACCCAAATTAATAAATGGACAATCCGTTACTTTGCAACCGTAACCAAGGTTGCAAAGATACTATTTGTCTACATGAGCAATAAAAAATAACTAAATTGAGACGGAGGCCGAAAAAGGAATTTTTCATTGTGATTCTTGGAGTCGACATTTTTGTTTTACTCTTCACGTATCCCCCAAATCGGGGCTGCTTTTTCAAGCCCCTTTGCCGTGTCAGAACTGGAATTGGGCCTTCCGTCCTCTTCTGCAATGAGTTTAAAATTTGATGTTGAATCATACTGATGTCAATTTTTTTACTTTTCCCATGCCAATCCAAGCTACTATGTTAAACACTTTTCGAAAAAAAAGAAAAAATGGCACCCTCAGCAAACGGTCCTTTTTCTAGGAGAATTGTTTTCGCTCCAACCGATCGGTAAATACCTATTTAATCGATTTACTCAAAAATAATCCGCAAAAGGTTACTATGACAACTTTTAGGCACTAGGCCGTAAATGTACCATTTTAGCGACTAGGCCGTAAATGTACCATTTTAGCGACTAGGCCGTAAATGTACTATTTTACATTATAAATTATACATTGCATCCATAGAGTATGAAATATGGAACCGAACTTACAGACCACCAAGTAAGAATCCGGCTAAAGTAGCGAAAACCCTATACGCTCCTACCAAGAAGTTTTTTATAAAAGGTACAAAGGAATGGTAAGAATCAGATTACCTCTTGATGAATCTCTTAAAAATAGAATTTACCACAAGGAAATGTTGCAAATTTAGACAAACAAGTGGGGTATTAAACTTTAAAAGGGTGTAAATCAATACATGTGAGACCCACAAAGGAAAGAATCGAGTATAGAAATAATAGCCAGTTCTAGGTTAAAACCACACCAGCACTCATTATCAGGGTGCTTGTTGTAGCGTTGATCCTCCTGGTAGATGGTGATGGGCTGGTCTCGTCCATCTCCATTGCAGTCGTAAAAGTCACTCCGCTCATGTTCGCTTCTTTGATCTAACAACTATAGTTTCAACACGACAACGTTCAGTTTACTTTAGTTGTTGGTGATATAGCAGGCTACCCTCATGTGCAACAATTATTTTATTCATCTAACCAAATCAGAATGATAACATCAAAAGTATACAATATAAAACGTGCGTCACATACTAGATATAATTGACATTTCTTCCATCACCATCTCTTTCTTTACAATCTCTTTTTCCTCTACTTCATCAAGGAGACCAGCAGCTCTCCTCGCCTTTTCTGCTTTCATTTGTTCGTACTGCATCCGATGCGTATTCTTATTTGCAGCCTCGTCCAACTTCTTCCTTCTGTCTCTTCCAGCTCTTAACACGCTCGTCCAGCTGAAGTCATAACTAAACGGGTGCTCGTCTACATAGTCCTGTGCCGAGAAGGCCGTCATGTGGTAACCATCAAAGCTGAACTTCTTGAAATCATCACTGTAACAGTCTTCATAGGGGTCTGGAGGCGGTGGAGGCTTCACTTTCACAACGTCAGGAAAGAGCATCGCCACTTGGTCTTTGAAAATTTTGTCGGATTCACGAAGTTTGTTCTTCTGTTTGCGTTTCTTGAATTCGTTTTCTTCTTCGAGTTTTCTGAGCGGTTCGCGTTTCTTCAGTAAATCTTCGGTATCAAGTTGCTTCTTCATCAGAATTATGCTCTTGATTCTGGCATGTTCATTGATCCTGTGTTGTTCTTGCACCATCTCGAGGTATCGTTCTCCGGGGCTGATCTTGACTATCTTTTTTTTCTCTTCTCGTCTTTTTGGTTTAGTGTCTTCGAACACTGGTACTTCTTCGTTGGTTTCGACAACGACCATAGCTGCTTTGTACCGTTCGTTCCACGTTGTCTGCCATTGCAAGAACTCATTCTTCCGAGCTATCTCTCGTGTTATAAATTCACTCATTGCTTCTTCTTTGGAACGTGTGATGGACACACTCAGGTGTTGTCTGTAAAACAGCCGCAATGATCCTCGATAGTCGCACATTCCCATAATGTTGTTCTTTAATTTTCTTGGATGAGTGCTTGCGATGTTGATAGCTCCGTTGGACATTAGTCTCTCTACTAACGGGGATTTGCTTTGATAGAACAAGGTCCAGACTTCGTTGCTTCCATCCAATCTCACTAACTTGATCGAGGACTTATCGAACTCAAAGAAGGACCCGTAAGTGTAGATGGATTTGCCTTTACGCCACAGAACTGGACGGTTCTTAAAGGGTTCGCGCCACAGGGCAAAAATTTTGCCCCCCACTGTCAGAATTGTGTCAGTGACGTCACAGTAGTCGATTTTAACAATAGGGCCATCGTGGTACCTGCCGAAGTTGACAAAGGCGCAGTCTTCGTAGTTGACGACTTCACCCGAGTCAAATTCTTGGCTGTCCCATGATCCCTGGATATAGTGTCCCAACATAGTACCAACATGAAATGTTCTTCTGGTTGAGCTGTTTTGAGCATTGAGCACAGGATTGTAGATCATTCGTTCGGACAGCTTTAAATCCTTGACGTTTGCATTGTTCAAAGGCTCGTAGATAGTCTTGAAGAAGTTCATGTAACAGGCTGAAATAGTGAACAGTCTGTGGCTGTCCTCGGGGCGAATGATATTAATTTTGTATATAGGTTTGAGATTCAGGTGTAAATATTTAAAGGGTGATTCCATGACAGACAGAGCACTAGGTCGCTTCTTGAGTCGTTTCAATCTACGAGTGGTTTTAAATCCTCCCGGTGCCGCCACTGGTTTCTTGAGTAGATCCCAAATCATAATGGTACCATCCTCGGAAGAACTCAAAATCGTCATGGAGTGAGGGGCTCTGGGACCAACTTCTTGAATTTTACCGGTCTTTGTGACATTGTGAAAAGGTGACATCCATGTAATGTAGTTCACACAACCCCGATGTGAATACTTCATGTCTGACATTGCAGTCGGTCTTACTAGCGCCAGATCGAAGATGTTCTTCATCCAGTTCATGAGAGAGAACATGTAATCGCGATACTTCTGCTGATTGACCGTCAAAATTTCTTCCTCTTCCACCTTGTTGAGTCTCTGGGTAATATCCCAAATAACAATTTGTCCGTTGGAACATCCCCCGACCACCAAGTTTGGGTCATGTGGACAACAAGACAGCGAATACACAGGCCTCGGTGTTTCCAAAATTAATCTCGGCTTCAAATCGTCAGAAAAACTCCAAAACAACACCGGGTGCGTATCATGCACCGCTTTGAAAACGGTATCCGTTGCTATCTTCTCAGATAAATATATACTTGGAGCTATATCAACATACGAAGCTATGATACACCCCGACAACATGGGATGCCACACAAGGCTGGAAATCATCTTACCCCCACAGAGGTTCATCTCGATAAAACAGAAGTACTCTTTGAACTCTGGAATGACGATTTTCGTCCCGTAGACGTTATTCAAAACCAGATTCTCATAGTCGTTGGTGTACAAGTCGATGCAGCCGTTGACTTTGAGAATGTCACAGAAGGAGTCCATATTTTGGGAAATGAAGTTATTGACTTGGTTCAGGTCGACGCCTGTGGCTTCAGGAACTGTGTACTCGTACTGAGTGTAAGAGTTTTTGGGATATGTGTAGACGGTTTGGGCTTCATGGGGAAGAACACTGGGGGCTACCTGGACAGCAGCGTCGATGCGTCGTTTGAATATTGTGGATAGGGCTTCGTCTGTAGGACGGAGTTCCATGTAACTGTATTAAACATTTACTATATAAAGCTTTAAAAGGCTCTTTATTAACATACCCATCACGAAGATCCTGCGTTTTGGTCATCCGAAACTGAACTTTAAATGGCAGAATGGGATATTTACTCTCGATTTCAACCTCTATTAATGACCTCTTGTACCGCACCATCACCTCTTCAACCTCCTCCTCCGACCCCAAACTTTTCCACCTCCTTACTTTCTTATTAATCGCATTATTCAACTTGTCTTCTTGAATTCTCTTGATCTTCTTTACAAGCTCAGTAACAGCATTAGTCGCTTTCTGAGTCACACAAATATAAAATTCATCGTAGTCCTTCGACTCATCCGGAATGTACCCCATCAGCAGCTCGTTCTCGGCATAATTAATAATATTCTCCTTAAAGGGCAAGAACTGGGAACTCTCCGAATGCAAATCTATGTGTTCCAAAATAAGATCCTTGTCTACGTTGATCCATGGGTTTTCCGCAGTAACCGTGGCCCCAGCCACGCAACCTATGCTCTGTTGGGTCAGTTCTGGAAGTACCACTTTGTGGACACCCGGTATGTTGAAGTTCGGTTCGAATTTTCCGCGTCGTTTTTTCTTTCGACTTTTTTTCGGTGTTTGCGTGTCGCTTTCGCTGCCAGAAATTATGGCTGTGCTGGGGTTTTCGGCTCTTTGCTTTGCAACGTCCATTTAATTCGATTGTGACGTGAGTTTTTTCGAATTTGACACTACAATGACACCCTTGCGAACGTTTCGAGTAGCGAGGGAAATATTGATGAAACTCTGGTTGCTGGGTGTTCAATGACGAGGAGATGGGGGAATAATGGATGGCAGGAATAACTTTTTTACGTTTGTTTTTATTTATTATAGGGCATTCATTTAAAGAATTGGAAAATGTTAAATGCAGCTTTAACTATTTTTGCATTTAAATAACTAATTTATTTTTTACTTTTACCAAAATTTGTGGTTGAATCATTTCTCCCATTGAATAATATTGTTCTACAATTTTACCAGTGTTTGCCATTGTTATTTCTGTTAAATTAATTTTCCTCTGCAAGGGAAATACAATTTCACTGTGATTACGGTTGAAAATGTAATCGTGGAGAAACTAGTTTGAAATCTGGTTATCGGAAAGAAATTTATAATTTAGTTTCAAACAGATAATCTAATATTTTTGTTAAATTAACGTGCGTTTGTTAAATATGAATGCCAAAATTACATTTTTCCTTTCATGAACAGTTAAATGCGATTCTATTTTTTTTCACCAGACGATTGATTGAAATAATTCAGTGATAATACGGTAAAATGGATCCGTTACAATAATTGAAAATATAAAACTGTATTCTAATTTATAGTAATAAATAATACTTTTTGTGAAGATAATATAACTAGTGGTATGATTATTATCGATGATATGAGTGAAATTGAGCTGGAGATTCCACGACTCCGCAGGACAAATGGAATGTCTAGCTTCAATTTCACGAATTAATATCTTCGATGTCGATACCACGTGTTATATTATTCCATAAGACAATATAATGAATACAATAAAATAGTTACTGTTTAAATTATTTATTTATTTGCTGTCATTTCAAACTGACAAGTTTTTTAAAATCAAAAATCGTGACAACGAAAGTAAACAAGATGATATTTTTTTTGTGTTTTATCCACCGTGATAGCATGTAACTAAAGAGTTTATGCGTTTTGATTGGCTCATTTTATTATCATGTCAATTATGAATTATATTGTTTGTATAACATTCCGTATTTCTTACTTTTTTTTGTTGTTGTTCGGTTAGTTGTTTTGGGTATGGACCACTTCGCTGTAAAGGGATTGCTTGGTTGGGGCATCCTAGAGCATTTTACCACCAAGGAGACGTGGTATTGGGCCTACCACACTCCTGCCTCGCTTAAACTAATTGTACTGTAAACGTAATGCCCATCGTTTACATCATCCATAACCTCACCTGTCAACACTATCAACCATCCATCCGTTTACCGTACATAAGTGCTTCGTTTGGTTTTGTGGAGAAATTGGCGTAGGCACTTTCCTTCGGGGATTAACGTTAACCACCGAACATTATCGCCCGTTTGTGGTTGTCGACCACGTTTTGTCTCATCAGGAAACTCAACGTCCCTCATTAGAGGTAAGGGCTTTTAATTGTTGATGGGATTGCTTATGGGAATTTTCTTTATTAGAGGGTTCTGGCTCGGGGTCAATCCCTACGTTCCGTCGAGGACGATTGAGGAGGATTCATTCGTTCCATTCATTTATTCATTCATTCATTCATTCTCTTGTGTTTATTTGCCCATCGCAATAAGATTAAGTATATATGTCAATGTGTAACATAAAATTAATCGCATTGTCGTATTATCGTTGAATTATTATTATTATTAAATTGTTCAAACCATTTCTACGAGCGGATTATAGCTATAATCGGACGTACGCAATTCAACTCGGGTTACTTAACTATTTAATTCTAAATAAATATATTGTGTAAATATGTTGTGTTAATACACACCCCACAAAAATTATCGCATCACCTAATTCTTCTTCTTTTATTTCAATAAATGACATCCCACGTCAATGATTTTTACTGGTAATATCGTTCCTACATTTTTAAATCTTACCCGCATAAGACAAGCACATACTTCAAGTTATGATAGTTCTTTTTTTGATTTTTGAATATAGCGGTAAACTCCACTGTTTTAAAACTGTAAGTTATAACTTGTTTTGGGGTTCTTGTTTAATTAATGTTGAGATAAACAGAAAAAAACATCAATACGAATGTTAACCAACGACCTTCCTTGCACCTTTCCTACAAAGAATCTGTACGGACCATCATGCGATTAGAAGATAGTCGCAGTATGCGTTATGTGGCACTTACTATAGGAGTGCATCCTTCCACTATCAACAGGAGTGCAGCACGTTTTAGGGATACTGGAGAATATGGTAGAAGGCTGGGACAAGGAAGAAATGAGGTAACTATCCTAAGAGACGATCGTTTTTTGCGGTTAACAGCTCTACCTATTAGACATTGTACGGCGCGAATGCTGCAAAATGAACTTCTAGCAGCCAGAAATTTGTAAATTTCGAAACAGACAGTTAGAAATCGTCTACGAGAAGATGATCTGAGGGCTCGGGTGTACTTTGGCCTCTTCTCGACAGGGTACACCGAGCTTCTCGGTTACAGTTTGCTCGAGAACATGCCCATTGGAATATCGATGATGGCAAAACGTAGTGTTTTCACATGAGTCTCGTTTCCTTTATATGCATCTGATAAGCGAATTCCAGTGTACAGACGTCTGGAGAGCGTTACTTTCAGTGCAATTTTCGACCTCATGTTTCATTTGGGGGAAGTTCAATAATGGTTTGGGGAGAAATCTCTGTGGGGGGTGACATGGAATTGGTATCGTTACGAAGTGCTTGTATAAATGAGAGACGATATATTGGGGACATTTTAGAGCCTCCCGTGGTACCATATGGACCTTTTATCGGGGATAATTTTCTATTCATGCACGATACTGCTAGACCCCACATTTCTAGAATTGTGCATCAATACATGGAAGAGGTAGATTTGAGGGTATTGCAGTAGTCTGTGATAAGCGCCGACCTAAATCCCATTGAGCATGCATGGGACCATCTTCAGCAAGGTTTGTTAAATCAGCAAAGAGCCTTTTTTAGCCTACAAGAACTTGAGGCAGTTCTTATGCAAGAGTAGGAAAATCTAGTCAAAATTACATTGTTGATCTTATAACAAGCATGCCCAGAAAAGTGGAACCTGTTATTCGTGGCAGGGGTGGAAATGCACCATATTAGTTTGAGTGTTAATTTTTGTTTACGTGTTAAAAATTAATTTAATTTCGTCCTTAACAGTTTTTCAATTTTTTTTATTGCGTTTTATTTCGACTACTAATACAATTTATATAACGGTGGAATAATTATTTTTTTCAAAGTCGGTTGACAAAAATATTGGTGATGCGATAATTTTTGTGGGGTGTGTATAAACTGAATTCGGCGGATAAATTTCCAATTAACTAAGACTGTATAATTTCATTTATTTCATACTTGTATCTAAAGTGATTATTTATGATACCAAAAGTGGAACATTAACGTCCTAGTACTTTAAGGAAACATTTTAAAATTAGTACTTTATAATTATACGTCAATCATTTCTTATATTGTTCCCGAGATTTCTGTGGCATCAAATTGTTCTTTACGCGATCTGCTTCATCTAGAATGTCTTGAGGCACCTCAATTTTATCCATTCTAACCTTTAAATCCTACCCATCAAAAAACTTTCATTATAGCTACCCTGTGGTACAAGTGTACCCCAAACAATAAACCCAAAAATTAAGAAAAAGACTGAATCTTTAGATTTAAACAAATCATGGAAACAAAATTTAAAGTTTCTTGGAGCAATCTGGGCATATTTTTATTTGGTGTTCTGCACACATTGCATGAGGTTCAACTTTTGTGGTTCTTTACAGAATACAGAATATTGATGACAACGTCGAAATGTCAAAATTCCCGACATATGGAAAATCCAGCCATTTCTTAAAAGCACAATAAACCTAAAAGCAAATTTCTTTGAAGGGCTGACCACGACATCCGGATTGCATACAGACCGTTTCAATCGAAACGAGCCACCCTCAATAACTTTTTAGGATAAGATATTTAAGAAAAATCTAGAAGCAAGTCAATTTTTATTTCGAGGGGGACATGTTTTGATGCAATAGTAAGCAGGCTTGGTGCAACCGCATACCCCTGACAGGAGCAAGCTCGATTTTTTAAATAGGGAATAGGGGTCGAGTAACATGTCAACATGTCGTTTGAAAGGTCTTTTAATTGTCTTTTCGGCCACATAATTATTTTTTTATTTGCATAGTCTATAAGTTAGTAATTAAAAATGAAACATTTTTTTTTACGGATTTGTTTTGTATTTAGGAATGCCTGCAATTAACGATAAAAATCTTTATTATTTTTATTATTTAATCTATTATTGATCTGAATAATGCTGTAATCAAATCTGTCGTCATCCATAATCATTTGTACCAATCCTTAACAATAAGTAAATAAATAAACTGAAAACAAAATAGTCGCGTTTATTTTCCTGAGCGATAAAGTAACTGTAGCATTGAACACTAAATTTGATTTCATATCAAATGTTCAAAATGATTCCCATCGACTTCCATGCACTCATACAGACGATTATGAAATACGCTTTTTAGGTTACGCAACGTTGACGGTGTTATTTGTCGAGATTCCAGAATAATCTTTTGTCTGCAAATCTTTCAGAGAAGCTGGTTCTGTCGCATAAATTTTGGACTCGAGGTGTCCCTACAAATAAAAATCTAGGGGAGTCAAATCGGACGATCTAACTTCCTAAAAAGTTATTGAGGGTGGCTCGTTTCGATTGAAACGGCCTGTATATAACACGTGTCCATTTAAATTAGTCATCAAGTTGCTTATGATTTTTTGAGTGACGAAGACGAATTGAAAAACGCATGTGATTTTTTGCTTCATAAAATTCACACTAACATCACAGTAACCTAAAATGGTAGTGACATTTGATTGACAGTTGTTGGATAACTAGTGCTGGCGGTTTTCTTCGACGTTTTACCATTGTGTTTTAACAGTTGTCATATCGGCAGTGATATCGATAGAAAATTCAACAGTTCGTTTGAGCAGGTTTGAGTTCGTTGGTACTGTTTACGGCGAAACGATGGCGTACAGTTTAGAACAAAATGTGTTTTTACTAACAAGCTATTTCCGAAATGGGACCAAAGTGGATGGAGTTTGAGTACATTCAATAGAGGACAAGAATTTCACGAAGAATTTCCAAATTTTGTAGTGGACTATATGCAATTTAAAAAAACCTTGGACAGAATATTGAAACAGTTTAATGAAACTGGTAGTCTTTTACGAAAGCCTGGCAGTGGGGCCCCAAGGAAACGTACAGCAGAGGTTATTGGCCAAGCGGAACAAATAATGGAAAATAATCCAAAAAACATCTATTCGACGACTACACCAGCAAGTGAATCTTTTGATTGGAACAACCCACAAAATGTTGCACAAAGATTTAAAGATGTTTCCATATCGTATTTCAATGGTACAGGAATTGTTACCACCCGGTTATCCGCAGAGACTGAATTTTTGCAACTGGTTTACCAATATGAATCAAAATGGGGAATTTTCACAGAGTAATTTTTTCTGACGAAGCGTGTATCGTATTGTAAAGTATCGAAACACCAGAATCTGGAGTACACAAAATCCGCACGAAATTTTAGAACAGCCGTTACATTCACCTAAAATTGGTGTTTGGGCTGGATGTACCCATAGACGAATAATTGGCCCCATATTTTTTCAAAGTAAATTTAAACATCCAAAAAAATTATTAAGTTGATTTCACTATGGTCTTTTATTAGGTACATTGAACGCTCAAAGATATCGGACAGAAATTTTACAGCAATTTTTTGAACAACTCCACGATGATGAGCTTCAATATTGGCAAGATGGAGCCACCCCTCATACCACAGTGGAAACGCTTAACTACATACGTACATACATAAGAGAGTTTTTTGATGACCGAATAATTAGCCGAAATACAACAATTCCTTGGCCTCCTTGGCAGTACCCCGGAACCAACGTAGACAAGACCACCAACCAGAGTGCCCACGGAGAGCACTCGAGAACGCAAAAACAACCACAAAGGAGAAGACCTCAGGACGGAACAAGGCACCACTAGAACATTCTTTTCTTTTTGGTTTGTTTTGTTCAATTTTCTCAAATGAACATTGTATTAGATTTAAGATTCCCATTGTAAATTTGACATAATTAAGACCTTAGGATTATATAGTCACGTGCTGAAAAGGCCCTAAGTCTAAGCAGGACCCACACATAAAAATTTGTTAGATTTAAGAAAAATTGTAATTCAAAAGTGAGAAAACAAATGTATTTTCAATTCAATTCAATTTGTGTCTATTCTCCCCATTATTAGAAGAAAACACTCATGAAAACCCTGAGGAGTTTCAGGATTTGCTCTTTACAAAGTTATTTTATGAGAAATATAAAACCTTAAATTTGAAAGAGCTCCAGGCAATAGGGCATACAAAAAATCATTGTGAGCAGCCTTTGCGAATTCAAAACATTCAGGCTGAAACCCACCAACAGAGGCAAACAAGCAAGTGGTCAAATTTTAAAGAGGCATGTAGAACGTCGATTAATAAACCATCTGTAAGTAGGTATTGACATTTGTGGTCAAAGCTGTGTGAAAGTAAAATGTCTGTATTGCACTAAGGACATCAGCAAATGCCAATTGATTGAAGAAAAAAAAACAAGCCTGACAAAGTTGGACATCACTTATTTTGCACTTTTTAGTCCCAAAGATTTATTTGTGGAAAAAATAATTTTTTACCTCACTTTTTGGTTAGAAGAATCCAACAAGGCATTAAATTTACAAGAAAAAATTATTTTGCCTACTAGGCAAGTTTTTTACCTCTGGGGAACAGGTCTAACCTTCAACAAATAGGGACATTGAAGTTCCAGAGGCAATGAAAATAAGGTCAGTTGAGTATCCACAATGGTCACATCGACTTATTACAATAATTACATCAATTATTATTAAATAAATTACAGACTCAGCTATGGTGTCAGTGCCGTCAACCCGATGATGGGCCTCAAATGGTGCTATATTCAAACAAAAAGCGCAAATAAAATGGTATCGTTCAACTTGACACTTAATCCAAATTATGCAAATTACAAATAAAAATTGTAATTAAGAAAAAAATTCAATAATTATAATTGGTGGACAAAGATTAACAAAAGCACTACAAACTGATAACACTTAATCTAAAACAGCAATATTTTCATCCTTTTTCTTTGTCCCTTTTATTTCTGTCTCAACAACCCAATAGCACTTTCTATGTGAATTCTCACACTCGCCAACGTCCTGGTCGATTCAATATCTGTAGGTTCTAGTTGACGTTTTCCCTTTAAAAATGCTGGCGTTATTCCCTCAGCCATGTGTAATCCCACAAGGTCTTTAATTAAAAACCTAGAAAATGAAAATTATGAAAAGATTAGAACATTAAAAATAAAATATTTTGCAAGCCCAATACCAAACGCACACACACGCAAGAAATTCACGATAACCTGCCACAAGCAAATTTTTTTCTAAATAAGTGTTGTTTTCTTTAAGTTTAAATTGGTAATTTGTATATTTAGAACCAATAATTTTAACCAATACTCCAAATCTAACGCCAGAACATCTCCAAAAACTTCAGTTATTAATTTCTTTTAAACATACATTTATTTAAAAGGATACATAAAACACCATAGTAATGTTTTTTTTAATCTCCCATGCTCTGTTAATCCTTTGAACCTTAATTTATTTGTGTAACATATTAGTTCGAAAACTGCATGATTAGCATTTTTATCTACTTTTAAAATTTTACATATCATAATCACAACAAATTAATTAATACTATTACCTCTTGGGCCACTTCTAAAATTCGCTTTTATGCGCTCTGATGTCTAGGTAATACCATTACTGGACGTGTCTAAATGGCTTTTAACCAACACTCGCGTTGTTTAATGCTCTCAGGTAAATCGCGACCCCTTCGATCTCGCACTGAAGGAAATCCAAATTTTTTTTTATTGACTTCCCTATTATTTCTGTTACTGTAACCATGAACTGCACAAAATGTTGCCATTTTCGGTCATGTACCTGCAATGAAAT
The DNA here is from genome assembly GCA_963583935.1 of Diaperis boleti. Taxonomy (NCBI): domain Eukaryota; kingdom Metazoa; phylum Arthropoda; class Insecta; order Coleoptera; family Tenebrionidae; genus Diaperis; species Diaperis boleti. The sequence continues at coordinate 31,030,925 of OY757245.1, read as the reverse complement.
AAGTTTAGCTAAATCCATTATAAACCAAAACCAGTATGAAACATAACCTCCAATTCCTCTCGATTAGGACGCCAGTTTTAAACAAATGCGTTCTTGTACGTAGTGCTTTACACAAAGGTGTATCAACAGATTACCAGCTGTTTGGAGCTTCAGTCTCAACTCCTCAATTTTCTTCCATTCATCCAATTCTGAACTATCTGAAAACGCGCGTGTACAAACGCAAAAAACCGAAGACAAGACGACACGAAAAAGTTGGAGGCTTAACACGATCGGTCTTGCGCACAAAACAGGTGTTGCGCTTGTCCTCGCACATCTACTACCAGTTAGCTAACTGGGGTAACTGAGTAAAAGTTTATTTTTTATTTTAATTAATTTAAATTTAACGACTGAAAGTTAAAACTGTCAAGTTAAAAAAAAATTGGCAACAGACATACGTTAAAATGTTATGTCAAATTCATAGACGATTTGATGACTAATTTAAATGAACACCCGATATTATCTTTGGTCGCAGGACACTTTTGCTATCCTGGGGTACTGCTGTATCCCAATGTTGCAATTACTCTAACAGTTTGAAAAATTAATTAACTTAACTTGATACACAGCGTGCTTCACACTAACATAGGAAGGTACTATTACAACCTAAAATAGTTGTAACGTCCTGATAAATATCTGAGGTATGGGCGGAGACACAGAAAATACAGTTATGTCCTCAAAAGTTATAACGAGTGAGCAACAAAATTCGTGATCGCAGGAGGCTCTGAATCCTAAATTTTGAGTCGATTCTTGATCGATACGATTGTGTAAAAAGTCATCGAGTTGTCAAATCTGACTTGAAATCAAAATCTGTTTTTTTGCAAAAGTTCACTCGAGTGGAACCCGTACAATGTCTTTTTTAGCCTTGACAGTTGTAAACTACGTTCTACCACATTTTAGACAGCCATGGTGACCCATTTTTTACACATTGAAGCTGTCACCTACCGCCTTTAAGCGGTAAAATAGTCCAAAATTTTCTTCTTTAAGAAACGCGCAAAAAAAAGATCCTTTATGATAAATATTGGTCGTATATTTTGAAGAAAGATACCGCACTTAACTGACTTTGAATAAGTTTCTAAGATATAATAATGACCAATTTAAAGACACTCGAAGGCGGCACCATCTCGTGGTATAAATAGTAAGCATCTCAGTTGCCTATGTGTTGCCTATTTACCTTGTCAATTTACAAAGTCACTCAATCTAAAAATGTTAATTTATTGCGATTATTACTCTCATAAAATACAATAATATGGCAAAATGGGTGAAGTCATTGAACTAAAAGTAAAACACGTCAAGAATAAGATAATGAAAAAGTTGAGGTAAGTCAACAAAACACTCGAAAAACATAACCTCTCTCATATTTTTAGGAATTGTGCCCTATTTATGCTATTTATGCATTCCTACAACTCCCGTATCCTTTTGGACAAAATCCGCGTCCGTCACACTATCCTGCCCCTATCTTTATGTCAATAATGTGAATGTAACTTCGGTGCAACGATAATTTTTGTTAAATGGGGGCGCCGAGTGGAAAACTATGTCTTCGGCTAAAAAGGTGTATACATTATGTGTGCGGTGGGTATTTTACATCACTCAGTTTTATTAAAACACTCCGCGTCGCGTCGTGTTTCAATATTTAAACTTCGTGATGTAAAATTGAACCTACCACACTTATAATGTAATATACTATTTAAGTGCTCGCGATCGGCTCCGCGAAAACAGCCGTTGGAAACATTTTACGATTTTCTGGACATGCGCACTAGGTGACTTTCTGGTGATTGACAGACGACGAGCCGTGAAAGTGTGGTTGTTTATTGTATGCAACTGTCGGATTCAAGTTAATAAGAAGAAATTGAAAAGGTAAAAATGACCCAAACGGCTTTTTCTGTGTACCCACTAACAGAATAGTTTGTGTTTGCTTCAGGTGGAAATATGGATGTTGGTGGCGTCAGCAACACTTTTAGGAGTTCTTCATCTTCGAAAAAAGACCGCTGTCGATTCACAAAGAGCTCGATGTAGACGCCAGAACAAGGCTTTTATCACAATTTGTTGTAAGAAATGTGCCTTGAAGCCGCCGAAAATGTTTTCAATTTCACAAGAATCACCGTCGTTCAACAAATTATTTGTCACTTGTTGGTCCTAGATTACAAAAACATTCTCTCCGTGAAAGTGTATCTGCAGGACACCGGTTAGCAGTGACTCTTGCCACTGGAGATTCTTACCCCAGTTTGTCATATGGGTTTCATTTGGGAGTATCCACGATATGTATGATAGATAGTGCAGTAAACATGTTCTACTATCTGGTGGGACACAGCGATTTATCGCTGAGTCGAGCTCGGAGAACAATGGAAAACACATTTGGGATTTTGGTGACCCATTTTAGAGTCTTCTATAGGACCATCAATGCAGACCCCGAAACCGTTGATGATATTGTCAAGGTACCACAAGACAATGCCCTTGAAAATCTTACAACTGCAGACGATATTAGGAACATGTAATGTTTCTAACTTAGCTGTAAACGTCAGGGATTATTTAAAACATTATGTTAATGGTATAGGAGCTGCAGTTGCACAATGGCATGGGAATAGTGTTTAATAAAATAAATCTATTAGTGTTAATGTTAATTAGTGTACTAGTGTTAAATCACTTTAAGGAGCTTTTTAATAAAAAAAATAATACTATTTCACAATTTTGTCAGTATTTTATTTACATATTTCTTACATCAGCTTTAAAATTTCTTTAAATCTTGTTTGGCAGGAGCTCCAACATTACGGATCGCGTCTGAAACCAAGAATTTCCTTCAACCCCTTTTTTTATTGAACTCCAACACTGCTTCAGTTTGCAGCTCTCTGTGGTGCAATGACCACAAACTTGAACCACTGGTGAAATAGTAAGTCTCATTATGAAAAACTGTGAAAAACTTTCTAATAAAAAACTCTTTAATAAATTAATCGTCACCTACCATTTTGTTCATATAGGCAAGCATTAGTGTTTCATCGACCACATTGTAGTTTTGGCTTTCGCATTCGATTCGTATTCGATTTTTCGTATTCCTTGCAATACGCTTCTCTAGATTTATTAGGGATTAATTGGCTTCGCCTCGTGCTTCTAAACCCGTCGCACTTTAAAGGCTTACTTATACACTTATATTATAATGTACTATTTTGATTCATATTTTCTGGTCGTGGACAAAATACGGTCTGCTACTCCGTTAGAATGAAAATTCGATCTACTGGTGGTTCCGACGTCTGGCATTTCTATTCAACTCTTGTCGAGGTCAAAGAAGTGTCAACTTTTAAGATAAAAAAAAAATAACCACAAACACAACCCTAAAAATCCCTCGAATATTGAAAAACCAGAATTTTCGTTAAACTAAGAGCTCCAAAGTTGCAAAAATAATATATTAGACTCGTTTAACGAGGGATTGTGACAGTCGTTCCATTGGAGCACACATGTCACATTAAACTCGTAGAATAATGTAGGTACTATTAAAGTTTTTACTTTATGGGAGTATAAAAAGTATAATACCTATTACACTCGCGATTATGGCCTTAATTTACGAGTACAAAGTTTGTAGGTCGAGCCGAAGGCGAGTGGAGCAATCATAATCGTTCATATAATAATAACAGTAATTATACATCTAGGTTGTGAAAACAATTAGCCAAGATATTTTATTTTAATAATAGTGCCAGACTAAGAAAAGGTTTCTCAACCGTAGTTTATATACTATTTTTTTCACTACTAGCACATTACAGGCTCTTCGCTGTTCGACTTTTGCAAACCATGCTCTACAAATTCGGCATACAGGCATCCCAATTCACCATTTCAGCAATTTCGCAAAAGGACATTCCATACATTAGAAGACCAATAATTCAACTCCTGTCAATAAACTCGGCTAATTTGTGGTATTCAACTCGTCTATGCACTGACGGCTTTTTTTAACAAGTAGACGAACTATATAATTGCAAAAACAGCCAAATGTGAAAGAGCATTTTGAAACTTTCATCCTTGTTGTAGGCACATAACGGATTTAAAAAATCATTTTTTTTTTCTACTATTCAAGGTTTTGCAATTTATATGTCACTCAATATATTTATTTATTTTAGAGTAGCTGAAATTTATTTGGGTTTTTTGATTTTAAAATAACGGTTTTAAATAATCGCCAGACGTAAAGGCGTAATCGCGTGTGACGCACGTTGGGTAGATGCGAGAGCGAGTGGGAACGTTTATCAGCTGTTGCTGGGAAGCCAGCACGCTCTGCAACGATTGGCTGTTAGGGAGATCACGTGACGCAGTAAACAAGTTTCTAATACATTCTTAAATGAAACATTTTGGAGTAATAGTATATTACGACCCAAGGTAAAAAAGTTGGATTTCCTGACGTCCGCGTTCTGATCGCGTGTCGTATATTATTTTCCTTCACCCCTAGCCGAAAGTCGGTCTTCCCGGCCGCTTATCGCCCCGGGTAGACCGACTTTCGACTATGGGATGCAGGAAATTCATTGTTCTTACTTATTTAATCATAATTCATTTTTTTTAAAGCTACAAACTGTTGATAAAAATAACCGCTCTGAATATAAATGTTTGGTCCAAATCTTTGACAAATCTTTTAAACTTACAACCTAAAATGTCATTCCAAGATATAAAATAAAGTAATAAAAGGACCTTAAAATTCACTGCACACAGTTTATATCCATAACTGCTTCTATTTTTATTCCCCTTTATATTTTCCAACGTCCTCATGAAACGCAATAAGTGTTTTATTTCGCTGACTTTTTGTTGTATTTATTGCAAAAAATAATAATAAAATGCAACAGCTTGCCTCCTATAAAAATCTTTTTCGCTCTGAAACCACTTCGATTCGCCACACTTCACGAAGAAATAAAACGAGCAATAAAACCGAGCAATAATATATCTCCCCACTAGAACGTTGTTTCCTTCATTTTTACCACCAATTTATTTTTATTCGTTGGTATCTGGTGAACTGCAACAAGCGGATTGTCAGCAGCATTTAGTGGCTTCCAAAATCACGGCGACATAAACCCTCACATCGAGGATTAATAAAAAATTACTTTGGCAACCAAATGGCGATCATCCCAAACAATACCAAACAAGCTTTCAGCTGCCGTATAACTTGCTGTTCCAGCTGTGCTTCTGAAATTACTGAAAATTCAGTTTGGTTATTAATACCGTCGACGCCGGTGGATCAATTAAAAAAAGCGCGTTTATTTGCCGGCGAAATAGCAATCTAGAAGTTTTTTAACGAAGTTACGTTGCGCTTAATTGTTTCGAGTTCGGTTCGTTAAAAATTCCTAATTAAAAAAGAAAATTTTTTTTTGGAGAAATGGAAATGCTCGGAGTTATGGAAGTTAAATAGGAAATATGGAGGGGCGTCGGGGGATTTAATATCTTGAGAAGTCAGGGAGATATTCATCTTGCTGTCATGCGAGATTTCGCACTGCTAGCTATTAACTCGGAAAAGCTATATCAACATACCTGAGCAAACGGAAGAAATTGCCTTTTTATCGCTCGAGTGTAGAGAGGAAATTTAAATTGCCAGACGTGCGAAGAGTCAGAAATTTTTAATAAACAAATTTAATGTGCTACAGTACAAGAATAGGAGTTAGATGTTCCGAGCACTGTAACATTGCCACTATTAAGTGGGCTTTTATCAAATAATTCAACAAAGGTGATTTTTCTAGTGAAGTTTCTTTTCGCACGGTGTAAGCTTTTGGCACAGTGTAAGCCTAATTCGGGTCCGACATGAAAATGCGTAACGTTCGATAATATAAGTGGGGGATATTTTATATTGTACCTCTTCTCTCCGTTGAAGGTGGTGAATAAGGCTAGCGCGTTACTTACTTTCGTGTCGCTGGCAGCTGCCTCATATCTCTCCACTACTAACTGCTGTTTGCTTTTGACATGGTGTAAGCCTAATTCGCGTCCGACACGACAATGGGTAACGTTTAATAATATACGTGGGGAGGTATATTTTATATTGTACCTCTTCTCTTCATTAAGAGTGGTGAGTAATTTTCATTTGAGATCATACCCGCATCCTTATGATTCTCAGTTATTTATTGTTCAATAAAAAATTTCACTTCTGTCGCGCGTGGACTCCACGTACATTTCTTTTTTTAGATATTAGAATGTGTTATGATTACAATAAAGTACAGTTACATGTACTTTTTTTTCTTCTTTTGAGTGGTGGTAGAAGGAAAAGTATAGTGTACAACACGTGCTTAAGGATATTTTTTCAGCACTTCTTGTACAATCATTATACTATAATTATCTCAGAAATTATGACAATTGAAGCCTATATTACATTTCATTTTTCAAAATGACAGTAAATTTGATGTCCGAAATTTATTCGCTGGCATAGTAGGTACAGTTTATCATCTCTGCTTATTCTGTAAAAAAGTACTTCTCTGTAATCATTTGGTTACGTGTTTGTAACGAAAAATCAGTTGCAAAAATTATCGTAATGCATAATTTTTAATATTGCTTTGCAAGCCCAATATAGTATAGTGCCAGTCTCATTTAAATGTGTCACCCTGTGGGTCTTTCAATTCACAAAGCAAGAATTTTTAGAAATTAAAGCTAATGCTCTAAATACATTAAATATGAATTCGTCAAGAAATCGTCCTGTGCAAAAAAAATGTTAAATTAAAATTTTTCGAATTTTCGATATAGTGAATGACTTGATACATGGTTTGATGTTTCTGATATTTTTTCAAAACATTCTCTGTAGCCCTTTGGCCAAAGTAAATGAACAGTTTTTGCAAAAGCATTGAGTTTCCCATCTTGTAACAACTTTAAGCTCTTTTTTCTCGACTTTACGTCCGATGAAAAGTAATTACCTACTTTATGCGATTTTTGCCGTTTCTCAATCGTTATCTACAAATGTAAGCCCTAAATCAAAAGAATGTTCTTTTGTAAAATTATTGCCCATTTTTTGTGATTCCTACAGTACCACGTTCATATTTTTGTCGTAAATAGTAAACTAGAAACTATTATAAATGTAGAATGATATAAAATTTGGGATACTCGGCACCGGGCGGTAAAGCACAGAACCCCGATCACCCTCTCTCTCCCCACTGCGTCCTTTGCCCATCGTAATCGCATCTGAGGCAGGTTTTTAAAAATATTCGAAATTATTCTTCTGTTCATTCTATTTAATGTTTGATAATTTTGTGGATGCCTATATTCACATGGAAATTCAATTATTAGAAAAGAATCATTCTTGTAGAGTTATTATCTTCTTGTAGATAACTTTTTCTTGTATTGTCATTGCAATCTTTGGAACGAATATACGAATTTCAAAGTTATTCCCTTTTTTTTAGCTGGATAATTTGTCTCATCTCAAAGTAACGCTTCTTTTTTTTCAGTAGGAATTAAAAAAAACAATCACAATTTTTTTATTCAAAACTCATGAAGTATTCGTTTTCATATAGGAATTACTCTTTCCCGTTCAGGCTCCCGTTCCCGTTCATATAGGTAGATGTATAAAACCACGCAGGCATGCAACATTATGTCAAAATTTCAAAGCAATTGGTGAAGAACTTTCGGCAGTCACAATTTCCGCACCAAATGGAAATCATTTGGAAGCAAGAGTTGCATTTCCTGATGTTCGATAGGAAATGCTTCGATTCAGCGGTAGATCCAGCAAGTTTTAAATGGCTCTGGTGGTGCTTCAAGTTAAAGCAATTGAAGCAACATCCCTTTGGTTTCATTATTGAACTTTAGAGCCTGGCAGTAGGTACAGACATGACTCATCTGGCCAATGACAACATGGCGACTTGAACTATAATCAACAGCTGGATTGTACCGGAATGCAAGACGATTGTATTGCAGATTCATATCTGCTGTTCTTTGGGTACGTGTTTCAGCTACCCTCACCCTCTCGCGTTCATTCCGTTGAAAACGAACCAAATCTGTTGCTGCAGAACGCGACTGCTGTGCTCACAATCGTGCATCCTCAAGCCTGGCTGCTTGTCTTTCTGCTGGTTCCGCGTTCCGCATCTGGATGGTGCTTCGTCTGTTCCTCTTTCGTACGAATGCCTGTTCTTCCTCAATCATATTCAAAAGCCGTCTTCACGATTTTTCTGTGTTGCGAATGCGACGACTCAAATTTGTTATTTTGCGAGGCCTTATTTTATGTAATTTCACAACATCTAATGTTTCCTGTCACTTGTGACAGCGGCTGTCATTGATACATTAAAAAAGCTGTTATCTCGAAGTCGTGGGTATGTTAATGACGTGAGATATAGATAAGAACCATCCTTAAAGCGGTTTGTATATTGTGTCAAAATTTGAGCTCAATCGGTGCAGAACTTTTCGAGTTTTTGACTCATACACAAACCAACACAACATTTTTATATATATAGATAAAACAAATCAAACATAGAACAAAAATTACTCGCTATCAACAACATTATATTCTTCAATAATGGTTGTTGATGTGTCTGGACCTTTGGACAAGCCTATGCAAGTATGTATTGTTTTTTGTACAATTACACCACTTAATTTTGCAATCAAAAAAATGTGGTTATGTAATAGTTGAAATGACCAATTACGTCTATGCTTACGTTTTCACACATACATGCGTTGTCAATTATGATGCTACCTCTGGAAAGGGGTTGTAAGGTTTGGAAAACTGGAACTATCTTAGAGTTAGTAGTTTTCCATTCATAATCCAAATATTTTGCTATATTATTATACATATTGTGATAACCCCCCTTTTACATTACCGCCACTTTTTGAATTTGAACATGACATGAGAAGTCAATGACGTCACCAAACGTCAAATTTGACAATTTGAAACAAACCGCCAACTCTAAAAGTTGGCGAGTGATCGTCAGACAATGAAAGAAAACGCAGAACCCTACGTTGTGTTATTTTTTTGACAAGACAAGCAATGGAGGGACATTCAAACTTACCCAAAAGGAACAAAACCTCAGATTCTTTGGATACATGGGGGATACAATCAGGAGTGGAGAGTAAATAATTGATAACCCAAAAATTATGGTTTTAAATACTTATTAAGTTTTGGTCATTTTGTGCATTTGAGTTTTGTAATCTCGTACTGTGGTTAACAAATTTCCAGTGTCTTCGTATTAAGTTGGTAACAATGCAAATGTGATGGTTTTAACAATAATGAATAATGAAAAATAGTAAACAATAATACAATTTAATATAATTCTGGTATACATGATGAGTGAGGTTAAGTCAGCTAATTTTATTCCACCATGACCTTTTGCGGTTTACAGGAATTTACAGCAGACAGATACAATGAAATATCTACGGCCAAGGCGGGCTTCTAAGCTCCTGAGAAGGAAAAACAAGAATATTGAAACGCGTGGAATTATTTAAGTTGGGTACATCTGAGTCGGAGAGTGATGGAAAGACAAGTGAAGTTAACAAGCCAACTGTCTGTAAGTGAGGCAAGATTGTCCAGAGTTTACTATCATGGGAAGAGATTGCACATACAAACGGAACAGGAGAAATGCGTTTGTTACTGAATTGTCCTTGACATACTTAGTTTCTCGTCTTTCTTTAAGGCTTGTCCAAACCAAGTCAGTTAGCAGAACCTATCTCGGGGACTATTCTTTTGGTTGTTAAGTATTTTAAATATTTGTGAAGCAAGCAATTTGTTAGTAGCCCGAAAACAGCACTGCAACTTCAACCTGGTAGGCTCAAGGAGTTAGTAGCAACTCCCTTTTCTGGGCATCCCGTAGCCCAAGAGACAACGCAAAGTTGAAAACGACTTCTCTCCCACCTCCCAGGTACAGGATTAGTCGAAGTAGGGCCACAGCAGCCTGCAACGCGAACCACGTACTGAACACTATATGGTATATCTGTTGCCTTGAAACATGTACGGACAAACAATATAAAATAATAAAATATACAGTAGCGCAACGTTTTCTTTGGAAGCCATTTTGAAATGGACGCGATGCGATGACATCAGCTGGCGTAACACGTAACGAGGCGCAACGAAACTACCAACATGCAAAGCAACAAAACAGTAAATACCGATATTTGGCTTCCCCGGTGTCGAATAATCGCTAAATGTTACAAGCAAACGACGAGAAATTGCAAGGGTTTGCAAGACATAACGATAAGGCACTTTTTCAGAGCTCCGACATTCGGCGTGGCTCTTTGCCGCTTTCTGCCCTTTAGTGTTCAGTTCTTACTCAGTGTTGGTTAATTCAAGTCAACAGAGACAAAATAGCTTTTAAATGACCGCAAGCTGCTGTCGACCTTAAAACCAAAGACAGGTACAGTCACGGCCATGGAATTTTAGCCGTCACTTTAATGTCAATTAAAAGAAAATGGATGCAGTCCATGCTTTATTGTCATTATGATTGACTATTTGAAATTGAAATATAAAAATTTGTCACTGTTAGTGTTTTCATGCGAGTGAGTCAGTGTCAAAATGACAAGTCTTTGAAAGAGTAGAAAGTTAGGTTACGAATACCTAAGGGTCGCCTTACATCTTATGACAATAAATGATAAGTGACGGCCAAAATTCCGTGGCCGTAACTGTAGTTATTAAAGGATTTATCTGAGCGACAATCTAGTTATCACTTTGTTTCAAATCGAACGCGCCTGTGGTTCAGGCTCTGTAACTAGAAGTTAACAACACATTTTTGAACTTTCTGAAATTGACAACAATATCTAAAAACAAATTACAACAACGACTTTAGCAAGTTATTGGTGGTGCCTGTGACTCATAAGTTTGGTAATTCATGCTACTGCAGAGAAAGGAGGACTGAATGCAACTGATACGAAATTTCTGGGTTCGCGCGAGGTCCACGGAATACTTCGAGCAACAATAGTTATCATTATTTTAAACAAAGGCTAGAATTCTTAACAAGGCATGTAGATACAAAAGCTGAACGGCTGTTTTCATCATGGCGGGTTTTACGACGTCCCTAGCAGACAAAATGGCCGACTAACGGTAAAATTTGAAATGGTTTTTATATAGGAGTTTCTAGCATGGAACAAACGCAGGTCAATTTCAGGGCCATCTCATTATGTTGAGTATGACAAAAAGAAATAGATAGAATAAAAAAAGGTTACCTGTAGACACGTCGGACGGCACCACACACACACGATTGTTAATCTGAATTCAACCAATCCTTCTCGTAACGTGAAGTTTCGACAATGCAATTTAAACATAGAGCACACCCAACTTTAAAAACGGGAGAACTCAAAGTGGGATAGAATCAGATAAAAACAATGAATTAGTTAGTTACGACTTGATGTTTCTAGCGTTAAAAGTGGAATGAATGTAATGGCCGTCGGTCCTCCTTGCACCACCTAGCAGGAACGCCAATCGTCGTTTTAACCACGACAACTTCATCGCGCTGCCAACTTCTGCTGGATGTTGCTAACTTCAGAGCAACTTGCCTTATAGGCAACTCGAAGTTCTCCTATGCATCGTATGATACATTTTGAGGATATCTCAATATTATAATATTATATAGAATAATAATTATTAAATAATTTCGTCAAATTTAACTCCCAAATCATTTGAGAGTTCTTGGCACACTAGATAAGTCTTTACCAACAGTTTTTACATTATGAATGGAGAACCCTTAACTCTAAGGTAGTTCCAGTTTATCAAACTTTACACCCGTAGAGGTAGTTCTAGAGGTAGCATTACTCTTAACAACAAGTCAGTGTAAAAAAATAAGCATAGACGTAATTGATCAATTAAATATTACATAAACAAATTTAATATATTGCAAAGCTAAATGGTGTAATTGTACAAAAATAACATTACTTGTATAGACTCTTGTCCAAAGGTCCAAAGACATCAACAACCATTATTGAAGAAGAAAATGCTAGAAAGTGCTTGCACGAGTCGCATTGGCAATTGCAATGAACATGAGTAGAATCATCTTAGAAATTGTCGACTCAACTTTGACTACGAATCGTATTCGGAGAACTAGTCAGTGAACCAAACAATTTTTCTTAAAAGATTTTGATTGGCCAAAATGTTGAAATTCTATGGCTGTTATTGGTCGAATGTCACAGTTTGAGAGGTGAACTGGATAGTCAAAAATATTAGACAGAATGAACACGTAAGAATAATTTCGAATATTTTTAAAAACCTGCCTCAGATGCAATTACGATGGGCGAAGGATTCAGTGGGAATAGAGGGTGATCGGGGTTCTGTGCATTACCGCCCGGTGCCGAGAATCCCAAATTTTACATCATTCTACATTTATAATTGTTTCTAGTTTATTATTTACGACAAAAATCTGAACGTGGTACTGGAGAAATCACAATAAAAATGGGGATCTAAGTTTACAAGAGAACATTTTTTTGATTTAGGGCTTAGATTTGGAGATAACGGGTGAGAAACGGCAAAAATCGCATAAAGTAATTACTTTTCATCGGACGTAAAGTCGAATTAAATGCTTTTGCAAAAACTGTTCATTTATTTTCAGCAAAGGGCTACAGAGAATGTTTTGAAAAAATATCAAAAAAATCAAATCATGTATCAAGTAATTCACTATGTATATCGAAAACTCGAAAAATTTTAATAACTTTTTTTTGCACAGGACGAATTCTTGACGAATTCATATTTAATACATTTAGGATTTAGGGCATTAGCTTTCATTCCTGAAAATTCTAGCTTTGTGAATTGAAAGGACCACAGAATCGTTTTCTAAGCGACTTAGTCGTCCGCGAGCACTCCATTAATATGACAAACATATTCTGCAAATTCCAGATCCTCCAGATAAGATGCTTCGGTTCTATTATGCATTGTATTTTATAATCCACTTTAGCATTAGCAGAAATACCATTTGAATTACAATTCGACTTGCATTCCTAGTAACTAGAATTTGCTTGCCTAATTATTATCTGTATTAATAAGCAACTTGAATTAAAATTCGAATCTGATACGAATATTATTTAATGCGATTACAAAACTGAGAAGCATTCAAAACATAGAAGCCGCACTCCGGAATTATTATCTGTAGACAACATTTGTGGGACACATTTTTCGTAGACATAGTTCCTGGCCTGTAGAAGAAACAGAAAGAACGAAATATTTTGACGTATTTTTCTCAACTTTTAAAATTTGCAGCACAAGGCCTCCAAACAGGTTACCAAGAGAGCAATACAGACAGTCATGAAAATACTCAAACACTTTCCGCTGTACATTTTTTACTAGCTATTTAAGAAAATTTCGAAATTTGTCAAAAATTTGACCGTCATAAATATCCAAAAAGTGGTGTTTCCAGGAAACATGTTAATTAATGTCAAATTAATAAAATTATAACCGCTTACTGGGTTATGTACATATTATAGTATGACGGAAAATTAATTAAATTTTATGTTGTTTTTGCATGGCGCGTGATTGTTTTTGTTTTATGTTATAATTAGTTTGTATCATTGATATTAGAATATTGCAGAGAAATTGATTGACAAATAGTGTGGTTTTATTTTATTTCAATTTAACGGAGCTCAATAGAAGATTTAACTACACCCGTATCTCGTAGACGTTGTAGCCCAAAGAATATTCTTCTACGTTTACTTCCGCAAATCATAATTATTTGCCTCTATAAAGACCCTATAAAGCTAAATATTTGAGTACAGTTTGTACAAAATGACACATTAACTTAATTTGGTTATTAGTTAATGAGATGCACTCATGACAGCCAATTATTTCAGCATAACATACTTAAAAAATTACCAGCGGAAGTCTTCTTTGCGCCCGAGCATTGCGATATTCTTTAAGGGCTGATGATGGCAGAAGTGTTCTGCCGAAACATGTTCCATTAGTAATTTTACAGTTATTAAAGTTTGTGGAGTTCGACTTAGATATATTTAAATTTTAATTTAAATTTGTTAACATCAAGCAACGTCAACTTTGTCTTGTCATTTTAATTTAAAAAAGCGTTTTTGTTTTTTTACAATCAAAATTGACAGAACAGGGACAATTATTATTAATCCTTAAAATCGTGAAGGTGCGTTAGTTTCCGAAAAATCCGAAAATACTATACTCAAAGATTGATGTTTTTACAAATTCTTTAGTGCATTCATTGCAATACATAAAGGGTGTGGTCGGACATTATCATTAAAAAAAACAATATCTCCACATACATTTCCATGACTATTTCCTTAGAAAAATTTAAGCCAACCAAAAAGCTGCAATATATTAATTTTAGCCAATAACGATCAAATTTCAATGATTATTTCATTCATCATCGTTTTCGACCAATCGCAAATATTTTTAAAATTATAGTGATCATTCGATAATCCCTTATTTTCCTTTTTCAAATGCTTTTATTTCCAGGGCAACACTGAATTCTAGTGTCACATTTTCTAACTTTTATGTCAAATTTCAACGTGAATCGTTTTGGGGAACATTCTTTGATGTTTAAGCAACTTTATTCATTAAATAATCTTACCGAATTACTTTCGTGCTTCTGAAACAATCTGTTTTAATACTCAACTTGATTAAAGCGCAATACTCCTGTGATTTTTTGACAAATTTCCCTCCTGTTGCGCGTCGGGAAATTAAAACGTCAAAAAATGACTCTCGTGGTTGCTAATCAACTTTCGTATTACAAATCGATACTTTCGAAGCACTCATGTAATTAGTAATTAATTCAGTTCACCTGTTAAACTGTGACATTCGACCAATAAGAGCCGTAGAATCTCAAAATTTTGATCAATCAAAATCAATTGCGGTGACAATCGCCCTCACCTGTCAAACTAATATGTCGGACCAATCTAAACGCCAGGTTTTTTTGAAATCGACCAATCAAATTAATTTCGCGACAATTTCCCGCTTGGCGAAAATCTCCCTAGGGAAATTGTCGAAAACACCCCGCAAAGGTTCCTAGACCTAATGTGACCTAAAGTGACCTAACTTAAAATTTGCCCTTTATTGAAAATAAAACAGAATGATACATAAATGATAGTTCCATTAATACTTTATTGTAACACAAGGGATTGAAATTAATTGTTGTAATTAAAGGTACAATTATTATAAATCACAGTTGTTTCCGAGTCCGTCCTTTTTGCTTCAGTTACCGCGATAGCAGTGTTCTAATTATCAACTCTGAGTCCCTTTATGATGTTTGCATGATGCTCCTTATCGAAGTGCAAGTATGGTTTGATAGAGCTGCTACTTGAATGTCCAGATATCTTAATCAAAGATTGTTCAGGAACACCTGCTTTTGCCAAATGGGAGATTGTCGATGATCGATGAGAATGGATCGATATTTTAACAACTCCTGTGTCAATACCAATACCTCTTGCGGCCAGTTTTGTCCATTTTGAAATAGTACTTTTTCCAACAGGACAATTTTTAAACCACGGAGAATTTGGACTGTTTGGATTGAAGTCAGGATTTGGAGTAAGAAATAATCTGTTACTCTTTATATTTCTATCTCTTTTCTCTAATAACGTTCTCAGCAACCTGTAAAAAAATTAATAGTGGTTAATAATTTTGTTTTTGCAACGCTTTTGTAAAAATAATACCTTACTGGACACATCGAAGGATTATTTTTGTTTTCTATTAGCCACTTCGAATCTGTGAGCCTTTTCGCACCTCCTTGCGCAGTTTTAGAAATGATCGGATTATATTCAATCCTTCCAGTATAGACACTCTTATTACCCCGTTCTTCTTGAAAGTAGGTGACCAAGCAATAAGTGGCTTCTCCGCCACGCCAGGCAAGTTCGTGGGCCGCAATATGGTAAAACTTTTTCTGTATTCCATCCGGCGTAGCTTCATCGCAAGCTTCTATCAACTGTTGAATTTCCAATTCCGAAAATGCAGCTGCACTTACTTTTCTCAAATCGAGGTTTAACTGGCATTTCTTTCTATTTGAATCTCGAACTTGTCGGGAGGTTTTGAAATCGATGTCAGTAAAGGGGTTAATTTTGACGTTAAATGTTTCATAATACATTTCCTGTATCTGCTTGGCTGTACAATTCCACATTTGTTTAACCACGAAATCCTTATAGTTACTTCCATCTGCTTTCCTCATGTTAGATCCCCAGTCCATCAAAATATCATTCAATGCTTTCGCTGGTAAGGCTCGAGTAGTGACATCGTAGCTTCTTTCGGCACAGAACTTGTTAAACTGCGACCATACGGATTTTCGTGATTTCATGGTGTTGACTGGCACACATTTCTTAACTTCCTCGTTAATTGTTTGTATGGAATCAGGTCCAAATCGAACGAGAGCCATCCTTTTTGCGCGCTTGGGAAGTTTTCGGTGCAACAAACACTTGTGCCAGACAGGTCGGGAAAATTTTCGACAATATGCCTGACTCTTGGGATATTGTATATGACGATTTAGTTCACCTGTCAAACTGCGACATTCGACCAGTAGCAGCCGTATAATTCCAAATTTTGGCCAATCAAAATGAATTGCTGTGACTATTTCCTTCAAAAAAATTAAGCCAACCAAAAAGCTGCAATATTTTATTTTTAGCCAATAACGATCAACGTTCAGCGATAATACTGCACTAGTGCAATTATCGATAATTTGCTCTAGTGCTAAATTTTCGCTTGGTACTAATTAAAACATCATTTAGTTTTAATTTTATATTTTAAGAAAAAGAACAATTATGGAAAACACAATTTGAATATAAAACTTTGTTGTATGCTGATGATGGAGTTTTCATGCTGCTTCCATCACTTATTGTTACTTCGCTACTGTCATTTCTCACTCCGTGTACAATTTTCTCGTGATGCTCACAATCTACTTGGAGGTAACTCTTTATCGAGGCCTGATTTGAGTGTCCGGTAACCTTCATAATTTGATTTTCTGAAATCCCAACCTTGGCAAGCTGAGTAACTGCTGCGGGACGGTTCGAGTGATTTGTCACTTTTTTTCTTTTTGTGTCAATTCCTATAGCTTCCGCTGCCTGTCTTGTCCACTTTGAAATTTCATTTCGTCCTAGGGCACAACTTTAAAAAAAACCTTTTGACGTTTCTTTCATCCTTCAGAGACAGTAATATGTTTCCCTCATTTTTCTTTCAACATTTTGAAAAGCCTGTAAAATTATAATGAAATTGTGTTTTATATCATGCTTAAATAGGTACCTTTTGGGGCATTTATTAGAAACGATGGTGTTTAGAACTAACCATATTTTTTCTGTCAACCTTCCTCTTTGGGCTGTCTTAGAAAATATAGGATTATAAGCTATTCGGCCTGTAGGGTTGCCATAGTTGTCAAATTCTTCTTCAAAGTAACTCAAAAGACAATTACATGCTTCTCCTCCTCTCCACGCCAGTTCATATGAAGCAATATGAAAGAACTTGCGCTGGCAATTCATCCGGAGTCGTTTCGTCCCAAATAGCACACATTTTATCAATTTCTTGTTCTGATAAGCTAGATGCACTTTTTTTTTTCAGGACACATTTGCAACTGTTTTCTTTTCACATCTCTGGCAGTTCTAGCGGATTCAAACGTTCTATCTCTAAATGGATCGAAAATAATGTTAAACTCTTCATCATATTTTTCTTGCAAAATCTTCGCTATTGCATTCCAAAGTGTCTTGATAACACCTTCTTTATATTCTTCTCCATCATTGCGCCTCATATTGAAAGAGAAAACTTTTAGAATTAGGGCCAGTTGTGAGACGGAAGTTTCCTTGTTCAAAGTGTACTTCCTTTCATCGCAAAATTGCTGAAACTGTCTCCACGCAGAATCTCTAGACTTTTTCGTATTTGCTGGAGTTAGTTTATCAACTGCGGCGTCTAGTACTTGTGCGGAATTCTGCACAAAACGTGAACTCATTTTGACATAATTTTTTCACGAACAAAACTGTTGTTAATAAATCACCTAAGATACCAATTCAGTGCAAATATGATGACCATCAACAACCGCTTAAAAATTTAAAGAAAAATCAATTGTTAAACACAGAATTACGTTCATTTGTACCGTTTAATTTTTCCTCAGGAAATAGTCTGCCAAAATGTCCTCTCGTGCATGTCAAACTGTCTCATAATTTCCTCTCGTGCGCTTCGCGCACTGGAGAAAATTAAATTATCGACAATTTGACATGCACTCGGGACATTACTATTGACTATTCAGTTCACCTGTCAAACTGTGACATTCGACCAATAACAGCCGTAGAATTTCAAAATTTTGGCCAATCAAAATCAATTGCGGTGATAATTGTACTAGTACAAATTGCCGCTGACAATCGGACTAGTACTTTTAAGTGACAATTTTAAACAAATAAAAATCTTTATTGACACTATTTTTTTACAAAATTAAAAGTACAATTGGAAAACTTTATCTTCTTAGAATTAGACAAAAATCCTGTGCTGGTCGACGGCTCATCTTCAATTCTTGTCATAAATTCAGAATGTTCTTTATTAGTGATCTCGCTTGTGATGTTGGACCTCATTTGTTCAACAATTTTTTGGTGGTGCTCACCATCAAACTGTAGGTACGATTTAATCGAGTTAATGTTACTGTGACCTGTAATTTTAATAAGTTGTTGTTCGCCAACCCCAGATTTTGCTAGTGTCGATACAGCAGTAGATCTAAGAGAATGATTCGAAATTTTCCTTTTTTTAATATCTAAACCTGTTTGTTTAGCCGCAGATTTCACCCACTTTCCCATTTCGTGAATTCCAACAGGCGAATTTTTGTACCATTTGCTGGAGGGCGAGGAGTTCCAGTGTATGTTCGGAGTTAAAAACATTCTATCTGTTGTTATGTTGTTGCCCCTCCTTGCAATAAGTTTCTGGTACAGTCTAAAACAGATGACATCAACATAGTAATAGAAATTGTAACATTCAGAAGGTCCTTACCTAACAGGACAAAGGTCAGTATTCTTATTTAGTATAAGCCATTTGCTCTCTGCCAATTTCTTTGCACCTCCCTGTGCAGCTTTGGTAAAAACTGGATTATATTCTACACGAGCTGTTTTAATGCCTTCATTATTTTTTTCTTCCTGAAAAAAGTACGTCATGCATTGAGTCCCTTCTCCTCCCCTCCAGGCCAATTCATAAGACGCAATCACAAAAAATTTCTTTTGAAGGCCTACAGGAGTATTTTCATCGAACAGATTCACTATTTTTAAATATTCCGTTTCTGTTAAAGCTGCAGCATTCACAGTTCTTTGTTCTGGGATTCTTTGTAATAGCTTTCTGGTAGCATCCCTTGCTTGGCGTGACGTTGCAAAAAGGGGGTCATTAAACGGGTTAATTTCAATATTCCAATTTTTGTACATTTCTTGAATCATTTTCGCTGTAACATTCCACATGTGTTTTACAACCTTTTCATTGTAGTCGGTTCCATCTTGTTTTTTCATGTTGGAGGCCCAGCATTTTAAAATGTCGTTCAAATCTGTTGTTGAAGTAGATAGTTCTAATTTTAGCTGCTTTTCCTTCAGAAAACTCGAGAATTGACGCCAAACAGATTCACGGGATTTTCTGGTGTTTGCCGTAACATTATTTGAAATATAGCTGTCGATTTCTTGAGTTGACTTAAGACCAAATCTTCTCTACATCTCTTCGTCCACACTTTTGGGCTGCTTTTAAGTACCTTCAAGATACACGAGAAGCTTTTTCTTGAAATTTTGTTTTGATTTGTAGTTGCCAATGAAACGGAATCATGAGTAACTAAATTTTGAGTTCACTAAATTCAAAATGATTAAAAGAAAAATGGTTTGGTTTACTGAATAGTTCTCCGAATACGATTTGTAGTCAAAGTTGAGTCGACAATTTCTAAGATGGTTCCACTCATGCTCATTGCAATGCACATTAGTGACATCTTTAAAAATTTTTTTCACTTTTGAAAAATGTACACAAAACATGCTAGAAACCCATTTATCCCATGCCATGCCATGTGGAATGGGACAAGTTTGTACGCATTGCATTTGAATCTGTGTTAAATTTGAATCTGCATACACTTTCGTCCCGTGGCGTGGGATGGGATGTCGTGGCATGGCATGGGATAAATGGGTATCTAGCATTACTCATGCACCTCTCTGGTGCATGCGCGGGTAACGGAGGGCTAACAAGTTGTTGACAAATTTTATAAACTTCAAAAGTCAAAGTCACAATAAAGCATAAGGTGCATTCAATACACAAATAAGACAGCTGCTTATGACTATGACATTTAAAGATTTTTACATGATTGAAATTTTTAAAGAACAAGATGAAAACAATCGTTAACAGATTTTATATTCAAAAATTACTTTATTTCTTCAAACGTCAGAAAGACGTGTCATTATATTATTAATTGACTTTTTTCTCTGTCTAAGCACACAAAGTGTTTTGTCTAGCGCCCAATACGGGATATTCATAGGGCCAGATGCGCATACCTGAAAATGGCTGAACAGTGAAATGGGTAGTAATATGGTGTTTTATTTTCGTTTTGGTGGGTACCCTGTTTTAAACTGAAGGTGCAATCTGGTGCAACTTCAGGCCTCAGCTGACGATTTCGTTTAAAACGTGACGTCATGAAATAAATTCCCGCTTCCAAAAGTAGATGGTGCTGCCAGCAATTCTTTCTTCGAGTAGATGTGGTAGTTGTCAAGTTTACCGATCGGAAGGATGTCTCCTTGTTTGTATAAGACACCAGCTTGTGTTAAGAGAGACGAAAGATCAAGTAGCGTCGTTACTTCACTGTGACTGTTACTGTTACTGTTACATAATAACATGAAGACAGATTTTTTAAATTAATGTTTTCATTATTTTGAAGAAAACGGAATTTCATAAAACGTATGTACCCTATAACATTTTAGAAGATAATCGGAAAGTTAGTGAAATGTTAGCTAGTAAAAAATAGCACGTTTTATTCGGAGAAAAGTTGCTTTTCATGTATTTGCTGGCCTCGCTATCTACAGACTTACCACGAAGTCTTACTTTTGCTCCTAATGGAACCATAATACTATTGTTTTTATTTGAATACACACACGTTTTTGAACCTTCCATTGGCGCAAGATCCATACAGATTAAAATTTAATTTCTTCCTTTTCGTAGATCAGGTCGGGCCAAAGCAACGTGGGTCAGTCTTTTTTTCCACTTGGAAATAGCCAACTCACCAACTCACACCCCGATTAAACGTCAGAAGATTTTTGTCACAAGATTTTGTAATTTCCCATAAAAATTTACGACTTTTACTACTGAAATCGGAAATTAGAAACGTTTGGTTTGATGCGCATTTTATTTCAAAAGATTTAGCCACACTGAAATTACCTCATATAGAGCCTTCTTACATCCTTTTTTCTCTTATATGAAAATGCATTCCCATTTAGAATTTCGTCGTCGGTTATTTTTTTATCATCCTACGGTAGTTGTAAAGTTGTAAAGTTGTCACCTTAGTTCACACATTCTCCTATGTTTTTAATAACGAGTCACAATATTACATCAAATAAAAGAGTTTTATGGATGTTTGCTTCTGTCATATGCAGGGTGCTTGCAACACAGAAAAGCGTTCAAACCGAGCGATATTTTAGCCCCTTGTCGTTCCGACATGAACAGGTTTTGATGTATAATATAATAGGGGTTCTTGCCAGTACCAAGAAATCATAAATAACATAAAATCCAAGAGAAAGAACTAATTTCAAATTAAACGGACTCTACTTTATAACCCAGTCTTAGAATATGCAAGTAAATATTTATTTATGCAATAGCTACTATTCAAAATTTCATTATTAAGCAATTTAGTGTGGTGTAGCGGACCGAGTGTTGGTTTCATGATGATCGTCTAATTTAATTCTAGATTATTTCATTTTCCCGTACCTCAAAAACACCGCATTTAGTAATAACCCGCACAATTTTGAATAACTGCAAGAGGCAATTTTTAATGCATGCAACGCTGTAACCTTCATTGGAAAATGCATTTGAAAATATGAAATGGAGAGTTAATAAGAGCTGCATTGAAGCTGGGGGAGCGCACTTTGAACATTTGCTGTAATTCTCAATAAACCTACATTATTTGCTAGTGTTTAATTTTCTTTAAATTAAAACAATTTAATATGAGAAACATAAACGTGACAATGTTTACCATAACCACAAATTCTACTGTTAGTCAATTTACAGGCAGGGCATTGCATAAATAAACCGTCTACTCTAATTTATAATTCAAAATTACATCTAAATTTTTAAAATTTACGGTGGTTGAAAAGAAAATCCCTTATTAATAATAATAAAATAATCTTAGGTGGTGAGGTAATAATTTCTGTAATGACTGTTATGTATAAAAGGCAATAGATATAAATAAATATTGCTATCTAAAAAAAAATCTAGTTGGCTGTGTAGCCATGTAAACCAGTTGAAAAAAATGGTGTAATAGATATTAGTTAGTTGAATTCATATCACAAATTGCAAGTTGTTCCGGTTAGAATGGCTTTGAAGATATTGAGCCGGTTCCATACTTTTTGAAGACTGTATATCCCAAAGACAAAATATTTTTTTCTACTTTGGTGTCACAAATTGTTCATTGTGACACTATAAAAGTAGTGTCACAATGGAACTTATTCTAGCCAACTCCTGTCGAGGTCAAGCCAAGTGTCAACTTTTCAGATAAAAAACATAAGCACAAACACAACCACTACTACCTAATCCTAAAAATCCCTAGATTATTTCAAAAGCAGAATTTTAACATTTTGATCAAACGAAGAGCTCCAAAGTAAAAAAAAATACTATATTACACTCGTCTAACGAGGCATTGTGACGATAGAACGAACTATTGGGGCACGACGAGCGCAGCGAGCTCACTCATGTCACAAAGTACAGAAAAAATTTCCGCCACAGTGTCATATACAAGCTGTTTCAGAAATGTGTGCAATAATTGATGCAAATTTTTTTAGCACTTTCCCCCATACAAATTCACGAGCTGCATATGGATATTTATTTTAACTTAACCTTCTGAGAATCATTTTTTTTTGTCCGGAAAATTTTGCGTGCTTATCAAGTTTCTAAGTTTTTTGCACAGTCCGGTTTTTATTACAGTTACCTGCTGATACTAAACTAATTTATTATTCAAATCAGTTTCTCGAGACAACTTAATCTGGCGGCGGTAATTTGTTGCTATTGTATATTTGGGCGTGATTTTTTGGCAATGTGTTTTAAGATTACATCAAGAATGAAACGATAAGATTTAATAAAGACTAGCTGACCCGACGAACTTTGTACCGCCTCAAAATCAATAAATGTTGTGTTAACTTTTTAGCTGAATTAAATTCAGTTTTTTTTTTATGAAAGGATAATGCACACAACGCCATTTACTGGTGTTACCGGAACCAGCATACAACGCCATGTTCATTTTTCTTTCTGTCATGTATCAAAGATGGCGTTATATACAAAATATATGAGAATTTTTTTTTCTGATGCTTAATAGTTACTCGCCCCCGAAAAATGTCAGTCAATCCGTTCTCGAGATATTATCAAAAGAATTGCAGCGCAACAGAAGTGAAACTTTACTCCTTAAAAATCGATTTTCATTTTTAAAGCCCGGTACGACAAATTTTGGTGGCCGGCGTTATTTGTTGCTGCCCTGTAGCAACGGGGCTTTGTTATTGTCGTTGCCCTGTACGGAGCTCCCCGCCCCTGTAATTTTTCCGATGTTTTAATAGTTATTTTGTTATTCGGGCGGAGGAAAAACCAACAAATTAAATATCATAAAAATGGGTCCAGCCGTTCTTGAGTTATACACCCAAGGGAGCCCCCTGTGTCCGTGTTTTCATAGTTATTCTGCAAATCCAACAAATCGAAGATCATAAAAATCAATCCCGCCGTTCTTAAGTTACAAACCCAAAGGGGCCCCACAAGCCCCCATGTCCATGTTTTAATAGTTCTTCTGCTATTCGGGGCGGAAACGAATCCAACAAATCGAAGATCATAAAATTCGGTCCAGCCGTTCTTAAGTTATAAACCCAAGGGGGCCCCCTGAGCCCGTCCATGTTTTACTTCATAAGAACCTTCCTGAAACTTAAAAGAATATTAAAAAAAAAAAATTGCTACATTGGTCCAGCCGTTCTCAAGGAAAATAAGGATATATATCATTTTTATAAAATAATATAGAAGATATAGATATAGATAATTAAAAAATAATAATCAATAATGTGTTTAGCGATCCCGTAGCTGAATACACTCCTGTATACGTCTAGACGTCTACAAAATGTGATGGTCGATGTCTGTGGCA
This sequence comes from Diaperis boleti, assembly GCA_963583935.1. Lineage (NCBI taxonomy): Eukaryota > Metazoa > Arthropoda > Insecta > Coleoptera > Tenebrionidae > Diaperis > Diaperis boleti. The sequence continues at coordinate 31,006,749 of OY757245.1, read as the reverse complement.
CCTCTTTCCGAGCAACTTGAACTTTGTGGATTAACCATGCCAGAGTCTGTGGAGGATGGCGCAAAGTGGAAGAAGTCTTCTCCCCATTCTCTTCTATGGGATTTAAATCCGGCGAACGAGGTGCCCACGGCAAAGCATTAACGCCAACTTCTTGAAGAGAGTCCACAGTTCGACGGGCAATATGTGGACTTGCGCTGATCAGTTAGATAAGGCAATAAAGTGGTTCATAGGACATCATCAACATAACCCGCAGCCGTCATACTGCCTCGAATAAACAAGAGGTGATCGGCTTCCATAGACAATATCCCCTAAACCATTACTCCAACAGTCCTGTGCACGTGCCTCTCAACAGCAAATCCAATATGACGTCGCTCGCCACGGTGGTGTCTCACCCTCCGATGGCCATCATGCATGCCTAGGCAGAATCGCGATTTGTCGCTCAATACGACATTATGCCATTTTGACAGTCCAAATGTTGACGATGGTGTTCCGCAGTCAAAGGAAGCTCTAATCGTGGATGGTATGAAAAAAATCTAAAAGCTCAAATGTGGCGATATACTGGGTTATTCACGAAATGGTACGACCCTGACGAAGTTTTCGATGCAACCAACATTGCATTTGCACAGGTTACATGGATTGAAAAAACAATTTCTTTTAAAACTAAAACATAGTGTGCACATTAATTTATTAGATGACATTAGATACTGTCAGTGTCAACTATTTTGACCTTATTGTTGTTTTTGTAATAATGTATTCCAATGACGAGAAAACTGACATGCTTTTAATTTATGGCGAATGCAGAAAAAAACGCTTCTCTTGCTGCTAGGGTTTATGCAGAGCGTTACCCTCAAGGAAGAGAACCAACAGATAAAATTTTCAAAAAATTAGAGGCACAGTTGAGACTGAATGGGCCTCCAGTTACTACGCCCAGGGAAAGGACTGCAACTGGGGAACATAATGAAGTAGCCGTTTTAGAGATGGTGACATAAGAACCACATATTGACCAGAAGGGCACGAATGGTTGCGATAAGCCAGGCATCAGTATGCCGAATTTTGAGGGCCAATAAATCCCATCCTCATCTTGGTTCAAGAACTAAAAATGACCAAAAGGTTAGAGTTATGCCGTTTCTTCAGGGAAAGAATCCAATTTAATGAAAACTTTTTGCAAAATGTCTTGTTTAGCGATGAAGCTACTTTTAGCAATAACGGGGATGTAAATTAGCATAATTGTCATTACTATGCTCAAGACAATCCACATTGGATTCGGGAAGGACACTTCCAAAATATTATTTCCGTTAACGTCTGGTGTGGAATTTTAGAGGTAAAATGTCCTTACAAGTGGAGAAACACCACATCCCTGAGCGAGGAACTTAAAAAATAAAAAAGTACATTATCGAATTTCAGGATGAAGACATCAAGATCATGATTACTTACAATCTTGCGTTACTCACCTGTACGATAAATAACTATTCTGGTGTGATAATTTCGATACATTTAACAGATTTGTAATTTGTCACAAATTAGGGCTAAAGTCGAAATTGACCTAATTAGCTAATAAATTAGCATGGCATAAAACTGCCGTACTAAGCGAAAACATACGTATCTACATGTGGATTACAAATGAGATAATTGCAATTTTGCATTTCCACTTCTGCCACCCCTTTTCATTTTCAATTTGTTAAATATAAATTTACCAAGTTTTAAATAAAACGTTTTTATATAATATTTATATAATATAATATAATTTACATAGATCGTTTTACTGTATTTTTTGTCTTTATTGACTAAAAAGCAGATGCGCTTTTTTTAATAATTAATTATAATTTTAAACCAGAAGAATGTTCTTAAATCCAGGTGGAGTAAATTTAAATTAAAAATTTAAATATATCTAAGTCGAACTCCACAAACTTTAATAACTGTAAAATTACTAATGGAACATGTTTCGGCAGAACACTTCTGCCATCATCAGCCCTTAAAGAATATAAAAAATTATGACGTTGACGTAATTTTTTATATTCTTTAAGGGCTGATGATGGCAGAAGTGTTCTGCCGAAACATGTTCCATTTGTAATTTTACGCTCATTAAAGTTTGTGGAGTTCGACTTAGATATATTTAAATTTTTAATTTAAATTTTATTCCGGTAATAATGTCACCACTATGCGACATGTTCAAGAAGATTATTTTTACACCACGAATAATTGCTTTTAAGGAGGCTTTTGTTTCTGTTGATAAAAATAAAAAAAATATAGCATGCGTGTGGAACGAAGCTTTAAGTGGACGAAAGATGGAGGATATAACTTCTACATTTTATGTATTTTTGACAAGTTCTGAAATTCGCGACACTCAAAACATTACGTTTTGGCTTAATAATTGCGCGGCGCAATACAAAAATTGGGGTTTATTTTCATTTTTGATATACAGTCTGATCATAAAGTTCCTCACAAAATTCATAATTTAATTATGTAATGTTTTTGCGAAAAACGCTGAAACGGGTCGATTTTTGTTTTCAAATTGCCATCTTTTGACATAAAAGTTTTGATGATGACGTCATCTGTTTTTGAACTATGACACCGTCATTATTTTTTTTTAATTTTAATCCCCAACTTTTTTTGGGTTTTAGATGCACTTTTCAATTGTTTATTCAACAAGAGTAAAAAAGTAATACCCTGCATAACTTACAAGTTTTACTTGAAAAAATTAATTTTTTATTCCTTGACTATTTCACTCATATATATTTTAACCAATCAAATGTGATCATTCAACAATAAAATCAAAATTTAAAATGAAAAAATCAACTTGTCAAAATTTTATCGAGGGTTACGGACCAATGAACAGTCGCTATTACACAACGTACCTCATTTTTCAGCGAAAAAATAACAATTGCTGCAGTCACTGTGGCAGCATACTGCATGTCAAATACCTCAATGACCTGTCACTTTCCACCACATTATCAATAATTTGGGCGTTTTCGTGAAATAGTCTGAGGAATATAATTCGAGTTGAGATTTCGCTGGAAAAATTTACCAATTGTGGACTCGAGTTCTACAATTTTGCTCATGACATTGATAAAAAATCACTCAACTGCGTTTCGTGATGTTTATGACAATGTCATTCGCAAAATTGCTAGGCGAACTCTCGTAACAATCGGTAAATTTTTCCGACGAAATCAAAAATATTCAAAGTATTCAAAGCGTTAAAACATGCCTGGGAATGTGTCAAATAGTTGGCTGGTGGCAATTTACACACTGCGTTAAATCTTTAATTAAATGGTTTTTCGTTGTTTGCTTTCCAAATTTATTGATATTTTTTAATTTTTTTCAAGGAATAAAAATTTTATTTTTGATGTAAAACGTAATTTTTTCAACAAAAAAAGTTATGCAAACTATCAATTTTTTACTCTTGTTGAATAGAGAATTGAAAAGTGCATCCAAAACCCAAAAAAAGTTGGGGGTTGCCATTTAAAAAAATTAATGACGGTTACATAGTTCAAAAACAGATGACGTCATCATCCAAATTCTCTTGTCAAAAGATCGCAATTTAAAAACAAAAATCGACCTGTTCGAGCGCTTTTAGCAAAAACAGTACATAACTAAATTATGAATTTTGTGCGAAACTTTATGATCACTCTGTATATTATTAATTCTTAAGAAGTCAGTTGCTCCGGAATAGATTTGAAATATTGTGAATCTGGACATACGTTTATGTCTGCAGACTTTTTCCATCGTCAAGTAGAGCAACAGCTTCAGAAAAAAAAAGTGTACGACTTTGAAGACTATGCTGTGGTCTGTGTGCAAAATACATACATCGAACAGAACCAAAATTATTATTATTATGACCGAAGCCAGTAGAGATCTATAATATAAAGAAGATTTTGAATTTTTTAATGGCCAAATAACATGAAAAAGTACAAATCTGCCGGAACCCCAACCAAAAATGTTTTCAAGAGGTATTGATCTAGAAAGAAAAAAATATTAAATAAAATTTTGTCGCCGACTCGTCTTGTTTTTTGGGAACATTTACCTGTTAATTCTAGTGGAGTTGATACTTTAGATGATTCAATAGACTATTAATTTTAACTTGCGTTATAAATTTTTTATTTATGTTTATAAATCTTCGACGTAAGAAAGAGCAATGTAGATACGTTATTTATGCTTCGTATAATGAAGAGAAATGTAGATACGTTAAATTTTATAATTATTTTTTGAATGGTTTGCTTTTTGTAGCTGTACTTAAATACATAAAATATTATCATTTATCATGTTTGCAAGCGAATAGTACTGTTTTTTCAGTTTTTGTAAAAAATGTAGTTACGTTATTTTCGCTTAGTACGGCAGAAAAGTTCTTTTCTCCCTAAAAATACCGCCATTCTAAAGGAACTTTATAGTGTTTCCTCGTAAATATTCTATAAGTTGCTGACAGAAGATTATTCGAAACCGTTGAGACGTGTCATAAACTGTTAGAACATAACTCTTGACTTACAATTAGTGATTGACGTGAAAGCAAGCGCTGTCTTGAATAATAATCGGGATCTGGCTTGAGGCGCTCGTGTTGACTGGGCCTAAGAAAACTGTGTTTGACTGACAACAGCTCAGAGAAGTTTGGATCTTGAGAAACCACAAAGTTTTCTTTCACTTCAATTTGTATTTTTGAGTATACTGGGTGATACACTAATGTAAGCTGTAAAAGTTATATTCGGCCTGTTAGAAGAATGACACATCATTTATTGCACCTATTTTATAATATATGTAAACAGAAGGTGATTTATGAAGGGTTTAAGCCCCAATAAAAATAATAATTAATATAACAACTTTTTATTCTGGTGTTCTGAATCAGACCAAATCAGACTAACTGCGCTGCTCTCTCTGTACTCGCGCTACATTGGTTGACGCGTGCGCCCTCGCTCGCCAGTCCGAACAGACCAGGAATCCCCTTATTTAATTTGTTCCGCTAACACGGCCATCCTGTTCTCGATTGCGTCCTCGCAACACAGGATCCATTGCAGAGATGTCTGAAAGTACAAAAGCACAAGACAGTACTTATGTTTTGCTATCACTTTATGTGTTGTTTATGTGCAAGTTTATATTTCTTTTGCGGCGAGGTTGTCGCCTCTGTTTACTTTGTTTTGTTTACGATTTGTACTCGGATTTCAACGGATGGTACCAGTTACTCTCGTATGATACTGCCATTTTCATTTTTACTTTATAGTGGTGATGCCACTATCCTTTCGCATGTTAGATGGTACTGCCATCTACCTTTTATTGGTTTCTCAGGTGGTACTGCCACCTTCATTATCGTATAAGACGATTTTGTCGTGCTTTTGAGATGGTACTGCCATCTTTTTACCTTTTTATTTTATTAGCGTGGAATTACCACCTCTACTGCGATGCAAGTGGGATTGCCACCTTTACTATGATGCGAGTGGGATTGCCACCTTTACTGTGATGCGAGTGGGATTGCCACCTTTACTGTGATGCAAGTGGGATTGCCACCTTTATTGTGATGCAAGTGGGACTGCCACAAATAATTATTTTCTTCATTGGAGGACTGCCCCAAGATCATGGCCAAGCTCAAAAAAAATATAAACTTGTATTTGCAATCTCAAAGTAAAACAAATAAACTCAAATACACTTATTATTGTTTTGGTTGTTTGTTATTGTTAAGTTTGATGGGGAAAAGAAACAAAAACAAAATTAAAATTTTAAGGTTCTAAGTGGGATTGCCACTATCCTTTTATCAATGTTATGTTTGGTTTCGTTTGTTATTTAAGTAAGTAGTGTACTTACTTCTATTCAGATTGTTCTGTTGAAGGCCAGCGTCTTAACTGCTCATGTGCAGCTACGGTGGTCCTACGTCCCTTTTTTGTTAACAGGTATCTCTCATTGGGAAGTACTTTTGAAACGGTGTAAGGGCCTTTGTATTTGGGTTTTAACTTTCCTCCACCAGCCAGCTGAGAATCTTCAACTGCTACAATTTCTCCTTCGGAAAACAATCTTGAACGGTATCGGGTTGCATCAAATCGCTGTGCGTTCCTAATCGTCCGTCCTTCCATTCGAACACGTGCCTCGACGACGGCCTTGTCTGGGTCGACGAAATTATCGCTCGGCGGCGCGTCTCCCAAGAATTGCAGCGTCGACTTTAATCTCGGATTTGTTCCCAGCTGGAGTACCGCAGGCACGTGACCAGTTGTAGAATGCACTGTCGAATTCAGGTTGTCTTCGACGGCGGCGAGTGCAACGGTCCAGGTATTTTCTTTTTCAGCGGTGAGCGTCGCTCGTAACAAAGTGAAGATGGTTCGCATGACGCGCTCCACTTTTCCATTCCCTCTCGGCACACCCGTTGCAACATAATGTAGTTCAACATTTTGTTCATCCAGAAAGTTTTTAAACATAGTCGAAGTGAACGCACTTCCACGGTCTGCAATGATACGTTTTGGTTTCCCCAACTCTTCAAAAACTGCCAGTAACGCACAGATTGAGTCTTCAGATGTTTTTCTGGGTATTGGCTGCAAGCGGCAATATTTGGAAAATGCGTCAATTACTACCAGGATCTGCGTACAGCCATTCGATTTAACTAAAGGTCCCGCATGATCGATGTGCCAGGTCTCCAAGATGTCACTGGGTTGCTCTCCATGTTGCCATAATCCTGATCGGCGACCCGTATGAGATTTCCCAAGAACACACGATCGGCAATTTTTGATGTACTTCTTCAAACATTGTCCCATTTTTGGCCAGAATAAATCCTCACGCAGTTTTGCGACACACTTGTCTCGACCAATATGTGATGAAAAATCGTGATACAGTTTCATCGTCAACAAACGAGCTGCGATGGGCACAAAACACTTTGGTGGTTCCGTTTTCGTCACAACTACATTGTTTATCACGGTGAAGTGTCGATTACAGTCTGGGTTATTTAGTATTTCACGGCAAAATTCGTCGTTGTTTTGAAATTCTCGGAGCGTTTGAACATCTGAGATTTTGTTTATGTTTATGGTTTTCAAAGCACACACTTTTAGTTCACATTCGTCACTAATGGGATTTCGGCTTAAGTAGTCCACATGACCCATTTTTTCACCAGGTCGATATTCAATTGAAAAATCATAGTCTTGTAACTTGATCCACCAATGAGCTACACGTCGATGTAAGTTTTTCTTCAAAGCAGTCGCACGCACTGAATTACAATCGGTGAAGACGGTGAAATGTACACCGTACAAATAAACTCGAAAATGTTCGACGGCTTCAACAATGGCCAATGTCTCTAAGTCATATGACGGGTACCTTGATTCATAATCCGTAGTTCGGCGACTATAATAAGCAACAGGCTGTGAAATTCCATCTTCGATTTGAAGAAGCACGGCTCCGATGCCCACTGAACTAGCGTCTGTGTGTAGTTCACATTTTAATTCTGGATTATAAATCCGTAAAACAGGAGTATCCGAAAGTTTGTTTATAATTAATTGTCGAGCACTTTCGCACTCTGGTGTCCATTGAAAAACTTGATTTTTGCGTAACAAAGATGAAATAGGTGCAGTGAGTTGAGAGAAGTTTTTGATGAAACGGCGAAAATATCCTGCTAGTCCCATGAACTGACGAACACCTTTGATGTCGGACGGGGGAGGCGCTTTAATCAAAGCACTCACTTTTCGCGGACTAGGTCGTATAGAACCAGCACTTAATATTACACCCAGATACTCAGTTTCTGTTGCAAAAAATCGGCACTTTTGATAGTTCAAAGAAAATCCGCCAGCAGACAAGGCACATAGCACTTCTTGTAAATTTTCCAATCCTTCTTCTATTGTTGTTGAAGGAACCAGGACATCGTCGATGTACACAAATGCTTTGCTGCCTTTTAGGTCACCTAGGGCTTTGTCTATGGCTCGTTGGTAAATTGAAGGAGAATTCACGTAACCAAAGGGCATTCGGTTGAATTCATAATGACCATCAGGCGTTATAAATGCTGTTATGTGTTTTGAGTCTTCATCGATCTCCATCTGGTAAAATCCAGCTCTCATGTCCAGTGTTGTAAAGTATTTAGTATGGCACAAAGCGTTAATTTGGTCTTGAATGTTCGGTAAAGGATATCGTTCTTTAAACACCTTTTTATTAACGTCTCTGAAGTCCACACACATCCTGAGTTCACCTGTCTTTTTCTTCACGAGTACTATCGGACTTGCATACTCTGAATGGCTTTCGCGGATAACACCACTTTGTAAAAGTTCATTCACTATTTTCTTCACTTGTCGCCGTTCTTCATAAGCCAATCGTCTTGGATGATACGCCACTGGGGTAGTGTCTTTCAATCTTATCGTCAATTTTCCGGTGGTGATATGATCAGGTGTATTTTTCTGGTAAGTTTCAGTCAACATGGTTTCTAATTTTAGCTTGAGGTCATCGTCCAGCCCAGTTTGGTTTATTTTATTCGGATGGATGTGGGTCAGTGTAAACACTTTGGGAACGTTGTGTTGATGTAATTCGAGTCCGTCAGCTGTTTTCTCGATACGCAAGCAAGGTCGACTTATAACATCCCATCCGATAATCACATCAATTTCGCCTGGAACGACACTATCGGGAACAACTAAGAAGACTATTTCCAATGTTACTTCTGGTAAAAAAGTGATGAGTTCACAGACACCTAGAGCATTAATAACTTTGCGTCCAATTCCAGCGAAGGCGCGCACCTCACAATTCGGTTGAATTGTAGCATTTAAAGTCTTAGCAACGGAATGTTTTATTAGGGACACATCAGCACCACTGTCAATAAGGTACACGAATTGGGAAACATTAGGTTTAGTTAACAATGTGGCCATTGGTGTTGTGTGCAGGTGGCGTCACTTTTTTAACAAGAAGGCTTTCTTGGGTTTCCCATGTTTATTCCAGCAATTCGGTTCGGTATGACCGATTTTCTTACAATGAGAACATGTTGGTGGGCCGACTTTGGTTTCGTTAATCACTTTGCTTGATTCGCTGACATTAGCCTTATCGGGTTTGGAGTGACAACTATTTTGATGATGACCACTTTGACCACATCGAAAGCACGTTCCCTTTACGACTTTGTCGCGACGTCTCGATGTACTTGCTTCACTTGGTGACTCATTTGAGCGAAAATTTTGCATTACTCGATGTTTTCGACGACGTGCATCGAATTCACTGAGCATTTTGAGGAGTTCTCGATCGGAAGTTGGTTGTTGCATTCGGATGGTAGCTTGCGCTTCTGCAGGATCCAATCCGTACTCTGTCATACTAAGAATAGTACTCCACGGCAAGTCATTATAAAACCGCTTAATGGCACGAAGCTTTTGAATGCCGTAATCGCTAAGTGAATCACAATCACGGCTACGTAAAGTTGCAGCAGTGTAAGCTCGTGCTCCTGGTGTTTCGCGATCGGGAAAAGCAACAATGAGGTCCTTGCAAAATTCATCCCATGTACGAAGCACTGGTCTCCAATCACAATAATATCGATGAGCACGACCTTTTAGGGCTTCTCCGGCCTTGGCAATCATGAGTACGTCTCCAATGCGCAGCTCTGTTTTTAGCTTTGTTGCTATATCAAGCCATTCTTCTATTGCGTAATCACTGCTGTCGGGATTAAATTCCGACAAGCGAAATGAAACGTTTGTTGTTGAAGCCTGCGCAGTTTCGCATTCGACTGTTGTTGCTGACGAGGCTTTGGGCGTTGGCACAGGCGCCATGTTGCAATGACGTGTCAATTCCAATAATTGTTGCTGTTGAGCAGCCACAATGGAAATTAGGGTTTCTTGCCAAGCAACCCTTGCTCGTTTTGGTTCTGGGGGCTGCGGGTTTTCAGAATGCGCTTCTTGAATTCCAGGATTTGGAATTTCTTCCACTTCCTCTTCCTCAGAGCTGACGTGGTCATCACTTGCTTTATTCACTTCCGACATTATTAAAAGTTCACAACTTTTCACTTGACGTTTAGGCTTTAGAATCCCACTTCTGATGTAAACAGAAGGTGATTTATGAAGGGTTTAAGCCCCAATAAAAATAATAATTAATATAACAACTTTTTATTCTGAATCTGTGTTCTGAATCAGACCAAATCAGACTAACTGCGCTGCTCTCTCTGTACTCGCGCTACATTGGTTGACGCGTGCGCCCTCGCTCGCCAGTCCGAACAGACCAGGAATCCCCTTATTTAATTTGTTCCGCTAACATATATTCTACGAATATATTCTATTAACCTTGTAGCACAATTATGCAATGACTTCCATGAATACCTACACATAAGAAATTGTCTAACACAACGTGATAAGAATCTGGACTAAACTTCTAAATGAATTAGCAAAACAAACAAATCCTCTGAACGTTCTTAGTGTTGCTCTTTCACTATACGAACAATGCATTTCATTTATTATTGTTCTGTTGTCTTCCGAAATCTGAAAACAGACTATTGAGTTGTCAGAGCATTATTTGTATTTCAGGATATAATTCGAATTGTGTTTACACAAGTTTTTAGTAAACTTTTAAGACGCTAACAAGACCCCACCCAAAATGATTATTCGGTTATTGACTTGTCGACACAAGGGTGCAGTGATAGATGTGCATTACATTGATGAAAGGCGTGTGTGTTGAAAGCAAATGCCTCTCTGAAATCCGCTTCAAACCATAGGAAATATCGACCTGAAATGCGATATGCTTGTTTGATGATAGCATTTTTATGTTCGGAGAGAAAAACAATTTTCTGTGTAAAAATATATTCCAGAGTAATAGTGGAACTACCTATCCTTCCGCCAGGTCTTTTTAAATTTTCGTTATGCATCAATTACAGTGCGGAAATTAGAGAATTGTTTTTCAAAGGATTCGCTTTGGGTGAACTACTACTTTTTACTCTAGTTAGTTTAGTAGTTAATTAAAAGCAGAATAGTAGAAGTTCTGATATCAAGAAATGTATTCTACGATCTTATTACTGGTGATTTTACCATTCTACCATAACCTAAAAACCATAATAAGTATATGTTTACTGTGAAAATGCTACTTATTTTAGATAGCATTGGCAACCCTTATCGACCTCTTCATTTCTTACTTACTTCCTACAAAGATTGTAATTTACATGACCAGGTAATGCGGTCAATTACAAATTAATTAGTTTGGGTCTTCACAAATGCGAAATTTTGCTATTCTATAATAGAACAACAAACTTTTTGTTAATATGAGTTGGGTAGTTCATTTAATCCTTCAAAATTAAAACTTTCAGTAAGCATATTCCTCCAACGCTAGTAGTCTCTTGTTTTATCTCGGCAAATTAGAAAAAGGGTTGTGTAATAGCGAAAGTTTTAACAAATAATATAATTGTGAAAGTTTCAGTTGTCTGATTTTGAACCAGCGCAGGTAATTAGAGTCGGAGAGTTTAACCCTTAGTTTGTTTAACATGCATTGTTTATTTGGATAACGATGGAACTTTCAATAATTATTATAGTTCAGTCAAACTGGAACATGATCGTAAATTATCTTAAAAAGTTATATTTTTAGATAAAAGTTCTACAGCATAATAATAGTAGTACCTACGTAAATCCATAATTATTCATTGTACGTGGGTTTCAAGTGTTAAAATAAAACAGAAAAAAAAAGTAAAAATAGCACTTGCTAGGAAAATGCTAGATATTAATTTAGCGAAATAAGTGACAGTTAAGTGATCTAACAAAAAGTAAATCCACAATAGCTAACGTCGACTTTTTGTAGTCATTGTGAACTGAAACTGGTATAATAGTAATTATACACCAAGGTTGAGAAGCCATTTTTCTTAGCCGAACTATTTTATTGCCCAAGATGAGAAGGCCCGCACGGTTATTTTATTTCATACTTAATAATTTTGAAAAACCGTTTCCTAGTTAGCGCATACGTGGTAAAATAAGTAAGCGTGCAAAATTTCATTGCAATCGGTTCAGTTGATCAAGAGATCAACTCCCCCGCCACGTTACCCCCCTTAAGAATGGAATTTTGAAAAACCGTTTCTTAGTGGGCGCTTACGTAGTAAAATAAGTAAGTGTGCAAAATTTTATTGCAGTCGGTTGTGTGAATTCTGAGATTAACTGTCGCGCCCCGTTACCCCCCTTAGGAATGGAATTTTGAAAAAACGTTTCATAGTAAGGGTCTACATGGTAAAATAAGTAAGTGTGCAAAATTTCATTGCTATCGGTTCATGTTAGTTATCAGTTCAGTCTCGCGCTGTGTTATGCCTCTGCACGATTCTTAACCAATGAATATAATTTGTGCATTGCAATTTCTACGAAAATGAGAACAGTACAACGTTTGTGTTAAGTCTGAGTATTGGAAGACTCGCTTTATGTGTCGGTATGTCAACTTTTATTGTTTACCGCACATTACACGAACTGCGTGGATTGCCTTTTGCCAATGGCTTATTCAGAAAATTGATGAGGTACCAAATACACATAATTGTGTGCTCAATAATGTGAAAATCCTCATGCAATCCAGGAACGCAATTTTTAGGAAAAAAAATCTAATTTAAATTAATGTAGGGGCAGGAATAAATAATCGGAGATCATTTAATTGGGGCTCATATTTTACCCCCGCGTGTGGCTGGTGCGGCCACGAACTTCTACTAAACTGGACTGCCAATAACGGTAGATAAATGACACCACATAGGGGGCCGCCATACTAAACCCTGTCCAAGGCGGGAATGTCAAAATAGGTAATTGCTTATTGTATACAATAGACAGACAAACACATTGGAAGGAAGTAAATGCATATTTATTCATTTCTAAATATAATTAAGCGACTCAATACCTTTCTGTTAGTGGTACCACATCATGTTTCATTCATTGCCTTTGCCAAACTATATATTTAATCGAATTTTGGCATAATAGGACCTCATAATTAATTCATTTAATTTTTTTTATGTAGCACTGATCAAGCAAATGATCTTCTAAATCTTTAAATAAAGACGAATCTATATACAATTCACCTCCATATCGCAAAAGAACGTTTATGCAAATGTATTTACTTGGAATTTTGTCTTCTGAGAGCTTATAAATTAATTTGATCCTTTTTTCAATTTTGAAGCAAATTGGCCTCAAGTCATAACAGGGTAGTAATAAACCCCCTAAAAATAATTATCTTTTAAATAAGACCATAAGGGATATATAAATGTTAATACCATGTGATTTCCGCTTTAAAAGTGTTAATGACGGATCATCTTTATTGCCATCATCCAACGTTAATGCTTCAAGACATGTCGATTGCCGTCTGTACATCCGTACTATGTAGCCAGCAATGTATGCTACGACGTTTTCGGCAAATTCGCTTAACTCTAGAGGAAGTGCCAGATAATCAACAAGATCCAATTCTTCCTGAAGAATTTCCTCTGTATGCTCTATTCGCCTTTGGTGGAGCACATCTGTTTCATCCAGCAATTCTTTTGTAAAAGTAAGGATCTTCGTTTGATCCTGTGCTTCACAGTTTCCTTTAAAATCCCGAAGATCATTATGCGTTAGCAACCGTTTATACGTTTTTATAAACTGTAGGCAAGTTGGGTTAACAATCCAACCATTTCGCGATCTGCAAGAAAAACGAACGTATTTACAGGTGTTCCAGAATTGACGAAGTTACTTTTGATGACAAATTGTCCATTTATGATGGAGATGGATTGTCTTTCTGAAATTTCTGTAAACCTCTTCGTTTTTGAATAAGAACAATTTGAAGTTAACCAATCATAGAACTTATTTCAAAGGTAAGACTTTTACTACTCGCTAAGCTATAACTTTATGTAAATTCTTGTAGAAATATATCAAGAGGCCTTATAAAATCTGCTGTGATCAGTGACCTTTAAATGCTTTTTATTCAAAAACGAAGACCGTTTTCAGATATTCAACAAAGAGATTTCATCTCCATGATAAATGGACAACTTTGTCAATTTTGGAACAGCTTTGTATATTTATAACTATAATATAAAAGCCCATCAAAAATTCGAATGAACGCAATAGTAGGCCCTGCGTTTTGGAATAGTTTAAGCTTAATATCAGTAGCTAAAAAGTCCAAAGCATCAGCAACGCTGCTGCTGAAAGCCTAGGCTACTAAATTAACCTATAATAATAACAAATATTAATATCATAGTCATACTTATAAAATCTATATAATGATGTAAAATGAAATACCTTCTTTATGGCTTTTCTGAATTCAATGTGTTTCTTTCGTAATTTATTGCCTAATTGAAGGCGTTCTTTTTCCTGAAGTTCATATAACTCCTTTATAAAAGTCCAATCTATAATATTTCCATTCGGATCTTCAAACTGGGTTAATTTTTCCCAGTTGTCTCTTATTAATTTCAACATGTGACAGGCATCAAAATATATAAAAAGATGGGTTTGGTCCACTGGATGTTGGAAAAATGGTACAATGTGGTCCATATCTCTTATTCTACAACCCACATCCTCCATCATACTATAATTCACTTTTGACCCATCACATGTCAAAGCCAAAATCCTAGCACCAGTCGGGTGCAATTGCCTTAATGTTTCTCGGACAATATTAGCCTTTTCTTTACCATTCAATTTGTTTATAAAAAAATAAGCTACTGGAATTTTGAAAGTGTCATTAACTCCAACAATCATAAAAACCAATGCTTCTCTTGCCACCTCACATTCATCCTCATTTGAAATGTTACACCCAAAATCCATATACCCCCTTGTCTTTAATGTTGTAGGTTCGACAGTAATATTCTTCTTTAATGAAATTTCCTCAAGCATTAATGCACATAATAGTATATTATGATACGAGTTTTATAAGAAGCATTTTGTCCAACGCACGGGTTTAGGGCACGGCGAGCGTAGCGAGGAGTGCCCTAAATGAGTAAGTGCGACAAAATGCCTTATAAACAAGTTATCATACAGTATTTTTTCTACTTTGCCACTTTTTATACAAAATAATCAAATTGAACGATCTAGGGAATTTCGCGGCGGTTGGCCACATTTGCAAGTCCCTAACTTCCTCTATAACCTCTATAACAAACGCCCCCAGACAACTTGCACAGGCCCGTTCTTTTCCTTTGTAATCCGCGATGTGCACCTTGACACCGACAAATGCGATATCCTGTCCCTGGAAAATCTCAAGCTCTCCGTCCACAAAATGAATCAAATCCCGCCGCACAAAAAACTGAACCCCCATTATCCGTGCAGAAACCCAGTGCACATGTTCGGATGGCTCAAAGCTAGCCCCGTCCTAGTCCAATGCGCCGCGTGCTGCAAATGCACGTAAAGCCACCCCCAAACAATGTCAACAATATACAGGGTGATTTTTTGAAAACGATCCACCAAATATCTAGAAAACAAAAACGTTATGAGCAAAATGCCGATGTCAATTTTGGTTGTGAGGGGGACACTTAATTAGTCTAGTTTTAGACCTGCAGGTGCACCCCCTTGGCCGGGGCAGCAGCCCCCTCAAAAATCTTAAATGGAACAGAGGGTTCAAAAGTTTAGTTTTTGAAAGATCCATTTAACCTCTTTTTTGCTATGTAGTAGTTTTTTATTTCTGCTATTAGTTTTTAAGAAAACATCAGTTTTGTGAGAAAATTTGGAAGTTAAAAAGGTTCATCTTTGTCTGAAATATCAAGTATTTTCTGAAATAAAAACTATTTCTTATTCATTGGCATTGACTATTATTCAGTTTTAAAGTAAATCTGCATACGCTCGGATGAAAAAAATGGTCAACTCAGTTGCTGAAAGAGTTTTTTTTTATGGCTCCTGCGGTGGATCCCTTTTTGAGGAATCCTTCAGGTTCACTTATTTGGGGAGTATGTTTGTGGAGACGGAATAAAATATCTAAGACACTTTACATTAGTATATTAAACACACTTTTACACTACATGAACAAACTAATGAATAATAATTAATGATGAATGCATGAGAATCAAACATTTCAGGCCTTTTATAAACTAGCTTCGAGAGAGGGGTTTACGTTAATAAGTTCAAATGAGGGCAAATGCAATAACAACTAATTGCCTGGTAATTGCTGACTTGCTGAGTGTGATTTCCTGTTGCTTAAACGCAAAGTTAATAAGATAGCATTTATTGTACAGTTCGTATGAAATTCTATAATATTTTGAAGGGCAACGGAAATGACACTACACCTTCCCTTCCTAGAAAAGTTCATTTTGTAAAGTGATCAAGTTTGTAAATTCAACTCAACTGCGAGAGTTTGAGTATTGAAAATAAAATTAAGTTTTACGACACAATTTTACAAAAATGAGTGTATATAAAATATATAGTGCTTCAAGTGAAAGAAAAAAAAATAAAATCTTAGACTGATTAATGATAACATGATTGCTACGATAAACATTTAGTACACATTTCATCTACCACTACACCTTTCGCGGTTTGAAAGAAAAATTTGTAGTGAAGCTACAATTTTTTTTTGCGTGATATTTAACTCACTAACAATAATTATTACGGTAGGTAATGGTACATGATACAGTATCGGATTACTACTATGCTATTTACTATAAATTTACTGTGCTAAAAAAAAATGTTTACGATAACAAGAAAAATATTTACATGCGGTTGATTTTAACAATAGAAATAAAGTAAAGTATATATTTACATAAGGTTGCAATCTGGTTCATAATTGTGCTGATTATTTATCTAACATTACAAAATTAACATTCTAACTTTTCGTATGATACAATTTAGTCCTATTTTTGTGAATCACTACGTCTTTTCGTTGTTTCCGCACTTTCACATTCGGCGATAAGTCTTCTATCACTTTAAACGGACCTTCGTAAATTTCACTGAGTTTATTACCAGTCTCTTTCCGTATTAAAATTAAGTCACCTTTAGCGTAAATTACAGAGTTTACATTTCTATCATAAAGTTGTTTCCTATACACTTTGGAACGAATCAAATTTTCTTTGGCGTCTTGGTGCGCTCTTTGTAGCCTAAATTTAAGTTCTAATGGATAGCTATCGAAATTATACAGGGGATCAATTTGAGTTGTCAAATTTGATGGAAGTTTACAACTCTTCCCAAAAACTAACTCGAATGGTGTATATTGAGTTTCGGTATGCACTGTAGTATTATAGGTGAAAGACCAATAAGGAACCCAAGAACTCCAATTTTCGGACTGATTGTCACACATGATTCGTAAATAAGAGCCTAAGACTGTGTGTGAATTCTCTAAGGCACCTATACTTTCGTGATGATAGGAAGTAGAATGCAATTTAGTAATTTTCAATAATTTACAAACTTCGCTTATTGTTGATGAAATGAACTCTGTTCCACGATCGGTTGCGATTTCGTTTGGAACTCCATATCGTAAAATAAAATTTTCAACAAAAGCTTTCGCGATAGTTACTGTCTCTTTATTTGGTAATGGATATGCTTCTACATATTTCGTTAATTCGCATTGCAACGTTAAGATGTAAGAAAAATTATTTATGTCTGTTTCGATAGGACCTACTACATCAAGAATTTTTTTTTCAAAAGCTGAATTGGCTGTTGTTGTAATGACCATGGGTTCTTTGACTTTTTTACTATGTTTTTGTTTCTGACATTTGTCACAACATTTAACAAATTGATTTATGTCATTGGTCATTCCTTTCCAAAAATAATATTTTTTAATATTGTTTGTCATTCGCTTCATGCCTGCATGACCACTGGTTGGAAGCAAATGGAAATCGTTTAAAATAATTCTTTTCATTTTTTCATCTGTCACTTTCTTAACATTATTGATTGCACATATTCTAGGGATATGATCATTATATTTACTTTTGTTTTCCTTCAAAAATTTATTAATCATACCTGCTAGCTTTTTTATTTGGTGTGCATTACTATCATTCTTTAAAAATATTAATTCATTAATTCTAATTTCTTTGCAAAGCAATCCTAAATCTTTCAACAGTTCGTCTCGCGTTGCTGTTGATAAAGAATTTAAGTTCATATACAAAGTAAATAGTGAAGGAACATATTTAAAATAAAATTTTTCTGACGACTTATGGTCTAAATTGTTTACTTTATTGAATTCATCTTCTGATGATATTATTAATTCGAAACTATTTAATGGTTTCTTCAAAATTTCGACAACATTTGGATGGCCAGTCGGTGTATTGTCGGGATTCTGTTTCACCTCTGAATTAGATTCAACTTGTGTTTTTCTTGTTTGTGCTCTTGTCATCACACTCATAACTTTCTTTGGATCTATGCAAACAATGTCGAAAGCTTTTGTAAGTTTACTTTTGTTTAATTGACATTTTTGACAAGTTTTAGTAAAATTTTCAATATCTCGAGTCATATTTGTCCATTTATAATAACACTTTATTCTTTTTAAAAGTCGTTTTTGTCCACAATGACCTCCTAGGTTAGGCAATGTGTGAAATTGAGTCATAAGTTTTTGTTTTTCTTTTTCCTCAGTGATTACAATTGGCACCTGACAGATTACTAATTCTTTCGCTTTTAATATTTTCCTTCCCATTAATTCATTTAATGTGCACATTTTAAATATATCATCATTTACATAAATTCTTATTCTTTCAAATTGCTTACAATCGATTGTATCGTTAACTAGCTTTTCTAGGTTGGTAAGAAATTGCGCTAACGCAAGTTTACCGTAACGTAAAGTCATAGTTAATTCATTTTTCAATTTACCTTTGCACCAGAGCATTACCTTTATTCGGTTAAGAGATGCAGGTAGTAATCGCGTTTTTATGTAAGGCATTCTAAATAATTCTAGGTTATTTAGTGCGTCATACACTTTTGGAAGAACATAATTTTGTACTTGAGGTTTGTCACTGTTATTCTGTAGGTTTCTATTATTATTGTCAATATCTGTGTTACTTTTCATATATTCTGATGTTTGTCTTGTTTGCGCGCGCGTTGTTACTAATATTTTCGAATTTTGAGAATGAATTGCTTTTAATGTTTTGATATTTATTCTTGATAATGCGTCTGCTACAACGTTATTTTCTCCTTTTATATATTCGATGTCAAATTGATATTTCTCTAAATCTACTCTCATACGTGTTACTTTTGACGTTGGGTCTTTTATTGAAAATAAATAGGCTAAAGGTCTATGGTCACATTGCACTAAAAATCGTGTGTTATACAAATATGGTCTAAAATGCTTAATTGCCCAATGGATGGCGGCTAGTTCCTTTTCAATAATCGGTTTATTAATTTCTCCTTTTGTAAAACATCTTGACGCGTGACTAATAGGTAAAATAGATCCATCAAAATTTTGGCTTAGGACTGCTCCACAAGCGAAATTGGAAGCATCTGTTGTTAATATAAATTTCTTTTTAAAATCTGGATATTGTAAAATTGTTGGATGTATTAATTTTGACTTTAAAGTATTAAATGAGTTTTGACATTCGTCTGTCCAAAAAAAAGTTGATTTTTTACTGGTGAGATTATTTAAAGGTTTTGTTAATTGTGAAAAATTTCATATGAATCGTCTATAGTAATTACAAAAGGCTACGAAACGTCTTTTGGTAGTGGGTAACTTTTAATAGTTTCGAATTTTGAATCGTCGGGATAAATACCTTTATCTGTTATTTTGTGGCCTAAAAATGTGACTTCTTTTTTGAAAAACTTGCATTTCAAGGGGTTTAGTATAAGATTATATTTTCTACATGTTGCAAAAACTGATTTTAAGTTGCTTAAATGATGGCTGGTAGAACAACCGATTACAATTAAATCATCAATATATAAGAAGGCCTTTTCCGGTGTGATTCCTGAGAAAGCGATAGAAATCATTCTTTGAAAACTATTTGGACTTACCGATAAACCAAAAGGAAATCGTTTCTACGCCGTTTTCTACGCTAAAAGAAGTTATATCTCGTGAATTTGCATTTAACGGAATCTGGTGAAAACCTGAAGTTAAATCTAATGCCGAAAACCATTTAGACCTACCAAGTTGATCTAGAATATCGTCTATACGAAGTAATGGGAATTTGTCTGCTATTAACTTCTTGTTGACCTGCCGAAAATCTATTACTAAACGCCATTCTTTTTTATTAGTGTTTGACTTTTTGGGTACTAATAAAACTGGGCTGTTAAAAGGTGAGACCGAAGGTTCAATGATATCATTGTTCA
Source organism: Diaperis boleti (assembly GCA_963583935.1). Taxonomy (NCBI): domain Eukaryota; kingdom Metazoa; phylum Arthropoda; class Insecta; order Coleoptera; family Tenebrionidae; genus Diaperis; species Diaperis boleti. The sequence goes on along the minus strand of OY757245.1, from coordinate 30,986,701 downwards.
GAAGGGATTTAATTTGGTTTTGTATTTCTACTTTTTGTGCATGTGGTGTTCTATAATTTTTAATATAAACAGGCTGATTATCAGTTAAATATAATTCTTGTTCATAGAAGTTGTTGGTTGTTAATTTATCAGATTTTAAAGCAAACACGTCTGAAAATTCGGTGCAAAGTTCAATTAAGTTGTTTTCTATAAAATTTGGCACATCTTTATTATTTTCTCTTATAGTGTCAATTAATTTTGACTTACGCGGCGCTTCTTTCTTCGTATTTATTGACATAACTTCATAATCATGAAGTGGTGCTGTTTCGAATTTTACATTTTTTAAAGTTACATAGTTATTATTTGTATTTAACATTTTAACAAAAGGTTGTTTAATTGATGTTATTGAATTTGCAACGTATACTCCTTTGGAAATTTCTTTTTTGAAAATTATAAAGTTTGGATCATTCGTTTGCACGTGAATTTTTCTAATTACTTCACATCTTGGTGGAATAATGAACGAATTTTCAGTTGGACCTGCTAAAATGGGTATGCGTGCTAGGTTATTGAAAACTGAGAAAGTCCAAGTGTTATAATCAATAATACATTTAAATTTTGTAATAAAATCTCGGCCTATTATTCCTGAGACAGGTAATGGAAAATCATTCGACACTATTTGAAAGTTGTGTGAAAATTCTTTACTATCAATAAATATTTTAGATTTTACTGTTCCCAAAGAAGAAATTGATCCTTCAGTTACTCCGCTAATTTTACATTTATTAGTCTGATTTATTTGAATGTGTGGACTTAAAAAAGTTTCTTTAAAAATTGATATATCTGCTCCTGTATCGATCAAAAAAGTAAAAAATTGGTTTGAAATGCTTATATATATATATATTTGAATAAAGGATGCATAATTTAGATTTAAAGAATAAATAGTTGCATTATGAATATTTATGTTGTCATTTATTCGTTTTGTACCCCCCAGGTCTCTTGCTGGGGGTTCGGTGAGTTTTCCGAACCTCTTTCACTAGAGTAATATCTAATTGAGTTATTATTATTTCCTCTGCTGGTTGTTTGACCTCTTCCGTTACCTCGAAAATTGTTAGATGTTTGTTGTCGTGGGTTACGATTAAAATTATTGAAATTTCCGCGCCTATATTGATGGTTATTATTAGGTCGCTCAAAGGCTCTGTTTGGATAATAATAATTGTCACGACAATTATTATAGTTGTTTCTATAATTGTTATAATTATTAGAAGGCAAACGCGAATAATAGTTTGAATAACCATTTTCTCTATTTCCCCTGTACCTTCTGGAATTAAAAAATGACCCGCGGTTTCCGCTTCGTATCTGTAAAATAGAGTGTGTTTCGTGTTGTGGTTTCATGGTAGAAAATTTATCGAGTGCTTCTTGGGCACTTTGGAAGTTTCCCACTTCCATTGCAAAACGATTTTTCTCTGCAGCCGCATTAATTGCTAAAGATTTGACCGTCGCATCGCGCGTATATTTTATCGCCGTTTCTACTGGTACTCCTTCTGTGATATACGCCTGCTGAAGTTTAGTAGTTAATGTCTCTATTTCTTTCAAGAAAGTTGTGTTATTTTTGCCTTTTTGTTTGTTGTTTAAAAGCTTTTCCATAATTATGGATGATTTTTCTACTTGAATATTGGCTCTTAGTGTGTTAATTATTTCGGTTAGGGAATTGCATGACTCACTGACTTGACGGGCTTTTCCTGATAATTTTGTCTTGACAAATGAAACTGCTTGCGCTATAAAGTCACCCTGATTTAATTTGAGAAGGTCAAGAGCATCAAGAACTGATTGTAATCTGTCAGGTTCTTCATCGTACTCATTTGGAAAAATTTTACTTGCTAGGTTAAAAAATTCAAGGACTGTTGAAGCCATATTTTCGTCTTCTTCTAAAATGATTGAATCGTTATCGATTATGTCTTTTGAGATAAATTCGCCAATAGATCTAGGTACTTTGTAATTGACTTGTAAGCGTTGAAAAGAAATCACTACTTTATCACGAATATACCCAAAGTTTGATTTTACAAATTTTCGTTCTACGTCGGAAAATTGCTGCCAATTTTTTATGGCTAGTGATCCATACTCATTAAAAGTAGTCAGAATATTGTCTCTAATTTCATCTCGAATATTTTGAGTTTTAGGTATTTGCTTTTTACAAACGCGCTTGGATTCTCTTATTAGGTCTTCACGATATTTTAGTAGATTTACTTTAATTTTATCCCAAGTGGACATAATATGAAAATTTCCCTAAAAATAATATTAAATATCTATGTCACAAGACATTTTGACCTAAAATTAACACTAACACGCGGTTGAAAATGAAATTCGCACATCTACCTGGATTCCTCGAGTCCCTGCGCTGAGAAATGGTGTGTTGCTCATCTGTTTGGGCCTGGTTGACCAACCGAATCCGTGATTCCTGCGCCGAAGAGTGGTGTGGGCGTTGATCATCCAATTCGATTGACGGTTTTCATGGCACCGGGGAAGTGTGGTCACTAACGTGCCTAAGTGCTTGCGGTTGTTGAAACACCTCCAATGCGGCCGGATAATAATTCATTTTTTCTCGCGTGCATTTCCACTTGTCGCTGTTATTTCTTGACGAGACGCGATAAAATTCCGCACATTTCCACTACTTTCACTTCTACTCTCCCAAAATAAGTGGCAGGGTCGCCATCCTTCAGGTTCACTTATTTGGGGAGTATGTTTGTGGAGACGGAATAAAATATCTAAGACACTTTACATTACTATATTAAACACACTTTTACACTACATGAACAAACTAATGAATAATAATTAATGATGAATGCATGAGAACATTTCAGGCCTTTTATCAACTAGGTTCGAGAGAGGGGTTTACGTTAATAAGTTCAAATAAGGGCAAATGCAATAACAACTAATTGCCTGGTAATTGCTGACTTGCTGAGTGTGATTTCCTGTTGCTTAAACGCAAAGTTAATAAAAGAGCATTTATTGTACAGTTCAAGGGCAACGGAAATGACACTACACTCCCAAAACAAATGTGCTAAACATATTCATAAACGAAATTTCAACAAGATGGACCTCCACCACATTATGCCTTAAACGTTCGCAGTTGGCTTAACAACCGTTTGCCGAACCATTGGATTGGCAGACGTGATGCAATTGATTGGCCAGCAAGATCACCAGACTTGACAAGTTTAGATTATTTTCTCTGTGGCCATTTGAAGTCAGACAACGAATTGTTGATGAATGCAGGCGAATTCCGCGAGAAAGATTTCAAAAAGTTTTGAATTTGAATTTGATTTGAATTTGAAAACCGGATCTACTACTGCCTGGGATAAAACGGTACCCATTTCGAGCATCTCTTGTAAAATTCAACTGTTTTAAAAAATAGGATTTTCATTTTTGAAGATTTTTTTTCATCATTGATGGTGTGTTTCTTTACTTTACTTACTTACTTGAAGTTTAACTGATTACTAGACGTTAAAATCTAAACAGCGGTTCAAACATTAGTTTCATCAAAACATTTGAATATCTCTTTGATAGTTGACATTCCCAAGCGTTGATTTTACTAACAATAGGCGTTACTAACAATGTTGTTCGGGAAAAACATGAACGTGGGATGTGCTACAACAACCGGTTTTCTCAAAAACTAATCGTAGAAATAAAAAACTACTACATAGCCAAAAAGAGGTTAAATGGACCTTTCAAAAAATAAACTTTTTAACCCTCCGTTCCATTTAAGATTTTTGAGGGGGCTGTTGTCCCGGCCAAGGAGGCGCACCTGCAGGTTTAAAACCACACTAATTAAGTGTCCCCCTCACAACCAAAATTGACCGGTTTCGGCATTTTGCTCATAACGTTTTTGTTTTCTAGATATTTAGAGTAGATCGTTTTCAAAAAATCACCCTGTATTATAGTAATGCCAATTCACATTGATAGCCACTACATATATGGTTAGGATTGCCCTGGGATTGCCAATATTAAAAAAATAAATTATACTATTTTTAGTAGAATTATTATAACACCGTTTTTGTCTATTATGACACGCAAAAGCGTATCGTAATAGCCTCAGTACGAACGCAAAGTAGAAAATAGTATATTGTTATACAAATTTCACAAGACGGTTGATTGTAGCACGAGTAGTTTGGGGCACGACGAGCGCAGCGAGAAGTGCTCCAAAGGCACGAGTGCTACAGTTTCGGCTTGTGAAACGCGTGTAATATACTATTTTTTCGAATTTGGCTTTATTTAATTAAGAAAAACTAAAAATTTGTGCTAAATTGATGACTTTGGGACTTTTGAATAACACGAGTTGTATTGCAGTATTATTGGTATTTCTGCTAAATGACGTTTCTGATTTGGAGGTTAGATTTGGAAACTTTTGATTATGCAGACACAAGCTGTACCTCACGTTTGATTGGCATTTTTTCAATTCTTGTTTTTTCCAATGTTTACATCTAATCATGGAACGAAAGTCATTTATTTCTCTTTGGTTAATTTTGGTTCACATCTGGTTCACATCTGTCATATGGCGCGATTAGTTGACGTTTATAACGTCGTTGTCGCGATCACATTGCAGTACAGTGTTGCAAAGTTGCAGGCAAACGTTAAGACAAAAAAAGTTACCAAAAACAGAATTATAATTTAGATCATTATGATTTTGTTTTTGGTGTTACAATTGGCAAATTATGATACCAAATTCGAAAAAAGAGCTTTATTATGAGCTGCTAGATATTGTTAGCTTTAATTTTCAGAGCAGTTATGCTAGGTTTACTAAAACCCGGTTCACAATCCATTAGCTAACCACGCCCTGATAGTTGACTCTGCAGGAAGCGACAAGTCAAACACTTTTCTGACATATTTTTAAATAAATTAGTAATTAAGCCAATTATATGGAAGCAAAACTGAAAACATACCTGTAGGCCTTGTCACTATAAAATTGAAGAGTCATTGCAAAACTCTTCAGTTCAGGAGGATATTTTTCTCTAATTAATTTACCTCTTCTGTTGTTTTTCAATATTCTGTTCATTAGAGCTTGAGGAACCCCTGAGAAGCATCCTTGTAGTTGTTCCAAGGCACTACTAGACAGCAATATTTTTTTTTTGCAAATCTAGGATAATTTCCTTCAGGCTATTAATTTCTCTACACTTGTCTCCTACTTGTCCTCTTAACACTTTTCAGTTTTTGTCTATATGAAGCAGCTTGTGTCATTTGGCTCCTGATCCGCTTCTTGTAATGCTCAGGTGATTGACTTTAACAAAATGATTAGATTTTTTAACAATGTGTATGCATACCTGTGCATACCTGTAATTATGAAAAATTTTCACCATTCGCCATTTTTGTGAATCAGTTGTTGTAAGTGTTTTACAAAAATGGTTCCAGGAATAGCGATTTCTTCTGGTTCACAACCACTTGAAACATCAGTAAATGTTAATGTCCTTCGAACCTTCCTTTTGGTTGGAGTCAAAAATTTCTCATTTTCCCCAATAGTTTTCAATTGAGCTCCTTCAGTGGAACATGAAGGTTGTATTTCTTGGCTTGTTTTCAATAGTTCCTGTTCCTTTGAGACAGCGATTTCTGGGAGCTTTAAAGAAGGTACTCCGTTTGGTTTTACTGTATTTATTTGCTCAAAGTAAAAATCCGAAACATTGAAATGTTTAGAACAGATTTTCTGATTAATAATCAAAGTACTTTCATTTCTATTTATTACTCGAAGCCACTTTTTTTTCTGCTTTCTGGGATCCTTGCAATTATGTAAAACGTGCATCTTTCATTAAATAATTAAATTTAAGTTACTTGTGAAATATGACGCCTTCTGGTTTGTTTTTGTCACCATTTTTACAACCAAGTACAAAACACCGCATTTTTTGTCGTTTTTTTTTCTTCTTCTTCACAAAACACGAAAAACACGCACTGATTCACACGCAGTGTAAATAAAACAAAGAACCGCCAAAAAATGTGCAACCTATTTCAACTAAAATCCCTATATTGAGTTCAGTATGGCGGCCGCCATAGTGGGGTATTATTTTGACTGAGCGGTAGAGGCTATTTAAGTTTTGTTGTGATTAAAGAAGGTAAGCTAGAGAATTTATTATGTATTACTAACCTACTTCAATAGATGCATATTATGGTATACTAGTACATGTTTCCATTTAAACAGTTTTTATTTCTATTCGTTTATGGGGTAACGTTTTTGTGCATCAGCCTCACAATCAATGAAGTGTAGTCCATAGGCGGGTATTGCTTTTAGGGGTCAAATTATTCTTAATTTTAACTCCGATAGGGAGCGTTTGCGAAAACAATTATAGATAAACAAAAATTTCTTTTGACGAGTTATACTTGTGGTTAATTTTTTTTGCTAGGACTTCCTTGTAAGACTGACAACAATTATTTGGAAACATTCATAGCTGCCAAAAAATCATATTATGTCGTACTGGGGAGACTTAATGAAGGAAAAGACAAAAAACCAAAAATAAAATACCAAATTTGGATAGACACTTTCGGGGGTACGAATGTAGGAGAAAATAAACAGATTAAAATTACACATTAAAATTACGACCATGGTAACAATATTAAAAGAAGATTAAGAAATTTTGGGAACTAGAAGTATCAACCTCGAGAGGAATGACAAGTAAAGAAATGAAATTTGAAAAAATCTTTAAAAACTATAAGACTTCCAACAGTAGCAGAAATCGTAAAACAAGATTTCTACATAGACGATCTTTTGTCTGCAGCTGACACAGAAACAGAAGCACTTAAACTACCAAAACAATATTGATACCAATACTTAAAAATGGTGGATGTGGTCCAGCAACACCCGCAGTTCCAAAAGAAATGAGAGATCAAGCAATTATGGACTTAAAGATAAAGAAACCAAAAAACGAATTGTGCTTGGAGTCCACGCGCTACAGAAGTAAAACTTTTTATTGAAAACTACTACTATCATCAGTACCAGGATCTCATTGGTACACATCCATGCACTCAACACCCATTAAATAAATCCATTTGTCATTTACAGTCCCAATCTACCTACTTGATTTCAATTTAAAAGAAACAAAAATCCAACTATACTTTGCGAAAAATACCCGTCGAAATCAGCACCAAATGCGTTTAGAGTCGATATGAATTAATCCAAAACTTGTCCGATAAAAGCGTACAAATTATTTTGGTAGTTATTTGAGCGGACATGAAACGCATTTTCGTGTGGCGACGTATTTTTGTGTCGGATGCTAATTAGGCTTACCCCGTGCCAAAATATTACCGTCGAATAGCTGCTGCTTGTGCTCCCCTCCCTGTATAAAATTTTCTGGCCACGGTCAGATCTTGCGTTTTCGTGTCGAACGCTAATTGGGATTACACCGTGCCAAAAGCAAACACCAGTTAATAGCGGGGAAATAAGACAAAACTGTCAGCGGAGAAAGAGGTACAATATAGAATATCCTCCCACATATTATTGAACGCTACTACATTTTAGTGTCGAACGCGATTTAGGTTTACCCCGTGCAAAAAGAGGTTTCACTTCAAAAAGCACTGGGAAAACATTAGGCCCCACCTGAAGACACAGAATATAATCTCCTTATTGAGCATCTACAAGAGAAAGAAGAACAGGTGGTATGGTTAGAAATAAGTCTAGAGAGGACAACAGATAACCGTATGAAAAGAGGATTGATTACTGGGAAAAATGTGAACATACATTTTCGGAGTTAATGACGAAGCATACAAAGGCAATGAGAACATGAGCAACAACGAACAGGAACTAATACAAATATCAAACCACCAAACAGAGATCTCAGAAAAAAAGGAGATAATAAAAGTTACCAACAACACTAGGATCTCGAAGAAGTGCCGTACATTTTTAAGATTCTTTAGAATCACTGAAGTATAAGGATTTTTATTGTTAAAATAAATCGAGTTCTAATAATTGTATTGCTTTTAAGTTCTAACGGTGATAAATTTAATCTATTCACTATTTTGTTTTTCTTGTGAGTTGTGGTCAGAGGAACCAATAGTGTACATGTGCTGAATATATTAAACTCGCGTGATTAAGACACTCGCTAGTGTTCGTGATTCAACCATCACAACATTTTTAGTTTTTAAAATGACACTTTTTGACGTAACGTATTTTTTTAACGTATTTTCCGTACAGCCACTTTTCAGGCGAATGTTGTGGCAAATCAGCCCCTGAAAAGTGACAGCGCATGATTATTGAACAACATTTTTTGTATTCGTTCACGCAAAATGAGAAAAACACCAATTAACATCAAATTTTAAGGTTAAATTTGATTATTAGAGTAATAAACCGGACATGTTTTTGTTTTTAAATATTCACTAGATCAAATGAAAGTACTGGAAGCTTTTGAAAATTGAAGACTAAAAAATTAAACAATTCTCACATATAAAAATAATTGATCCCATTTTTAATTGAAGTTATAAATTCTTTGTCACTACATATTTTGTTTTGACAGTGTAGGTGTAAAATTAATACGAGTATTTATTCAGGACGCCAATTCTCACTTCTTTAATACGCAATCAGTTTGAAAATATTGTCAGAGATGACAAGGAAATTTATCTCTTGTCGTCCTGTTAAACAAAATTGCCGTTCCTCCAGAAGGTTTTAGAGAAATATTCTCTTGATGAAAAAGGGAAGACGACTGTAAAACTGATGTCGCTGTCGTGAGACGCACAATTTCACTGACAACGATCTAGACATAAAGTTGCAGGGATCAAGATTTCAGCACACTGAAATAAACTGGAATATAAAGTGTTCAATAAACATCTTCTTTTATTTGGAAATTTTGGGAGACTTTTATGGTCCATTAATAAAAAAGCTGTTTTTGTTCATAACGCGGAGCAGAAGAAAAAAATATTTTTTAGGCGATGATTACGTAAAAGTTGATTTTACGGCCCTTTTGGAGTCGTAAAGTTTTACATTTTTTGTACACATCTCTCAAACTCTACTTTGTTGGGGCTGATATGTCAAGCTCTACCTTTGATACTGATTTGTCAGAATTTGACCGATATGTAAAAAAAAGTAAAACTTTATGGCTCCAATAAAGAGGCCATACAAACACCTTTTTTGGTAATCCTTACCTAAAAAAAATATTAGCAAATTTTTAAATATTTTTGTGATCACCGCCTAAAAAACGTTGTATATACCTCGGTCAAATAGTAGTAAATAGTTAGTAATTATACACCAAAGTTATGAAGCCATTTTTCTTATCCGAGCTATTTTATTTCCCAAGATGCGAAGCAACACGGGAAATAAAAGTGCGAGGCTATGAAAAGGCTTCTCAACCGTGGTTTACATACTATTTTTTTCACTACTAGCACATTTCTTTAACTTTTCTTCAAATGATAATAAAATGATAATCAAAAGTCGGAACGAATTTGAGGTTATCTGTTTTTTAACATTTCTCAGTTAGAGACCGGATTTTCATGCAAAACTAACAATACATTTTGTAATAGTTTAACACTTTGTTCTTTGTTTTTTTTACATGAATTGCAGTAATTATTGCCAAATATTTACAACTGGTGCGATTTGTAAAAATCGAAGAGTCCTGTTGTTAAGTTGGTAGATAAAATAATACACGATATGCATTTTGCATGAAATCCGGTCTCTTCAATTATTAACTACTAGTCAATAATGAAATGATTATTATTAACTACTAGGGAAGAAAAACAATTTCACAAACTATAATCGTACATTCTAGAGCTAGTAGTAAAAAAAGTCCTTTTTGGCCTTATCTGAATTGTGTTCTCGGCTCACGCCTCGGCCTCAAACAACAAATGCGACCAAAAATGATAAATTTTATGGCCTTGGTACACAAATTACTATTTTTTTCAAACGTCAGAAAACCGTGACATTGTATACCTCAATAAAGGCAATGACAAATGACCATTTCTTTGCAATGGCAGACAAAGTATTTGTCTGCCGCTCAATTGAAAAGCGTGTGCTTTGAAAACTTTTCACGTCATTCAATCTCATGTTATTGACGTTCGTAAACTGTCAGAGAAATCGGATTGTGAATTCAAATTCAAGCTTATATCATAGATTTCTTGAACACCGTTTTGCAGACCAAAGCTTGTTGAAGGAGCATTCCCATGAGTAGGTAGGAATACAATATTTCTGGACCTAATTGTAGAAGTGGCGGAAAGGGCAGGATTTGCGGAAAATATTTGCGGCAGTGTCCATTTTATTTTGCATAAAGTTCTCTATGCATCCCTCTGCCACCGATGTAGACTTCCAACCGCCAAGCCTTTAAATGACGTCTGACAGAATGGAGGACGAAGATACAAGCGTGGCTGATCTAATTTAAGGGATGTGACTACTCGTGATGTTAATTTTGAAAATGAATAAAATTTTATTTATTTTTTTTTTGCAGACAAATGCCAAAAAGGAGAATTATTATAGCACATCGTTAAATTCAGAAAAAAATGTTTTTTTCCAAAAAGGTTATTTTCACCCTATGTTGCTATTTAAAAAAAAATTGGTTTTGTATCTCGGAAACAAATGACAGTGTAGCTATGAAAAAATTACACCAAGTAGATATTATAGACCTCTATATATCTGCCAAATTTGGTTTAGATCAGAGTACCAGTTTTTGAGATATCCAGGTGTTTCCATACTTTTGCGCTACCCTGTATATAACCAAATTTCTCAGTTGAACGTACAGAAACACTGGGTGCGATGCGGCTTGATACACCACTAATAGCCGAGTAAAACAGTGTCCCTAAAAATAAATTCTAATTGACTGTGTCGACAAAAATTACGGTAGTATTAAAACTACCAACAGAACAATTTACCCTTCATAGAGAGAACGCTAGAAAATCCCGGTCTTTTATAGAATCATAATACCCGTCAGAAAATTTTCACGATCCTCAAGAACGTTAAATTTGATACCTATGTGTAATATTCTCGTATTTTAAGATTAAACTGATATTTATGAAGTCGAAGCGAACCCAAAATGCAGCAGTTGCAGATCTGAGCAAAATTTACGGTACGATTATAGGTATAAATTGAGAATTGGATTGCCACACTTAAGGTGCATCACATTTAAAACTTCTGATCTGGATGAAAATACATTTTTGTTTCCCAGTAATTTAATTCAGAGACGGAACGTAGAAATAACAAATACAAAAGCTGATAACGCTTGTAAAACAGCCCCTCAGGGAAAAATACATACCACTCGTTTGTTGATTTAAACGTAACAACAAAAAATAAATTGGTTGTTTGTAAATCCACAAATGAAGCTAACACTTCTGAAACACTACCTCGGATATTTTTATTTAAAGAGGATCACCTCAATTGAATTATAAAAACTGACATCAAACGCTAAAACGAAATGTTTGTTGTAATGCTTGGAATCAAATGGAAATATGTATTTAAGACAAAAAGTGTTTGCCGAGTTAAGTGATTTGTAAATAATGTTAACAATTTGAAACAATTATCCCGACAAGTTTTGTTATATATGCAGTGAAATTACTTTTAAAACGCAACAGAGAAATTTGTCACCATTAGTGAAAAATTTATATGAACGTTATTTTTGTCTTCCTCTCGGGCGACGAGACAAAATGTGGGTCCCTCATATCGTCATAATCTGTGTATTTTCAATGATTTGGTAATAGTAAAACTATTCGTGTCTAAGTCATTATAATTTCATTTCTATCATATCAGCCCAAGTAACATTGATTGGTGTAATAAACGGTTTTTATACTTTTTATTATAATAAATCTACGTTTATTGTAAACCATATAACACCACACATTATATTAAACATAATATGAACGAATTATAGTATAAAAGAAACATTTAATATTTGTTTAAATTTTACGTGTTTTCCACCACAAATTTTGACGCATTTTATACGTATGTTCACATGAATAAAATATTTTTTCCACAAAAGCGTATTTAAAACATATTTATATGTATTGCAATATGTATAATATACAAATTTCTTTTATCGTTCTACACAAATTTTTGCTTGTGTGTACAAACACTGTCACCGTAATGAACATGTCAGATAAACGTAACATTATTTTAATGGAATTTAAACAATTAAAGGGTTTCCGGGGTTCTTGTGTAAATTGAGCGTTTTCTATTTCTTAAACTTTAAAATAAATATTTACTCGTGTTATTGTCTTATTACTGTTTTCGTTGTTGTATCGTATACCGTATCCCAATAATAATAAGGAAAAGTAACATATTTTATATATTTCAGGAAAACACTTTTAAGACGTTAATTATTTCTGTATTATAAACCATAACAATAATACGTTGTTTAGGAACGAAATATTAGCCCAATTGGCACCTCCGTCGGTTACCACAAATCTAAAAGATCCAAAGGAAGATAACGACAAGCATCAAATCACTAATAAATTAACCATGCGAGAATTAGAGAATGCCATTAAACAGTCACCCAGCACATCACCTGGATATGATAAAATAACCTATCAAATGTTAGCTAAACTACCGGTAGTTGTTAAATATTTCATGCTAAATATTTTCAATACATGGTGGAGTGAGGGAAAGTACACCGACGAATTTAAAGAGTCATTTGTGTATTCCTAAAACTTAACAAACCCCCAAGCAATCCAAATTCATATAGACCCATTTCGTTAATGTCCTCGATTTGGAAAACCTTCGAACGTATGATTAAACGTCGCTTAGAACATTACATAGAACAACATGGTATACTACCAAAAGGACAACTGGGTTTTCGACGTAATAAAGGAACCACCGATGCTTTAGCGCAAATTTTGCTAAAAGCTCAAACGTCACTAGCGCAAAACAAAGTAATGGCTTGCTTCTTTTTTGACATCAAAGACGCGTACAATGCGGTCAGATTAAATGTGTTGCTAGACAAACTAATTTTCCATGGCATTCCGCAGAGAGCAGCTCGTAATATTATAAACTTGTATACGAACCGTAAAATATTCATCAGGAACTCAGACAACAGACTATATGGGCCGGGTATTGTTTCGGAGGGAATCCCACAAGGGTCAATACTAAGCCCAACACTTTTTAATATATACACAGCCGATCTTCATAGTATTTTCGATCAACAAATTTTTTGTACGCAATATGTAGACGATATCTGCATCTATGTAATTAAAAATACACACGAGGAATGCATTAAAGATCTCAAATACATTGCATATACCTTCAAGCTTTGGTGCGATCAAAATGGGTTTGATATATCGGCAGAAAAATCGGCGATAATGTTTTTTAGCAGAAAAAGACGAATTCCACGGTGTAATGTAACTATTAGTGGTAAAAACATTGTCTGTGTGAATGAATTCAAATGTTTGGGGATTATAATAGACCGAAAATTGATGTGGAAAAAACATATTCAATACGCTGCAAGCAGATGTGAAAAAAGAATTAACCTATTGCAAGCAGTTGGGAGGTACAACTGGGGAGCAACTCAAGAAATTAGTTTGCTTTTCTACCAAGCCTATATCCGATCGATACTAGATTACGGTGCGGTTTTTTATGGAGTTAGTAGTTTCAGTAATCTAAGTATACTAGATAAGGTACAATCTAAAGCAATTAAAATCTGCCTGGGTCTGTTGAAATCGACGCCTAATAAAGTAACATTAGCATTAGCGGGAGAAATGCCTTTAACACTCAGAAGAGAAGGATTAGCATCCAAATTAGTAGCTCAATGGCGGTCTAACAACAGTAGGTCACGCATTATAGGCACTCTCGCAGAGTTAGTGACACAGGTGCTAACTAATGAGTACTGGAAAAATAAAAGTAATCCACCGTTACACCAAGGTTTTATGAATACTCAGGACTTAAAACCTCGAGTCTCCGGTAGCTGTACCCACACGTTTAACATCCCATACAAAGCCCTTAACACTGAAGTAAATATTCAACGACCAGCTTACAATGACATCCCAATTTACAATGCACAATTAATACAACATATTTTTAATAAAGTTCCCCATGATATAGCTGTCTATACAGATGGCTCTAAAAGCCAGAGAGGCGTTGGTTGTGCATTTTGGACTCAGTTACCAACAGGTGAACAGTATTATGAAAAATATAAATTACCGGAAAGTGCGTCGATATTCACCCCTGAGGCTACAGCAATTACAAAAGCCCTTGAGTGGGCCAGTTCCACAAACTTTAAGTCGGTCATCGTAGCAACCGATTCACAATCGGTTATATCGGGACTTACAAAAGACACCTACTTAATAAAAAATTAACTCTTATTAGACATTATAAAATTGAATGCTAATTTAGCAGATTCTGGAAAAAGTGTTTCTCGCATCTGGGTTATAGGTCACTCAGGTATTAGAGGAAATGAAAAAGTGGATGCTATAGCCAAAAAAGCAGCAGAGGATGGGACACTCCTTTCGAACTGTTCGCTACAAGATCATTTTAGAAAATTGAAAGAGGTACTAAGGGCTAAATGGTTCAGAGGTTGGGAAAAATTCTGCGAGGTATCACATAATCCTTTATGTCTCTCTAAAAAGACTCCTGTAGAATGTAATTTTATTTTGAAATCTATGGCAAATTTACCTAGACCGGTAGCGTCGGTCAATTTAAGAATAATAAGAAATCACACCCGTACTCAAGCACACCTTTATAAGATTGGATGCGTTAACACCCCTACATGTACTTGTGGCAGTTTTGGAGACCTTTTTTGGTTGTCCGCATTACCAATCAAAAAGTGACGATTTAGTTAAAAACCTTAATATGAATGGCTTTACTCTACCTTTACAAATCCACTCTGTAGTCCTAGAAAACAAGAAGAGTAGCATTTGGCAAATGCTGTACAAATTTGTTTATAGTAATGATATTCTAATTTAGATGACGGTCCTTTGTTCATTTTGTGTACAACCGTGGTTTCCTTTGTTTGTGAAAACTAAAATGTCTAGACAAACTCCTAGACGAGAAGAATTTGTAACCCTGTTTAATCCTGGAGTTAGTTGGTAATTATAATATAGGTTGGTTCTGGTTGGATAGGTGATTCATGTAGTTTTTGTTAGATGTAGTGCTAATTTAAAGGTAAAGCAAGGTGGTGGCTAAATAAAGCTGTAAGCTTTAAGGCCAAAAAAAAAAAATAAAAATAAATAATACGTTGTGACACGCAAAGCCACCAACGATTTGCCGAAATGCCGACGGCACCCGCTGGAAAACGCCAGAAGACGGGACGAAAAGAATTCCTAGTCGGTTTATCGTGTGCACCGGAGCCACTAGGTCACACTCTGATTCCTTCTTAGTAGCGCCTTTGATTTTATACTACTTAGATTGGCCTCGGAATAGGGCCACGGACGCCACTCCTAGAGAGCAGATTAATTTTGTTAGCGGGGTCGGTGTGAAACGTTGTATGGGCATAGTACACAGCGTTCAAGATAATTTGTAATCGAGTCATCCATGAATCCGAAAACGTATGTCGTGCACTTAAACTGCACTTATAAATATCAAATAACTAGCTGACCCGGCGAACTTTGTACCGCCTCAGAATCAATAAATGTTGTGGCAACTTATTAGCTGAATTAAATTCTTTTTTTATATAAAAGGATAATGCACACAACGCCATCTACTGGCATTACCGGAACCAGCATACAACGCCATGTTCATTTTTGTTTCTGTCATGTATCAAAGATGGCGTTATATACGGATTCCATATAAAATGTTTGAGAAAATTTTTTTCTTTCATTTTTCTGATGTTTTAATAGTTATTCGCCCTCGAAAAAAGTCAGTCAATCCATTATCGAGATATCATAAAAAAATGTGTGTGGAGTTCACGCGCAACAGAAGTGAAACTTTGGAGTTTACTCCTTAAAAATCGATTTTCATTTTTAAATCCAGGTAAGACAAATTTTGGTGGCCGGCGTTATTTGTTATTGTTGCCCTGTACCAGGGAGCTTTGTTATTGTCGTTGCCCTGTACTTAGCTGCCCGCCCCCTGTAATTTTTCCGATGTTTTAATAGTAATTCTGCTATTCGGGGCGTAGGTAAATCCAACAAATTAAATATCATAAAAATCGTTCGAGCCGCTCTTGAGTTATAAACCCAAGTTAGCCTCCTGAGCCCCCTTTCCATGTTTTAATAGTTATTCTGGTATTCGGGGCGGAGACCAATCCAACAAATTGAGGAGGGGCCCCAAGGAGGCAGAGGCTCCATGTCCATGTAAAATATACTTTACGACCTATTCCCATACCTATCAAGTAAACAAACAAAAATTTATAAGAATCGGTCCAGCCCAAGGGCCCCCCCTGGGCCCCCATGTCGATGTGAAAAATAGATTACCCCCTATTTTCATACCTGCCAAATATACAAAAAAATATTTCATAAAAATCGGTCGAGCCGAAAAATCGGTCTAGCCCGAGAGCGCCCCCTGGGCCCCCATGTCCATGTGAAAAATACTTTACGACCTACCAAATATAAAAAAAAAAATCATAAAAATCGGTCGGGCCGAAAAATCGGTCCCGTCCAAGGGGGCCCTCTGGGCCAGCATGTCTATGTAAAAAATAGTTTACCACCTATTTTCATACCTACCAAATATACGAAAAAAAAAAAAGCATAAAAATCAGTCGACCCGAAAAATCGGTCCAGCCCAAGGGGGCCCCCTGGGACTCCTTGTCGATGTGAAAAATAGCTTACCACCTATTTTCATACCTGCCAAATATACAAAAAAAAATCATAAAAATCGGTTGACCCAAAAAATCGGTCCAGCCCAAGGGGCCCCTCTGGGCCCCCATGTCTATGTGAAAAATAGCTTACCACTTATTCTCATACCTACCAAATATACAAAACAAAAAATCAGAATCGGTCTAGCCAAAAAATCGGTTCAGCCCAAGGGGCCCCCCTGAGCCCCCATGTCCATGTGAAAAATAGTTTTAAACCATCCCTGGATTATGTCGAACAAAACAAAACAAAAATTATTCAAATCGGTAAAGCCGTTTTTTAGTTTTAGCGTGACATACGAACGGCGATTCATTTTTATCTATATAGATGTGTCAATTAAAAGATAAAATGGTGGAAATTCTCAAACAGGATTGAATAACATTTCATAACATATATCGATTTATTTATTTCATTAATTTTTTCGGTGATTCTGAGCCTTAATAACAAAGTCCCCTGATACAGGGTGCCCCAAGGGGGCCCTTTGAGACACGGGGCCCCCATGGGGCTTAAAGCCCCAACATGCGACAGGGGCGCCCAAAAGAGCCCTTTGAGACATAGGGGAATCTTTACACATGTGGTAGCCCTTGCGACAGGAGGGCCCAAGGGGCCTATTTGAGACACGGGGCCCCCATGGGGCATGAAGGCCCCTTTAGACTTGTGGGGGCCTTGCGACATGGGGGCCCAAGGGGGCTCTTTGAGACACGGGGGCCCCAATGAGGCATCAGAGTCCCCTGCAACAGAGAACAAAGAAAATCTTTTGTCGGACGAAAAAGTTTTCTTTATCACACGGCCAGAAACTGTTTTGCAAGTGCTTGCACTTGTAGAGTCTCGGATAACGCCTACAAATTGTGCTCGCACTTGCAAGATTACAGTTTCTGGCCTTGTAATAAAATACACTATTTTTTAAATAAGGCCACAACAAAAGTCCGCAGGTGTAAGGTCACAAGGTCTCGGAGGCCAGATATTTTGTGTGTTCCGACTGGGACGCTTTCTACGGTTGGATTGCCTCGAGCGCCAGTTTTTTATTGTGGTATGCTCCACACGTGTCCACGGGTAGCTTAGTGGAGTACGGTGAATCAGGGGTCAGCTGTCGAGTTTGGCGGAGGGTAAATAAACAATCATGGGTTTTTTACAGGTTTTAATTTACAAGGGTAATATATACAGGGGTTGATATTTACAGGGTATACAAATATTTGCGGCCACTAAAAAGAATCTGTCCGGATATCTCGGTTTCCGACCAGGCGCCTTGCCCCCGTTTCATTAGGTCGACACTCAAGCTACCAGGACCGGTTCTTTTCGATCGGTGGTCGGGAGTCCCAGCAAGAGACCCGCCCGGATATCCCAATGATCGAACAGCAGGTGCACCGAAAACCAGACACCTGGACAGCCTCTCGGAAGAAGCCACCGCAGGCGTTCTAACCCCGTTGCCGATCGTCACCAAGGATACCAAAGCTGGCCCCGTCTGGTTGGGTGAGAGGATCCCTAGAAGAACCCGTCCGGGTATCTCGGTGGTCAACCGGCAGGAGCACCGAAAACCAGACACCTGGACGGGAAGACAGGAACTCACTCACTGGTCACCATCACTCACTACCGGAACGGTCACCACTTGGAGGGTTGTTTTCATCAAACTGGAACGGTAGTTGTCACCAACTCGAACGGTAGTTGTCATCCACTGGAACAGTTGTTGTTACCAACTGGAACGGTCGGAATCACCAACTGTCTTCTACCGGATGCTGTTCGGTCTTTTATAGGGGGTTTATGACGAAACGGTTACGTTCTTCCCATGCGTGAACGGCCGCGCGTGGGCGACTCGCTCAAGGTCTTCATCGCTATACGATTCGGCGTCCTATTCTTCCAGAATGGCGGTAAATCCGGGCGGTACACAGACTCCGGAACGGCAGGGCCCGGAGCGCGGTCTCGTTCCAATCACGGGATTGAAAGAATCATCCTGATACGCTAACGTTAAGCATTTATTCTTCCATTTAAACGACGTGATAAGAAGGGCGTGGTCCGGGGTCACAAGAGCGAAAACTGGGAGTGGTCGTAGCGACTCCAGGATGGTCTCATTTGCAGCGGGCAAATTTTATGATGATCGGACCGAAAGAATTTTCCGATGCCTGGAAGTGAGTTAAGATATGCGATTTTACGGCGTACTGCGATCAGTTTTGTTCATGCGACAAAAACACAAGCGGGTGGGATAACGAGCGGCGCCCGTTGTTAGAGGAACTCGATGCATTCGGTATTCACAGAATTTGTAACTCCGTTATTAATAAGTCTGTTATTAAAGAACTCTCGTAACATATCTATTGTGATCCCTGCTGAATGTGCTGTAGCCCCATTTTGTTGAAAATAGCTAAGTACCAATTCGTCATCATGAAGTTCGTTAATAAATGTTTCCAAAATCACTTGTTGATATGCAAGTGCAGTTAGGTTACCCAAAGGAGGAATAAAAAAATAGGTTTAAATAACTGATAATTAATTATTTACCTTCAAAAATATTGGTCCTATTATATGTCGTCGGCTAATTGCTGCCCAAACACCAATTTTTTGCGGATGTAATGGGGCCTACACATAAACATGAGGCTTTTCACTGCTCCAAATTCTCAGATTTTGTGCATCGACGTATCCACTTAGATGAAACCATGTTTCATTTGAAAAGAACGTTTTCTCCCACATATCATCGTCAAACGTGTTCAAGACCCATTGACAGCCCTTATGGAAAATCATCTTGATGCAGTTCTTCTACACATCGATATTGATATAAAATTAAAATTTGTATTGCTTGTCATGTGCCATAATATTTTATGATAAGTTGCTGTGCCAATTGCTGAATGGATGTTCTAGGGGCTTCTTCAATTAGGCGTTCGACAATCTCACGTTTCTAGTGTTCTTTTATCCTTTGATCTACCACTACATTTTTTCGCATCTGTTTAAAAATTTATTTCCAAAATTTTTTGAAAACTCAAAATTATTTTTTAAACTTCTTGAATGACGTAACTTTAGATGCCACAATTAAGCATATCAATTGCGAAAGACACACGGATTCGAACTCGATTACAAATTATCTTGATCGCTCGATATAAAATCAAGGTATCGCTCGCTGTTGCTTGCCCCTCGCGCCACGGTTTGTTTTTCCACTTGCTTTATCAAGATATCAAATTAATGTCTATTCATTTTTGTATTCACTTGTCCTTCATTTGCACTTGTTTCTTACCATTAGATTCATTAAATTGTAGCATTTGTGTTGCTCATCCTTTCGCCCCGTGTGATTACTACAATCACCACCCTCAAAACCGTCACCTGGGACTGCGAAAGTCCGATGACCCCACTTACAACGTTTATAAACAAATTCTAATAAACGTAAATAAAAAGTTAAAATTCACGTTTTATTTACGTTGATGCAATTCGTTTATTTAATATTCGTCATCGCAAGACTGACGTTGTGTGGTCCAGAGTAAGTGTGTTGCATGGTCCGCTGGACTTAATCTAGGGGTTCTGTATGAAGGCTGGCTTTTATTTGGAATTCGCGTAAGCGATTTCTTACAATTTGGAAACTCACAACCGGACCATGATCTTACTGCAGAGAATTTCTTATTCGAACGGCAGGAAATGTGGGATTGTCGTCCTGGGCTTATGTCCACTCCTAGGTCTTCCTCGTCCAGTTTTTTTTTTAAACCTATTCCATAAACGGCTACGACACTTTACCGTGGTTTCTGCACATCAACTTGAAACAGACCAGCCTGCAACATACCAATAGCTCTGTTGGTCTCTTCTCCACCTGTGACGTCTTCTTTCCATCGAGAATAAATAACACGTGTTTTATTTTCAGAAACAGTGAAAATACTGCTTTGGTCAACATCCAAATTCTTTTAAAAGATAGGAAAAGATCTTTAGGTAAAGACTTACGTTTTTCTTTTAAACAAATTACGTAAAATTCGATCTAATGACCGATAAATCACGACATTTTCGCATCATAATTATCTCCAATATCCCTAACATTCTTTGCGAAGTGTATACAGAGTGTTATGAAAGTCCTAGCAAAAAAATTTAACCACCACTAGAACTCGTCAAAAGAATTTTTTAGCAAGCGCGCCCTCTCAGAATTAAAATTATTAAGAATCGTTTGACCCCTAAAACCAATACCCGGCTATGAACTCCACGTTCTTTGATAACAATGATGCACAAAAAGTTAAACGAATCTAAACAAAAACCGTCTAAATGTTATCATGTACTAACCTCCGATAACAGGCAGATGTTAAAGTAGGTTAGTAATAATAAGTTTTCTAGCTTACTTTCTTTAATCAAAACAAATGCTCAAAATGGCACCCGTCATTGTTAATGCAAGCTTGTGCTCTTTGTGCTAAATATGTTTGTGTTCACGCTACTCTGTCCGGGTTTTCGCAAATAGTTTCGGCCACTTGCATCACACGAGCGGTTAGTTCTATCTTCAATTGTAGGAACTGGAGTCGCATACACTAACTGCTTCATATACCTCCACAAAAAAAACACGCAGGGATTTAAATCTGGCGATCGAGTTGGCCAGAAAAAGGGTCCAATCTAGCACAATTTGTTGGAACTCCGTCGTGTAAATACCACATAACAGCTAAGGGCACATCTTCTAAAATATCATTGAACACATTTGAAGAAAGTTTAAATGCGCTGCACCAGTCAAACGCGGGGACAAAATATGAGGCCCAATTAAATTATCTCCGATTATTCCTGCCCACACATTATTTAAAGTTTTTCCCTGAAAATTGCGTTTCTGGATTGCGTGAAGATTTCATAACAAAAGTGGATTATGGACGTCAAATACACCATCTCGTGTGAAGCTCGCTTCGCCTCAAAAAATTTAGTACGTACCTCATCAATTTCTGAATAAGCCGTTAGCAAAAGGCAATCCTTCAAGCAGGGTCTCCAGGTTTAAAAGCCTGAACACGTTTAACATGGTAGAGATGCAGTCCTTGTCTGTGTAAACAATAAACATTAAACAATAAAAGTTGACACACCGACACGTAAAGAGATTCTTCGAATATGTACTCCAATTTGGATTTTTCTCAATAGCATCCAAGATTTCTGGTATCAATTTCCAAAACGCGATTACTGCTGGGACGTCCCAACCCTTGTGTTGGACAAGAAAATTTGACATAATCACGTAAACGTTGTATTGTTCTCACAAAAGCAACTGCAGTTGGAATTTTGCGGTTTGCAAATCGTTCCATGTACAGGCGGCGGGCCTCGTTTGCATTACTTAACGCTTCCCCGTACAGTAGCACCACATCCGTTAATACGGCATTGAAATAAAACATTTTCGTGGAAATTGCAATAAACAAGTTATTAATTGTTTAAGAATTGAGCAGAGGCATAACAAAACGCGACCATCAACTGAAAACTAAAATTTATAATCAAAACGACAATTTTTTTGTGCCAATAAAAAGTTTGGAGATATTCACATCTATAGCACAAAAACTTCCTCATTCGTTCAAGTTCATGAACTCATAGCATAAGGGTGAAATAAGGGGCCAGAAAAATGTTAAAAAAATAGTGGATTTTAGCAAAGGGGTAAATAGAAAAAATGTGTATTTTGACGCGTTCTATTTGATGTGGTTAAATTTTTTGCTAGTTCCATTTTTGGACTTCCATAACACCCCGTATTTGACAAGTGTCTGAGCCTAATATTCGCCAAATTCAACCCAATTTACATTTTTCATAAATCACTGGATATTATTTGATTTTTATTATGTTAATAAAACTATCATTTAATTTTTTGATGTCCATAATTTTTGGAATTAATTGTCAAAATCTACTGAAACGGTGAAAAATTCGATTTATAAGTTATTAGAAAAGAATATTTACCCAAGTGGCCAATAAGCGTCAGTCACATTTCAATTCCAGTGCGCATGTCTACTGGAGACTTGCACGTGATGCCATTTTCGGCTCGTTTCCGCTTCCATACTTCCATACCATACATTTTGTTTGTGCATTTCGCACGTCATTACTAATGACCTAGTTTTGTCTGAGAGTTTTGTTATAAGTTTTTAGTTTTAAATCCAGTTGTGACGCTTGCCGCGGTCGGATGCCTGGAGCGCCAGTTTTTTATTGTGGTATGCTCCACACTTGTCCACGGGTAGCTGCAATGGTGTACGGTACGCCAGGGGTCAGCTGTATAGTTTGGCATGGAGGGAAGAAATAACTTAAGACAACGTAACAGTATTTAATGAGCACCCTATATACAATATATTTCGTATTTACAACACCACTATCTTCACGTCCCTGTCGCTTCCTCTTCCCTCTCAATGGCGGGACGCTCTCCCAACGGTTGTGGCGGCGGCGAAAGGTGACAAGGGTAGGGAAGGTGTGGTCCGGGTTTCCGGAGAAAAACACGAAACTGGTCTCGAAACTACTAGCGCAGGACATCTGGCTGGCTCGTGAGCAGAGTGCGCCCGCCGTCAGACAACTGTAAGATGCCGGAATTTCACACCGGCAGGCGATGACTAGAAACCGGAAACGGCGACCGGAAAGACCCGTTCGGATGCTACCAAAGACGCGGACGATTGGCTGGCTCGCGAGCAGAGTGCCCCCGCCGTCAGACAACCGTTAGATGCCGGATTTAAACACCAGCAGACGATGACTAGAAACCGGAAGTAGCAACCGGAAGAGATCCGTCCAGATTAAACGCGCACGGCTGGCTGACGCGCGATCAGAGTGCCCCCTTCGTCAGACAACCGGAAAATGCCGGATTTAAAAGCCGGCAGGCGATGGCTAGAAACCGGAAGTGGGCCCCGGAAAGAACGGGATCCGGTATTGAAAGGTACCGGGATGTTACAGGAACTTGGACGGGAACCGGGAGGATAGTCGGGTGGGACTTCCCCTTCGGTAGAGGTGCGACTCACATCTGTCTTCTGCGTTGCGTTGCGCTGTTTGTCCGAGGTTTTAGATCAGTGATCTCTAAACCTCTATCTCTTTCGCCGGCCTGCAATGGTTTTACAGACGGCAAAGTGATAGGCCCCGTTTGCCGATCCGTCTAAGTCACTGCTGTGTGACTGCGACAGGCCAGCGCCCAGGACTCGTTTGACAGTTTTGCTGTTTTCGGACTGACATCTCGAATGAGGGCAATGGTGCCAACATAACGAGAAAGTCGGATTCCTTTTTTGGGACATCGGAAACGACAAAATAAAAATGAAAGAAAAGAATTTTACCTGTCCTGAGGCCTGAAAGAGAGGTTAGTACCTGAAGGGTGTCGCGTTGGAAGGGTCAGTGAAGCTGTCATCCTTCTAGCAGCGCCATTCTGGGCCGCTTTCTTTTTGATGGTCCACTCTCGTCGTAGTCGACCGCTTATCTGACCAGTGGATTGGGATGTTCTTCGGCCTTTTTGATGGTCCGGAGGGCGATCTCATGGAGGAACTCCTTCAGCAGCGGGAGCCCTGCCTCACGGTGAAGTTGGTCATTTCTGACGAACCATGGAGCGTCGAAAGCGTGGCGGAGGAATTTGTTCTGGAGGACCTGCAACTTACACATGTTTGTCTTCGAGGGGGCGTGTGCCCAAGCCGCCGAAGCATATGTTAGAGTCGGACGAATGATTGCTCTGTAAATCAACAATTTGTTCTTTACCGACATCTTGCTACGCCTGCAGACCAGCAAGGAGAGCTTGCCTACTGCCATTTTCCCTTTACCCAAAGAGTATTCTAGGTGCTGGCGGAAGTCAAGCTTTTTGTCGATGATGACACCTAGGTATTTTGCCTGGTTTGCCCAGGGAATGA
Organism: Diaperis boleti; assembly: GCA_963583935.1. Lineage (NCBI taxonomy): Eukaryota > Metazoa > Arthropoda > Insecta > Coleoptera > Tenebrionidae > Diaperis > Diaperis boleti. Next base: position 30,962,309 of record OY757245.1, on the reverse strand, counting down.
CCCGGTCGAACATCTCGATTTCTCCCTCAGGCTGGACGAGTCGGCGCGTCACGAGGAGGGCTGTGCTCTTCTCGGGATTGACGTCGATCATCCATTTCTGGCACTAGTCTTCGAGCTTGTCGATGGCTTCCTGCAGGTAGCGGGAAGGCCGCGTACAGGGTTGGTGAAAGGACAGATCCCTGTGGGACGCCCGCTTCGATGTCGTGGGGACGGGACAGAGTGTTTCCGATGCGGGCACAGAAGGACCTGTTACGCAAAAAGGAGTTGATTAATTGAACCAATTCTAGGGGCACGCCGCACGAGTGGAGCTTGAGGACAAGTCCATCGTGCCAGACTGTGTCGAAAGCCTTGGCCACGTCGAGAAATACTGCACCGGTCACTTGCTTGCGCTCGATCCCGGTGGCGGTGTATTCTACGACTCGGAGGAGTTGGTCGGTGGTGGAATGCTTTGGACGAAATCCAAATTGTTCGTCTGTGTCTTCTGCGGCTGAGCGGAGCTTCTTTTATAGACACGCTGAAGGGGAGACGATGATGTTAACAGACGCGCGCGGCCTGTCGTGACATAGTAGGGATGAAGCGATATCACCGCATTTTCTTCCGGACGGAACGTCAGCGACTCCGGACAAGTTAGCGATTCCGGAGCGGTGAGGATCGGAGCGGGCTTCCTTGCTGATTAAAATGATGTAGGTCGCATCCCGATCGGATAAGGGGAAGCATTTTTCCTGGATAGTTTAATAACTCGGTGCGAAGGGCGTGGCCCGCGGTGACAAGGGTGGCGGCTTCGGGTGGTCGTATCGACTTCCGGAAAGTTGCATAAGCTGCGCGCTATTTTTCCGGTTATACCGGTGAAAACTTCATCCCGATCGGAGGTCCAGAAGTATTTTTAAGAAGCGGTTAAAGATGTCGTTTTGGGCGTAGGGTGTTTGAACTTGCCGAACAGTGGAAGAGCGGCCGGCTGGATTGTGGAAAATTTCGCTTCAAAGCGTTGAGCATCACTTCTGGCACCCCTTTCCTTGGAATTTCGGGTGACTTCGTCACACAGTTTTAGGGTCTTGGTGGCCCCTTCGAACGAAAATCTTCCAAAATGACTACTCCACCGCGTCATATAAACTGGGTATAGGGAAATACATAGGAGTGTCGCTTCATCATAACTTTAGTGTAATTATTCTGTTATTAGTTTGTCACGAGTAGTTTAGGTTTGTCGAACAGCAGCTTCCAGTCAGGAAGGAGTATGCACCTGTTCTAACACTAAAAGTAAAATTGAGTAAAATTTGGCCTGTGGAATTACTACTTAGTTTCTATATTTTTTGCACATGTCTGTGTTAGACTTGAATTGCGCTACCAAGTTGGTATTAATAAACAAGTATTTTTTGCTTTTAAGCAATTGCAAAGAAGGTATCATGTAGCAAAACATAACTCTAAAACTCAAATTATTTAAGTCAAATTGCCAGAAACCTAAAGCAACTATGTTTTAGAACCTTTTTTCTGAAAAACATATTTTCTATCCTGTAAGTTAAATTTAATTCAATCAAACTGATTCTATAGTTCAAATATTTTAAGGTACATATAAAAAGTGGGGCGAAGAGTCAATATTATACAGGGTGAAATCTAAATACAGACATTAAATACCTTGTGGTGAATACAGTACAACCCCCTTGGTTTGCGTTTTCAACTTGACCCCTGTATCGAGATATAATTATATAAAGTTTTGATACAAAATTGAGGTACGCCAATGGAAATAAACATATTTCGGTGAAATGAAATCAAGGAGTTTTTGCAACTTTTAGTAGACAAAAAACCATAATCGTTTCTGAAACTATAGACTTCAGTTTTGATCGTGAAATCAAACAGTACGTTTGTAATCGTGCATGCTTTATTAGTGCTGGCGAAAATGGCAGATGCAAAAGTACCCGATTCGGCGTGTCCCTAAAAAAACCCTACGAAACCACGGCATCTTTTGCCCTCAACGTCAAGATCGAGGTCGCAATCGCACTGGTTGTGTCCTATAGGCGGAAGAGCAAATTCTCGAGGGCGAAGAACAAAATCCGGGGAGATCTCATCAACATCTCTTGTAATGTAAGGTAAACATTTTTTGTTGGGTTTACTTCATAAGGTCACTTGCTTCAGGGACAAGTTCATATTTATCTTCAGTTTTCATGAGAGAAGATTTTTTACCCTTTACCTGCATTTTAAATGATTTTCTCAGAACTGGGATGATTTAAGGGGGTTGTGCTCCACTCTTATAACAGCTAAAAATCGAGAAATGGATTCTATACGATCTCATCGTTTACCCGTTTAAATATATGCATGTATTTCGATTTCACTCTGTATTTCTAATTATAATGCAGAAGAACAACCTAAATTTAAACATGATGAAAGTAAATAAATAAGTCTAGTAGTAACGCGAATACATATTTGAGAGAAAATTACGATTTTGTTGATGAAATGACTAGCATAGTGACATGGCAATTTCAGATGAGGTGTGCGAGTGAAGTAATTAGGTCGAAGCTTCAGGAGAAATGTATTCTCGGCCTACGCAACGTAAGTGAGTTGTTAGAAGTCGATAACAATTTTCGAGAACTTTTTTAATCTTAACTCGATGCCTACAAGCACTCCACTAAGTGGTTTAAATCTTTGGGAGAGTTTTTTTTATTTTTTTTTTGTACATAGTTATAAAAATGTTAAATTCATACATGTTGTGATGTGTTCAATAAATAATGTTTCAACAGTAATTTGTCAAGCTTCCGACAGAGACATGTGTATCGATTGATATACGGAAAAGGCGACAGGCAAACCCCAAATCTCCATTTTCCTATATAGATAAATTATTATATGAGCAATGAAAAAAAAATAATACGCGACTTTCGGAATGTAGGTTTGTGTCCTTTGTTATTTGACATTTATTTCAACATTCTTTTTACAAAAATATTCTAGATGAAAAATGGTGGACGCGGAAGGAAAATTTATCGGTATTTTAACAAAAATTGTGTTCACCATAATTTCGTTACAAGCAACGACTAGAAAACAATGGCACAATCACTATTTATTTTTATTCGTGTTCTTCCTATTGCCTTCTTAGCGCTCTTGTAATTCCAATAAATCTTGTCAAATAGAACTACAGTCGCATTAACGCATTCTTGTGCGACAACGCACAACCATCTATCCAATGACGGTATTTTATTGGTAGCAATCCTAACCTGTGCTCCAGACGGACATGATATTTATGGGTGCAAATGGGCGCAAACTGCAGCTGGCACATATTTGAGTAACATTTACCCTTCCATTCAGAAGCTAAATTGTGAATCGTGTTTCAAACTCCGCTTATGTCACGTCTGTAAGTATTTAGCTTCTGCACGTTTAAAACATTAATTATACAGGAGCTAGAGAACCAACAGTAATAACAATGGTGAAGGACGTACAAATCTAAAAAAACAATTACAAAAAGGGAGCAAACAATAATTTCAAAATGTTTCATTTAAAGATGCTCACTTTGGAAGGAATTCCAGCTCTTCGATTAAACGGCCATGAAAGGACATGAAAGAGCAGTGGGTATAAAATAATAACAAAGGATGCTTGTTTTGATGCTTAAAAAAACTCTACAAATGGCGGTATACTTAGCACCAGACAATACTTTGTTCAAGTTTTCTCTTGTGTCATGTACATATAGTTTTGCAAAATATAAAAAATTTAAGTTTAATTTTGCGGTTAGCAAAATAATAACAAACAACGTTCAGGTCTGCTGTCGATCTAATAGGTGGCAATGAAAATTATAACGGTTGTTTTTTTTATGAGTTTCTGTGAACAGGCCACTATTTTTTGACTGGTTTCATTTAGACGGTGATCTTAATTCACAAAACATGCGGATGTGGAGTTCAGTAAAACCTAATTTTATCGAAGAGGATTCACTTCATCCCGAAAAGGTTTTCAAGACGCAGAATTATTTGGCCAATTTGTCAGTACCACAGTTATTCAAAGAGTGGACGTAGCACATTTTAATTATTTATTTATTTCCTCATTAAAGTTTATTTTTTTGCTTGCTATAACACTGCAAGTGCTGAACTGTCGATCAATTAAATTAAAAGTGAGGTTAGATAGGTTCAGTTGTCAAATTAATAATTGTCACTTCGATGGTACGTTCACAGTTAAACATTCATGGCCAACTTTGACGCCAAATAAAAACAAAACACCCATTATTTTTAAAGCGGTCGAAAATAGTTATTTTTAACCACCAAAGAACGTAGAGAAAAATTACTGGTAAGATTTTCCCGAGGCTACCACCAACCACATTGTAATTTTTAAAGTTTATTTTTTTATTTTTTACGTTTAGATAAACTAGTTTGACAAACTAGTTAACATTAGCAACGTCTACTTTGTTATTTGTTTTTGTTTTTTACAAACAAAATTGACAAAATAGACAAAATTAATCCTTAAAATCAAGCAGCGTATGTTGCGTTATTACCCAGAAAATCAAGTTATTCAACGATTGATATGCGCTATTTAGGTTTTAATACTGTAGAACGGTTGTAAAATGTAATGTGTGAATTTTAGGTTGTTAATCCGTTTATTCCGTCCAGGTTTGAGTCTTCGTCAAATGTGTTAATCCACTGGACTGAAACAACGGCTTCCGTAATAAAATACAAGATTATTTATTTATAATAAGAGAAGGTCATCATCCTGTATATGTAATTTCACTTACCTCTCTTGTTTGATTTATAATAACGAGTGAGCAACAAAATTTGTGATCGCAGTTGGCTAAACGTATATCGGTAATTTTACTTTACTTTTCTCTTAAATTAAAATTTAAATATATTAAATATATTTTCTCTGACGGTCAAAAATTTGAATTTCTGTGTCAAAACTTTTGTCCCTTTCAAGCCCTGTTTCCAGTGAGGAAACATTGAGGAACTTTTTGTTTCTTTGTGTTTCCCTTTGTCGCGTGTTTAGTTTGGCAACCACGGAGGAATTGGCAACATACATAAACTTCGTGTTTCCATCTGAGCAACTGAAAGTCGCCTATAGTTGTGGTAGCTTGTGTTTCTCAGTGCAGTGCAGTGCAACTCAGTGTTTCCACTGAACATGGAGGAGGAAGAGGTGTTATTATCGCGTGCTGATTTTTCCTTTGATGTTACCGCTAGAAATGGAAACCGGAAGTGGGAACAACATTTGCTTCCGAAATAATGAGAAATATTTGGAAACATTTGGGAACTTTTAAAAACATTTTTGTAAACAATCAACAGAAACACAAAAGTTGTTCGATGTTGCTTCAGTGGAAACGAGGCTATAGAGAAGCACAGGGATAATAATAATGATTATATGTTAACACAGAGTTTTTCGTACTGAATTCAAATTAAAGGGAAACTGTTCTGTTTTTAAACAAAACTTTTACAAAATCCAGAAAATCAAAAATGTTTACAATAAATGTTGAAAATGTTCGCCATTTTGTTGTAGACCCAGACGAGCTCTTTTTCTGACCCCATCAATAACATTTTCCAACATGGCGTTGTCGTCGTTTATCTCGTAAATTTTATTTGTAATCTTTAATCTCATTTCAGCCACATTATTAATTAAAATTTAAATATATCTAAGTCGAACTCCACAAACTTTAATAAGTGTAAAATTACAAATGGAAAATGTTTCGGCAGAATACTGCCGCCATCGTCAGCCCTAATTTAACAAGAGATTAATGATACAATTGAATTACAGAGGGGTTCTTATCTTAGAGGATATAAAAAATTATGATGTTGACGTAATTTTGAATTAAATTTGACGTTTTCAAAGCGTTACATTATTTTTAAAAGATTTCGTAAAAACAACATTTTATAAAATGTAAAAATTAAAAATGGATCAAACAGAATCTGGTAAGTTTGTTTGAGTGGTGAAAAATTAAAATAGTGAATTAATAATGGGATTATTGAAGTTATTCTGTTCATTTAAACAAGATCTGTTTTCCAGTTTCAAGGCTTTCTTTATTTCCAAAGTCTCAAGAAAATCTAATTTCCGGCCTTTATTGCATTTAGGAATCAATTTGGAATTTGATGGTGAAAAACTATGTTTCGTTATTAATATATGATTGGCGAAAGAAGAAGGTGTTGATGGTGGAGGATCAAGATCTGTGTTGTTATAGATGTGCCTGAAATGTTCTTTAATACGGTCTGATATTTTGCGACCTGTCTGACCTATGTAGAATGACTCACAAGAAGAGCAGTTTAATTTGTATACACCTGATGATGATTTGTAATCTAATGGATCTTTATTTTTAATAAAAAATCTGGATAAGTTGTTATCTGTTATCTGTAACTTCAAAAATCCCATTATTAAATCACTATTTTAATTTTTCACCACTCAAACAAACTTACCAGATTCTCTTTGATCCATTTTTAATTTTTACATTTTATAAAATGTTGTTTTTACGAAATCTCTTAAAAATCATGTAACCCTTTGAAAACGTCAAATTTAATTCAAAATTACGTCAAGGTCATAATTTTTTATATTCTCTAAGGTAAGAACCCCTCTGTAATTCAATTGTATCATTAATCTCTTGTTAAATTAGGGCTGACGATGGCAGTAGTATTCTGCCGAAACATGTTCAATTTGTAATTTTACACTTATTAAAGTTTGTGGAGTTCGACTTAGATATATTTAAATTTTAATTTAAATTTACTCCACTTGGATTTATCGACATTCTTCTGGTTTACATAGCATACATAGAATTTCCGTAGCCGCCGTGGGGGTGGTTCTCATGGATCCATTAATCAGGCCCAAAAGGGTTTTACCTCAGAGTTTAGGTTCCACCAAACGAAGGAACCATAGATAAGATAAGGCTTTAATAGGTACACATGAGCATAGCCAAAGCATAGTTCTAGTGGCTAAATCCCCACTACTTACCTACAGCTCTTCTGTACGCCCAGAAAGTTGCAGTAGTTTTCTGAAGTTTCTTCCTTACATGAGTTCTCCAGGAAGTCTAAATCAAGGTGGATGCCCAAATACTTCACCTCTTTTGAACTTGTAATGACTTTCCAAAGAGAATCGGTGCCACGTATACGCCCCATATCTTACTTGTAAAGCTCTTCGCCACGTCGAGAAAATTCCTCTGAACAACTGGTCTAAGTAATGAAGGCGTCCATGACTAGGTCCCATAGAAGTGAAGTGTAGCCCGAGGGCTGCGTAAAGGGCAGCTTCTTTCGTAAGATAATGACAAAATCTTTTCCATGTCCTTGATGAGGTGGATCGTGTTAGACAGTTCAGAGACTCTTCTTGCGCGGGCCGCTGTATGTAGAGGCCAAATACAGTCCCACTGGTTGAACATAGATCCAAAAAGACAGCAAAAAGTATTAGATACAGTTTAAAATGGTTCTAGAATGGTATGATATGGATGATATGGCAAATACTGTACTTCTTCTGTTATTATCGTACTAAAGAGAAATGGGCCCAAGTAATAGGTAATTCTAGTTGGTAATGGAAAAATTTCTTATCTTTACTTTATTGTCGAATATTGGCTTATTTTCTTGCTTTTCGTATTATTGTCGGGCTTTTCAGACCGGTTTCTATTTAATCTGATCACTAGTTAATAATATATTTTTTTTATGCCGATTTCTTTTCCATGCTGAAATTTATGCAGCGATAAATTCTCGGTGTTACGTTGAGACATTTCTGGCGCAGTCTTCACTAAATTTTAACAATTTATGTTGACCTACGTAATTTTCCTTGTGTAGACAGTAAAACGTCAGCCACAAAACCCTCGCAAATTAGCTGACTTTCTAAAATTATTGCACCGCTTAGAACGAGATAAGCTGGGGGTCTGAAATGTCCCTGACATACTCATGGTCCTTCAATATGTCAATTTATTAATACAATTGGGGACACCCAACATTGGACATCAGTTTTTGACATTCCTTCAAAAAATCATTGTAATCGATACTTTATTGTCAACTGATGCTGATAACGTTACGACGTTACGTGTCATTTGGACGTCTTTTTGTTATCAATATTATATTTTCGTAAATTTTGACACTAACGGTTAACAAAAACCCTCCACTTCGAAGACGCAACAATTATAAGAAAATTACTCCTTTTCTGAAACGTCGAATTGTTGGCTTACTTGAGGGAGGTCTTTCAAACCGAGAAATTGGCAGACGGTTTGGGAATATGAATTTGGCGTGCGTCGTCAGAAGAAGGAGTCCAACAACATTGTCGTGGAGCTGAACGTCCACGTGTTTCAAATGTTCGTGAAGATAGTTTTGCCATATGGAAGCCGGAGACAGATTTCAAGCCACGGCTTCCATTGGGATGGATTGGAGAAGACATCTTCACAGAAGAATATCAATGAACACAGTCTATCGAAGGATACGAGTTTTTGGGTTGCCTGCTTTAGGCAGTTCAACGGACCGCTAGATTTCTCTGGTGCCAAGAACGCGCAAATTGGGCTGAGGAATGGGATAATGTGGTCTTAAGCGACAAATTATTATTATTTTGAAAACTACTTTTAATCAGTTTTTCCCTAAACTACCAAAAACAATTTTATTATAACTGCCAACGCACGTTTCGCCAACAATGTTGGCATCATGAGGGCGATGAGTAAACTATATATACTATAAGTGAAACTTCTTATGCCTCAGTGTATGATATTTGTACGGAGTAAGCACGCAACCCGACACGAACACGACACAAACCCGACACAAACATGCAATATAAGGGATATTTTAGACCGGAAGGGGAGCGGCAGCTAGGACCCAAGGGGGCCCGAGGTAGCCCTTGCTCACGGGGGCTCTTGCACAAGGGGGCTAATACCCAAGGGGAGGCCCTGTCGCAAGGAGGGCCATTGTATCATGAAAATTATAAAACAAAATACAACGGCCTAATACAGTTATATACATACTTCATCTCCGGTCAAATAACTACCAAAATAATTTGTACACTTTTATAGGACGATTTTTGGATTAATCATATCGGCTCTAAACGCATTTTGTGTCGATTTCGACTCTACGCACAATTATTTTTTTATTATGTACTGTTTTTCTTTTAACTTCAAAACTTCATCAATTTCATCTCTTTGTGAAACTTATCTTATCTAAAATTTCAGTTTTCTGCTTGATTTGGAATTAACTGTAAAATATATATGATATACAATTAATATCGTTGAAGATTGTAAAGGCACAAAAATTGACTTTTTTTGAGTATTTTGGACTACGCCCAGTTTGGAACTGATCAACTCAAATAATTTTCGGCTTAATTTCCTTACATTTCCAGACCATCATTTTCGAGACTTGTGAAAAAAATAATTATTGACTATTTCTCTCACAAAATTTAAGCCAATCAATCCAGCTTAGAATTACGCGATAATTTTACACTAGTGTAAATTATCCATAAATTTCCTTGATCAAAAGCTTTTCAAAAATATATAAATTTATCTGTAGTTCGACACTGTCAGAATTTTCAAATTTTCGTTTGTTTAAACACTCTGTCATGCAATAATAAAATGTCAGATAAACGTCACACTATTTTTATAGGTTTTAAGCAAGCGGGGTTGTGTCGAACTATAAAACGTTGTATTACACTCGTTCCTCTAAAAATTGTACTCATTTCACTCGTGCTTTTTTAAATCACTGTGTCAGAAATCGTCCAATTTACACAGGAACTCGTATAATAATATACTATTAATAATTATGATTAAACTTTAGCTACATTATAATTAAAAGTACAACTGTTATACTTAATTATTGAATTTTCTCCTGTCTTTGCTGAAGATTTCCCTTGGTGTTGGTTATTTCTTAAACGATTCAATAAATTGACGTGATGTTCTCTGTCCAGCTGCAAATAAGGTTTGATTGAAGAGGTGCTGCAATGTCCAGTAATCTTTGTTACTTGATGCTCTCTCACGCCAGCCTTAGCCAAACAAGAAAGCGCAGTAGAACGGTTGGAATGAATAGTAACTTCAATCTTCTTTGTATCTAATCCTATTTGTTGAGCTCCAGATTGACAATTATATTGACCATTTTGAGATTTGGTTTCTTCCTATAAGAGTATTCTTAAAAAATCACACTATTCCACATGGGATTCACTGTTAAAAAAAGTCCGTTGGACGTAATATTTTTTCTCCTTTTATCCGTCAACTTTTTAGTAAAGAAATTATAGTGTTAATAACAAAATAATGTAACAATCAAATTTACCTACCTGACTGGACAACGGTCAGAATTTATCAAATTTGTTGTTAACCATTTCTTTTCGGTCAAACGTTCAGCTCCTCCAGAAAGCTGGAAATAATTTCAATACCTTTATTTGGTTCTAAATAAGTTTAATTTGAATTTGCACCATCCCAGGAGGTGAGCCCAAGAAGAATTAAATTTTTGCACTTTTTTCAGTCTTTTGCTTATAGCTTGAAAATAGTGCGTCGGACGGAAAATGACATCTTATTCAATATTAAAGAAGGTTAAATTCTGCGTAGAACGAGTATATAAATCTTCAAATTCGGTTCAGTAGTATAGCCGAAATCAAAAGTTAAGAGACTGGGAAATTTTCTCATTTCAGTGCAAAATTTCATGTTGCGACTTTTCAAGACTACATCAGTTTCACAACCAGATCATTTTCTAGATAAATTCCTTAAAGCACTCTATCTTGCCACTATTCAGAAGCAGCCAGGAGGCAATTTTTAAACTCAATTGTTGACAGGCACTGTACGGTATCTCGCCTTTTCAGTGGCTTTTTGCTTTCTTTGGCCACAAATTCCTGTGATGCGTCTTCCCCACAGATCACACATCTTTTCTTAAAATTAAAAGTCACGACTCTCTGTCTACATCTCTTGGGGTTTTCCCCGTCACTTTTCTTATCCTTCGAACATATTTTCCTGCATCTTTCGTAAACCCCCACTGAAGTAAAACCTTGAAGTTGAAGGTGCTTCTTTGCTATACTTCTTTTTATCAATGTTTCTATTCCTCGTTGTTTCACTGTAGTTGAGGCCTCAACATGTAGGTTCACAAGACTTATAACACTTTCTTTCGCGAATAATAAACTTTACAAACTTTATTTATCAAACCATAGAGATAAACTTTGAAGAATTTAAAGAATAAAATAATAATAATAATGAATAGCATAAAATACTCGTTTTATAAGACTTTGAAGCACTCATTGTTTACAATAACTCGTGGCTACGTCACTCGTTTTGTAAACTTGAATTTGTGCTTTAAGACTGGTCTTGTGAAACTTGTTTTTTAAGATTCTATACTAAAAATAGTATAATTTATTTTTTTAATATTGCTATCTTGGCAGATCTTGACAACAACTTGGCAAGTGCTTGGCAATTCTAACCTATTCGCGATTCAAGTTAAGATTTCCGCCATAGCCGCTAAAGGCGGATGGTAACCTTACTTTTTGGCTACATCTTAAATTTACGTTTTTAGTAGTTAAACCTTCCGATTTCTGTATTATTAACCAATTTATTAAGCAATAAATAATACAGTGACAAATGGAAATCGACGCCAACGGTGTAACGATTGGTTCTGTGAAGGAATATTCATCAACTTGCACTCCTACATCTTTCGTCAATCTCTCAGCTTGAGTATGTTCTGTATTAATCTGAAACTTGTTCACGTACATCTTGCCTAGATATTTTCAGGAGCAAAAACTCACTTGTTGATGTACATCTTCTTTAGCTATTTCCAACAGTGCCACATCCTTGATCCATCTGTTCTGGTACATCAAAATATTTTTTCTGTATTCGTCTGGAAGTCCGCCGTTTCTGCACAGAACAAGTTGTTTCATGGCTTGTACTTGGCAAATTTAATGACAATACTGCTCTCTTTTTCAGTTTTCAGACAGCTTCCACTTCGTTTTCGCTCCACCTCTAATAAAAACTACTCATTCATAAGGGTTAACTTAAAAATTGGGAAACTTACTATATGGACCCCTATTTTCGAGTTCGAGAGAAGAAATTGTCACCAGTCACTCCTACGGAAAGTTCCTTTAAAATTTTTTGTATTTTTGAAAAGTGGGGAACTGAATATTCTCATGAAAAGTGCATCGCTTATTTCATCAATTTACCAGTTTGCAATGACATCAGTTCTCACGAAAATTCTCTTGGTTTGTGAGAAGTGAATGTTTCCCTGGTTTCAAAAATAACTATTTCTTATTTTCGAGAGAAAGTCTTGAGAAACTCCATTCCTACGAACTCGAAAATAGGGGTCCTGGAAGATCTGGGAAAAAATCCTCTGCTTTGAAATGTAGGGAGCTGACTCTCATGTATTATGTGTTTTTTTTATTTGATTTGATAAATTTTTCCCAAGCTCTTCGTCTGTCGATAAACTCCCGCATTTGTTAACGATCATCACTTTTCTTTCGTTTGGAAGAGGAAAACTGAAAACTAAGGTCCCTTTTCTTACTTGGCGCATTAGAGTGGGACGGGGGCTGATGCAAGATGACGGTTTGCATAGGTCGTACTTGAACACCGCGGATCACAAATTTGGGTTGTGCAAATTCCCCATCGTGTTTTCGCCAAAGTCCGTATTTCTGGGGGCGTACATTGAAAAACTTTAGACGTTGACGTTTCAAATTAATTATTTTTCTCGCGACCATATAAGAAAGTGACAGTTTCCGTACAAACAAGTATCCACGAAACTTGATAATATCACTCACCTGTTCGTTATTATAACAAACGTGTTTGTTATGGATTTAAAATTTTCACTTCACTGTTTAGTAGGTTTGTTTGATTTTTAACAGTTCTAAAATATTGACAATGTATTTGCTTTCGTGTCTTTTTTCAAGTGAAGTTGCGTTCAAATCCAATTATTGTTATAAATAATAACCGAAGGTTATAAAAGTGATTTGGAGTGCACGCAACCAAACTTACTCCGAGAAAAATCTCGAGAGGTATAAAATAGCATATCGACGGTGAAAGTTCAATATGTCGTAAGTCTGATTTTACCGAAATTTAGATTTCCCGCCAACAATATTTACATTACCACCGCGCGTTCTCCTGAAAAGTCTTATTGGCTTTATTTAAACAGAAAGAACCAATCAGTGCACAAAACAATATGTCGAATCTCTTAGTCTGTAGCAATTTGTCGTAAGTCCTTAGTTTACCGCAGTACAGTTTTGGGAAATGTGTGTTGGTCTGGTTACTGGTAAGTAAAGCAAAGAAAATTTAAACCAATTAGCGTATAATAATCGTGACAGATTAATGAGTTTAGTATTTCACCAAAACCAGGTTTTTCTTTAAGTAAAGTTAGTCGTTTCAGCTGAGAATGGATCTGCTGTTTCTAATATAGAGTTAGGCGTTATTGACAATTTTAAATTCTTCCTAGAATTGGACGTGCGAGTTATTTTCTGATGCGTTGGAATCGCTAACATCTTCCTATTTTTCGATACAATACTAAACAGAATAATACCAAATAACGCAATTTTTGATTGTTATAGGGTTGCAAAAACCATGGGAAGCTCCAGTAGAAGTAAACGTTTAGTAACAATGTGTATTAAGAACGTGAACGATGAACCACCCGCAAAGAGACCTCAACCTTTCGAAAAATTAAAATACGACATCAAATCAAACAATGAATTGACGAGTAATAATTTCGACATCATGAATCTGCCCATACAAATTATTGGGTATCAAAATCCGTATTTTCAAAACCATAATAATTCGGGTGACAACTTTTGGAATATTACAGCAACTGACGACATCGCTTTAAACTCGGACGCTACAGAGAAGACTGATAATAATCTTGTAACAGATTGTGATACAAAGAAAATACAGGACAGTATTCCTATGCAGTATGTGCCAAATAAAAAAGACTTTGTATATGATGTAGATATTACTGATCGTAACCGTTTTGCAACTACTGAATGTTGCGAAAATATTAATAATCCAGATTTAATAATAATCCAGAATAAAAATAATTCAGAAGACTTTCAACCCATAGAAGAAACTCGCTTGGAATTACATTGTACAAATATCGACGAAAATGGAATCACTCAAAGGGAATCAAACACAATAAATAATACTATCTGTTTCGAAGTCGAAAAACCATTAGAAACCTACAGCAATGATGATTTTGATCCAACAGAAGAACCTGCTGATACTGATACGAGTGATGATGATTTTAATGAGCAAGAAATGAATGGCATTAATGAGCAGCAAAATCTAAACACTCCACCAAAGAAAGAAAGAAAAATAAATGCAAAGAAAGTAAACAAAAACTTGAGAGAAAAAGGAAAATCATACTTGGGATATCGGAGACCGGCGGATCAAAATAGAACATTTCATGAAAAGCAACGCGAAGAGCGAAAGTTAGGACAGCCCTGCAAGTCTAAGTTCTGCCAAAAATCTAGTAAACGTGGATGTAATAAAATTTCGGAAGAATCTAGAATCAGCATTTTTACGAAATTTTGGGATAACCTGTGTTGGGGAGAAAAAAAAATTTATGTAACAAATTTAGTTACCGTTGGAGTTACCAAGGAAAAAAAATCTACAACTCAAAATTCACGAAGGGCGTTGAGTGTGAAGTACAACTTAAAAGTAGGAAACGATGTGATACCTGTTTGTAAGAAGATGTTTATGGCCACATTAGGCCTGAAAGAACGTTCCATTCAAAGTTGGATATCCAACAGTACTCATGGAATATCTAATAAAAGAGAAGAGAACACTTTGCACCCAAGAAAAACAATAGGACCTGTACTATTGTTTTTAAAAAAATTTTTAGATAATCTTAACAAACTTCCCTCACATTACTGCCGAAAAGAAACTCAAAAACTTTATTTGGAACAGAGATTTACCACCCTCGCCGATTTGTATGCTGCTTATAAAATTAAATGTAACGAATCGAATGAAGAACCGTTATCTAGAATATCTCTCTCAAAAATGGTAAAGGAGATGAATATTTCACTTTACCAGCCTAAAAAAGATAGATGCGATATTTGCATCCAAAACGAACTCCAGAATACAAATGAAGAAGCGTGGTTGGCTCACAGAGCTCAGAAAGAAAGGGCAAGAACTGAGAAGAGTAAAGACAAAGAAGCTAGCGAAAATGGAACCTCCCATACTTTAACAATGGACTTACAGGCAGTTAAAGTATGTCCCTCGATTAATGCAAGCTCAACTTATTATAAAACAAAACTTTGCGTGCATAACTTTACTATCTTCAATTTGGCCAGTAAGCATTGTACATGTTACTGGTTTAATGAAACGGAAGGTGATCTCCAAGCATCGACTTTTGCCACCTGTTTGACCGACTACATCAGAAGAAATCTCAATGACTCCAAACCAATAATTATTTATTCCGATGGATGTTCCTATCAAAATAAAAACTCAGTCATGGCTAATGCCCTTCTTCACTTATCTTATGAGCTTAAGATAAGAATAGAACAGAAATTTCTTGTAAAAGGACACACCCAAATGGAGTGTGACAGTGTCCACGCTGCAATAGAAAGAAAGATCAAGAATAGACCAATACATTTACCAAGTGACTACTCTACATTATGTGAACAATCTAGGAAAGATCCATACGAAACAATCACTATAAACCACACTTTTTTCAAAGACTTTAAGAAAAACATGGCGTACCATTCAATCAGACCAGGCCGAAAGACAGGTGACCCAACTGTTAATGATATCAGAGCACTACAATATTTACCCAACGGAATTATTAAATTCAAGACAGATTTTGACAGTGATTTTCTCGACCTTCCGATCAGACCTAAAACTATAAAACTTGAAGAATTTCTACCTCTACATAATGGCCGTTTACCGATTAAAAAAACCAAATACGATCATCTGCAACAATTAAAACCAGTCATTCCCAATGATTGTTGGTTATACTATGACACTTTACCTTATAATAATGTCGAGTGACTGTTTTTTTATATAATTTTTGTATGTAGTCTTTGTTTATTTCGTTTTCATTCCAAAATACAAAAATATATTTTTTTATTCTATAAATTTAAAGACCGTTTCATTTATACACCTAAATAAACACAAATAATATGTCGTATGTATTCCCGATTGAGAATGAAATAGGTCGTAAGTCAGATATCTAGGCAACATGGTGCTATTTTTCAAAAACTTTTAAAAAATATAAATTTCAAAAAATATATTTAATACCAAAAAAGTATAATACCCACCAAAACTGCATTTTACTTCAAACAAGAATGTTTTTTCTTTCTCTTGAAAACTAAGCATTTTTGAGATACGACTTATTGAAGTTTCACCGTCGATATAGGTAGGCAGTTCATGGATTGAAGTCCTCTTATTCGGAAAAAGTGCTCTTAGCATATTTCGGGGAACTCTTTGAGGAGGTTAGGCCCAATTCTTTATAGGTGCATTATTTTATGCTACGGAGTTCACTTATTGTTTGAGTTAGTAATGAAATTGTTATCGTCGTGGGAAAAATAGTGTACAAAACTCGCAGGAAAGTCTCTAACGCACTCGCGGGATTGCCTGAACTCGGCTAACGCCTCGTGGGCAACTTTCCCGCTTGTGCGTTATTTATCACTTTCCGTGCTCGTTATGTAATATACTATTTCATAGCCATGCACCTCGCAAACCTGGCCAACGGCCGCAAAATTCCCTAGATTGTGAAATTTGATTATCTTATATAAAAAGTGACAAAGTAGAAAAAAATACTGTCTGATAACTCGTTTAAAAGGCATTTTGTCGCACTTACACATTTAGGGCACTCCTTTCTATACGCTCGTCGTACCCTAAACCCGTGCGTGCGACAAAATTCTTCTTACGAAACTCGTATCATAATATAATAATATTGGCAAATTGAAAACTTTTTCTTTTTTTTTGTATTTTTACAAAAAAAAAATATCCGTTTGCATACATTTTTTTGGATACTCGGGAAATAATAATCTTTTGAATACCCCCTGTGCCGAGAATTTTCTCTCGTGCGCATTCGCGTACTCGAGAAAATTATCGACAGTTTAACCTGCATTCGGAATATTATTTACGAGAATTGCATTTTGATGTTTTTGATCCAATGAGAACACTGAAATTTGATCACGTGGTGCTGGATTACCGGGTAATGTTGGTGTTGGTGTGAATACAATATCATGAAATTTAATGCCCAGAAGTGTCAAACAATTTGCTTTAGCAGAAAAGTTGTACCTTCTGAACCCAGATATACCTTAGAAAACATTGCACTTGCAGTAATAAATTTAGTTAAAGATCTTGGTGTATATCTGGATTCAAAGCTCTCCTTTCAAAATCATTACGATTATGTAATCTCGAAGAGCAGGAAGATGTTAGGATGCGTAAAAAGGTGGACATATGATTTTTACAAC
Source organism: Diaperis boleti (assembly GCA_963583935.1). Taxonomy (NCBI): domain Eukaryota; kingdom Metazoa; phylum Arthropoda; class Insecta; order Coleoptera; family Tenebrionidae; genus Diaperis; species Diaperis boleti. The sequence goes on along the minus strand of OY757245.1, from coordinate 30,945,041 downwards.
ATTAGAACGATCATTAATTTATATAGTTCTCTAGTTCGTTCCATCTTAGAATATGGTAGCATCATATGGTCACCTTTTTATGTTACACATGTCAATCGTTTTGAAGCTGTACAGACCAGTTTTCTAAAGTATCTTAGGTATAAGCTATCGCTACAAAATGTTGTATTTAATGATCTTGAGCTTGTCGCCAAATATGCATCTATACCACCCTTACAAAAGCGTAGAATTTTTTACAGTTTATGCTTTATGTATAAATTGATTAATGGATTGTTAAGCATCCCTAGAGGACCCCAAATTAATAGGTGATAATTTGCATCTCGCTTAAATTAATCAGAGCTGACATTTTAAAATTCTAAAACATTAAGTTAGAAGTTTGAAACATTTAATGTATTTTAACTAAGATTGCTTGAACATTGCTACAATTGATAAGCTCGAAAGGACACTGTAAACGATTTTTTTAGCTGCATCATTGTTCTCTGAAATTGCATCCTAAGGAGAAGCGTTTTCGCTTATCGAAATATCACTCCGTGTAGCAGTGCGACCCTGCATACAATCTACATTTTTTTATGATGGCCCTGGTCCACTTTAAGGAGGTTGGGGCGTTAGGCAAAAATAATGAAAAAATTCTAAAATACATTTTTTTCAATAGATTATTTCATTACACAATTTTCTGTGACAAATCCAAGATCATTAGGAAGCTTATTAAGCAGTAAATGCAATAAAACTGTTACATGTAGTCTTATGGAAAATCTGTCAACTCTACATGTGAATGGCACATTTTTTATTCTAACTAATGAACAAATAATGCCAGCAGTACAGAAATTAACTATGTTATACATTGATATTTCCCGATCATTTTAATGTTTTTTCCGATACAGTTAGGAAGCTTTTAGTCAACGAAAAAAATTATTAAACATGACTACTTTTGAATTATCGACCACCTAGCTTTAGCGAAGCGGCAACGTTGAATTTAGAAATAAGTGGCGGGAAATTCGAATATTTCATATCTGACATTATCAAGATATCAATAAATATCAAGCTTTATATTATTATAAGTACAAACACCTATTAATTTTTTTATTTAGATAAATGAAATGGTCGAGTTAACTATTGAAGTAATTTATTATCTAATTTTTGAATGTAATAAATACAATAATTAAATATGAGATAAACATACAAATAAATTAAACTTATTTTTTTAATAAACTTAAAAGAACTCGATTGGACACTGATAAACGATTAACTTGACGTGAAAAGAAAAAAATTACAGTGGTTGAGAAAAATACAAAGTAATTAATTCCTGTCAAACTGGCCAAGTGTTTTTCAGATTTCACAAAATCACTTATAGTCAGCTCACTGCGAGTATCCACCCGCACTGCAGCATCTTTGCAAGTACCTATAATCTCATAATTGTGTTTCCAACAGTCAACCATTATTTTTAATTTACCTGGTCCAACTTGTATTGACTTGCAGGTCAAGGACATTTCTGATGTTTCTACATACTTTAATTCCTGCTCTGGGGGGCGCGGACGGTTTTCAAGTCTTCAACAGCAGCATAGCTATGTAAACCCCCTTGAATTAAAGTTGAAACTTCAACACTTGACAGTTCTTGATGATTTTCCACTGCATCTGAATGATGATTGTGGTGGGTTCTGTGTTGGACAGGTATCAGGTTTTAGCTGCTTTTTCGTGCCCCAACCTTCAATTTTAAAGAATCGTATTTTAGGTTATGTTTCCCTCTTTTTAAAACTCCTTACCTGAACGCTCATAATCACCTTTTTCAGCTCAGGATTTTTCTTTTTCATTCAATTATCATTTCTAAATGACATTATTGGTTAATTTCATTGCCGCAGAAATAAAATGCCACTCCAATAATATTCAGAATAAATACTGCCAACTCTTCAATTCTAAGCAACGTTGCCGCTTGAACACTGTTCAATTCCCTCATTCTAATATATGATTTTTAATTAATTTTATGATTTTTGAATTATTGAACTATAAAGTTTAGATGTTTCTATATATTTTTTTAATTATTTACTTCAATAATTTAGCAAAAATCGTAAATTGTAATACATTTTTCTTTGTAATATTTTTTTTCTTTAAGTTTGGACAAGACATCCAAAAGTTAATCTATCAACCTAAAATAATAAAATAAAATAAAATAGTTGATTTATAATAATCGAAAATGTTTCAGATATGCGTTTATTGCAATAGTAATTATATTGCAAATGTTATAATTATTTGTAATAAGTAATTACAAAACAGTTCCGACTGAGATATCAATTAATTTTTGGTTGGGACTATCCCACCCCAACCTCCTTAAGATAAGGTTTCAGCGAAGTTTTATGCTCTTATGACCCGCAATTTTTATAAGCTGATGTTCACCAACTCCAGCTGTAACGAGATGTGATACCACATTCGATCTGGTACGAGCTTGTTATTTTGACTTTCTTTGTATCTATATCTATGTCTTCTGCAGCAAGCCTTGCTCACTTAATTTTATTAATCTTACGGGTACGTTTTTATATCACGCCGATGAAATTTTTTTTTCCAATATGAATTGACAGTTACAAACAGTCTCTCACAGCTTTTGTTGGCTGTTCTTCTGTTTTCAAGCGGAACACTTCTTGCAATACTTTGTCCAATGTCTGATAAAGATTTATCACTGAATCGCTTATTTATTTTTACTTGAAAAAGCGTCGCAAAATTAAATTTGACGTAGGAAAAATAAATTACATCAATGGCTTTGTAACCACATACAAAACCAACTTTTTATTTTGAACAAAAAAATCATCATGCAATTCTCTAAATGCCTTTGCTCTTACAAACACTTTTATCGAAATTTAGAACTAGTTGCAAACTTGGCTTCCAATTTTCCTTGATAAAAGGATAATAATTGTATTTATTTATAATTCAATGGTCAATAAGTTTGTAGGAGTTACAACAACAAGCTTCTCTTCCGGAGTCTCACCTGAACATATATATCTTGAAGTCTCAATTATATAAGAACGCTATGTTGTTTTCAATTCTAGTTTTCGACTATCACTGAAAATATACGAGAGCACAAAATAAAGTTCTTTGCACACTTTCGTCTAATCTTCATCCAACTAAGAAAGGGATTTGTAGCTTCGATCCCTTTAGTTTATTTTTAGCAGCAAATTTTGTAATATAATTTCAAATATTGCCACGATCACCAAGGGAAATGTTAGAACGTTAAATGCCTTATTTGCATTGCAATTTTCCAACTGCAATAATTGCATAAATAGCCATTCTGACGGTATACCCATTTGCTCCTTATTCTAATTTAACAGTCCTTATACGACGGTGGCTTTTACTGCATGATCTACATTTTGGACCATTTTCACGTAAAATTTCAGTCCTGTCGTAAAATTATACACCATTGTGAACAAATACAAATGTTATGTTAAAAACTCTCTGCACAGGTTTCAATCAAAACTTATTCTATACTGAAGACGATTCCTTCGGGTTCATATTTGAAAACTTGGGAGTTCAGCAAAAATTTATTTAAAGTGTTGAATGCGTAAACTGGACGACTGTAACGATATCTTTGAAACTTAATTTGCCCTAAATTACCCTGTCATATCACACCATATCTCATCACCAAAATATTTATTTTTCAGATTACACTTAGCTACCAGTCTGCTGTTCCTCCAGAACGGGAATTTTCCTTTTAAAATATTCATGCCATCAACTCAGCACTCGCATCTAACATGCATGAGATACGTCACAAAGAAATATTCTTTTTACAAGGCAAATCTGAATTTAATTATGAGCGCGCTAGGTGAAGAGCTGCGATAGGAGAGATCGGAGTTATATAGTTGAGTAAGCGCTAACAAATTCTCTTTGACGAAGGAGTGAGTAGTGATGATAAAAGGAAAAAGTCTAGCTGTACGTCTTAAGTAAAGATCTTACTATCACGATTTCACACATTGGTTGCAAAATCCACTAGCAGCTCATTAGGAATTAAATTTCCAAGAACCTGTTATCCAGCGCTACATCACGTATCTGGCTGGAACACAAATGTGCATTTGCAAGGAAATTACTGTTTTGTTGACGGAGTGTTTAGGATATGATGTGATAAGGTAATTTTAGAGCAGATCTGCGAGTGAAGTAATTAGGTCTTAGCTAAAGGGAAAATTAAACTAGGTTCGTAGGAAAAACGTCGATAAGATTTTTGAAGGGCTTCTTTACTGAACTGAACTCTTTTTAAACAGATTAATTTGTATTAATAGCTCGTACATGAAGCTTGAGTTTGCTTTTGGCTTTTCTGGCTGAAATGCTAGTTTTCGATTATTATTATGCCATAGAATATCATTGTATTATAACTGAATTGTAGCAGGGAAACTTTGGAATGTTTAAGTGAACTATGCCAAGGCATAAACATGAATGAATTAGAATCTACTTGGGGAGTATTAGAAAAGATTAATTTGTGAAAGTTACAACAGAAAGACATAATAAATGTAGGTATTTTGTGAAATTGGATTAATTTTATTAATAGCTTGTACTTAAGTTCTTGTTCATAATTATGTATTCCGGTCTCAGCAAAATATCTCGTTGTCAAAAAGTAGTCCAGAGGCTATTAATTAGCAGATTCGAAAATGGCCCAGACAAAATATTTGTATATCTTAGAGAAGACTAAGACCACAGGGTTGGTTTAAAAGTAGACATTGTTCAGAAGAAACACCATTGTGTTGGCTTTTTTAGTAATACGAACAATATGTTAAGTAGTTCCTTGCCATCACTGATATAATATGAAATCTTTGGATCCAGATCATTTATCGCAAGTAAGACCATTTGTGCATAGAAAAAACGTCTTGTTGTAAAAGTGCCATTTTTTAAACTTATTTTTATTTACAAAAGTTTTTATTTGAATAATACCTATAATAATCACGTTAACTTAATACAAATATTAAGAATAAGACAAATCTTATTTATTCCTTTTGGCTCAACGTCTAACTCCACTCTGCCTCCACTGCATCCGCCTTGGGCGATTCAGGCTCACACCCCACCATCTCTACGTCCCATGGACCATGCTTTCGGGAATGCAGCAGCCTATCGATACACTCCAATAAATATCATTAATACACGATAAGATTAATTAACGAAACGAAGAAAATCTGCAAAGAACGATGATATTAACATAGAACTTAAACATAACAATATTGTAACGTAGCCTGAGCCGGGCGGGTTCGAGGATTTAAAGAAATATTCTGGTGCACACCGTAGTTACAAACTTTTATTAAAAAGACTACTAAGGCTAACTTTTCACTATGTACAGACTTTCACAATATCACGCGCTGATCACTTGTTCACGATGCTATCAATCGACTGCTTGCTCCGTCGTTTGATGCCTTCTTATACCGCTCCCGGCGTTCTCGATTTCTTCTATTCCCCGAATCATGACATCATGTTTTCGTCGCAATGGATTATTTCAGAAGAATGAAATCATTCTCTTGTACAAGCGTGGTATAGCATGAGATCACCGCCACAGATTCTTCTAGACTCATGAGAGCATCCCATGTGACGTTCTCATGTGGACTATTCCCAGACGTTCTCATGTGGACTATTCCAGATTAATTACGTTACCATACGTGGTGAGATCATCGTGACATCATCCGCTTCCGGGCCGTCGCGCCGTCGTCTCAATATATTTAAACATAACCTTATTTTTATTATTAAACTTAAGCTAATGGGGCCCCAACGCGCTACCAGGGGCCCGTTTCATAAAAAACTTGTCACTTGTAATACAAGTGTGTAGTCAAGGAAGAGCTTCATTGATTGGTTGCTGCTTAGCAACGAATTGGTTTTACAAGTGACAAGTTTTTTATGAAACGGGCCCCAGGTGAGCTTCAGATAAATACTTGTCGAAAGTATACCAAGATCTGATAACTCTGCCAGCACCCTGACCAATACTTCGCCAAAGTATACAAGGTCGGGTGTACCGAGACCAATACCTGGCTAGGGTATACCAATATATGCTACTTCTTACCTCACCAACCACTTCCTACTGGCCCAGGTGTATCCAAGGCCGCATATTCTCGACACCACAAACCCCGGTGTACGGTACTTGAGATCGTACGCCTCCAGGAATGTCCTTCGCTTCGTAACGATCATTCTCCCTCTTTGATGTGACTCTGAAAGGTCCTTTGCACTTCGGTAGTAACTTTTGGCTTTGACAAGTGGCATTATTACCAGTTACTCGGATGAGGACCACTAGGTGTTGCGCCAACTGCCTGATTAATTGTTCCGTTTAACCCTAAGATTGATTAAATTTATTTTGCACCTGTCCATTATTATTTTATAATACCTTGACAACGGTAGCTATTAACAGCCTCATAATGCCCGAGGGCATTATAGAGGGCATTATGGATCATAATGTCCGCGAATTAAAAAAAAATTGTTTAAATAAGTTAGTTATTTATAAAACATTTTAATTAATTCTTTTCTCTCCAATAAAAATTACAATTTTGGAATGTGCCTGAAGAAGATGAAGATTAATGATGAACCTGTGTTGTATTCGGTTTCATTCGGAATGATAACGGGCGCATTGTTTTTTTTTTCGGAAACAGAATGGGCTATCATTGTACCAATTTGGTTTTTCGAGGAAATACTCTCTTCAATGTAGCTTTCCGTTGCAGTACTACTCTTCCATTTTCCATGCAACTTGAGTGTTTCATAGGAAGCACCACCTTCAACAAGAAGCGTTGACGAAGATATTTAGCATTGATGAAGGGGACACTCCCTAGAGTATTTTTACCTACAGGTGAATCTAAACATCTATTATTTCGATAGATTAAAAAAAGCCTACGTTGTCTACATCCCTTCGGCCGCAGTGCAAAGTAATTTCTAACTAAATTTAGCGCTCCTATATCGCTTTCTTCAACAATGGTGAAACTTTTTGAGGTGCAAGTCTTCGTTTTTGGTACCTTGATAAGCAAAACGGCTCCTCTGTTTTCAATTTTAATAATTAAAGATAGCCACCTTTCAAATCATGAACACCCCTGCATGCGTTTGTGAACCTTTTGAAAAATAATTTGAAGTATTTTATATTTGTGCCCTCTGACCTGGAGGTGGTAGAAGGCTTCGTGGTGGTTTCAGCAGCGGGAGCCCGGCCTCTCGGTGGAGTTGTTTGTTTCTGACGAACCATGAAGCGTCGAAAGCTTGGCGGTGTCCAGCTGCGCAGAATTGCTGCGAGTGGTGGAACCTCTAGCAGCAATTCTGCGCAGCTGGACACCGCCAAGCTTTCGACGCTCCATGGTTCGTCAGAAACGAACAACTCCACCGGATGACCACCCTCTCATTCTTCTCCTCGGGCAGCGTGTAGCTGTTATGCTCCACGCTGAGGTCTCTCAGGAGGCCGATGAGTTTCCTGAAATCATCGGATGAGTTTACATAGATTCTGATGCCACCATTAGCGGTCGCTGTGACCCTATGCTGGTTGATACACCTGTGTCTCATTTCTGAGTCGATTCTAGTCCAATTTTTAGAATCAACCACGTTGATGGGGAGGATCCATCCCTTCCTTTGAGGGGCGGCGGCAGCGGTATTAGTGGAGGCGGTTGTGGGGGCTGTGGCTGTCCGACCTTTCGCGAATAAAACCCCCTTTTTTGTACCCATTGCCTGGACTATAGACTTTTTAGAAGAAATAATTTATAAAATTTAGAAGTTTTGGTTATGAACTCAAAGCAGGCACTCAAATAAACATCCGAAGAGTTTCCATTCCCCCGGGGCGAGCTTCATCCCCTTTTGTCCAAAAAACCGCTCCCGAACGTAACGTCATGAAGCCTTTCTGCGTTTTCTTCGTAAACGGTAACTCCGATGAGCAAATGTTATAGGACTTATGTTCTCCATTAGATTATTCTGCATAAAATTGGTCTCATGAAGTATCCCACCCACCGCTCATCAATGACATTGGAAAATGAGTAAAGTCTTTAGCACAAAGGCAAAAATTAGTCCATCCCCGTTTTGTGACCAATAACAATTTATTGCGTTTTATTCAATATGCACCTTGTACAGAGAAAACTGCTTTACAATTCTGTATCTACACATTTTTGCTCCGATTAGTGGTTTTTGAGATAATCGCCGCAAAAGACGGGGGTTGCCTTCACGCTGAAAACTAAACTCATTTTCCAACGTCATTGATGAACGGTGGGTGGCAAAAACTTCATAAGACCAATTTTATGCAGAATTTAATGGAGAACATAAGACTTATAACATTTTCTCATCGGAGTTACCGTTTACGAGAAAAAGGCAGAAAGGCTTCATGATGTCACGTTCGGGAGCGGTTTTTTGTGCAAAAGTGGATGAAGCTCCCCCCGGGGAAGTGGGAACTCTTGGGATTTTTCTTTGGTTGCCTGCTGGAAATTCATAACCAAAGTTTCTAACCTTTATAAATTATTTCTTCTAAAAAGTCTAATTTGCTTGGACTAGATTTTCATCGGCACATATCTCGAAAACGATTTAACCTAGTACCTTTTTAGTGATTGTTGTAGGAAATTTTATCAGCTTTAATTTTTGTTCCAATAATTTTTTAGGTAGGATACATACTTTTACTAGTTATAAGTGAAAAACCGATAAAAGTCAGAATTTTTCGACTATTTTGGAGTAGGGACAGGCACACTTAAAAAACATATATTTTGTAACATGCAACCAAATTAACCAAATGATTCATCCAAAAACTCGGAAAACAGTGCTCTTTTAGAAAAAAAATATTTCAGAATTATTTGAAGTCGATCTTCGTTGTAATCCCCGCTGAAAATTTGATTATCTTGCAATTTGCAAATCAACCCCTAACTTTGGCGCCCCGTAGAACGGAAACTGTTGGCCGCAAACAAAAAATGAATAAAACCAAAATTATGCACAATTATTGTCGTTTTATTTCAATTAGCACGTACCTACTGTATTGGAAAACACTTACCAATCTGTTTTCTCGCAAACCCTTGAATGCAGCCCTTTTCAATATTCTCTCAAACCTCGACTTTGCATTATTACGTCAGTCCTTTCCACAAATGCGCATTTACCTTGTCGTCTCGAGTACCACATACTCATCAATCGAATGAATCCATTTCCCCACGTCTTTTTTCAGAGGATTGAATTTCGCGACTGTAATTAGTAACTTAAAGATTGATACTTACAGTAGGTCTGGATTCCTGTCTATTAACTACATTGAAAAAGGCGGTTTTAAGATATTTTTGAGATAGGCTGTGAAAGAAAGAAATTACCAAGGTCTCAATACCGAACCCTTCGATACCTACTCCACTTAGTACTTCTACCGATCGACTCAGTGAATTTCCTACTCCAACATGAAATGTAGGCTCACTAAGAAAAGCTTTAATCCATTGCAGAGACTCCCTGCTACTCTGAGATGTTGAAGCTTCCAAAGTAATCGATGTCTAGGAACCCAATGAAAAGCTTTGGAAAAATCAAGATACAGGACATCAACTGAGTTTCCACGCTCAACTTCTTTGATCTAATCAGGCAACAAAACACATTAGACTGGATAGATTTTCCTTGTCGTTACGTAGAAAAAATTTCATTTGCGAAGTTTTTAAGAATTTTTGCTGTAATAAAATCAGGGTCAGGAGACTCAGATACTTAACTTCTTTAGTTTCTCACGATCCTGAGGTAGTGAAAACTCTAAAGAAGTGATTGGTGAATGTGTTGGAAAAACTGTTTTGTATGTTGGACGTCCGCAATATGAGTCCCATTAGTAGATCTAGTTTCCCCAATGGTTGTCGACAATAGGTCAGTTTTTTGGCTGCAGTGCGCATGGTCAAGAATCCTTTGCGGCGAGAAATTTGAAATTTTCCTCCAAACTGGTTATTTTGTTAAAGAATTCACTTTTAAAACTGCTAGTCATGCTGCGCATTGTGATGAATGTAAGAACAGAGGGTGTTGTGTAGCACCAATAACAAAAAACCGTTCGTTAATGGCAGAAATGCCGATTTGGATCTGTTAAAGGAATTACTTTTGCCAGCCTTTAGTGGAATTTGGCAATCGATATAGAGGGTTAGCATTTGTGAAGTTGGCAACAACGGGCAATTGGCGTGTTCAGTGTTTGTGTTTACCTTTTGCAAACAACGACATGGCTTCTTAATTAGCCTTTGCAGAAGTCGTTTTGACATTTTACCATCACGAAATGTACATGAGAATAGCTTTGTAGCCCTAAACAGGTTTCTAGCTTGTCGCAAGTTACCAAAGGCAAGAAATTTAATAGTTTGCATTAGCGTGAAAATTAGACATTTGTGTTGCCATTCTTCGTCGTTTCGTTACCATTTTTGCACTTATCAACATACTTTCATTTACTTTCATCACCTATCAACATGATTATTATTAGGAAAGTACCGAAATAATTATTACAATCTACCGAGTTTCATACAGAATTTTTCAGTGTGCCATAGCAAACCATCAACTCACACAAGGTGCAAAAGTCATTCAAACGGCAGTCTTGGAATTTTTATCTGCGACATTTCAACGTTTCTATGCATTTTAAACAAGATGGACTCTAATGAGGTGACTGATATGTTTGATGCTTACGTCCAATGCAATAAAAATAGCAATCAGGCTGTCCAGCTTTACAATAACCGCTATCCGGACCGCGAAGTTGCAAACCCTCGTAAATTCGGAAGACTGGGACAAAATTTGCAACAGTATGGATCATTTAGAAAGCCTAAGCGGATTCCTATTAGAGCAGTTGAGCCGAGCGGACGTATTTTGCGGCGCTCGAGAAGATAAGCGGATAAAAAAGCATGAAAAAGTGAAAAAGAAATAGAATTAAAAAAAAATGATAGCGAGAGCGAGAGAGAAGAAGATTACAAAAGAAAAAGAAAAGAAGGACGAGAGTGGAAGAGAGGATTAACCCATTTAGGAAAAGCAAGAAGTTAGAAAGATCACCGGCTAAAAAGGCAATGGATGAGGAAATGAAAGAGATGGTGAAAAAATTTATGGCGGATGTAGGGGAGATAAACGAAGAGAATCGGAAGATGAACCGGGAACTGGAACAGTTGAAAATTATGATGCGTGAAAAGGAAGAAAATTAGGAAAGAGAAAAGATGGAACTAAAAGAAAAAATGAAAAAATTGGAGGAAAAAATGGAAGAGCAGGAAAAAAGAGTGAGAAAAAAGAATATTGTAGTAACGGGATTGGACGAAGAGGAATGCAAGAGCGAGAAGAAACTGGAAAAATGGATGAACGTGGAATTAAAGGTAGAAGTGACTGTGAGAGAGATGTATAAAATAAATGGAGGAAAAATTATTGTGGCGGAACTTGGGGGCTGGGGGGAAACGAGGAAAGTTATGGAAAATAAAAGAAAATTAAGAGAAAAAAAAAGGAAAGAGAGTATACATAGAAGATGATCTGACAAAGAACGAAAGAGATATACAGAAGGAATTAAGAGCGAGAGAAAAGAGAAAACGAATACGGAGGGGAATAAAAGAGAAAAGGAGCAAATAAGAATAGTATTCTGGAACGTAGCGGGAATAAAAAGCAAAGAGAATGATTTTGGGAGTATTTGAGAGAATTTGACGTAGTGGGAATGGTAGAAACGTGGGTGGAAGAAAAGGCGTGGGAAAAATTGGAAAAGAGAATGCCGAAAAAGTTTAAGTGGAAATGTCAATATGCAGAGAGGGAAAGCAAGAAAGGGAGAGCTAAAGGTGGGATAATAATGAAAGAGGGACTGGAAAGAGAAAATGGAACTGAAGCAAAAGAAGAAAGAGGGATTATGGAAAGAACGGTGAAAAGTAAACAGAGAAAATGGAGAATTGTAACAGTGTACAGCAGAAGTATGAAGGAAACGAAGAGAATAACAGAAGAGCGAGTAAAAGAGCAAGAAGAAGGAACTTTAGTGATTGGGGGGGGGGATTTTAATGCAAGAATTGGGGTAAAAGGAAGACGGATAGAAGAGGAAAAAGAAACAATTGAAGAAAGATCAACAAAAGATGGAACAGATAACGCAGAATGGAGAGTACTGATTAGCTTAGTAGAAGAAAAAGGGTGGGACATACCTAATGGAAAGTGCACAGGAGATGAGAAAGGGGAGTACACGTATATTGGATCAAGAGGGGAAACAGTTATTGATTATGTTATGGTAAATGAAGAAGCATGGGATGAAATAGAGAAATTCAAGGTGAGAGAAAGAATGGAGTCGGACCATATGCCTTTATAAGTGAAGACAAAAGGAAGAGAGAAAAATAGAGGAACTGTGAATGAGTTTAGAAGAAAAATTGTGAAGAATATTTATGCAAAGAGAAGAAGCAAAAGAAACGGATGGGAGAAGAGCTAAAGATGAAGGGTATAAAGAGGGAAGAAGAGGTATGGAGATACATAAATAAGGAAAGAAAGAAAAAGAGAGAGAAAGTGAGTGATGGAATTACTATGGAGGAATGGAGAGAGTACTTCAGTGAGCTGCTGGGGGGTGATGAAAACAGACAAGAAAAAGAAAAGAGACAACAAAGAGTGGAAGAAATAGAAGAGATAACAAGAGAAGAACTAGAGCAACAACTAAGAAAACTGAAAAGAAAAAAGACACCGGGGAAGGGGGGTATACAGAATGAGGCGGGGATATATGGAACGGAAAGAGAAGTTGACAGGTTGTTAGAGATAATGAATGGAGTGTGGAAGGGAGAGGGATTCCCCAAAGAGTGGAAGGACGGAATAATAAGCCCCATATATAGGAAAGGAGAAAAGGATACAGTCAGTAATTATAGGGGGATCAGTCTCCTAAATACAGCATATTATAAGTTATACGCGATGATTGTGGAAGAGAGGCTGATGAAGGAAATGAATGAGAGGGGGGGGTGTTATCAGACGGACAGGCGGGATTTAGGAAAGGTAGAGGGACCATGGATAATGTATATATTATCTTGAATCACATAGCAGGAAATGAGATAAAAAAAGAGGGGTGGCAAGAAATATGCATTCTTTGTGGACCTGAAGGCGGCTTTTGATAATATGGAAAGAGATTTACTGTGGGAATGCTTGAGAAAGAGAGGGATAAATGAGCATCTGGTAACAAAAATAGAAGAGATATATGAAGAGACGATAAGTAGAGTGAGAGTGGATGGAAGGGCGAGTGAATGTTTCAAAACTTATAAGGGAGTAAGACAAGGTTGCCCACTAAGCCCCACCCTGTTTGCAACTTTTATTGGAGATATAGAGGAGATATTCAGGAAGGGGCAGGCAGGGGGGGTTGTGGTGGTCAAAGAAAAAGTGTGGTCTTTAGCATATGCGGATGATTTGGTGGTGCCAGCGAGAGAGGAGAAAGGTATGGAAAAAAATGATAGGAAACATGGAGAAATATATGAGGAGGAAAAAGTTGACGGTGAATGTAGAGAAATCAAAGATGAAATCAAAGGTGTTCAGAAGAGGGGGTGGTAGGAGAAAAGTAAATGAGTGGAGATGGGAGAAAGAGAAAATTAAAGAAGTGAAAGAATTTAAGTATTTAGGTTATGTGATGAATGAAAGAAACACAGCAACAGCACATGTGAGAGAGTTAGTGAAAAAAGCAAATAAGATAATAGGAGCTGTATGGGGAATAGGAGAGAGAAAATTTGGACATGATTTTAGAAGGAGAGTAATGATGTTTGATAGTTTGGTAAAAAGCGTGATGATGTATGGAGCGGAAATATGGGGATGGAGAGAGCAAGAAGGATTGGAAGGGGTGCAAGTTAAATATATGAAATGGGTGCTAGGGGTAGAGAGAGAGACACCGGGGTATATAGTGATGGAGGAAACAAAGAGAGATGGAATAAGAATACAAGCAGGAAAAAGAGCAATAAGTTTTGAGGAGAGAGTGATAGAGCGAGGAGAGAGCAGAATTTAGCAAGAGTGTTTGAAATAAAAAAGGAAAGAAATAGGTAAGGGGATGTGGAAAGAGAGCGAGGCATATTTCGAAAGAAACAGGTATGCAGGCGCGGAGATAGAAAGAATGCGAGAGAGAGGCAGAGTAATGACAGATGAATTAGTGTAGAGAGATAGAGATGTGCAAGTGCAGGAAAGAAGAACGAGAATTAGGGAGTCTAGGTACAATGGGAAGTATGAAAAACTAATAACGGAAGAAATGTCAAAGTACCTAGGAAGAGAGAGTAGAAAAGAGAGAGTGATAATAGCAAGATTTAGATGTGGAAATGAGGAGAGAGTGAATAAATATTGGAGTGAGGATAATAATAGAGTATGCAGGATGTGTGGAGAAAAAAAGGAGACGATAGAGCATTTGTTGAAGGAATGCGTAGAATTGAGAGGGAGAGATGAGAGTAGAGAAGAAATTTTGAATGAGGACGGAAGAGGGATCGAATGGATGAGAATGGTTGAGTGGAGAAGAGAGACAATAAGTGGGAAGGGATAAAAGCTGCTAGTTATTGTGTTGAATTATTGATTTAGTTAGTTTTATTTATTATATTATATTTCATTTTATTTGAGTTATGGGAAATGTATCGGATACTTTATAAACCTGTAAAGGTAATAAATATACATACTACTACTACTAGAAAGCCTAAGCGAGAACAGCTAAAATTTTCTGAAACAGTTGAGTTGGATGTTCTTCTTGAGAATCCCCGAATTTCGACTAGGGAGATTGCCAGGAATATTGGCGTATCAAATCGAACAGTATATGTCATTCTTAAGAAACACAAGTTGAATATTGTTTAGGACCACTGTCTAAAAACAGTAACAAGGTAAAAAATAAAAACCACAGGCGTAAATGTCAACATTGACGGTTGAATGGCATTTGTCAGCTTGTGTGCTTTAGTATGTTTTCGCACAGCCCTCTTGAAAACTTCACAGAATCACATACTGTTTATTATTTTTTCTTTTTTTTTTATTGTGCACGAAATTATGTCTACAGTTATATTATTAGATTAAGAAAAAATACCCTTTAAGATGAAGTAAAAAAACAGGTGACCATCGTCGCCAAGGCTTGTGTCGGCATTCTCATATTTGTGCATTAATGGCTATTAATGATTATTGTATAATAATATTATATATCACATTGCCATATGTCTCAGTGAACTTTTTTTGCCAAGGAGGTAGTTTAACGAGAATGCCGAGGTCCGTGAAAATTCCAAGAAACTCAAACATCGTGTATTGTATTAAATTTTTCCTACTCCGAAGCACCAACGTTTTATAATTTTAAGAGAATAGCAAAACCCCTGCAGTGTAACGACCGTGTCTTGAATCTTAGAAGCATCAATCATAGTAATAGCTTTTGGTTTTTAACAAACCACTTATTTTTTGTTTTTAGACGGCGTGAATTGTGTAAGTGCGTGTAATCCCTACTATTAGTTTGGGGTTTGTGAAGATGTTATAATTAATCAATATAACTGAAGTAATGAGACAGGCAATCATTGTCAGTCAGTTTTCAAGTCTGGGGTTCCTCCCAAATAAAAGTTAACAGGTGAAATAACAAGGAAATTCCCATGAGCAGTTTTAAAGGAAACGCAGTGTATATACATAACAATGGGAATGCGGAGTTCTACCTTAGTTATTATTTTGATTTTCAATTTTATTACTTAACTTCAAAGTCACATTTTCTTTGTTTGTTTCAGGTGAGTGGTGAATTTATCTTCCAACAATATTTATACAACAGAAGGGGAAGTAAGTTTTGTGTGAAAGTCTGTTATGTATGAACGTACAATGATAAAAAGAAATAAATTAGGAATATTGATTACAGAATAACATTGATACTAAAATTAATATTTATTTTAAATTGTATTAATGTTTCATCAGCGAAAATATGTTTGTATGTATTTGTAATGTGTGTCACGTTAATTTTATTTAAACTGTTTTTTCTACGATCATCATTGTAAACAGCAAAAATTGTACATTCTGCTATCTATGTAGGCCGGTCCTTACGCACAGCCGTGTGTAAAGTAAGGCGATCGCACGGGTAGGGATATTTCGATGGTTATTTCGATCAAAATTGACAAGACTGACAAGTGAATTTATTTTAAACTTACAGAATCTGTACTAGAACACAGTTAAACGGTTTCCTTATTATCATTTTGCCAATAAAAGCTATAAAAAATCAGGACGAAGCCATTGAGTGTTCTTCCCTTAATAAATTTCATAAAGAAATAGAATTAAAATAAGGTAACATTAACCGCAAAAATATCAATGTCTTTAGTATTATATATTATACTAGCTGACCCGGCGAACTTTGTACCGCCTCAGAATCAATAAATGTTGTGTTATTAGCTGAATCAAATTCAGTTTTTTTTTTATAAAACCATAATGCAGACAACAGCCAGCATACAACGCCATGTTCATTTTTGTTTTCGTCATGTATTAAAGATAGCATTATATACGGTTTCCATACAAAATGTATAAGAAAATTTTTTTCGTTTATTTTTAACAGTTATTCGCCCCCGAAAAAGTCAGACAATCCGTTCTCGAGATATCAAAAAAATGTTGTGTGTAGTCCATGCGCAAAAGAAGTGAAACTTTGGAGTTTACTCCTCAAAAATCGATTATCATTTTTAAAGCCCGGTACGACAAATTTTGGTGTCCGGCGTTATTTGTTATTGTTGCCCTGTACCAGGGGGGCTTTTGTTATTGTCGTTGCCCTGTACCAAGCTCTCCGCCCCCAGTAATTTTTCCTATGTTTTAATAGTTATTCTGCTATTCGGAGCGAAGACAAATCCAACAAATCAAAGATCATAAAAAAACTGTCCAGCCGTTCTTGAGTAATAAATCTAAGGGGGCCCCTGGGCCCCCATGTCCATGTAAAAAGTACTTTACAACCTATTCTCATAACTACCAAATATACAAAAAAAAATCGGTCCAGCTGTTCTTGAGTTATAAACCCAAGGGGGGCCCCTGGGCCCCCATGTCCATGTTTTAATAGTTATTCTGCTATTCGGGGCGGAGACAAATCCAACAAATCAAAGATCATAAAAATCGGTCCAACCGTTCTTGAGTTATAAAGCCAAGGGGGCCCCCTAAGCCCCCTTGCCCATGTTTTAATAGGTAGTCTGCTATTCGGGGCGGAGACAAATCCAACAAATCAAAAACCATAAAAATTGGTCCAGCCGTTCTCGAGTAATATACTCAAGGGGTCCCCTGGGCCCCCATGTCCATCTAAAGTATCTAAGTCCTTCTCCTGGTTCTAAGCTACCTCTCGACCAATTTTCAGCCAAATCGGTCCAGCCGTTCTTGAGTTATAAATAGTGTAACTAACACGACTTTCTTTTGTATATATAGATTATATTATATTTATTATATTTAACAATTCTTAAGTGGCAATGAAAAAATTATTCAAATAATTATGACAATGGAATTATTGAGTTGTTAATAACTGTTCAACAATTTTTTTATACTATTAATTACTTTTTTCTACCTGTGATCGTAGAAAAAGCATAGTAAATAAAGCTTGAGTTGTAAAGCATATTACACACTCCTGGAATTACACACTCGGCGCTACGCGCCTCGTGGGTAACTTTTTCCGGTCATGTGTAATATGCTTCTTACAACTCTTGTTATGTAATATACTATTACGTAGTCGGCAGCAATTTGTTTATCAAATTTTAATTTAGTAAAGTGCCTGGAGCGCGTAGAACATATCAACCTCGGAATCGCTTGACTGTGGCTAAACTTTGATGATGTTTTAAATTGGATTCTTCATAAGCTATATTCAAATCTTTAAAAATTAAAAATTTTTGCTTTTTATTTAATAATCATAATCATAATCAATTCAGTATTGTATACTATATATGTCGGAATATTGTGAAACGCCAAGTTGGTTACATACACTTGGGTGAAATCGGGGAGTACTGGGAAGACCACTTGACGCAATGGACAGTGTCACGAGAGACGTGCGCCCGGGATCACCTGTTTTGCAGTATCTCTCGGTTTTTCTTGTTATTGTTGTTAATAAAGTGCGTGGTGAGCCAGCATAGAGAGGGAGGGCCAATCTCCGACATATATTTCTTTTAAATGTTCATTAAAACAAAGCATCAAAGCGATTTGCTTCAAACACTGTTTCATTGAAGAATGTTTTATAAATAGCAGTACTAAAAGCCGAAAGTTTGAGAAATGGAAATATGTTATATTTTGAGGTATATATTAGAAAAAGGGTTTTGTTACTTACCTTAACTAAAATGGTTGTCACCCACACATCTGCATAAAGGTCCACATGTAACGACAGAACATAGCACACCAAATTTTGTTTCCTTTTCACCAATAAATCGAATATATTTAAACAAGCAATTCTTGTATATTTCTTTATATAAATTTATTTCACGTATTTAAATCTTCTATTTCTGCTAAAATGTTATGCACTTCCAACATTTCAACTGTATTACTTTAACGAACGAGAGCTGCTCATTAAAATTTTGTTTAAAATATTTATTAATGACAACGTCTAACATGCATATAGATGACAAATAATAAGACAAAAATTAGAGGCTTCTGGTAGATACTTAACGAGGGTCTCTAAGTTTTAATAGACAGTAAATAATTCGGCCCTCTTTCTTTATAAAAAATTCTCTCTTTAATTACCTTTGCGCATGTTGTAGGCCCAATCTTTTAAGATTTTACCCAACTGTTCCTTCGAAGTGGCGGCTTGAATGCTGTAATTCCGCTCTGCTATAATCGTGCAAAACTGACTAAATTGTTTCCACACTGATTTTTTGGTGTTCGTGGTGCTCTTTGGGACATATTTATTAACTGCCTCCTCTATTTCATTACGTGAACAGTGTCCAAACCGACTTGAAGTGATTTTGCGACAAAAATTAATTTGACAGATAATGGCAGAAACAGTTCTTAAAGCATACTGTTTACATGAATTCTTTAGAGCTAGACGCATTTTATCTAGATATACAGTAAGTAACGCATAAATTCAGTAATTCCGTTGATATTAAGTGTTTTGGAAAAATTCTCGAAGAATTAGGCGATTTAACTTCGACAAATGTTTTCAGCCTATTTTCAGTTTGATGTCATTTGTGTTTTATGTTATGACGATAGACATTTTTTCGTGACTTATAAGACACTTGTACATATTGATCATAAAGTTCCGCACAAAATTCATAATCTAATTATGAAATGTTTTTGTGAAAAACGCTCGAACAGGTCGATTTTTGTTTTCAAATTGCCATATTTTGACATAAAATTTGTGATGATGACGTCATCTGTTTTGCACCCTCATCATTTTTTAAATGGCAACCCCCAACTGTTTTTTGGGTTTTAGATGCACTTTTCAATTCTCTATTCAACAAGAGTAAAAAAGTGATAGCGTGCATAACTTTTTTTTTGAAAAAATGTTTACTTCAAAAAATTAAATTTTTATTTCTTTATTTCCTTGTGGAGAAAAATCTAAATTCCAGCCTAAATTAAAGTGTTCTTACTTTACAAATTTACTGAAATTTGGACAGGACAAGGTCTGTCGGGTCAGCTAGTTCACTTATAAAAAAGCTACGCAGCTTTTGTGGATGCGTGCCAATTACAATTATTCGGGTGTTCTGGTTGGAGTTAGTACTTTGGCAAAATGTATTTTGTCACAGAAATTTGAAGTCTTAATTTAGTGTATATTTTAGTATATTTAGGTTCTTTAAATTAGCACAAATGAAGAACTAATGCAGTAGTAAAATCTGCATTATTAACAACTAATTCATAGCTTTATTAATAGTTAGCATTCACAAAATTAATATGCTTGCAGATTAAATACTAACAATGGCTTATTCAACACAGCAGAGGATTGAATATTGCCATTTGGCCTTTTCATCGTAAATAATTGTAGTTCGTGATTGTTGTGCTGGTTTTGTACTATTATGAATGTATTTCAGGAAGCAAGATTTGTTATCCGATGACCTACACCCACATAATATGAACGTCCGTGCAAAAATTTAGAGTTGTATGGAAAAATTACTCTATTTTATGTTTTTGGAATAGAACGTATTTATATAATTAAGTGGTCCCTGTTACCGGAAATGGTTTATCGCACATACGTATCTAAAATGGTGGATGCGCCGGGTAAAATTAATTCAGTAATAATTATAAGTGCAATATTGAAAATAGATCATTGGAGTTAGAGTCTTAATCAAAGTGTCGATTGATAACTAAACATAGACATCATATTTTGTGGAATTCTAATAGATGTGATGATCAACGAACTTAAGTAATCAAAACTTGATATCCAATCACTCACGACGACACTTCAGCTTTGCTGGGGGTGAATTGACATCGGAAAATTAATTCCCTAAGCGACTGACTCTTCTAGATAACATTTTTAGGAGTTTTCCAAAGCATGGTTAATTTTTCTTTAAAACTCAATTACAGTCCAATTACAACTTGAAACTACTATTCATTTAGAAACCTGTAGGAACTCTCGGTTAATTACTTCTAACACAAAACACAGCTGCAAAGACCACCCACACTCCACCGTTAAGGAAATCATAATGAGCTGACCCTTTATATTTAGATTTCCCCATTTAACCCAAACGCCAAAATTACCAACGATCTCGTTTCCGTTTGTAACGAACGCAATTATCCCACTTCCTATATTACCGACGTTTGATTTAATTACTAGATGACCGCGTTGTGACCAACCCATTTAAGTACCTAATCAACTAATAGTTTGTCGCAACCTCAAAAAAAGAAACGATGCAAATATTGAAGTGGAGCAACACGAACTAGAACTAACAACGATGTTAGAAGGGAAAACATCCGGGAGCGTAATTATATTCGAGCGGAAAGTTAGTGTAATGGCAGTTGGAAAACTTGGTATAGAATGCAGTTTGTCCAATTAACGACTGGGAAAAGATGTAATGTTGGCGTAAATTAGAGGGTTAATTAAGAGAGAAATGCAGACGGTAGTGTACAAAATAGAAGAATTTTACTTGGAATTTTAATAATCATTGGTGAATCTTGCTGTTTTTTAATTAAAAGGAAATGCAATTAAGATAAACAAAACAATGCAGCTCTCGGTCTTGGTCAGATGTTGATTTCTTCCATATTCTTTTCTAATTTTTTTCTATTGTGACCTAATATTGGTATATTTTCCCACCTTACTCTTCTATTTTTCGCTGTCTCTTTTACTTTCTTTTCCATGTTTATTTTCATTCTTAGTGTGTCTTGTAGGTACAATTTTTTGGGCACATCTCCCATCTCTCTTAGTTGTTCCTCTTCTACCATCTCTTGCACTGGTTTTATTGCTCTCTCTATTTCTTTTATTTCATTGTATCTTCCCCCAAAATCTAATCTCTGTAGAAATTGTTCCTTTATTTTTCCTTTGTTGGCCAGCTTCAAGAAGCAAGTGTTACTGTTGGTTTCGCTACTTTGGTAATAACTACGGCGTTTGCTGAATTTAGTATTTCTTTATCTCATCAAAAAATTTTGAAATACGGCCATTTTTCATGCGGAAAACGAATAATTGTGGTAGTATTACTCGCAAGGATTGGTCCTAAAGCAGAACCCCTTTACGTCCTTTTCCCAGGCGGTATACGCCGAATCCTTGCCCCCTGATCCAACTGTTTAAGGGACGCCAAGTGGGGCTTCCGAAAATACGCCTAGTCTATAGTCCTCCTAGTTCATGTGGTCTATACCGGGTGATTCACGAAGTGTGGAGAATATTTAAACCTCCCCCTTCAAAAATTAATGGCAATCAGCGATGCACTCAAAACATTTTTATAGTCGCTGGGTTTATTATGGCAAAAAATGTTGTAGTACTTACGATACGAACTGTTGTAAATATCTCGGTTTTTATTGACTAACCGTTTTCGACTGACAAAAACCACTCTTGCTTTCAATTGAAAAGGTTAAAGGATACCTTTGCGCTGTATACACTGTGTTGATGGGAGGCGCATAAACAAGCTATTTCATGTGTCCCCACACAAAACAATCACATGGGTTTAAATCTGGAAAACGTAGGGCCATTTCATCCGATCCATCTATTGGGTAAATTATCATCTAACCAATCTGACACTATGCGTGCAGCACTATGCTCCTCCATCTTGTAAGAACCTCATTTGTTGTCTTATGTTCAGACGAAAGTCCGCTTGTAATTCCTCTAATAAATCGCACACTGTACAACTACCGAGCCGAAGAGCGTTCCCATGGATTTCACCGTAGTTCATAATTATATCGGTCATGTCACTATTAGAAAATAAGAGCATTTTATAGCTATTTATTATACTAGTGCCTTATAAGGCAAACAAGTCACGAAAGAAATGTTGCTGTTAAGACACGTGTGTAATACATAGGTTTATCCAACACCCCCTCCTATAACAGTTCTTGAACCTTCATCAAAACTCAAAAAAATTTTACGTTCATTTGACGTTCAAAACTGTTGGCTTCTGAACTGGTTGCTATGACAAATTAGAAAATCGTTGAATTATTTTTTCATAAGTCACATGTGTCTTATAGACCTCATAATCCATTCAAAATCGTTTTTATGACTACATAATAAACAAGTGTTGGATAACAATATTTTTTCACTACTAGCTGTAGAATGAACGATTATATAGTTTGTAGAAGATGTGTGAAATTGTTTTTCATTCCTAGTAGTTAATAATCATTTCATTATTGACTAGTAGGTAATAATAATTGAAGAGACCGGATTTGATGCAAAATCCATATCGTGTATTTTATCTACCAACTTAACAACACCGCCCTTGGATTTTTACAAATTGCACCAGTTGTAAATATTTAGCATTAATTACTTAATTCATGTAAAAAAACAAACAACAAAGTGTTAAACTATTACAAAATGCATTGTGTAATTTGGCATGAAAATCCAGTCTTTGACTGAGAAATATCAGTTGAAAAAATAGATAACTTCAAATTCGTTCCGGCTTTTGGCATTATCATGATTATCATTCGAAGAAAAGTTAAACAAATGTGCTAGTAGTGAAAAAAATAGTAAGTAGTAGTAATACATATTGGTAAAGGGTACGTTACCGCCTCAAAAGTATATACCGAAGTAACGTTGTCGCCTCGTATATGATAATAATAACGTTTTTCCGTTTTCTCATCGGTTTTGGCGTCAGGGAGCCATTTAGAACCTTACATTAAAATTTACGTTGGAGGCCACAAAGTCGCCTCGGTACCTACAAGAAATTTTTTTAGTTCGAGCATATATCGCTGGCGCTAGTGTTCCACAAAATATATAGCGAGGACACCTTGCCGCCTCCAACTATATAAATCTAATTTTTGTATCACATATTATGTTACTTTACCACCTCTGCTAAATGGCAACGTCGAAGAAGAGGTTCTAACGTTTCGCTTATTCCATTTCACATCATATGCGTGGAGTGACCAGTGGTGTATGGGGCAAAGGAGACGTTGCGATTTGATCTCGGGTCACTATAATTCGGGTCACACAGAAAAAAACCCATCAAGAATTTTACGAGTAACTACAAAATGGGAAAAAATCAATATGTACTGAATAAAATATTTAATAATAAAATAATATAAAAACCAAGCTTTTTAACGACATTTTTAATTGTTGTATGTTTTAATTAGGTTACCTATAGATATACAGAATGATCATAAAGTTCCGCACAAGATTTATAATTTAGTTATTTACTGTTTTTGCGAAAAATGCTCGAACAGGTCGATTTTTGTTTTTAAATTGGCATCTTTTGACATAAAAATTTTGTTGATGATGTCATCTGTTTCTGAACTTTATGATCACTTTGTATATCAGACCGCAAAGGTTTCTAAGCTTTTACTCATGATGGGGAAGGGTACAATTCCAGTGGAATTCAAGGGGAAGTCACTAGCTGAACTAGAATTTGAAATACGCTGAAGAAAATAATGATGGTAAAGAAAGCGTCAGGGAAATAGTGATATAGAACAAATAAACGAGTGCAAAATAAAAAACCTGCTCATCGACAATGAAGCGGCGGCATTCTTTGAATAGCACGTGTACAAATCGGAGAGCAGGTTTTTTATTTTGCACTCGTTTATTTGTTCGATATCACTACATCCCTGACTGTTTCTTTAAGTGCAGCAACATTTTTATTGCTGATAAAGTAAAAGTATAAGGCAAAATAGTGGTACATACAGTGAGAAAATTAAGTAAGGAATAAATTCAACTCCGTTAGTATTTGCACTAGAAATAGAACTTAAAAAGCATATGATAGGGCTAATTATAGCGCATCTGAGGAACGTATACTATTCTTTTTTCATTAGTTTTTTTTACAGTTATGACGTCATCAATATTTTTTTATGGCAACCTATGTTCTTATTTTACATTTGAATAGAGTTTTTTATTCTGTTTTTAACGTTGTCAAATACTTAATAGGTTAGATGAGGAAAAAATAAATTAAAACGGCGTTACCATAGAGATACCAATACAATGTTGACAAGTTCTGAATTGGTACAAAATAATTGTGTCTCAACTGTTTTTCTCTATTAAATAATAAATGAACTTCTAAATAATAATATCTGCTTGCAACAGGATGGTGCTCCAACACACTAAGCCCGGTGCGGCATCATTTGGACGAAGTCTTCCCAAGAAGATGAAAGAAGAGGTCCAATAGAATGGCAGGCTAGGTCCCCAGATCGAACCCCATTAGGTTTTTTTTTATGGGGGCATTTACAAAGCAAGGTGTATCAAAACCGACCCAACAATTTGGATGATCTTGAAGGAAGCATTCTACATGAATGCAGTTTAATAACTCCCCAAATCATTCAAAATGTATTGGCTGCTTTTTATGATCTTGGATTTTGTCAGATGATGCAGGGTCATCAGTTGGAACATTTGGTCTAATATCTTTAATTTATAACTCTTTTTTTTGTTAGTTTTGTTAATTTGTTAGGCCTACTTTGAAATTTCGGGTTGTTTTCTTATTTTTTATAATTGATTGCTTTTGGGAACTTAGTTTTCTTTGGATTTCTGTTTTTGTTTTCTTAAATTCTGATAAAATTAGACAGCTCTGTTATTTTTTTGAAATTTTACAAATTTGAATTTTAGTGCCTTTTTTGATTTTTTCCTTATTTAACCTATTGAGTATTTGATAACGTTGAAATCAGAATAAAAAAACTCTATGCGAATGTAAAATCAAAAACATAGGTTGCCATTAAAAAAAAATATTGATGACGTCATAACTGTCAAAAAAATTAATGAAAAAAAGTATACGTTAGACGGATGCGATATAATTAGCCCTACCACATGCTTTTTAACTTTTATTTCTAGCGCAACTACTAACGGAGTTACTGAATTCATTCCTCACTTAATTTCCACACTATGTATTAAAAAATAATATTTATAATTAACTGCTGACGATGGTGTAATAATTCTGAATGAAGCAAAACATGTAACATCTGAAGAAATATTTGAGTCAGCGGGGCCCTTCAATTACCGCCCTACAAGAAATCAACCTGAGAAAATCGTGTGTAATGAATGTGGGTTTAAGAAAAATACACAGATATAGTAGCCTAAAGCTTAACACGTATTTTTTGTCGGAATCGAGACATTGCGGGACAAGTAAGTTGTAACCGATACCATATAGATTCTAACTGGTTACATTGTCTTGTTGCAACTGGTCGACTGGATTGCAAGACCGGGTGTCTTTACCGGCACGTGTCTTGGCTCTAGACGCGTATTTAATATTTTATTATAAATTATTACTAGGTAAAGTGAGCAATTTGGTTTTATTTATTTTGGCGAGCATATGTTTTTCTAAGGCTTGCACTTTTAATGTATTCTAAAGTTGAACAGTAAAATATTAATTTGTTACACGTACTGAGGCAAGTGATCAACTCAATCTACATTTTTGGAATACGGTCCTGTCACCATTTCTTTACACCTTAGCCGACCAGCCGATCTCTGTAGAATGTTTATTTCAGAATCAGTTTAGGACGTTCATAGATAAGTTGGCCGTGTATCATTTCCCCTCCCAACCCCGTGACAATTTAAGCTTGGGACTACTATAGTTGAAGAAGCGAGCTCGTATTCCAGTGTAGAAGAAGTTCTATGTGACGATTCTTTAACCGATTGAAACAAAGAAGAAGTAGGCCAAGACAAAGCATCAAAGCCCTTTCAAAGTCTCTTTGTCAATGTCAACATTAAAGATCTAAAATAATGAAGGCGATTTTATGCAAGTTAAACTTCAGTCGACCTTAAAAGTAAAAGCACAAAATTGTTTGTTGCTATAATTTGTTAATAGCCCTGTTGCATTTTCATTCATAGGCAGTATTTAGATTATATGCACATGATTCGCATGATGTGCATTCGGTTCGCGTCCTACAAAATGGCAAAAATAACGATATTGACGATAAGAATTCTGGAAGGATTAAAAATGTTACCTAGATTGATATTCGCTACACAAAAAATATTAATATTAAGCGCAGACATGAGTACGAAGGTCGAAGACAATTTTATTTATTTAACATAATTTCAAATTATCGCGCGAATGTCCTCGCGCGTAGGTAGGAAACCTCAGCTTGCGTTTGAAATTGAATAAAACGTATTACAGCAACCAATTCTTAAAGACACGGATATATAGATATGACTTTACGACCTCCGATAGTACGGCAACACTGTTGGAGGTGACAACGTCTCGTTGGTATTCGCTCATATACAGCTTTCGGAGGTTGCAGAGTATCCTTTGTGGTTCTTATATATGACCCCCTTAAAAATAACAAATCTCTTCCCCTCTCTAGGGATCCAGATTCCTTACATCCCCCTCATCCCAAATATATTTTTTGTTTCGATCTGACATAGCGGGGGGACCCGGAGGCCAGGTCGCCTTTTCCATATACCGGAGGCGGTAACATACCTTGCATCAATATATACATATATATGCTTCGCATCTCGGTAAATAAAATAGCTCGGCTAAGAAAAATGGCGTCTCAACCCTGGTGTATAATTACTATTAGTGCACCGTCAACATTCAAAGTAAAACTATAAGTAATTAATTGGCAGTCGTTCACAGCACTCATTTTAGGCCAAGAGATAAGCGTTTATTTACTAATGGTTCTACAATCATGCTAGCACTAACAGCTAACGCAGGCGATTCTACATTATCAGACGATTAACTTGTAATAGACATTTTAATAGAATTTCTGTAAATTTACTAGAGCGAAGAACTTATTAAACGCCTTCACAAACTTTGTTTCTTTACAAAGAAAATTGTTTCTTCCTAGTAAAGAAAGCAGAACAATCATGCCTCCGCTTATTAATTTAGAAATGATTATTATAGAATATTAAAGATAATTAAATTTAATTTATTTTCCAAACTCTAGAAGACAAAAAGCATGTGTGCACCATGTGATAAATCCATTTTTTCCCTAACAGCTATTGCAAGAAGTTGTAGTATCTTTTCGCAACTAGTTGCAAAAATAGTAAGTTGTAGAATTTAATTAAAAAGGGAAAGAAACGGCTTTCATTGACAGGGCATGAACCTAGAGTAGCTTAAGTAGCTTTAATTTTTGTTATACATTTTGTAATGGTTCCTAAAATTGTTATTTATAGCATAACTAACAGTAACAAGAACATTAATATCTATGAATAAATATAATTGCGGATGTAATTAATATGTGTGCTAGCATATTCCATATTGACTATTCTAAATTTCAGTCATTATCCAGTAATGAATTATGCATACAGTTTTGGTGCAAGAATCACGCCTTTAATTGAATCTGACCCTTAGAACACCGCAAGCCAAATGTTTCCTAAATTAAACCCACAGAAAATTTACGGTGTTTTCCCTCTTTGTGTAACCGCGGGAATTGCCTCCGAACCACCCACCGGAAAGCGATAAATAAACGCCTAGGAAAATAGAGAATTATTTACACAGTGAAAAATCAAACGAATTCGATTACGGCAGCAAATCCATATCAATCTTATGTATTATTTCTACATCCCTTTTTTTTCCACAAATACTTAACCCAACTCAATAAACCAAACACCGAACGATGCGTTTTTCTCTCCACTTATGTCATCACATACTCATATAAAAAATGCTAATGGTATTTCATTTCTTACCCCCCCAATATGCCCAGTGCGAAATCTTTCCAGATCCCACAGGTCTACTGGTATTTATTGCGGTACGTGTTATTTTTATAATAACGTCTATTTTTATTTGGAAGTTGGAAGTTGGAAGCAATGTCTACAATTGGGTGCAACGCCATACCCCTGACAGGAGCGACCCCTATTTTTTAAATAGGGAATAGGGGTTGAGTAACATGTGGTTTGAAAGGTCTTTTGATTGTCTTTTCAACCACGCAGTATATTACTGACCGATTGTGAATAAAAATATTATCAGGCGTAAGAATGAACAGAAAATAAATTCGATTGTAAAACTATGGATAGAAAATTACAAATACAGGAAGTTCAAACACTTTAAAGTAGTCCGTTTACATTATTTTCCTACGCCCTATATTTTGTAAAAAAAAACAAAAATCGTGCTAATCGAAAATTACAAATCGCGCATAACAACGGGGATCGTAATAGTAATTTTATAAGTCCGGAAAACTCATTTTTATAGTAACGAGTCGAAATGTTTACAGACGAAGGAGCCGAGTCTGGAATTTTGAGACAAGTTACTGTAAAAGTTTCCGGACGTATGTCGTAATGCGTTTTATTTCATGCTACAGATACTAAATCATTGTTTTCATTAAAAAAAATTAAATTGGAATTCAGAATTTAAACATCCATGAATTGAGTATCTATGACAGCTTAATTTGTTGGTTGTATTTTTTTTACAGGACTTGTACTGTAAAGTCCCATTTTCCGGACTCAAAACTCTGACGTAGAACTAACAAATATGACACAGTATGAAATAATAGTATATAACGCAACAAGTGTAGGTAAGTTAGTCTTTACAGATACAAGGAAACGTGTTTGAATCACGAGCGCCAGCGAGTGATTTATACGTTTCCGAGTATCTGTAAAGACACTTACCACGAGTTGCGTTAGCTATTTTTTTTATAGTCCCACAATAAAACAAAGTTTAATTTATTAATGAATCTAAAAATAATGACAACTAGAAATTATTTCAATGGTTGGCGCTGAACTGTAAAAACTGTCTCGGATGTTACGGTAAACAAATAAAAAAAAAATATTTGAAAAGCACGCGCATCGCTGTGAATTGTGTTCAAGCAGTGATATAGAGCTTAAAAATGAGTGAAAATGCAGAACTTGACGAAGATTTGTTTCTCCCGGAAGAGATTTGTGAAGAAGCTGCCGGAGCATCAGCGGAACTGATACCGGAAAAATCGAAGCATCGCTACGAGAAAGAATACTCAACATTCTCGACTTGGCGGTCCCAAAAGAATGTCAGAGGTGTGAACGAAGACGTCATTTTGGCATATATGTGCCAAAGATCGAAAGCCGTCAGCCCTAATTCACTTTGGTCATATTTTTCGATGTTAAAGGCGACTCTTCTTGTAAAGGAAAATAAAGATGTTAGCAGGTACCTAATCATTGTAATACTTGTACTTTTGACTTGTACCTACGCATTTCCACCGACAGGTATCACAAAGTACTAGCCTTTTTAAGGAGTAAATCAAGAGGATATATACCAAAGAAGGCAAAAATATTTTCTAGAGAAGACATTGTAGAATTTATGACCAAGGCTCCAAATGGAAAAAAAATGTTATTGAAGGTAAATTTTGTGCTTTTGCTTTTATAAAATGTCAATTACACATAAATCACATAATAAAAACTAGAGTTACATAGTAAAAACGACCTGCGCTTCAATCTATCGCTCCATCTTAGCGGTGATAACGAACCATAATAGAACACATCTTACTTTTACAACTACGACTCTTCTTACACGGACTAGGGTCGCTGGAACAGCTATCGGATGACCAGTCCGAAAGACTAGAATCGCTGAGATCGGACGTGGAGCTTGAGGAATAGCAGCTGGAGATGGTCTTCTTGGTGCTGCGATGGCATGTTGCACGGTGACGATGTCCACTCGATCTCTTTTTAAGCTTACTTGGTAAAATTTTCTTGACTTTATTTCTACATTTCGGATCCGTTAAAATATTGGGGATATTGATATTTATGGGGTATGCAGGTCATAATGATAATGGGAATAGCTGGTGGGTGTAGAAGGGAGGAGCTGTTGAACATGAGGACTAATGACATTGAAGACACCGGTTCAATGTTAATTGTAAAAATTCCCATCTGCAAAACAAAAAAAACCAAAGAAGTATGTTGTTGTTAGCGATGGCGATTTTAACGCGGTTGAAATATGCCGCAAATATTTCCGATTGCGATCTGCTAAAACTCCTCACAATCGACTGTTTGTCCAATACAGAGACAAAAAGTGCACAGTTCAACCGGTCGGTATAAATTGTATCAGCAAAGTACCTATGATGGTGTCTGAATATATGAAGAAAGAAAATCACCGCGAGTACACAAGTCATTGCATGCGGAGATCGTCTGCAACGTTACTGGTGGACAGTGGTGTCAATATTTTGACGCTAAAAAGACACGGCGGTTGGAAGAGTTCTTCTTCTGCAGAGGAATACGTTGGCGAATCTATGAATATTAAGGTTTGGTTTTATTTTAATGAAAGCAATATTTTAATGAAATAATTATTTGCAGATAAATACGTCTAAATTGATTCTGAAAGGTGCGGAGAAATCGGTCTTAGATAACAGAAACTGCACTGAAAACCACACGAACAATAATTTGGAAAATCAAGAGCTACCTGAATCTCAAATTGAACAACCCGCCAGACATCTTTTGAAAAACGTGCATCGGTTGGAGCTTGAAAATTTTCCTGAATCTAGTTTTGTGACGTCAAGTGTAAAGGAAAGCTCTGATGTCTTGGAAATCGATGAAGTGCGTGAAATATCTTTTCCAAATTGTTCATTCAATAATTGTACATTTAACATAATAAAGAAATAAGATTATGCTGATCTAATTATCAATATTGTTAAAAAATGAGAAAGTCATCGGTAAAACTTTTACCGATGACTTTATGTAAAACTGCAGTTACCATTGACTAAACGATTGATGTATCGATCAATTACCAAGCGACTATTAAAAAAAATGAGTTACAGAAGTGAAATAGAGAAAAGTACGACACTTTTTGTAGTGATTGTGAATGGAAACTGGTAATAATGGTGCTAAATATAAAAGAAAAAAGTTTTTTTCCCACGACCATATAAGAAAGTGACAGTTTCCGTACAATTAAGTATCCACGAAACTTGATAATATCATTCACCTGTTCGTTATTATAACAAACGTGTTTGTTATGGATTAAAAATTTTTACTTCACTGTTTAGTAGGTTTGTTTGATTCTTAACAGTTCTAAAATATTGACAATGTGTTTGCTTTCGTGGCTTTTTTCAAGCGAAGTTGCGTTCAAGTCCAATTATTGTTATAAATAAGAACCGAAGGTTGTAAAAGTGATTTGGAATGCACGCAACCAAACTTACTCCGAGAAAAATCTCGAGAGGTATAAAATAGCATATATTCGGAAAAAGTGCTCTTAGCATATTTCGGGAAACTCTTTGAGGAGGTTAGGCCTAATTCTTTATAGGTGCATTATTTTATGCTACGGAGTTCACATATTGTTTGAGTTAGTAATGAAATTTTTATGGTCGTGGGAAAAATAGTGTACAAAACTCGCAGGAAAGTCTCTCACGCACTCGCGGGATTGCCTGCGCTCGGCTAACGCCTCGTGGGCAACTTTCCCGCTTGTGCGTTATTTATCACTTTCCGTGCTCGTTATGTAATATACTATTTTTGTCGTAATGACGGATGTACCTGAGGAGCTACTCCACACTGTTGACTATTGTTGACTGCGAAGGTTACAGACTCACGTACAAGCATTAGAATTAGTTGTACCGAGTACAACTATTAAAATGGTTTTTATCAATAATTCTTTTCGCATGGTGTAAGCTTTTGGTACGCTGTAAGCCTAATTCGTGTCGGACACGAAAATGCGTAACGCTAGATATGAGTTAATTAATTTTATATTGTACCTCTTCTCTCCGTTGAGAGTGATGAGTATAAGGCCAACGCGTTACTTACTTTCGTGTCGTTGGCATCTGCGTCATATATCCCCACTACTAACTGCTGTCTGCTTTTGCCATGGTGTAAGCCTAATTCGCAACAGACACGAAAATACGTCGCGACACGAAAATGGGAACGTTCAATCATAGAAGTGGGGGATATATTTTATATTGTACCTCTTCTATCCATTGAGAGCATACCCGCATCCTTACTATTCTCAATTATTTCTTGTTTTGCCAGAAATTATGACAATAAAGTCTATACCTACTACATTTCATTTTTCAAAATGACTGTAAATTTTATGTCGGAAATTTATTGGCTGGCATAGGGGCGTATTCTGTAACTGCTCCTCTAAATTTTAAAGGCTGTTAAATTAAGTTGTCATAGCAATGACCAATCAGGGCTTGAAATTTTAAATTTTATAGGACGCTAAAATTTTAACGCCCCTCTAAAAATTACAGAATAGGCCCCATATACAATTATTACTTAACCGACCCTTATTCTGTAAAAAAAATATCATAATGCATAATGATTTAAATATTGCTTTGCAAGCCCAATATTACAAAGTGTGCAAATTTCAGATCCGCCAGAGAAGATGCTTCGGTTCTGTTATGCATTGTTTTATAATCCACTTTATAATACCCATTTGAATTACAACAATTCCTGACTTGCATTCCTAGCTAGAATTTGCTTTGCTAATTGTCTGTATTAGTAAGTAACTTGAATTAAAACTCGAATTTAATACGAATATGATTTAATGCGATTACATGAGAAGTAAACTGATTCACAGATCAAGTTCATTTTTTCTTGTCTAGGTAGAATTCAAAGCATAGAAGCAGCACTCCGAAAAGAGCAACTAAAAACATTTCAGCACAATCTTTTCCTTTCAGTATCTCTAGGCAACACTTGTGGGACACATTTTGTGTAGACATAGTTCCTCGCCTGCAGAAGAAACACAAAGAACGAAATATTTTAACATATTTTGCTCACCTTTTAAAATTTGCAGCACAAGGCCTCCAAACAGGTTACCAAGAGGGCAATACAGACAGTCATGAAAATACTCAAACACCTTCCGCTGGACATTTTTTCTACTACCTATTGACTGAAATTTCGAAATTTGTCAAAAGTTTGTCCGTCATAAATATCCAAAAAGTGTGTTTCCAGGAAACCTGTTAATTAATGTCAATTTAATAAAATTATTATAGCCGGTTATAACAATCAGCGAAATTGCTCCTAAAATAACAAAATCAATACTAGGTTATGTTGTAGATATAGTATGACGGAAAATTAATTAAATTTTATGTTGTTTTTGGATGGCGCGTGATTGTTTTTGCCGTGTATTATAATTAGTTTGTATCACTGATATTGCAGAGAAATTGGTTGACAAATAATGTCATTGTATTTTATTTTAATTACTTAACGGAGCTTAATAATAAATTATTTAAAAATGCGATTGCTACACCCTTATCTCGTAAACCAAAGAATTTCCAAACTTGAAAGATCACACTTTTCGTGTCACGCTCCCTACTTCAATATATATTTTATTTTCCAACTTCTTAAATCAAGAACACGCATCCCAAAATCTAATCTTCCACAAAATTCTTCTACGTTTACTTTCGCAAATCATATTTGCCCCTATAAAGACCCTATAAGTTGTACTTCTGTTAAGCACACAAATATGAGGTCATAAATACGTATTTCGCCCAATTTAAAAACCGTCTTCCTTTTAAAACACGGAAGCCGGATTTATTACGTCTTTCCGAATGCATCTTCCTTTTAACTCTGGACGGATCCAACTAAATAATTCACGACTTCCGTTTGCGATCGAAATTGCATTAATTCCTGCTATCCGATGAAATTAGTTCAGTGTTTTCACTGAAAACCAGCAAATAAATTAATTACTGTTGTTGGCAATTGACGCTAAAGTGCCGACGCAATCAATATTCCTTTGAACGTGGATCAAACGTGCAGCAGAACATAGGGAATTACACAATTTATGGTGGTAAACAGATTGATTGCTTTGGTGTTTATTTCTGGTAAAGTGACTGCACTCGTAATTCCAGCCTAATTGCGGTGAAGAAAAAGAAACAGACAATTTCACAGAGTATTTCACAATTTTTATAAGATACTAGTATAGAGTATTTATAAAAATTACTTCTAATTTTTCTGTAGCTTTCTTCAAGGTCTGCACGATTTGTTTGTCTGCAGGTTTGTTAGTTTCTTTAGATTTTTCTTTTTTTTATGCTTTATGTTCTTTAAGTTGTCCAGGTGCTACATCTTCAGCGGGCACTTCAGAGTTTTTCAGGGTGCTTAATTTTCCAGGCCCTTCAGATGCACCTTTTGAAAGATAGCAACCTGAAAACTTATTCTTCTTCTCGATCGCCAAAAAATATATTGTAATATTATAATACGTCCCAAGCAACATGAGCTGGTAGAAAAAACGTTTATTATACGAAATGATTTTTGGTAAGGTATATTCCGCAACCGTTTATTGTCAATCTTTTATTAATTGTACGTTGTATAACCGTATGTTTGACGTGTATGTTAAACGATGTTAATTTATTTATAATTTTATTTAACCGTTTTATTAGTGTTGACTGAAACCGTTTTAAAACGTTTAAAGCACACGTTGAATAAACGTATAAACAGTTCATCATTAGTGCCATGTTTTATATATAGGTTTATTAAATTATGTTTATATACATATTCCTGGTTCAGTGTATTAAAACATGTATTAAACGTTTCTATACTTCATTGAAACAACATTATTTTATTTTAGCGTATTATAAATTAACGTTGATTTGGGATAGATGTTAGGGTATATTTAAACTGTTGTATTTTACATCCCCTGAAGAAACGTTTATTTCAAATGCATGTTAAGTTGACCTTAACTTAACATAAGTTTTAGTCTTGGAGACTGTTATGCTGTGCCTGAAGTTTGTTTCAAATAAGTGTTCGCTTTTAAACATTTTAACCATGCCACAATATCATAACTACTGGTTTTACGACAAAATCCTTAAGGCTGTTTTCTCACTGCCGTAAATTTATTTTCTAAACTGTGGCCACAATTTTAAAGATACCGTTATATAACAAATTCTATTGTTTTTAAAAATAAATTAGAATTACAGGGACACGTCTTTAATTTTCTTACGTGCCATAGGGCCTTAGAAAAAAATAAAAGATTAAAGAAAACAGATTTTTCTTTGTGTACATGTAATTATTACAAGCTTTACAATAAAAGTTCTCTAATGCATTTTTTGCTGTTTTTAATCGTAAAGCGAGAATTTAGAAAATAATTTTCAGATTTCTATTGTAAGTGCTCGGAAATCCGAAACAGAACCGTGAAGTTATAGCTCCGCCCAATGTATCGGCACGGCCGGCATATCTTAAAGGGACATTAAATTACAGAAACTGCTTGCTACCTGGAAGAGTAGGGTATTAATGAATTTGCCGGCTTCTGACTTTACCAGTTATGATGTAACTTATTGTGTGGAAGCTCGACAATTTTTTGTTTTTAAAACAGTGACATGTTAGACATTATTCATTCTTGTTGATTGTAGGAAAGAGTTTATATTGTATGTAATTATACATAGACCATCGAACTATACATAGTACAATAAGTGTTTTTCTAGTTAGCATTTAGTGGTTTAATTTCAAAAATAAATCGGTGTTGATTTATTGTCAAAGATGCGTGACAAAAGTGAAGTGCTTTATAAGAGAATAAGTATGAAAAGAAGAATGCAGAGGTAAACATGCTTTGTAAGAGCTTGAGCGTAAACCTATGTATGGATAAATGCTGATCAAATTGATTACACCTTATTAGGCTATAAAAAAAGGTAAATTGTACCCAGGGCAACTGACGAAATTGTTGATTCAGCCCTGCAAATGTACATCAAATTGTCAAACAATGGCTTGTTCTTGGAAAAAAATAAAACTAAATTGTATTTTGTTGTGGAAATAAATGTATTGATTATTATGATTATTTGTATTCTTTTGGATGGCACGTTAAAATTTATTTTTCGTATTAAATAATTATTTATCAACAATAATTGTTTTTTTTTTTAATTGACTGGCTTTAAGTATCTTTAATCATAAGAAACAATTGGATATTGTCACTAAAACAATAATTATTAAAATGTTTCCAAGGCATTTCTTCAGTCCATTTACTTGATATCTAAGGGGATGTGCTATGAAAAATAAATTCTGAGTTCACATTTTCAACACTCAACTTCCTTTGGCGCCTGCACTATATTATAAGCAGACGCACCTGCATGGATGAAGGCATCAGACAGGTTTTTGCGACGCAAAACCAGTTTCGTATTCAGATGTTTTTCAATTCTGATGCCATCACAAATTAACTGGTCTACTTTGAACGCGTGGCACAAGTTTGAAAAATAAAACAAAACATTATAGCCTCAGGTGCGTCTTCGAGATCTTACCGATACTTTTTTTTACGATGCTGCTTTGTATATTGCCGCTCATTGTAATCTGAATCCCAAGCAGCCGCAAAAAACAACATAATTTTGCTCCACGTGGACTTGACACGATATGTCATAATCTAAAGGACCAATCACTTCCAGGTTTTATACTTCCACTAAACCCATCTTTGTTTACATCATTGTTGAGAGAAATAGATATATTTCACAATAAGATTACAGTAACCGCCCAGTCGAAATCGGCAGAAGGTGTCAGCGAGAAAGCAGCCTTAAGAGGACTCCGTACGTTGAAAATAGTGTCGATTTTGTGGCTTACTGGATTTACTGTACAGGCGTTATTTTTCAACATTTTTTAATTATTATTTTTTTATTTGAAACTACAGGCCCACTTCTACAATTCGGTCAGACTAAATTGTAAAAAAAACTTTCATTTTCTATGTTTAAAAAAAATTGTAAATGTGTGAATAACACACATTTTCAAGTGCATGAAACTCGATTATAGGTAGACTTATAAAAAAAAGAGTCTGACCAAATCGTAGTACAACTCTTCCACAAAATTCCTGTAAAATTTCATCACCTTAAGATGAACAATGTAACTGCTACATTAAATCCAGTAATACCCTGCAAACATATTTTTTAACGTTTTGTACGACATTATTCATCCCTCCTTTGCACCCAACTTACTTCTCCTCCACTCGTGAATCGACAACCTTCGTCACGACACGATATTTTCCGAATGAGTGCCGGCAAAGTTTCAGCAAAAACAGCTATTCTCACAATAATTATTCTCAATACTTGCACAAGTATGGCACGCCGTTTTACTATTTAATCACCGAAAAAAATTTATCATAATACATATTAAAGAAACGAATTTTAAATGATTTATTTACATGTGGAACATAATTGAACTAGAATGTATTACTTTTATGTTAATACATAAATTTTATTCAAACTAATTATTATGCACTAACATAATTAAATAATAGTGAATTAAAATTATGAGTTTGGCTAAATTTTAGAACTCAATTATTATTGTCCCATCATAAACAAAAATATCAGTATTATAATTATGTAGGAATATAATTTTAATTAGCATAATAAAAATGTCTCAATTAAAATTATATACAGGCTGTCCCATTTAAAACTCCCCAGTCC
Source organism: Diaperis boleti (assembly GCA_963583935.1). Lineage (NCBI taxonomy): Eukaryota > Metazoa > Arthropoda > Insecta > Coleoptera > Tenebrionidae > Diaperis > Diaperis boleti. The sequence continues at coordinate 30,907,520 of OY757245.1, read as the reverse complement.
AGATTTCTCCGAATTGATTATTGTGATTGAAAAATCCTCGGGTCGAGTGATACCTCATTTGAAAGATAATCCACATCTTCTGATGCTGTGTTCCACAGCAACCCCAAAGACAAACATGTTATTGCTGAAATTAGGCTTATTGAACTTGTAGCATCACGAACAGTTTTGAAAATTGGCTGTATTTTTGCATGGAAATAAATGGTGCCCATATCCAACATTTATTACGTTAATTAGATCATTTTATTGAAAAATAATCGTGTCGCATACTCTACATTCACTTTTAACTCCTTCGCGCTATTTAGCAATCAAAATCAACAACCTAATGACCCAAAAATTTCAATAAATTTAATTTCAAAATTACATGTTGGTCTTTGTGGTGTCTGTGGGACATAGCATGAGAAAATGTGCATTATCTTGAAAATTAGAAATTATTATTTTTACGGTCAAAACTGCAAGATATTGAAAAGTAAGTGGTTAGTTGTAGAGAGGCCTTTAATACCTTTCAAATGAGGCATCACTCGACCCATAGTGCCATTAAAGATTTTGGGGCTAACAGCCCCCTCGCGAAGAGGGCGAAGCGCCGGAACTTGAAAAGCATCTGAAAAGATGTGCCCCTGGCAAACAAAATCGACCTGTCCGAGGATTTTTCAATCACAATAATCAATTCGGAGAAATCTGGTCTGGTATGTAAAAAGTTATGTATTTTTATTATGTGCCAAGACAATAAAAATATTATCAATATTTTAACAGAAAAATATTAATTAATTATAATTATGTTACGGCATAATTAAAATTCACCCATTTTTGTATTTTTTTATGTATAATAATTTAATTTTATTTAAAAACATAAAAGCATTGCGTTTTTATTATGTAGGTACATACATAAAAAAACATCCAAAAAATTTAGTTTTAAATTGAAAAGAAATAATTTATTTATTTTCGAAAAAATATTTGTCTATTAAATAGTAAAACGGCGTGCCATACACAAATGCACATTAGATAACTAGTAGTAGACAAATAGTTATAGCTACTATCTAATTTTTTAGATAAAATAAACTTTATTTAGTGGTATACGTGGATCATAAATGCAGAAAACAATGGAAAAAAAAAAAGAAAATAAAGCAAATTGAGTCATCTATAAAAAAAACTTGGAAATCTGAACAGCAGGCTGAAGGTCAGAAAACAAGTCTATTTTATGAATGCTTGCGGAAGCTTTTGAAAGGTAATGCATTTTATTTGACCATTTTTTGAAGTATGTACAAGTTCAATATTGTGTAATTACCAGTGAAACCTCTTATTGCGGACACTTTTTTTACATAAGAAATATTAAAACCTCTCTAATACGGGCACTGGCAGTAAAATAGGTACATTACATTATTTCTAGAAAGAATAATAAATAAAAATAATTTTTTGGAAGAAAACAAATTTCTGTTACAATTTAAACATTGGAAAACACCGAGCCCATGAATTACCATGCGAAATAAATAGAAGGCCGGAAATAGAGCAGGTACCCTTAAAACATTTTATGACACTGCACACTCCTGTATTCTTTCGGTAAATTCTATGCATTTATGGTCTTATTGCAGGTCCAGACTTGAGTGTAGGTACAAAATACCAGAAATTTAAATTTGTTTGTAAACAGAAACCCAATTTTTAGGTTTTTTACGTATTTTACTTAATTTATATTTTAAATACGTAAGTCCAAATTTTTACCTGTAAATTTTATGGAAAACTATGTTTCTATTTATTGCTTCTCTTTAATTATAAATTCTTTCAATAACCATCAATTTTGATGATTCACATCTACCGGGCGTCCCGGATTTATCGTCTAAATGACTATTTTTGCCACGCAAAAGAAAGGTATAATGGGCATTTCTCTCACAACTGAATAAAATGATAAAAAGGGGTGAATTACTATGGTTACACGGTGGTAAGACATCAAGATACAAGATCATTTCAGCATAAAATCACTTATGCTGAAAGCCTGTCCGAGATCGCCCATCTGTATCCTTATCATAAAATTTATTATAATACATATATATTTTCGGGCACCCTATATTTTCATCATTTTCAGCATTATTAGTTACTTAGTAACCTAAAATTTCCAATTTATAAGAAAATCTGTTAAATTAAACGGACGTAAACAGAGATATCGTCCACGACCACGATAGATACGAGTACATAGGTAATATGTATATTTTCAATCCACACAAGACATATTCCTTTTCCATTTATTACGTAAAAAAAGTCGTCGATGCTGTCATCACTTTGGCGTGAATCACCCTGTATACAAAAATGCAAAAGCAAAAAACATGAAATTGTCTAATATAAAAATCGATAAAAATTAACCAGTTGGATTTTTTTTTTTTCAGAACAAGGGTAGGTATAGGACTTATCGAATGCATTACTTTTGTACTTTTCTGAGATATCGATAATTATACATGATTTGTTCATGTCATGTTCATATCTACTATTGTTGTTAATATTATTTTGAATTACGATTTTATATTTTATTAATAAATTAATAAATATACAAAAATACCATAATGCTTTTTTATTTTTAACAAACAAAAACAGCAAACGTGATGGAAGATCCTGTAATGAGATTTACTATTTCTGAGCGCGCGCAAGCATTTTCGTGTAATTATTATTGTTGGTCACAGTCGAGCAGTCCACCACCACCATAAATGAGGGTTTTTCTATGCCATCCACAGTCGGCATATTCGGCACATTATCATCATCGGAACTCGGCTGTATTCCCCTTCATTCCCTACTTTAAAAATTGTGGCGGGGGTAGCGTTGAGAAAAATCGGGCAAATCTGAAGGTCGACCATCGTACGGATTCCTCTTAATATGCATATATAGTGATTAAGACTTGGCTATTTTGGTAGTTAACTGATCTTACACATTATTTCATACTTCTTAGATGCAGTAATGATGGCCTTTTCCCAACGAGGCCACAGGGTGGACCTCAGGGATCAAAACATCGAAGATGCGATTAAAGATTGAAAAGAAACTTTTAAAAGAAGCACTTAGAATGCGAGATTAAATTTATTTTTGTTTTGTTCAATTTCTACTTTTAATTTGTTGTGTTTTCAATTTTTTTTATCAAACTGCATCGTTCAGATTTATTTTTCTAAATTGTTTCTTCGCCATTCACCTTTAAAAAAAGATCGGTCTTTTCCAAATACCTACCTATCCCAATTTTAATCGTTCTTTTCACTTTTATTTCTTATATGTAAAATATCTAAAAGAAAACTTCTACCGACAATAATATACAGTGAGCGGCAAAAGTATGGAATAAATTCATTACAAATTAAACAAAATTTAAAAAAAAAACTTTGGGCGGGTCAATTTTGGTTTATAAAAATGAATATTTTTATCATAAATAAAAATCCAAGCTGTCATTTGTTTTCGAGTGATGACATCATCGTTATTATTTTTTTTAAATAGAAACCCCCCTATTTTTTTTCTTGATTCAGATAGCCCTTTTAGTTGTCTAAATGACAGTATAAAAATTTTGTTATCTGACATAATGAAAGTTTTGAGAAAAAAATAAAATTGTTTTTTTTATGACAAACAAAAACAACTCAAAAAATCAAGTAGGTAAATCAAACAGTTTCATTTGTATGTGTAAATTGTTTTACAAAACGTTTTCGAAAATAGTTCATAAACACAACGTATAGAAATTTTAATTTTGATTGGGTGCGGTGGTAAACCTAGAACCCAACAAGAAGTTTGTAATTTGTTCAATGCAAAGTATCCAGATAGACTCATCAGCCACTCTACAGTTTGTTAAACTGAAAATAAATTTAGAAGAACTAGGCATGTTAAAGCGATTAGAAGAACGCGTCGTCCAAAAATTAACGAAGATACGTCCTTGTTAAAAATTATCCAAATGACAATGATCAGACCTTAGTAAATGATGATTTGTGGTTAAGCAAGACGGTGCACCCCCACACTTTGCACTTCCTGTTTGCCATTACTTGAACAATTTGTTTCGTAGGGGGTGGATTGGGAGACGAGGACCGATAGAGTGGCCTGCAAGGTCTCCAGATCTCACACCCCTTGATTATTTTTATGTCGTTATTTAAAGTCTAAGATTTATGTTAGACCACAGAATCTAGAAGATTTAAAAATTAGGATTCGATACGAAATAAGTAGAATTAGTGAAGAAGTAATTCATAATGTCCAAATAGAATTTCTTCATAGACTTGCTTATTGTCAACAAGCTTTCGTTATAAAATTTATTTATTCCATCTTTTTTTTTACTAAACTTCTCTTATATAAGATAACAAAATTTTTACACTGTTGTGTATACAATTAAAGGGGGTACCAGAATCAAGAAAAAAAAATAGGGGGTTTCTATTTAAAAAAAATTATCGATGACGTCATCACTCGAAAACAAATGACTGCTTGGAATTTTATTCGGTATAAGAATATGTATTTTTATAACCTAAATTTGACCCGCCTAAAGATTTCTTTGAAAAAAAAATTGTTTAATTTTTAATGAATTTATTCCATACTTTTGCGCCCACTGTATAACATATATGTCGTTAAGTTAAAAGTTTCTTTTTTAATGCTAGGACACTTTGTATAGTGAGTGAAACAAGTTATTACTAAACTAAAGATAAAAGTGTATCAAATATGTGCAATAAACGTTTAGTAAAAATGTTAAATACACGTATACCCACTATATATAGATAGCTTGGTACAATAGAATATAGGTGTGTAAACGTTTGTCATATATGTTTTATTACAATTTAATACTCCTAAAATGCGCATAACATAAATGTATTATAAACGTTACTGACGAACGTTTTTTGTGCAAAATTGGTAAACGCATCTCCTATACCTACGTTTGAACAAGATATTATGTGGTAAATCCAACATAGTTGTTTGCGTCGCGGGCATTCCGCGGAATAATCAACGTTTATCATCAACCGTATACTTGGAGATTTTTTCTGAGGAAATTAAAGGTTTATTATACTTGTTGGTGTTGCTTGAGGTATTGACAGGTTACAACGTCATGGTGTGGAAAGCGAATCAAAACAAAATTGCAATTGATAGGTTACTCTATCGTCGTGCACCCAGCGAAAACATATTATTAGAAATAAAGATCGAAGAGGAAAAGAATTTAAAATGAAAATCAAGGTAAAGAATTTCATAAAAAAAGAGTAGGCGTAAGAATCCATATTCAAGATACTATAAAAATAATAAAGTCAATTTAATAGCTATTATTATATTAATATACTATTAATATAACGAGAATATAATTGCCGAGAACGTCGCGAAGTGACGAAAGGACAGTCGAGGCTCTTTCAACGTCCGAAAAATAGGATGAGATGCACTGTTCAGCCTTGTGGTATTCATTTTTTTTTTTTTAAATACCTGACAAAATTGCTTGATTTGTTAACGCAGGTGGAGATCTGCAAGAACTGGAAGGGTGGCAGTCAAGCAAGATTGCTAGAGAGTATTTAGAAGAAAACCTGACAAAGAAAACATCCATTGCACGAAAAATTCAACTTAGAATTAGTAAAAATAAAAATTTGGAAACGTGTGCTGCATCATCATGTTGGTGAAACTGCACAAGAATCATGGACACAGAAGAAGCATCATTGGATACCAAAAAGACACCTTTTTTTTTTCAAAGTGCAAAATCGAAAATTCGTGTTTATAAATAACTCATAACTTATAAATAACTTATAATTTATTGTACCTGAATTACGTTTGTTGCTAATGTATTACACCATTCGACACGATTTTTGGTTCTCAATTTTAAATATAAAATTTCGATTTCTCTTATGTAATTAATAATAAAGGTAAAGGGAAAAATATATACAATGTGTCCCTGGTTGGGGTGCCCATGAGGTGATTTTTTCTAGTAAGTTGTTTGGAGAACAATATTTTTGGTCTTGACTGGTTTTGCTTGTTATAAAATTACAAAAAAAGATAAAACATTGCAAATCATACTTGATATGTTTTAATTGGGGGCTTTTTTTTCGAATAGGATCGAATTTTTGTCTAAGTCCCAATATTTTTGATAAATCTAGTATTTAAAGCCGAACACTGCCTAGCAACGCCTAAAAAATACCATTGAAACTTTATGAAACTTCATTGTTGTTAAAAAAAATCGGAATTTATAAGTCTTCAGCAAAGATTTTTTTAATTCAGTGTTACGGTCTTGGCGACCTATCATATCAACACGTAATCCAAGAATTTCAAGAAAAAAATCCTGGGGTTCATTTGAGCCGCAATGGATTGTTCAAATTGTTTTGTTAATTATTTTACTCAAAATAAGGTATCAACCGTGACTGCCACTGTGTTCAGGTTGCTAGGCAACTTTGCCTTCAGTTTATGGACTTGGTTTTGCTTGTTATAAAATTACAAAAAAAAAGATAAAACATTGCAAATCTTAGCTGCTATGTTTTAATTGGGGGCTTTTTTCTTTGAATAGGATCGAATTTTTGTCTAACAATAAGTCCCAAATTTTTTGATCAATCTAGTATTTAAAGCCGAACACAGCCTAGCAACGCCTAAAAAATACCATTGAAACTTCATCGTTGTCAAAAAAAAAATCGGAGTACTGTCTTCAACAAAGAAATTTTTTAATTCAGTGTTACGGTCTTGGCGACCTATCGACACGTAATCCAAGAATTTCAAAAAAAAAAAAATTCTTGGGGTTCATTTGAGCCAGAATGGGTTGTTCAAATTGTTTTGTTAATTATTTTGCTCGGAATAAAGTATCAGCCGTGACTGCTAATGTGTTCAGGTTGCTAGGCAACTTTAGCTTCAGTTTATGGACTTAGAAAAAAATCTTAAAAATTAAAGAAAAAAAAACGCTTAATTTAAAACAGGTTGACTAAAATGTTTGACTATTTTAGTTTTCTACAGTTTTAAGATAAGCAAAACCAGTCTAGACCAAAAATATTCTTCTCCAAACAACTTACTAGAGAAAATCACCTCAAGGGCACCCCATCCAGGAACACATCATTGTAGATATATTTTTATCAAAGTTTGCTTTTGTAGAAACCAGAGCGATATTTCGAATTTTAATGAAAATTAAAGCAGAAATGTGGCGTCCATTTTTTTTTATCTTGATTCCAAATTCTTAAGCTTCACAAAGATTTAAGATTTAACATCTTTTACTTTCATAAATTCACCGCAAAAAAACGGAATGAATCAAAATCATTATTACATTGTGTTGACCTCATTTCTTGATTCAGTGACACTCAAAAACGGTTGTTGATCTGTGATAGACAAGTAAACACTCATTACTGTGCACTACGCAAATGATATGCAACTTGCCGTCATTTTGTTTTAATGTGTCGCTACCTGTTGCTCATACAATCAATGACGTAAATTCTTCAACACTTACTTAAGTCGAAAATTTATGTTTTGTTTTTTACAATTTTGTTTCAATACAATTCTTGCTCCCACTAATCGTTTTCGAGATAATTGCTGCAAGATAATTGGCTTCGCGCTTGAAACTGCTCATTTTCCAACGTCATTTATGAGCGTTTTTTAGGAGATTCATGATACCAATTGTATGCAGATAACATAATAACACCTATAACACTTTCTCGTCGGAGCTCCCGTTACCGAAAAATGCAGAAAAGCTTCATAACGCGACACTCGGGGGCAAAAGGGGATGAAGCTCCCTCCGGGCGCGGGAACTCTTCGAATTTTTATTTGGGTCCCTTTTGGGAGTAATAACAAAAATTTCAAAACTTAAATTATCTCTTCCAAAAAGTCTAATTTGCTTGGACTAAAAAGAGTAAAGGTTACGAGCCAATTGTGATGAAGCGCATTATGGGTGGTGGTTTTGATTATGGGTTATTTCGGAAGATGCAAAAGTCAGGAACTTTTGAATATGAAGATCGGGGCTTGGTTATGGTAGTTAATATTTCGAAAAGTAAGCCAGATATTTGTAAGCAATTTACAATAGTGGAAGAAACTGAGTTCTCCGCATTGTCTCTGTAGATAAAGTATAATATGTCTCTACGTCCGTCGGGCCCTGAAAGATTTTTTTAATGTATCAAAAGAAGGCTTGCACGGTCCAGACAGTTGGGAAAAATTACAAGCAAAATTGACAGGTTCTTGGGTTTACAAAATTCAGAAGCAAATACGGGACATTGTCTACGACGAACTTCTGTGACTGCTTTAGACAATGCAGGCGCAAGTATGTGAAGATCGAAGAGATATGGACCCCTATTTTCGAGTTCGTAGGAACGGAGTTTCTCCTGAAAAGTGGGGGACTTTGTCTAGAAAATCAGAAATCGCTACTTTTGAAAACAGGGGAACATTCACTTCTCTCACAAACGGAGAGAATCTCTTTTCTTGAGAATTTTCGTGAGAACTGTCATTGCACACTGGAAAATTGACAAAATATCAAAATGGATGACGATGATATAGCGGCAGCTTTTATGGTGGTAAATAACTTAGAAGTACCTGAAGAAGAGGCTGAAATTATTCCAGTATGACATTTTCGAAAAAGCGAAAGTGCTTTTGAATCGTCCGAAAGGCGATTTAGGTATTAAGTATTTTCGAGTTTCAAAATTCTTGGCGCGGCATATAATTGATTCAGTAACACCATTTCTTCCTCCACCGAAACGGGCCTCAGTTCTGAGTGTTGAAAATAAGATAATATGTAATTAGTATTTATGACATTAAAATATTTTATAACATAATAATAATTATTTAATTATTCTCACAATTTTGTTAACGAAAAATGTTGAAGGTCTTAACAGCACTGCGGTTTTTTTGGATTCGGCAGCTACCAAGAAATAACAGAATCAAATAGATTTACCACCATCAGCTAAAGTTCTGAGTGTAGCCTTAAAAGAAGTTTCAAACGCACTTTGTCATCCGAACATATTCAGTGAACAGTTGCTGTGAAAGGTTTTCCCACCGCTGCGCCCGTTTTTTTTTTTTTTGTAAATTGAACCAGCATTTCTTTTTGGACAGTATTGAGAGGATTTCGCCTTGTTTCCATTTTAAATCGAAATCCGATGCGGATAAACACAAGCAAACTCACTCTTTTTTACATGTCAATTTACACTCCACTCTAAGAGGTTTAAAACACGGCACTGCCGTATCAGCGTTCTCATGAGAATATTCAGGTCCCCACTTTTCAAAAATACTAAAATTTTTAAAGCAACATTCCTAGGAGAACTTTCCATGGGAATCATCCCTGGTGACAATTCGCTTCTCCCGAACTCGAAAATAGGATTCATGGTGGGTAGCACAGTTCGACTGTAGCTGAAGGGTATTTCGCCGACAGAATGGAACTGAAAAGTAAGACGCGAGAATGTTAGCTGGTATGCCAGACGACGGAAGCGCAACATCAACATTGTGTTGGAGTAGAATCTCAAATATCAACAGCACTTCAACGGAAATTGAAATAAAAACATCTTTCAATTCTAGCATTGCGGGAAATACTTTTACTTGTAATTGCATGAGTGCTTCGAAACTATGGATTTGTAATACAATTGAATATCAATACTCTTAACAGAATGCTCAACTATACTGGATTTTTCGATCCCTGTCACGTGATTTTTCGGTAGTTTGTAGATGTCATTAAGATGGGGTGTCAAGCGAAAAATAAACTTAAATAATTTCCCATCGAAATTCTATAAGTTACTATGATAATAGATGGAGCGGCACATGGAACAAAAATTAAATGGGTTTTCGTCTCGGCTATAGAGTGCACTTGGCTGGCGAGTATAGAAAACTTTAGCCGTTCTTTGTCCCTTCCAACAGAAAGGGCATTAGTAAGTCAATGAACACATTGTGGACTCTTGGAGAGTTGATCTTCCTTCGCAATAAAGAAGGGATTTTTCTAGAGGAGGTTCATCTCAGGGTACGTAAAGCACTTGGACGGCGGGTATAGAGAACGTTACCACAGTTCTTCGGCCCTTCCAACAGAAAGGGGCTTTAGCAGGACAATGAACACATTGTGAACTCTTGGAGAGTTGAACTGCCTTCCCAACAGAGAAGGGCTTTTTCAGGAGGAGGTCCATGTCAGGACACTTAAGACACTTGGCCGGCAGGTATGGAGAACGTTACCACAGTTCTTCGGCCCTTCCAACAGAAAGGGGCTTTAGCAGTACAATGAACACATTGTGAACTCTTGTAGAGTTGATCTGCCTTCCCAACAGAGAAGGACTTTTTTAGGAGGAAATTCTTGAGGGCACTGCAACCTAACAATTATAAATACACCGAATTAATTGACGTTAGTGTCCAAATTTCCAGGCTGCGAGGTCGACGCCAACTGGTCGCCAGGTGGTCGAAACGGACGAAGATCCGGTCCTCAATTTAAACTGTACCTCAATATTCAGCAATTCTTGTTCTCTTAAGCTAACACTGTGCGAGCGTCCAGCGCTTGAGGCGGGGAGACTTCAACAATTTGGGATGAACCGAAAAAACATCAAACATATGCCCATAGCTTATGAAAAATTCATTAACAGCACAGGCCTTTGCAGTAAAACAGCTAAGTGAGGCACAATAAACTGAAACTTCACTGCAGTGGGGTCTGAACCGCGCCCTTTAAGAATAATAGAATAAACTAACCTAGCTTTTTTATACGAGTGTCCAAATCCCTAATTTTGTCGTTAGTGGATGAGTTGTGAAACTGCGGGGTTGGCTATGGTGTCAACTACGACGTTTGTGTTCTGCAGTGCCGTCTTTTCTTCCTTTTGCCCATGATTTTCCGTGAAAATGCTATCACATTTTTTCCCAACTCCATAGGTTAGCACGAAACAAAGGAATGACATTTCTAGCGCGGGACAGGTCTTCATAAAACAGAGAGTTTTGCCCACGCCAAATTTTAAAGAAATCTATTTCACATGTCACATTGGCTTTTTCACTTCTACGCATTAATTGCTACACAGTGCGAGGAGAGAGATGACTGCAGTGCAGTCTACCAGCGCAGTTGTTGCTATGAATCAGCGGAGTGACCATTCAGAAATGACTGACCGACTAAGGGCCCACATGCGCTATCGACAGGGCCGGACTTGCTCCAAATATTAATAGATATTGCAATTAAAATTATTATGGGACAGTTCAAGTTTATTTTATAGTAAAAAAAAATATCTGAAGTTAAGCCTATATGCATAATTAAATAATATATGGGCCTAGTCACTGATGGGCTACTTCTTTATGTTTTCTTTATATTTTTAATGCAATTAAAAATACTAATTCCACTTACAACTTGATACTGCATTTCAATTCATAAAATAATACACTGCATCAAATCTTGTTTAGCTTCAAACGTCAAAATTGCAATGTATAAATAGTAAACTATGTAATTATTAATTTTATACCCGACTAACATCTAGATGACTATTTTTTCCACGCAATGGCGTATTTCTCTCACAAGAGATATAATTATAAAAGGGGTGAATTATTATGGTTACACGGGCATAAAACGTCGTATCTCACACGTGACCTAAATGACATTGTAAACTCGTGAGATGTGTATAACTCGTATAATATAATCTAATATTATTAAACTAATCATGAATTCATTTCTTTTTTTTTTTAATTACAAATCTAGTAGTATTTTTGGGTGCATTAAAAAATGCAGAAGTAGTCCATAATTGACTCAACCTGTATTTAAATCGGCGATAAAAAAGTTAACAAAATGTTTTTCTTAATAATTCAGGTAAAAAGAAATCAAAACAAAATGCTCTTAATAGCTGCTTCATTTTTTTAAGATTATAGCTTGCCCAGGTGTTAAATCTTTTGAAACAAATGGGCACATCACCTCTACTATTGCGTTTTCATTACGAATGCCATCAGGAGTAGCACCAAGATAAGGATCAGTTTCATCGACAAAAAATCCACACGAGTCTACAAATTTGTAATATTTTTCTTGAAATTCTTCTATTGCAATTCGTTCTTTTTCTATCCCATATTCTGTATACCTATTTCCAATAAAACTAGAGAAGAGCATATCATGCACCACCTTATGTCTATTTGTACTTTTTTTTTTAATTTACAAATTTTTCCAAATCGTGATGCGGTTAATCTCTTAGATCTTTCTGATTTCCAGAGTTGACTGTTACTCTGGTCTACTGTGAGTTTTTCCAACTGAGCAATTTCGTCCACACTTATAACTTATTCAAATTATTCAGAAATTCAGTTTTTTTGTTAATAAATTCCGGCGATTCCACAAAGCTTGCTTCTGGGCCGTAGTCTTTATCAGGTCCCTCAATAGTTTTTTGGATTTACTGACAGCACTTTTATGTTTTGCATATTTGAATTCCAATTTTCGCTTCGAATTATATCGAAGACTTTTTATTTTGGAGAGTACAAATTTCTTCGTATGCTTGCCTGGAGTTGTTTTTGTGAGATGTCTGGACCATCTCTTGGTAAGTGCCTTTACTATTAAATGAAGCTCCCGCAGCATTGCATCGCATTTCATATGATCCGCTCTTAATAAAACACACCCGTTTGCCACCCACAAATTTTGCCAACACAGCATTATAATTTTCGGCATAGTTATTGGTCATATGCTCCAAAAGACTGTCAGCATGAAACACTAGTCTATTGACAGCAGAATATATATCCTACAAAAATACATAATGTATTCATAAAATTAAAAAAACATTTCTGAGTTTAAAACTAACTTTACTGTATAAGTTTCCATTATGGTTAAATCTGAATTCCAAAAATGTAGACATTTACAAATTTTGCAATGTGTAAAAGAAAAAACCTACCTGGTACAAACCGCAACTTTTCATAGCCGGAATCCAGTTATGTTCATTTTTTCGCTGACAGAAATAAGAGGCACATTCAGTGTGGTCTTCGAGTACATGTTTAACGCTATTGGTTATGTCATGTTACAGGGATCTTAATTTTTCAGATTTAGTTGCATTTTCCTTCTGCCTGAACTCTACTGCACATTCTATGCCTACTCTAAGACGTTTAATATTATTTTTTAGAAGATTTCTGAACTCTACTGTGACATTTTGGCCAGCTGAACTGAATCTTTTAGTACATAAATCACGCAGTCGAGTACAGTAATTTCGAAGGTGATTAGTGCACTCGATTTTTTGCACCTGCATATCTGTACGGTCAAGTTAATAGAAGTTGCTAAACTGGACTGAAATCCCTGAACAATTATCTCACTTTCCATCGATGTTGTTCCCTCGAAATTTTTATAACAAGTATGTTCAACGGCCTCTTTTCCCTTTGAACTAGCCAAGGAACAGATGCTACAAAATTTATTTCGGATTTCTAGATACAGTAATTTATCCGTTCTTTGACCAACAATGCAACCCTGCAAAAATTCCAGTTTAACAATAGCAACTAAATAAAAAAGTATAACATGTACTACTCCAGAATTTGAGTCATATTTTGTTTTGTACCTCCTTTTACACCATGCACCGTCGGCTACCACACATATGAGAGTGATAAACATTCTCTATAAGTTTCACGAATTCTCTTCGCATTTGCTATATAGTGCCCGTGACATAGATGGGATATTTAGTGTTGCATTCATTTCAGTCAGTTGAGAGTATCCACCGCCAACAGATATAACTGCTGACGCAGATGTTAAATTAATGTTTTCAATTGCACCAGCTTTTTCTTCTGTTGAAAACAACGACAAAATGTTCTCACATTTGGAACATTTCATATCAAATTCGGAGAATAATCCGCGTTTTCGCCCTCTGTGAAGAAAAACGTCGGCATTGGTACAACTATTATCTGAATGTTCAAACGACATTATTTGAACATTTGAACATTTGAAAAAGGAATATAACGGATTATCGAATTATCACTATAATTTGCGATTGGTCTAAAACGATGATGAATGAAATAATCAGTGGTAAATGCGAGAACTGTCGCTTCGTTTTTCTTAGTTTTTCTGAAACCACATTGGAGGGAGTTAAGGATTCATAATAGCTCTAGTAGCTCCCAAGGGAGTTATGATTGTATTTATAGTTACGGTATCTAAGGAAATATTTAACATTTATTTTTTCTTATTTCCAAAAAAAACCTATCTAACTCAAATTTTACAACTCATGAGGTACCCGAGGAAAGAATAAAAAGCTAATATGGAGTTAAATGAAAAATATTGTGAACAACTGTGTGCGTCCTTTCATCAAAAAGTTTAATTTATTGTGTATTGTTATGTTAATTTGTAGTAATTATATTTGTCTACCCTAAAGAAGGTGGAAATATGCTACCGAAACGTTGCAATTGACAACATTTCTCATTTAAAACTCCATATTAGCTTTTTATTCTTTCCCCGGGTACGTCATGATTTGGAAAATTTGAGTGGAATTAATATTTAACTGTACTTGATTGATAAAAAATATTTAAAAAAATATATATATTATGTTAATAATATCCTCCAAAGGTGTAACATTATGAGCTTATAATAACTGATACGTTAATAGTATATTATTTATCTAGAACGAAAAGTGAAGGTTAAAGTACGAGCAAGTTGTTTACGGCCGAGACGCCTAGCAGAGGCCGGAATTACTTGTGAGTACATTTAAAAACACTTCTCGTAATTTGTTTCTCAGCTATAAGTTTGAATTTCTGTAGTGCATCAGTTTCTCTTTTAGTTTTTTATGTCAATTGGATGCACTTTGAGCAAGCATTAGTAACAGGATGTCCAAATCCTAAATTAAATCTAGTTTCAAATATCTTCCAGAAAAATATACGTTTAACTTTAAGATTAAGAAGTGCCGGATTATTCTACATTATTAATAATACATTTATGCTTAATTCACAGTTTAGATATTGAGAAGCTAGAAACTTCTGCAATAATGTGATTCATCACACTTAACGGTTTTTAGAAAATTTTCTGTCACGCATCTTTCAATCAATACACTTATTTAGAGCATTTTTTGCATGGAATTCATTCTTTAGGCGACGTTTTTCTTACACTACATTTAGCGTGAATTATAAAATAAGTTAAGTGCTGCTGTGGTAAGGTTTCGACATAGAAATGCCTCAGAATAATGCTTGCATGTTGGTGTAATGATAATGTGAAGTTAATCTTTCCATACCTTGCTTCTTTTTCTTACATCCAGCTGGGTTGGAACGGTTCCTCCAGGCTTTAGATTGTGGTGTCTTCATAGGATTTTGTTCCATAATAATACAATCACTATTTTGATACTTTCATAACTATTCGGACTTATTGTCATTTAATAAATACAAGTTTTTTTTACAAAACAGAAAAAACAAACTCTGATGTGACATAGTATTCTTAATTCTATTGGTTGAATTGGAGACCGCTCATTTTGCTGATGTGACTGCTTAAGGGGGTAATGTTCTAGTGGCGAACGGTAATGCTTTTCTTGTTCAGGTCCTACGCTGTTATTTTTCACTCAAATTAATTGAAACAAAAACCATTATAAACAAGAAGAATGTCCTTAAATCCAAGTGGAGTAAATTTAAATTAAAATTTAAATATATCTATGTCGAACTCCACAAACTTTAATAACTGAAGGATTACTAATGGTACATGTTTCGGCAGAATGCTTCTGCCATCATCAGCCCTAATTTAACAAGAGATTAATGATACAATTGATGAATTACAAGAGGGGTTCTTACCTTAAAGAATATAAAAAATTATGACATTGACGTAATTTTGAATTAAATTTGACGTTTTCAAAGGGTTACATGATTTTTAAAAGATTTCGTAAAAACATTTTATAAATGTAAAAATTAAAAATGGATCAAAGAGAATCTGGTAAGTTTGTTTGAGTGAAAAATTAAAATAGTGAATTAATAATGGGATTATTGAAGTTATTCTGTTCATTTAAACAAGATCTGTTTTCCAGTTTCAAGGCTTTCCTTATTTCCAAAGTCTCGAGAAAATCTAATTTCCGGCCTTTATTGCATTTATGAATCAATTTGGAATTTGATGGTGAAAAACTATGTTTCGTTATTAATATATGATTGGCGAAAGAAGAAGGTGTTGATGGTGGAGGATCAAGATCTGTGTTGTTATAGATGTGCCTGAAATGTTCTTTAATACGGTCTGATATTTTGCGACCTGTCTGACCTATGTAGAATGACTCACAAGTAGAGCAGCTTAATTTGTATACACCTGATGATGATTTGTAATCTAATGGATCTTTATTTTTAATAAAAAATCTGGATAAGTTGTTATCTGTTTTAAATGAAACTTTAAAACCGTTTTTCTTAAGTATTTTAGAACATTTCTCTGAGACGACGCCAAAATATGTTAATGAATTTGAAAAGGAAATTGTTTCTGAAGGATTTTTAACCAAGTAGTGTGTGTACTTGAATTTGTTACAGTATCTATAGTATAATTTATTTATAGTTTTTAAAGAATATCCATTATTTGAAGCGATTTGTTTAATGTTATTAAGTTCTGTTTGAAAAGATGAATCTGATAGTGGTATAGAAAATAATCGGTGGAAAAAGGAATGAAAAGCTGCAAATTTATGGGAAACAGGGTGACAAGAGTCAAAAGGTATTACGCAATCTGTGATACTAGGTTTTCTATAAATGTCAAATTCAAAACTATTATTATTTCTAGTGATTAACAAGTCTAAAAAGGGGATTTGGGAATTGATTTCAATTTCAACGGTGAATTTAATGGATTGGTTTAAAGAATTTAAGTTGCTGAGTGCGTTATCAAGTTCAGAATCAGATCCTTTGAATAAAACAATTATGTCATCTACATATCTGTACCAAAAGAGAAAATGATCTTTAAAAGGTGAAGAAGTTAAAAACTGATCTTCCAAGTTATTCATGAATATTTCTGCTAAAAGAGGTGACAAATTAGAGCCCATTGCTAAGCCTGAGTCTTGTGAATAAAAATTATTATTAAATTGAAAGAAATTTTGATCTAGGACAGTCTCACAAAGTGAATGTAAAAAAACCATTATGTTGACAAAACTATAAACTACATTCATTGGGAGATACTTTTTGCAATTTGTTACTAATAACGTTAAACAGGCTTGATTAACCGAATAATTCTTGTCGAATATTTTTTAAATTATTTTTTTTTCCTACAGTGTCAACAAAATTGTCTTCTAATTCTATTTCTGTTTTTTAAAAAAAATCAGGTTTTTCTTAGAGCCGTAATATTTGAACAAATATACGTAATTTTCTTGCCTATCTTTAGGCGCGCAGTGATATTTCGGCCGTGTTTAAACTGTGTCATGATGTGGTAAACAGCGGACCGCACCGCTCAATCGTCACCCTGTGTCGTCTACACTGGAAAATAATTCTACAATTCAACGCAAGAAATACTCCAGCTTCTCACTACAAAGAATGAAAAATGCAAATACGAATTACATGTAGTCGTTTGAAGAAATTGACTCTTATTAGAAACTTCTAGGGTTACAAATTAATATGTATATATACAGGGTGTTCGGTAATTCGACAGCCATCGCTTTACTGTGGCCTCACAGCATTCAGAGAAAGCATATTTTGCAATTACTTGATTTTTTTTAACATCCGATAAAGAACTAGAAGGATTTTAAATAGACCAATCAGAGAAATGGTTTCATCAGCTCCAGTTCTGTGGAATCAAGTATTCTGTTTAAAAACAAAGAGACTTTGTCACATTTGACGGCTAAAGTCAATCAAAAATCAGTGGCGTATACTGGGAAAGATACTAACAAAATAACTGCATCATTCAAAGTGGTTTATTATTAAAGAAAGGTAACTTAAATATTTAAAATAAATGTTCAAATCGCCGACCATCGTTCTGTATACAAAGAAGGGCCCGTCTCAACAACGAACTTCTAGCGTTTTCAAAAACTTCTGGGGTATTCCTGATTTGATCAGACGCTAGTAGGATTCTGTGTTGCAATTCGTTCACATCAGGAATATCGATGGCATAAACAACCGATTTCACATGCCCTCAGAAATAAAAATCTAACGGAGTTAAATCCATACTCCTGACCGGCCACGGAAACGGGCCATGCATCTCTCCGGAAATCATTCACAAAACTGCTGCCTTCTTGGAAGATCTTCAGCCACTAAAGCTGGGACACGATTAATATGGTATGGATGCAGATGTTCCTTCGAGATTGTTATCCATACCGTTGTCGCTGGAACATGAATTCTGCGAGCAATCTCGCGCACACTAAGAGTGGGTTCAGCGGCTACCATATCCAATATTTGTTCATCCCGCGCTACAGCATTATCGGCTACAGGTCTACCTCTGTCTTAATTCATAGGCCTTAAATTTCCAAATTCTCGCCGATCCAAATTGGAAAACACACCGCGATAGGGGATGTGACGATCCTTCTCGGTACAACCTCACTGCCGCTTTACTATTGGCACCGACTTCACCATAGGTCCATGTCGGCTAGTTCATTAAAGGTATAAATGCCACCCATTTTTCAAGTTCAAATACCACTATGAACACCACTGGCTTCAATTAATCAAAATTGTGACACTGACGGTAGCCGGATTTTTTTTTTCCAGGTAGCTTGGATTCATGATCACAAACTAAATTCTGACCTAATCTCTGATTGGGTGAACTTTGAGACCTGTAGCTTCTCAAGGACTCAAACGGGAGAAAGTTTAACACTAGACTGGGACTCAGGGCGGTCGCCCCTACGATTCCTAAAGAGATGGCTGTCGAATTACCGAACAGCCTGTATGTATGTACCTACCTACATATTATTATTAGGTAGGTATTTAAAAAATAAAACTAGGTATCTAATTCAATATAAATACTTATATAGCTTAACTTAATTAGTTATGCGGGGTTTTATAATAAACAATGAAATATTTCATTACCTACTTAATTGATATTCGTTTCATATTAATACTAATCTTGTATAACGTATAACGGTATGAAGGTAGGTTTTGATTTACCAATTTACCAAATTTGGATTCTAATAAAACATTATTCTTGTATATTTATAGGTAGTAATGATAATATTGAAGGTCTCGGGCACTTGTAGACGAGAGGAATTATATAATATTAAAATATGAGTGAGAACGTGAAGGAATGTTTATAGTAAATGTTCCAAATACAAAAACCAATATTCAGCGAACGTTCACAGTTATTGATAGAGAAAATAAAGCAGTTCATTATTTGGAAATTCTGCGAAAATACATAAGACTTTGATCAAGCAACGCAAGGTCAGATCATTTATTTCTGAACTACCGAAAAGGCAAATGCACTGCCCAAGTCGTAGGAAAAGGCGCAATTGGTGGCTGGCCCTCAAAAATAGCAAAGTATTTAAAGTTGCAAGCAGCTGAAGCTTTTACTGGGCACTGGTTTGGACGCACATCGGCTACACTTTTAGTCAATAAAGGAGTTGATGTGCTGGGGCTAAAAAGACATGGCGGGTAGCGTTCGTCGACGGTGGCCGAAAGTTATGTGGAAGATTCCCTCCGTCACTTCAGCGGAATTCTTACCAGTGATTTCATTTTTAGAATTTATAAATTTACTCATTGCTTTTACAGATGCAGGACATTTTATTTCAAGATCTGCCTCATCCGAAATACCATCGGGTGAAGCAAGAATGAATGGATAATGCCAACTTAATAGTAAACCACAATTTCTACATGTTTCCAATTTCCTCTGTACCTCGCAAAGAACTTGAGATTCGAGGACAATGCCCCTTTGCGTTGCTTCTGAAACTTCAAATTTGGAAGCTCCATTAGCTCGTATTTTCTATCAATGTTGCAGTAAAGGTTTGACAATGTGCAGCATCATAAGCTTTTGATGCAGTATTTCGGGCATAATGTAGTTCATACCACAACGGGTTTTTAGACTGCATCATCGTATGTTTTTCTACCCCCATGCAAGCTTCTTCAGTCATTTGTAACCTGCAGAAATTTAAAATCAGACGCATACACGTCAGAACTACATTGTGCAACTCGTACGACGGCGACGGAGCGCTCTTACCGTTGCGTGACGTAATTTTTTGATCAGCCAATCACACTGCGTTTTAGGTCGCGTAGGAAAGCGCTGACTTGCAACGAAAGTATTTTATTTATTATTCGATTACAGATGAACATTGAACAAAAATAAATTAATTACGGCTTTCTGTTACCGGATAGCTTTATTTGGAGAAAGTTTCGAGGTAGAAAAAAAATCATGCAAGTTCCTCATTGACAAAGAAATCGGTGAACATACATAAAAGGAAAAATTTGAGAATTTCCCTCAATTTCCATGGGATCCCCTCATCAGATCCGGACTTGGTGAAAATGGAACTATCTCAGGAGTATACCCTTTCAAATAAAAAAAGATTTTTTTAAATCGGTCCACAATTGACGACGAAGAAATCGGTGAACATACATAAAAGAAGTCGGTAAGGAACGAAAAATTTGAGGAATTCCCTCCATTTCCATGGGATCCCCTCATCAGATCCGGACTTGGTGAAAATGGAACTATCTCAGGAGTATACCCTTTCAAATAAAAAAAGAATTTTCAAAATAGGTCCACAATTGACGAAGAAATCGGTGAACATACATAAAAGGAAAAAAAACATACATACAGCCGAACATAAAACCTCCTCCTTTTTTAAAGTCGGTAATAAAAGTGAAATAGGTGTCCTTTGTAGTTTTAAAAATAATGCAACATATCAAAATTAATAAGAAAACGCTAGAACAGGTCAATTTTGTTATTAAGGGGGGCCAAATTCTACCAAACTTTCAAGTCTTAGATCTCACCCTTTTAGCGAAAATTTCAGCGAATGGATAGCCCAAAAAATAACCACACCTCCAGCTCTCTACAACAATACAATGTAGGGCAAGTTCTTAGGTTCTTCTTGAAAACAAAAGGTATCTATGCTTTTTTGCATTCTTTTTCACATCAGAAAGTTCGCGTGCAAGTTAGTGAAAATGAAAATGGTTACATTAGAGAGGATTGAGATTGTTTTCAATAAACGTCATGCAGACAAGAACCTGTATAAGTCACCTCCTTCTCAAATAATTATTTATTGTAAATGAGCGACTAGTTTCGGCTAGTCCCGCCCTTACATTCGAAATGTCTTTTTATTTCTTTTAATGTCTTATTATGTTTGTTGTTCATGTCGAAGTTATTTTCTTGTGTTACGTTTATTGTTCATGTCGAAGTTTATGTTCTGTATTACAATTCATTACAAATATATTATACAGGGTGGAAAGTTTAACTGGAAGTATCTTCACTGCAATTGATTTTGAGAAAAATTCTTGAAACACGTCGATTTTTGTTTTTAAAGCGCCACTTTTTAGCCTGATCAGCTTTCTTTTGTTTTTACTCAGGGGGCTGTAACGACCCTAAAGTTTTTTTTTTCAAATGGGAAGATATGTCAACCGACACATCATTGGAAAGCTTATAAAAAAAGGAGTACAACGATATATTTTTTTTACTTTTCCAGCTAATAATGTAAGAAGAAATAAATAAAAACAACTTTAATCTATTTCCTTTTTGGTAATAGAGGTTTACTGTTTGAAAATTGTAGGGCTTGAATTAAAAAAATCTCGTTTTTGGTAAGTATAATGTTTTTCTAATGTAACAGATGTTCAATATGTTCACCAAGTCTTTCTTGACAAAATGCAAAACAATAATAAAACCCACTTCTTACATTTTACAACATTTCTGAAGTGATTTGCTGCATTTCATAGGTAATACGTTGTTGCAAATCTTCAAGATTATCGGGTTTTGTGGTGTAGACTTTACTTTTAAGATACCCCCACAAAAAAAAGACAAGAGGAGTGAGGTCTGGTGGTTTTGCTGGTCATTCTATTACCCGTCTTCTTCCGATCTACTTATTATGAAAAATGTCCAAATAACGCCGAACGGAGGCAGCATATTGCGGTGGAGTTCCATCCTGTTGATACTAATTCATCTCTAAATTGGTCCGCCAGAGCTGGGCGAAGCGTTTCATGAAGAAACGGTAGATATATTTCTGCATTAAGATTATCAGGAAAGAACATTGGTCCTATGATCCTAAAAACAGTTTTTATGGTCTTATTCTCAGATGAGATAGAAATACATGAAACAAAACACATCCTTGTATTCCTTTCTTTATGAGCTTTCCAATGATGTGTCGGTTGACATATCTTCCCATTTGAAAAAAAAAACTTAAGGGTGGTTACAGCCCCCTGAGTAAAAACAAATGAAAGCTGATCAGGCTAAAAAGTGGCAATTCAAAAACAAAAATCGACCTGTTTCAGGAATTTTTCGCAAAATCAATTGCAATGAAGATACTGAATTTATTCCAGTTAAACTTTCCACCCTGTATATATGGTAATAAGCTTTCTTTATTTTAAGCATATTCCACGATTAGATTAAAGTTAAAAATTCACTCTATGAAATCTATGAATTCGATTCAATTGTCCTGAAATCTTGTGAAATTTTTGAAATCTCATGAATCACTTAAAATTACATGAAATCCGAACGAAATCTTATGAAATCCAAACGAAATCCCATGAAATCCAATGACATATGAAATCTGTGGGACATACTCCCAATTTATTTTCTCGGCATGGTTAATAACAGTGAAATGCACCACTAAGTGTTACTATCAAATCTACCGTAGTAGCATCGTCAGGATCACTTAAAAATCACTGAAAGACTGAATAATCTTTTAGGCGCCCACAATTCCATTTTTTTTTTCACAACAGTGTAGGACAACATATGTAAGTAATAAACGCTGCAGGGGGCCTTCAACCCCAATCGAACGTCCATCCCAACCGATATTTTACAAGTGCACGTTATACTTGCTTTGACGGTACGACCTAGCTTTCATTTGTATAAGTTTATCTCACTTCGAACTTTGTTAACTCTCTCTTGAAAATATTTCCTCGCTCCGACATTACCCCCTTAAGTGGAGATTGCGGATTTTGCAACCAACGTCAATCTTTTCAATGAACTTTTGCCAGGATTTTCCCACTTCTGCAACAAACCGCTTGGCATCCTTATAAAGAAATTTGAGAAGTACAGATTCTAACACAAATATAAATTTAGCCCAGAAGTGGAGTGTCAAATTGAAACTATTGTCTGCTTGCTTTTTCTCACCTTGTTTATTGAAGCGCCGTGATTGATTTTTTAGGGTATTGAGTATATTACTATGAAAAATGTAAGAGGTGTTCATTTAAAAGAGTCATCAAGTTGCTTATGAATTTTTGAGTGACGAAGACCAATTGAGCGCATGTGATATTTTGCTTCATGTTTTATTATTCTACAAGTTGAGAGTCCGCATCCAGCAATACATATTACATACACTTCATACTAACATAGCTAAACGGCTGGATCGATTTTGATGAAATTTTTTGTGTGTGCTTCAGTGGGTCCCTCGATGATTTAAATTCATAATCGGACACCACACAGAATTTTTTCCTTATTCTTGACAATTATTTTTTAATTTTTCTTTAATTTTTTTTGCGTCTCAGAACATGTATTTTTTAAAATTAAAAAATTAGCGGACAAGTCAACGTTTTTTTTCTATAATATTGTTTACCAACAATGTTCAGTTGTATCAGTTAAAAAATGGGCTGAACATACTGGCGCATTCTTTACCATTCTAACCAACACTCGCATTGTTTAATGCCCTCAGGTAAATCGCGACCCCATCGATCTCGCACTGAAGGAAACTCATTTTTTTTTATTGACTTTCCTATTACTTCTGTTACTGCAACCATAAACTGCACAGAATTTTGTCATTTTTGGTCATGTCCTGCACTGAAATAGGTTTACCTAAAACTTATAAACCAATATTAAAAACATAACCTCCAATTTCTCTCGGTTAGAACGCCACAAATGCGTTCTTGTTTGTTACAACTGGAGTGCTTTAATTCCACAACAACATACACAACACAATATCAATTTCGATTAGAATTAAATTTACATAAATAAAGATGTTCCATAAGAATATTAACAGAACCTGATCTGGATCAGCTGTTTGGGCAGAGTCAGTGACGTCACTTGGTAATACCCGAGGTAATACCTAATTATCAGAGTAGAGTTAAAACTGTTTGGGGTCTCAACTCCTCAATTTTCTTCCATTCATCCAATTGTGAAACAGCTGAAAACGCATGCACAAACGCAAAAAAGTAATTGATGAAGACGACAGAAAAAAAGTTGTAGGCTTAACACGATCGGTGATCAACTGTGTATTGCGCTTGTATTCGAGCATCTACCACCAGCTAGGTAACTGGGGTAACTGAGTAAAAGATTATTTATGCCCGACCATAATGGACCATTTCTCACACAAGTGATATAAAATGATAAAAGCTGGTGAGATGTGTCACTCGTGCTATCGCACTCGTTATTCAAAAATCTCATTTGCAGACAATAAAGCATTGCTGTCATTTAATTGAAATTTAATTATTGAAAGTCTAACTGTCAAGTTAAAAAAAATTGGCAACAGACATACGTTAAAATGAACACATGATACCATTGAAAGACTCGAGTTTTTTTAACTTTTGCAAGTTTAATAAGATTTGTGTTGTAAACCTGCATTTTCAGAAAATAGTTTAGTTAAAATAACTACACTTTACCAAGAAATCCGCCCTTCAAAAATCAAGAAACATAACAACGTCTGTCTACTTCCTGCGAAACGAAACCTGATTTTCCTTAAGTACATTTTCTACTGCCAGCCTAAACCAATTTTTACGAGACGAAACAGTAAATATTATCTGAACCAGGAGAAATGTTTCTGCCAGTCCTATCCAATATTTTACCATTTGTGCCCCACCAAACGAGGTATCGGAAATGTCTTTCCAACGGTGTAATTTACTTGTTTTGTTTCATTTCCTTCTGCTCTTAGCATTTTCAGAGAATGTAGCTTCGTTCACGTATCGAGAGAGGCAAACAATGTAAGGAACTAGGAAACTGAATTATGGACAGGCCGCAGCAATTTCGCGACAGAAAGCACAATAACAATAATTTAATTTAAAGATAGATACGGGACTCTGTACACATATTGAATATCAATTTCTATTAGCATAATTTAATATAGAAATGATACGATTTATCTAAAGTGTAAAATACATGTGCTTGTTCTTTTCCGTGGTTTTATTTTTGTAATTCTTGATCGGAATATTGGTGTTTTATGTTCTGGATTTGTGGAAATGAACTGTATGGTAGTATAGGGCCTTACGCACTTCAACAGACAGGAGTGCTATTCTTCACCCTTCGCGTCGACACGAACACTTCGAAATTGACGTCGCACGCGAGTGATGGCGATTCGAGCGTATTCTTCACCCTTCGATACGAAGCGCATACGCTTTCACTCGAACGAAAACCGTTCGCTTTGCAGCGAGCGCTATTTACCACACGCTTTGAGTGATCCCAACCCAACTTCTTGTTTTCTCATGTTAGTGGTGTTGATTGTCCAATTTGTGGAGCCAAGTATTATGGCTGATATCGTATTTTATCTATTTATTTATTTTTCTATTTGTTAAACGACAAGGAACTAGCCGAAGAGGCTGATGCAGATGCAAATGAAAATCATCACGGGTCTTAAGGAATCCGTGGGAGGAATTAATATAGATCAATAATTTGTGTTTCGTGTTAACAAAGATATTTTTAAATATTTGTTGGACTTGCTGCGACCATATATCAAACCCGTTGTCCGCGCCGATGACAACAATTTCAAATCGTGCTATTCGCTCAAAACCTTGCGTTTGAAAACAGACAAAATATCGCTAGATGTCACCACCTCACGCATTAAAGTAAACTGTAATAGTGTGTGATTTATTTTTTTGAAAACCAGATATTATTTATAATAATATTGCAAATCTTACCTCATCTTTATTAAACATTTTTTGTCGCTAATTTTGTTGATTTATTTTTGCTGTCATCTGATGAACGGCAGTCTAAAAGGAAAAGAGCACCCAGAAGGAATGTAGAACACTGGTTTTATTAAATTTTATGAAAGAGTCTCTAATTTGATTGAAGTTCTTATTTTATTTACGTTATTTTGGTTATTGTATTTATATTTTACGTTTAGTTGAGTTTCATGCCTCCTTATTATAGTTTCCATTAAGTCGCGATTTAAGTCCCTCTGGTGGCAATTTTACCTCTATTGATACGACTTTGTATTACTGCCAATTTCATCGGCGCGGAAAACGATCAAACCAAAATCCAAAAATAGGAATTTAGATATATCTTTGAAGGTTGTACATTGTTTAAGAAACTCTAATTGTGGGGTATACACTTATCTGTATTTTTTCATATTCGAAGAACGTGCAGCAAAGCAACGAATAATAGATAGGATTGGACGATAATGATTGGGCTTACTAAAAAAAATCTATTAAACTTAACTTTTATTATTAAGTAAACATAAATTAAGTAAAAATAAATTAACCCTAAATACTTATAATATTATGCACACTATATTTTGTGTGTGTGCACTTATTATTTATTAGAGATGAACTGAAAACAAATAAGTCATTTTAATTAACTCCCTCTCTCCAGAAATAAGTGTCCGATTTGCTATTTTTGAAAACTTAACGAAAGCAAGCTTTGACTTTCGACAAGTAAATGTCAAACTTAACAGTTATAATAAGTTAACATTTATAATAACAAATTTTATTTTTACCTAATATCTAAGTAAAATGGATTTTTTGTTCAAGACGTTTTTTTTACGTATAGACTAAAACTACGGTTTGACTTTAATATGGAAGAAACAAACAATATTTCAATCTCAGATGTACGAAACAAACCCAATTAAAGTCAATTCATTTTTTAATTAAAATTATTTTTTATTATTAAACTAGCTGACCCGGTGAACTTCGTATCACCTACTATCGCGTTCTATTAAAAGTAATCCGAAGTAGTGATTCAAAAAGAAATGACTGATAGGTTCATCACGAACGCCATCTATTAAAAGTAATCCGAAGTAGCAATTCCCATATAAAATTACCTATTCTTAATAGTTATTCTGCTGGGCCCCATGTCCAGATTTTAATAGTTATTCTGCTATTCAGGGCGGAGACAAATCCAACAAATCAAATATCATAAAAGCCCTTCTTGAGTTATAAACTCAAGGGGGGGGCCTGGGCCCCCATGTCCACGTTTTAATAGTTATTATGCTAATCGGGGCTGAGACAAATCCAACAAATCAGAGAACATAAAACTCGGTCCAGCCCGAGGGCCCCCCTGGGTCCAAATGTCCATGTGAAAAATAGTTTAAAACCTATTCCCATACCTATCAAATATACAAAAAAAAAAAAAACATAAAAATCAGTCGATCCGAAAATTTGTCCAGCCCAAGGGCCCCCCCTGGGCTTCCATGTCTATGTGAAAAATACTTTACGATCTATTCTTATACCTACTAAATATAAAAAAAATTATAACAATGGGTGGAGCCGAAAAATCGGTTTAGCCCAAGGGGGGCCCCTGGGCCCCAGGTCCATGTGGAAAATAGTTTACCACCTATTCTCATACCTACCAAATATACAAAAAAAAAACTTAAAAATCGGTCCAGCCCTGGGCCCCCATGTCCATTGATAAATAGTTTTAAACCATCCCTTTATTATGACAAACACAACCAAAAAATAAAATAAAAAATCAAATCGGTAAAGCCGTTGAGTAACTCTGGTAGTATCTGCACTAGAAATAGAACTTAAAAAGCGTGTGATAGAGCTAATTATAGCGCACCCGAGGAATGTATACTATTTTTTTTTATTAGTTTTTTTTGACAGTTATGAAGTCATCAATATTTTTTTTTAATGGCAACCTATGTTTTTGATTTTACATTCGCATAGAGTTTTTTATTCTGATTTCAACGTTATCAAATACTCAATGGGTTACATAAGGAAAAAATAAATAAAAACGGCACTAAATTTCAAATTAGTATGATTTCAAAAAATTAACACGGTTAATTTTATCAGAATTTAAGAAAAAAACGATACAAATCCAAACAAAACAAAGTTCCCAAAAGCAATCAATTAGAAAAAATAAGAAAACAACCCAAAATTTCAAAGTAGGGCTAACAAATTAACAAAATTAAGAAAAAGACTATTGATGTGGGAGTTATAAATTAAAGATATTACACCAAATGTTCAAACTGATAACCCTGCATCATCTGACAAAATCCAAGACGATCATAAAAAGCAGCCAATACGTTTTGAATGGTTTGGGAAGTTATTAAACTGCACTCATGTCGAATTCTTCCTTTAAGATCATCCAAATTGTTGGCTCGGTTTTCATACACCTTGTTGATGACGTCATAACTGTCAAAAAAAGTAATGGAAAAAAATTATTATGCGTTCGTCGGATGCGCTATAATTAGCCCCACCACATGCTCTTGAAGTTTTATTTCTAGCGCAAATACTAACGGAGTTACTGAATTTATTAGTAATGAAATAATAATTTTTAATTTGTCTTTTCCGAAAGTATTGATTGTGCTAGATTTGTACTTTTTTGCCCTTTGACTTTCTGCTCTAAAATGTTTTTTTTATAAATCGGACATTTATTAATGGACATAAAAAAAATCCAAATTGGACACTTATTTCTGGACAAAAAAAAAATCATATTGGACACTTATTTCTGGACCGATTAATTATTATTAAATAACAATTGGATTACTAAATGACTGATTTATTAAATCAGATCGAGCAGATGTTCAGCTCAGCTTTGCTGTGGCAATCGTCTCCTTCGCTGCAGCAATTCTTTCATTGTTATCGTGAAAACCCACTTTGACGGGTGGGTTTAACCCGATCTAACTTACATTAAATTTGACAATGCGTCCACGCAAACAGCTGATATAATTGGGGCTTTGCCAAACGTAACCGCTCGCACGACACAAGGTCAAAGCGAAGGGTAGATTAGAATACAAAACTCAAAGCGTGTGCGCTCTGAAAGCCTTCGACTTGAGTCGTGTACGCCTTGAAAAGAAGGGAGATTGGAATAGCACTCCAGTTTATGAAATTTTGGGTTTGAAATCTTGTTCTTTGAGACCAATAAATTATTACTTCAAGCAAAACCATGGTAGATAAATAGTTCCTCTCAATTTGATAGTATCTATTTTAAAACATAACTATGTATAAATTTAACAATAAAATTAGAGGTATAACTGAATTCTCTATTAATAAAACTCATTCAGTATTCTCCGGTGGATACTGAACTTTTCCTCGTTGGAAATGTTAAAATTCCCAGGCAGGAAAAGCAAAGTTGTGTGATTCTTGGAACTGTGATTTGTT
The DNA here is from genome assembly GCA_963583935.1 of Diaperis boleti. Classification (NCBI taxonomy): domain Eukaryota; kingdom Metazoa; phylum Arthropoda; class Insecta; order Coleoptera; family Tenebrionidae; genus Diaperis; species Diaperis boleti. The sequence continues at coordinate 30,878,420 of OY757245.1, read as the reverse complement.
GGAAGGTCTTAGAAACTTTTTAGATGTGGGAGAGATCAGTGTTGCTGAAAGCTTTAACAAGACGGAAAACGATACAGATTTATGCTTTTGAGTTGCAGAATTATACAGGTTTTAGAGCCCACGCTACATATTTATTGAAGTGGTTCGTTGCAACCGATTTTGCAGACGTACATTAATTAAAATGCATAGTCGTTAAGGTTCCGGTGCCGGGGCCGTTTTGCTGGAGATGAATAACGTTAAAATTGACAATTTCCACCAAACGTGTAATACCAATAATTATGTGCATCGGTGTTTATACTATTATGAGTGAAAATTATGATTAATATTAAAATAACAAAAGCTGGAGATAAGAAGTAATAATGTATTGAGTCGACTTCTACCATCTTATTTCCAACCGAAACTTTGCGTTATAATACATTATATTATAATATTATACATAAAACACTGCTTTCAAATTTATTTTAATCTCGCAAATATGCACCCATATTTGGATCCCACATTATAAAATAAAGGCCAAAATACCACTATCGAAGAGCGCAAATAATCTTTCCGTTTTAGGCTTTAGTTTTGAAACAATTGTATGCATAGAATAATTCCACTTAATCTAGACCGTTACTTTTACCTTAATTGAGTACCTATTATTTTGGTTTAGATCGCGAAATTGTTGCTGTCTGTCTATAATCTAGTTCCCGGGATCCTTCCATTGTTTGCCATCTGGATACGTGATAGGAGTTTTCATCCAGCTCTGACAAAAGTTAACGGTAAAAGGAAATGAAACAAAACAACAAAATTACACCCTTGGAAAGAGATTTCCGATACGTCGTTAGAATAATTTACAACCTACCCACAACGAAAGAGTAAAATTTTATCTTATTATCAGTTACTTAATTTGTCTACGCAATATTATATTTTGTCTCTTATAGTATACTATGAGGTTGGTAAGTCCATTATAACAAAATCGAGAACAGCTTTAAAAATCGAGACCTATTCAAAGTCAATTTTCGAGATTTTGCTAGGCACTTCACAACCATGTGGAGCATTAGTTAATTATTATTAGTATTAACATAAATGATGTAGGTAGCATTTTTAGGGTTGCCAGACCTTCTCTTTTTAAGAGGAGTCTCTTCTATTTGGAGGTCGGCTCTTGACTCCTCTTTAATACTAAAATGAGGAGAGAAATCTCTTATATTTCGGTTTTCTAGAAAAATTTCAAATTTCCCGCTACTGAGTTTCAGTTATTTGGTTTAGTTGGTTAACTTGATGGGAGGTTACGTGCGCTGTATCTGTTACCGAATGAATCTGTTATTATCAATGAATGTTATTACTCAGTTATAATATAATAAGAGTTGAGATTTCGTCGGAAAAATTTACCGATTGTTACGAGAGTTCGCCTAGCAATTTTGCGAATGACATTGTCATAAAAATCACGAAGCGCAATTGAGTGATTTTTGATCAATGTTATGAGCAAAATTGTAGAACTCGAGTTCGCAATTGGTAAATCTTTCCATCGAAATCTCAACTCGAATTATATTCGGCAGACTATTTCACGAAAACGCCCAAATTATTGATAATGTGGTGGAAGGTGACAGGTAATTGAGGTATTTGACATGCAGTATGCTGCCACAGTGACTGCAGCAATTGTTATTTTTTCGCTGAAAAATGAGGTACGTTGTGTAATAGTGACTGTTCATTGGTCCGCAACCCCCGATAAAATTTTGACAAATTGATTTTTTCTATTTAAATTTTGATTCCATTGTTGAATGATCACATATGATTGGTTAAAATATATATGAGTTAAATAGTCTATAAAAAATGGAATCGAACGCAAACAGACAATTAGCAGACAATTATAACATAGATGATGAAAATAAAGAGCAACCAAGAAAAGAAAAACAAAGTGCTTTACTAAATACAGAGAATAATGGCAACAGACCACCGACATTCATTTGAATAAAAAAATTCTCCTTTTTTTCTAGCATCATTCTGGCAACTCTGCATTTTTTGACATACATAATACACCAAAATTGTATAATATTTTATAAATTAACTAGCAGTTACTCGCGGCTTTGCCCGCGTAAGTTGGGGTCGGCTTTACTAGCGCTTATATTTGGAATTGGTACAACGGCTTAAAGCAGTTTTTAATAAAAAAATAACAAAAAGTAATTTTTTCTTTTCGTCAATCACGGGCCCAGTCTTTTTAAAAGGAGAATCTACATCCAAATTTTCACATATCATAATGCTATACTGTTTGTTTTGCAGTTAGGATAATTCTGGAGAAAACTACCCTCCCCATTTGCACCCCTTTTTTGTGGTTTCTAAATATTTTCTAGTTATTTTTAAAGCAGAGTCCAAGTGCCAATTCTCATGTTTGTAACATTCTCGATCTTCAAGTTATGAGAATCTTGAGAAAAATTACTCCCTAATTCACCCCCTCTTTTTTCGCAGTTGGTAATATTTTTTTTTGGAAATTCGTTAAACACGGGTCCGGTCTTTTTTAAAGGAGAATCTAGAGCTTAATTTTCACGTATGTAACACTATTTGTTTTCCTGTTATGAGAATTCTCAGGAAAACTACCCTCCTCATTTACGCCCCTTTTTCGGGGTTTGTAATTAAATTTTTGCAAAATCGTCAAACACGGGTCTAATTATTTTAAGATAAGAGTCCGAGTGGCAATTCTCATGCCTGTAACATTCTCAACCTTCAAGTTATAAGCATTTTGAGAAAAAATAACCCCCAAATCCACCCTTTAATTTTCTCGCAGTTGGTAATTTTTTCCAAAACCGTCAAACACGGGTCCGGTCTTTTTTAAAGGAGAATCTAAATCCCAACTTTCACGTATGTAACACTATTTGTTTTCCTGTTATGAGAATTCTCAGGAAAACTACCCTCCCGATTTACGCCCCTTTTTCGGGGTTTGATTAAGTTTTTGCAAAATCGTCAAACACGGGTCTAGTTATTTTAAGATGAGAGTCCGAGTTTCAATTCTCATGCCTGTAACATTCTCGACCTTCAAGTTATAAGCATTTTGAGAAAAATCACCCCCAAATTCACCCTCCCCTTTTTTCGCGGTTGGTACCCTATCCATTTACGCCCCTTTTTCGGGGTTTACAATTAAATTTTTGCAAAATCGTAAAATACTGGTCTAGTTATTTTAAGATGAGAGTCCGAGTGCTAATTCTCATGCCTGTAACATTTTCGACCTTCAAGCTATAAGCATTTTGAGAAAAATCACCCCCAAATTCACATTCCCCTTTTTTCGCCGTTGGTAATTTTTTTTTCCAAAATCGTCAAACAGGGGTCCGGTCTTTTCTAAAGGAGAATCTAGTTCCCAATTTTCACGTATGTAACACTATTTGTTTTCCTGTTATGAGAATTCTCAGGAAAGCTACCCTCCCCATTTATGCCCCTTTTTCGGGGTTTGTAATTAAATTATTGAAAAATCGTCAAACACAGGTCTAGTTATTTTAAGATGAGAGTCCGAGTGGCAATTCTCATGCCTGTAACATTCTCGACCTTCAAGTTAAAAGCATTTTGAGAAAAATCACCCCCAAAATCCCTTTTATCGCCTTTGGTATTTTTTTACAAAATCGTCAAATACGGGTCCGGTCTTTTTTAAAGGAGAATCTAGATCCCAATTTTCACGTGTGTAACACTATTTGTTTTCCTGTTATGAGAATTGTCAAGAAAACTACCCTCCTCATTTACGCCCCTTTATTGGAGTTTGTAATACAGTTTTCGCAAAATCGTCAAACACTGGTCTAGTTATTTTAAGATGAGAGTCCGAGTTCCAATTCTCATGCCTGTAACATTCTCGACCTTCAAGTTATAATCATTTTGAGAAAAATCACCCCCAAATTCACCTTCCCCTTTTTTCGCCGTTGGTAAATTTTTTTTCTAAAATCGTCAAACACGGGTCCGGTCTTTTTTAAAGGAGAATCTAGATTCCAATTTTCACGTATGTAACACTATTTGTTTTCCTGTTATGAGAATTCTCAGGAAAACTGCCCTCCCCATTTTCGGGGTTGGTAAATATTTTTTTGGAAAATTGTCAAATACGGGTCTAGTTAATTTTAAAGGACAGTCCGGGTGCCAATTCTCATGCTTGTAACATTTACGACCTTCAAGTTATAAGAATTTTGAGAAAAAGCACCCCCAAATCCACCCTCCCCTTTTCCCGCCGTTGGTATTTTTTTTTTTTTTTTGGAAAATCGTCAAACACGGGTCCGGTATTTTTTAAAGGAGAATCTAGATCCCAATTGTCACGACAGCAATACTGTCAGTTTTCAAGTTATAGGAATTTTGGGTAAACCACCCACTAATTTTTTCTCGCTCGGTAAAGAAATTTTTACAAAATCGTCAAACAAGTGTCTAGTTATTTTTAAAGCTGAGTCTAAATCCCAATTTTCACGTTTTTAGCATGCCGCGTTGTCAAGTTATGAATTTTTTTATAAAAACCGTTTTCCCCTATCCCCCCCTTTTTCGCCGTCTGTGAATAATTTTTTGGAAAATCGTCAAAAAGGGGTCGAGTTATTTTCAAAAGCGAGTTCGGGTTAAAATTTTCACTTCTCTACTCTACTTCGTTTTCAACTTAGTTGGAGTCTAGAGACACCAATTAACCCCATTTTCACCCCCTTAGAAACGGAATTTTCAAAAATCTTTTCTTAGTGCGCCTATACGCCCTAAAAACTACGTTCCTACCAAATTTCACATTTCGAGACTCAACGGTCTGGGCTGTGCGGTGATCAGTGAGAAATCAGTTTCGCATTTATATATAGAGATGTTGTATTGAGCAAGCTTCCTCCAATAAACTTAGTAGGCTTTGGTCCAAATTAAAAACAAATATCATGAAATAGGGGGAAGCAAATGGTGCAAAAACACAGAAGAGGTCTCGATTGCCTTCTTTATGAATTTTTATAAATCTCTGACCAGCCATTTTTGAATAATGAATAATGACAGTAGTGTTTAATTCACTTCATTGACCGAATTCTTCGATTTTCACTTAAAATTTAATTTCTGAACAATATCGCACAACACGGGGCACTGTGTCCGTCGCGGCTCCTCCACTTTATTAGCTAGTGATCTACTGACACCGAAGAGACATGGGGGTGGGAAAAGTGCCGCAGTTGCTGAGGGTTATGTGGAAGATTCTTTAAGAAAAAAGATGTTGCTGATATGTTATTTTTTGTATTCGTTTTGTGAAATACATACATAATGCAGAAAGTGGTATATAACAATATATATAAATATTACAGCATATTAATGTGTATTTAATTTGACAGCTGTCAAACCTAACCTTACAATTCCTGTTTTTTTTTTTCTCATTTTGCATCAACAAATACAAAAAATATGCTCAACAATACTCGTGCCCTGTCACTTTTCAGGGACTCGGGCTCATTGCAACACTCGGCTGGTGGCTTCGTGCTTTAAAAATTTGCCCTGGCCCATGAAAAGTGTCATGATGATAGCACACTTGTATCGAAATATGCTATTATCCATAATCGACTAATTATAAAGCTATAATGTAACTGATCTCAAATATATTATTAGGTCTATAACACACTAGCGTCTTATAACCCATAAAACCCTAGTATCTTATAGTGTATAAATAATTGAACATTAAAACATTATTATACAATTTTATAGCTATTAATAAATTATAACGAGAATATTATGGGATTTATAACTAACATATTATGTAACTGAATAGAATTATGATGCTTATAATTATCGCAATATGTATGCAGCATTACAAAGACATATTAGTTGACGTTACGATAAATAGAATAATCGTTACTTTCATTAGCAATATTTACACAGGTGGAACAAAATCTGCACATGTAGAAGATATTGTTGGAGTTTGCTTGTATTTTTTTCGCTCTTCAGATACGCAATCAGTTTTCCGTACGCCTTAACCTGGAATATTTCGCCCACATCGACGAGGGTGCAAACTTTTTCTTCACATTCAAAAAATAAGTTAACAACACGTCTTCATTTACTATTGTTGCACCTCTTTTCACCCTCCAGACATTGCAGTCAGCAACTCCTTTTTACCAGCAATAATTGAAGGGTGACTTCTTCAGCCTCTGTAATGATTTCTGTGAATAGACTGCATTGTTTCTCCATTCCTTCAAAAGAATCACACAAAGCTTTAAGTAATTTTTTTCTCAAATTCAATAAACAGAAAATGCACCATAGAAAGCAGGCTAACAAAGCATCCAAAGTTGATTTTCTCTAAAAGATTTTTAAAATAAATTCGACTAATTGCTACTGCATAAATGTGCCGATTGTGGATAAAATGTAAGTAAAACACGAATGCAATACAACATTTTATCTACAATACGAATGCAGTACAATATTTTATCTACAATCGGCACATTTATGCAGTCTACTTCAGAAAATTAAACGCTGGTTCTCGCATTTAATCATTCTTGCATGGATAAAATGCTTCTACAATAAAAAACAATTTTACAGTTACTGTTTAATAATTGACGTATTATATGCGCATTAAATAATTTACTATTCTTTTTCGTTTTCCTACTTATTACTTATTTTTGTATTCAGCATAGTGATAGCAACAGATGTTCCTGATTTATGTAAAAATTGTGCAAGATATCGTTTGACATGTTAATGTCATAAGGAACGGGAGAACGGCAGAGTTACCAGCTGGTAGTAACATCAAATATTTTATGTTAATTCGTGTTTTTTCTCATTCTGCGTGAAGGAATACAAAAAAAAGCTGTTTAATACTTTTCAGGGACTCGGGCTCCTTTCAGGGACAGCGCACTATACTACATATTCCGTTATTTGATCAACATTAATTTTTTATCAAGCATTATTTTTTGAAGCCTTTCTGAAGCCTAAAAAATATTATGATTATGGATGAAAATTATGACATATGATTTTAATAATAATCAACTTAATATACAATATTTTAAATTTCCCTTCATTAAACATTTATCAAATAAAATAGAACGAATAATGAAAGAATTTAATATCAATTTAGCTTTCTATAACATAAAAAAAATAAAATTCTTATATACACAACTTAAAGATATTACTCCTAAAGAAAAAATTTCCAACGTCATATATAAAATACCGTGTCTTAACTGCAAAGGATGCTACATTGGCCACACTGACACGGATTTTCAAAAAACAGCGTTGACTAAACATTACTTTGAAGAACAACATCAATTTGATTTTAACAATTACCAAATTTTAGATATTGAAAATAATTACAACAAAAGACTTATCAGCGAGATGATTCATATTAGAACTAACGATACTGTCAATCATAGGACAGACATAAAAAATCTCAGCAATACATAATTATGATTTAATTTTGAATAGGTAACATTCGTTAATATAGACAACCAAAAATGACGTTGTGAAAAATAACAATAAAAACATCGTATATTGAGCTAGGATATTTTTGCGCCTGTGTGGGAAAATAGTAAAAAAAAAGATAAATATTAACAAAATGGTGTTCGCAGACATGTTGACTAGAACTTGTTATTTCAGTAAATTTATGTAAAAGTTAGTGTTAGATGGTTTTAATGTGTTTGTTTATTCATCGATGATGTGTTTTGTGACAGAAGTTTAGTAGGATTTGTTAGGTAACGTAAGAAGCAACTTTTTTATGTTCATACTTATTTAATTGTATTGAAATTGTAGCTGTGAAGAAGACGAGATGCTTTTCGTCGAAACGTCGCTGTAGCAAATATATTTTTTAGCAATCTTATTGGTCCTTATTACTCATTATCTCTGATCAAACCTAAAAAATATTTTTTTTAATTGTCGCTTGCTAATTGATCGATACATGAATCGTTTAGTCAATGGTAACTGCAGTTTTACATGAAGTCATCGGTAATAAGAGCTTTACCGACTTTTTCATTTTTTAACAATGTGGATAATTAGGTCAGCATAATCTTATTTCTTTATTATGTTAAATATGCAGATATTAAATGAAGAATTTTGAAAAGATATTCCACGCACTTCATCGATTTCCAAGACATCAGAACTTTCCTTTATACTACTTGACTTCAGCAAACTAGATTCAGAAAAATTTGCAAGCTCCAACATATTTATGCATGTTTTTCAAAAGATTTCTGGCGAGTTGTTCATCTTCAGATTAAGTAACTTTTCATTTTCCAAATTAGTGTTGGTGATTTATCTGCCAATAATTATTTCATTCAGCGATTCAAATTATTATTCTTTTATTTGTTTACCTTAACAACCGAGACAGTTTTTTCACTTCATCGCCAACCACTGAAATACCTATAATCTGATTTCTAGTGCTCATTATTTTTAGATTCATTTAATAAATAATTATAATTAAATTTTGTTTCATTGTGGGTCTATTAAAAAAAATCACAGATTTCGCAATCCTTGCAACCATGGGAGGGTGTTGAAAACAGACATCACATAATAATGACTACAACTAGTTTATTAAAATTAAAATAATATTATATCAAATAAGAAATTAAACATTAAAAATTTGAAATAGAGGTAAATTCTGTACGTATCCTCTTTAAAAATCACATTTAGCACTCATTAGTTAGTCTCTAATACCTCTGATCCCAACCCATACCCAGGCAACACATCCTAATCTAATAGACGTCGAAACACTGTCTACACCGTGTATAAGCCGTCTTTATCTAAAATTGAACTAAATATAGACGTCTATGGTAGATGATTTTTAGACCCTCTACAATATAGATGTCAAATATACGTCTATTATAGATTTACAGTCGAACTTCAGTCATTTTTATACATATATTATATGTATAAACTTCTACATATATTATATGTAGAAAAAAATATCTATATAGCCAGGCGAAGCACATAAAACCACTCATTCTCTGAATAATATAACAACAACAATAATTTATAGTATATGAATTTGAAAGATTAAGATCAAGCTAAATCGTAATACATAATATAAATGTTTTCGTGGTTAGGATGTCAACAAAAACAAAATTAAGTTGAAAAAACTGTAAAAGTCATTTTTTGTGTAGATGTAGATATTTTTTTAAATATGTAATTCCAAAAAGAAACCGACGATCAACCGCCCAAAGTTCTTGAAGCAGCAAAAGCATCGAAATCTATGTTACCATCCATCATCATTAATACATAAATAATATGATTTCACTGGAAAGTTTAATTTTTGTATTTTATGCTATAATGCATATAAAGTAGGCAAAAGTTGCTATTTTATCTGCAATAAGATAAAGTGACGCTTTTACCTTGTCAATGAAGACACGTAAGTTGTCACGGATAAATATTATTACAATTACTAAAATATGCTCAAATTTCACGAAAAGAAATTTAACGGTTTATGGATGTATTTTTCGAGCGTAAGGGTAAGTGACTCGTTGTAGGTAGATTTCTTTGTCGGACCCTAGACAAACTACCCAATACCGTGCGGAACTAAGATCACGTGATTTTTGTTCATGTTCCCTCTCGACACCCTCTCGACACTTTGTTAGAAAAGATTGTGTTAGTACAGGGAAACCACGGTACAAGGCCAACTTATGAGAAATCATTAGCATACAGCTATTTGGTAAGGTTTGATAAGATAACTTCCAAATTAATTTGACCAATTATTTATGATTTTAGAAAAGCCGTCTAAGCTCAATTGGTGGGTGGACTATTGTTCGTCAAGCCGTGATGAATATACTAAAAAATGTGATTACGAACAAATTTGCGACGAAGTTTAATTGGGCCGGCCATAACGGCAAAAGACCATTCAAGGATACAAACTTTACGCAACTGATAAATCGTGAGGTTAAATACATTAATTCAATAGGGTACTTAATTAACTAATTTCAGAATCTGTATTTTTCGTCAACGGGTAACAAACCCTCGGACCTAAATGACGTAGTGATCACCAAGGCCATTCAAGACAATGGCTGAAGTTATCAACTCAGCGGCATTATGGTGCCAATAAAGGTGGCTGTTAAGTGAATTGTACTTGGTATTCAATATACATATTATGTTTAATTTATTTTATTTTTGCATTATTTCATTTTCTGTAATGATTAGACTAAAAATAGATCATATTTCTACGTCTATAATATGAAATTTTATATTCGCTTTAGATAAAAATTGTACGTCTATATATCGTCGAATTTGTACGAAATATTTACGTCTATCACTGTACGTCTATATTTAATCGAAGTTGGATGAAATATTTACGCTTATCTGGCGGACATTTGGACGTCGATAAACAGTCTATATAGACCACCCTTAGACGTCTAGTCTAGTCGAAATTTTAACGTCTATTAGACTAGATGTGTTGCTTGGGTATTGCGTTTAGATACTGCCGAGGTCACGCTGCATCTTCTAGCTTATCGCCCCAAAAACGGTGAATTACACCTCCATACAAGTGTTTTCAATACTAAAAATAACTAACGCAACTCGTGGTAAGTGTCTTTACAGATACTCGGAACCATATACAGAGTAAACATAAAGTTCCGCACAAAATTCATAATTTAGTTATGTACTGTTTAAGAAAAAAAAGCTCAAACAGGTCGATTTTTGTTTTTAAATTGCCATCTTTTGACATAAATTTTTTGTTGATGACGTCATCTGTTTTTGAACTATGACACCGTTTTTTCAATTCGTTTTACATCAATTTACAATTTTGTGCGGAACTTTATATTCACTCTGTATACTCAAACACGTTTCTTTGTATCTGTGAAGACTTACCTACACTTGTTGCGTATATAGTATAAATTAACCATTTTTACCGTACCCGGGTGCGGAAAATTTGCTGAAGCATCATATTTTTTTAATCCTTTATTACCATTCACAGTATTTGTAATCTATATACAGACCTATATATATATATATATATATATATATATATATGTCTATATATATATGTCTATATATATATATGTCTAATACCACGTATATATATATATAGACATATACGGCGGCAATGTCAAGCCCAAAATGCTATGTTGGAAAGTAATACCAAGCCCGACACCTACTTACGAAGCCCGACTTTGGGCTTCGTAAAATTCACGTGTATATCCGAGTTATTTCTCATTGATACGACTAAAGCCATCTACTGGCAAAATTTTCATTTGGCGGGTAAAGTCACCATATATCGTAAAATACACACGTTTAGTTTTTGAAGTTCACTGTAGGGGGCGCACGACAGATTTGTATAAAACTGTATATCTACTGCAGATACTTTGTCGATGATGCCCGACCTTAAGATGTTTAATGCATAATAGGAATCCCGTTCATGTGACAACAGCGCATTCACTCGATTATTCATTTAATGTAATATTGGAGATATTTAACGCTACGAGCGAAAAGATGATTTAGCGGTAACAATTCAGAAAGCTCTTATCTGAGAATTTTAAAATTATATTTTAATGTCAAACCACCCTTAAACCGTTTTGTCAACTCTTAAATACTCCGTTTTTTGATTACAACCAAATTTTTAAAACGTTTTTTATAGAACAATTTAAAAATTATAAACAGTGTCAGATATTTAAAAACGCCCTTAAAACGGTTTTTGAACCCGTCATTCCAGTCACAAAAGGTTTTAGGTGTCCTGCTTAACAAATTTTCTTCTAGTTTTGGGTTTTTGATACTTTATGTTTTTTGAGGTGGAATACGAATTGGGTCTAACAGGTCTAACCTACCATATTTTTTTGTCGGGTGAACCGTTTAGGCGCAACAGATTGCCAGATTTTTATTTTTCTGGAGGCGGATTATGTTAATTATGTGTTTTTTTGATTTAAAATGTTGGTACCCTTTTACCCTTTTAAATTAGGTTTAATATTTGGTTGTAATAAAAGCAAGGGTGTATTTATGGTTGAAAATAATTATAAACAAGAAGAATGTTCTTAAATCCATGTTCGACTTAGATATATTTAAATTTTTTAATTGAAAATAATTGTTTTAAGGGTGTGTTTTACACACACTGCTTTAAATTGTGTTGTGTTTTTAATTTGATTGTAAAGCAAAGGTGTATTTATGGGTTAAAGACTTAAAAAAGGTGGTTTTTAAATATTTGACACTGTTTATAATTTTTAAATTGTTTTAAACAAGGCCATTCAAGACAATGGCTGAAGTTATCAACTCAGCGGCATTATGGTGCCAATAAAGGTGGCTGTTAAGTGAATTGTACTTGGTATTCAATATACATATTATGTTTAATTTATTTTATTTTTGCATTATTTCATTTTCTGTAATGATTAGACTAAAAATAGATCATATTTCTACGTCTATAATATGAAATTTTATATTCGCTTTAGATAAAAATTGTACGTCTATATATCGTCGAATTTGTACGAAATATTTACGTCTATCACTGTACGTCTATATTTAATCGAAGTTGGATGAAATATTTACGCTTATCTGGCGGACATTTGGACGTCGATAAACAGTCTATATAGACCACCCTTAGACGTCTAGTCTAGTCGAAATTTTAACGTCTATTAGACTAGATGTGTTGCTTGGGTATTGCGTTTAGATACTGCCGAGGTCACGCTGCATCTTCTAGCTTATCGCCCCAAAAACGGTGAATTACACCTCCATACAAGTGTTTTCAATACTAAAAATAACTAACGCAACTCGTGGTAAGTGTCTTTACAGATACTCGGAACCATATACAGAGTAAACATAAAGTTCCGCACAAAATTCATAATTTAGTTATGTACTGTTTAAGAAAAAAAAGCTCAAACAGGTCGATTTTTGTTTTTAAATTGCCATCTTTTGACATAAATTTTTTGTTGATGACGTCATCTGTTTTTGAACTATGACACCGTTTTTTCAATTCGTTTTACATCAATTTACAATTTTGTGCGGAACTTTATATTCACTCTGTATACTCAAACACGTTTCTTTGTATCTGTGAAGACTTACCTACACTTGTTGCGTATATAGTATAAATTAACCATTTTTACCGTACCCGGGTGCGGAAAATTTGCTGAAGCATCATATTTTTTTAATCCTTTATTACCATTCACAGTATTTGTAATCTATATACAGACCTATATATATATATATATATATATATGTCTATATATATATATGTCTATATATATATATGTCTAATACCACGTATATATATATATATATATATATATATATATATATATATATATATATATATATATATATATATATATATATATATATATATATATATATATATATATATATATATATATATATATATATATATATATATATATATATATATATATATATATATATATATATATATATATATATATATATATATATATATATATATATATATATATATATATATATATATATATATATATATATATATATATATATATATATACGTGGTATTAGACATATATATATATATAGACATATACGGCGGCAATGTCAAGCCCAAAATGCTATGTTGAAAAGTAATACCAAGCCCGACACCTACTTACGAAGCCCGACTTTGGGCTTCGTAAAATTCACGTGTATATCCGAGTTATTTCTCATTGATACGACTAAAGCCATCTACTGGCAAAATTTTCATTTGGTGGGTAAAGTCACCATATATCGTAAAATACACACGTTTAGTTTTTGAAGTTCACTGTAGGGGGCGCACGACAGATTTGTATAAAACTGTATATCTACTGCAGATACTTTGTCGATGATGCCCGACCTTAAGATGTTTAATGCATAATAGGAATCCCGCTCATGTGACAACAGCGCATTCACTCTTTTATTCATTTAATGTAATATTGGAGATATTTAACGCTACGAGCGAAAAGATGATTTAGCGGTAACAATTCAGAAAGCTGTTATCTGAGAATTTTAAAATTATATTTTAATGTCAAACCACCTTTGAAACGTTTTTTCAACTCTTACATACTCAGTTTTTTTATTACAACCAAATTTTTAAAACGTTTTTTATAGAACAATTTAAAAATTATAAACAGTGTCAGATATTTAAAAACGCCCTTAAAACGGTTTTTGAACCCATCATTCCAGTCACAAAAGGTTTTAGGTGTCCTGCTTAACAAATTTTCTTCTAGTTTTGGGTTTTTGATACTTTATGTTTTTTGAGGTGGAATACGAATTGGGTCTAACAGGTCTAACCTACCATATTTTTTTGTCGGGTGAACCGTTTAGGCGCAACAGTGCGTTGAAATGGGATATTATTGCCAGATTTTTATTTTTCCGGAGGCGGATTATGTTAATTTTGTGTTTTTTTGATTTAAAATGTTGGTACCCTTTTACCCTTTTAAATTAGGTTTAATATTTGGTAGTAATAAAAGCAAGGGTGTATTTATGGTTGAAAATAATTGTTTTAAGGGTGTGTTTTACACACACTGCTTTAAATTGTGTTGTGTTTTTAATTTGATTGTAAAGCAAAGGTGTATTTATGGGTTAAAAACTTAAAAAAAGGTGGTTTTTAAATATTTGACACTGTTTATAATTTTTAAATAGTTTTAAACAAGGCCAAATTTTAAAAGCATCCTTAAAACTATTTTTTAACCCTTCAATACACCATTGCTTTAATTACAACTAAATTTTGGAGACATTTTTTATGACAACTTAAAACTTAATAATAAATAATAATAAAAAAGCTCACATCCCGGGAGCAGAACGAACAAAACAAAAAAATAGGTCTTTCCTATCATCAGTTATGATTGAGAATGCATACAAATATCATGATTTTGCAGTATTTCCTAATTTTCCGACTTTTATTTATAATTGGCTCGAACTTTGTTTTCCCGAAAACTTTTCCAGGACCATAACGAACGAAACAAAAAAAAAATTAGGCATATCCATCGTTCGAATCGTGAGTTATGGTTGTGAATTTATATAAAAATCCCATAGAAAAAATCACTTTCAGTTTTTCCCGAATTTTCCAATTTTTCGGGCAACTTTTACAATTTTTATTTCCGTAGGAACCTTATCTGGACTGACGAATATGAGGAAAAAATTATTAGCGAAATGGGTTCATCCGTTCTCAAGTGATGCGCCTACAAATACACCATTTCAACATTTACGCACGTGCAGTGTATTTCAGTTTTTCCCGAATTTTCGAATTTTCCGGGTAAATTTTCCAAAAAAAATTACAGCGAATGACAGTAACCTCACTATTTCCAGCCAGCTGTTGACACGTCACTAGCACGTGCGTTTGTTTTGAAAAGTCCCCACTCTCAGTGACGTCACGACTTTTCCAGTCTATTATATAAAAATGAAACGCTATTCGTTGGTAAACGCATCACTTGAGAACAGGTGGACCGATTTGGCAATTTTTTTTTGAAGTACCTATTCGTAATGGTCTAGGTAATGTTTTTATGGAAATAAAGATTTTCCAATTTTCCGGCAAATCTTTCCCAATTTTTATTTCCGTAAGAACCTGACCTGGACCATTACGGGGATTCTAAAAAAAATAGCCAAATCGGTCCAGCCGTTCTCAAGTGTTGCCAAGTGTGTTACCAACGTAGGTACATCATTTCATTTTTAGGGTTCCGTACCCCAAGAGTGCTATTACTAAGGCTCAGCTGTCCGGCTGTCTGTCCTTCCGTCTGTCACAGGGCTGTATCTTTTGAACCGTAATAGTTAGACACTTGAAATTTTCACAGAATGCGGACAACTATGGCCGCAATAACAACATATAATAAAAATAATAAAAAAAATTTAGTCTTAAATAAATATTGTACGGTGGTACGAAACCCTTCGTGTGCGAGTCCGACTTGCACTAACACGACTTTTATTATATAGATATGTAAACTACCAAGTCCCTACAAATTTAATGTGGTATAAATAACCATTCTGGGACTGTAATAAACACTGTTGTCAAATGTGCAAATACGTGTCTTTAAAATAAATAAATAATAGAAATTTCAGCCAAACGCTTCAGTTCCGATTTTTTTTCTGTTTCGACAGTTGAGGATTTTTAGTTAAAACATCAATAGTATTTTACTAAAAAAATAGCTTAAGTCACAGTAAATTTTCTATAAAACGCTTGTTTGTACTGGTTTCTTTGTACGGACAAAAGCTTGACTTGATTTCCACGCAAATAAGCGCACGAGAATTGTTAAGAACATACTCTATTAATTTTAGAATTTAGGGTATTGTTGGAGACATCAAACCACCTTGACTTTTAATTGAGCAATAACATCTTAAACAAAATATTTTGTTCTTACAGGCCTCACCCGTGCGACAAGGTAACTTGTTTGCACCAAAATTATTCCCTCTTGAAGCCTTTATTGAAGCTTCATTTTACCCTAAATTATCGTAATTATTTTTAATAAATAACAGTTCTTGGACGGTAGTAATAGTATATTTCATACGAGTGCGCTGTCATAATGAGAAAAAGTACACATTTACATCAGATTTTGAGGTTAGGTTGACTGCTGCCAAATTAAATACATACGATGCAAAATTTATGTATGTTGCTATGTATTTCATTACGGCATTATGTGTTTCACAAAACGAATACAATAGTATATTTTATTACTACAAGGCCAGAAAATGTCATTTTGCAAGTGCGAGCACAGTTTGTGGAGGCGAGGCGTAGCCGAGACTTCATTTTATATATACATATCAAAGAACATTATTGCCACCTCAACATCGTGAATAGAGACCTCAAATGGCTTTACTTTGAAATCAATTTCTCCCTGGACCACCTACAGTTCGACCATGTGGACAGACTTATTAGAGATAGATTACAAGACTTAGCACATAGGAAATACGAGAATCTAGTAAGAAAGTTAGATCACCTTTGCTTTGAACAATTAAACATGCCATTTAAAGATAAGAGGTCCATCTTAGACCATCATGTAGAATCTTTACCTGTTCAAAGTAGTCAAGCTATAGATCATAAATTTCACAATAGAGTTTTAAATGACAGTAATACCTTATGTTCAGAGTCTGAAATTAATTTTCTTTCCAAAGGCCTTTAAATACAATGTCCAACCATTAAATATCCAACATGTAAAAGAAACACTTGCAGTTGAAACAGAAATCATCACCTATCATTATAATACACCATTGATACCCGATACCATTCCATCACTAGTAACTACATTAACTACCTTATCTAAAGACCCCCACAATATCACAAAGAACATTTCAGATTCAAACATGATTAAAAGCTTAAAAACAAAAATTAAAGAAAACAACATTTGTATTAGTAAAGCTGACAAGGGTAATTGTTTGGTAATACTTAACAAACAAGATTACTGAAACAAAGTAGAGAATTTCTTAAAATCTGGTGACTTTACAAAACTCAAAAAAGATCCTACTTCAAAATTTGTTTCCAACCTTAAATCTACGCTCAAAGACCTTTCAGAAACTGTTAAATATTTTGACCCACAAGCTTTCACACTAATACCCATGAATCCTTGCATACCTAGACCATACGGTCCACCTAAAATACATAAAACTCAACCTTTTCCCATTAGACCAGTAGTTTCCTTTGTCAATTCACCTGTATCAATACTTTTAAAATGGCTTAATACAATTCTTGGCCAACATTTAGATTTTAATAACAAATTTGCAATAAAAAAGTCAATACATCTTTGCTCCAAAATTATAAATTTCCAAATTCCATCAGACACTAGACTTGTTTCAATTGACGTAGTTAATTTATTCCCCAGCATCCCACCCAAATCTTGCTTATTAATTTTAAAAAACCTACTATTTAATTCTAATATGCCAACCATACATGCACTAAATTTACATTCACTTTGTGAGACTGTCCTAGATCAAAATTTCTTTCAATTTAATAATAATTTTTATTCACAAGACTCAGGCTTAGCAATGGGCTCTAATTTGTCACCTCTTTTAGCTGAAATATTCATGAATAACTTAGAAGATCAGTTTTTAACTTCTTCACCTTTTAAAGATCATTTTCTCTTTTGGTACAGATATGTAGATGACATAATTGTTTTATTCAAAGGATCTGATTCTGAACTTGATAACGCACTCAGCAACTTAAATTCTTTAAACCAATCCATTAAATTCACCGTTGAAATTAAAATCAATTCCCAAATCCCCATTTTAGACTTGTTAATCACTAGAAATAATAATACTTTTAAATTTGACATTTATAGAAAACCTAGTATCACAGATTGCGTAATACCTTTTGACTCTTGTCACCCTGTTTCCCATAAATTTGCAGCTTGGCGTCGTCTCAGAGAAATGTTCTAAAATACTTAAGAAAAACGGTTTTAAAGTTTCATTTAAAACAGATAACAACTTATCCAGATTTTTTGTTAAAAATAAAGATCCATTAGATTACAAATCATCATCAGGTGTATACAAATTAAACTGCTCTTCTTGTGAGTCATTCTACATAGGTCAGACAGGTCGCAAAATATCAGACCGTATTAAAGAACATTTCAGGCACATCTATAACAACACAGATCTTGATCCTCCACCATCAACACCTTCTTCTTTCGCCAATCATATATTAATAACGAAACATAGTTTTTCACCATCAAATTCCAAATTGATTCATAAATGCAATAAAGGCCGGAAATTAGATTTTCTTGAGACTTTGGAAATAAGAAAAGCTTTGAAACTGGAAAACAGATCTTGTTTAAATGAACAGAATAACTTCAATAATCCCATTATTAATTCACTATTTTAATTTTTCACCACTCAAACAAACTTACCAGATTCTCTTTGATCCATTTTTAATTTTTAGATTTTATAAAATGTTGTTTTTACGAAATCTTTTAAAAATCATGTAACCCTTTGAAAACGTCAAATTTAATTCAAAATTCCGTCAACGTCATAATTTTTTATATTCTTTAAGGTAAAAACCCCTCTTGTAATTCATCATTTGTATCATTAATCTCTTGTTAAATTAGGGCTGATGATGGCAGAAGTGTTCTGCCGAAACATGTTCCATTAGTAATTTTACAGTTATTAAAGTTTGTGGAGTTCGACTTAGATATATTTAAATTTTAATTTAAATTTACTCCACCTGGATTTAAGAACATTCTTCTGGTTTATATACAGACCGTTTCAATCGAAACGAGCCACCCTCAACAACTTTTTAATGTTCAAAATGATTCCCATCGACATCCATGTACTCATACAGACGATTATGAAATACGCTTTTTAGGCTACGCAACGTTTCCGGTGTTATTTGTCGAGATTCCAGGATAATCTTTTGTCGCAAATCTTCCAGAGAAGCTGGTTCTGTCGGATAAATTTTGGACTTGAGGTGTCCCCACAAAGAAAAATCTAGGGGAGTCAAATCGGACGATCTAACTGGCCATTCTACAGGACCTTGTCTACCAATCCAGTGGTCGGGGAAGTTATTGTCCAGGAACTGCAGTACTGGCGCAGTATAATGAGGTGGTGCTTCATCCTGTTGAAAGACCAATGCGTTCTCTAGCTCTAGCCAAAAACCGATAAGATAATAAATACGCAAATAATTGTACAAAAACACAGATTGTCTAACATTGTTGATTGCAAGCTTTTTATTGTTAATAATTGCAAGCATGTCTAAATACAAAACAAATCCGTTAAAAAATTGTTTTATTTTAATTACTAATTTATAGACTATGTAAATAAAAAATACTTATGTGGCTGAAAAGACAATTTAAAAAACTCCCTATTTAAAAAATCGAGGTTGCTCCTGTCAGGCGTATGGGGTTGCTGCTTACTATCGCATCAAAACATGTCCCCCTCGAGATAAAAATTGACCTGTTTTTAGATTTTTCTTAAATCTTTTTTCCTAAAAAGTTATTAAGGGTGGCTCGTTTCGATTGAAACGGCCTGTATATAAAAATGTTGTGTTGGTTTGTGTATGCGTCAAAAACTCGAAAAGTTCTGCACCGATTGAGCTCAAATTTAGACACAATATACAAACCGCTTCAAGGATGGTTCTTATCTATTTCTCACGTCAGTAACATACCCGCGACTGCGAGAAAACAGCTGTTTTTACGGTCAACTGTGTACAAACGACAACCGCTGTCACAAGTGACAGGAAACATATAAATATAAATTAACAGTTTTGCTTCCAATCCTATACTTGGATTCCAGTTCAAGTTTTTTTGAAAGTATCCTCCTAGCAGTTCTAATAAATATCTGAAACATTCAGGATGTTTGTTACTATTCTCTGTACGTTTGCTGCTTAAAAATCTACCTGAAAAACTAGAGTTACACGTTCGAAAATGGTAGCAACCACACACTGCTTCGCGTTCTCTTAAAGTCAAATTGGACAAAGAGTGTTCCATTTCAAATAATATGTTCAATTTCCGACAAAACATGACCTCAAAAAAAATAACAAATTTCATTACGCACTTCGAATAAAAATCGCTTGATAAAAATATGTCTGATAAGACAGTTTTTTGTCAATGAACGAAGACGCAAATCAACGACAAAGCAATCCCTAACACAAATATCGAAACCACTTGACAATTACAAGAATGTTAGAGATATTTATTATGAGGGTTGGATGTGGTGCTGCCAACATAAATTTGAATTTCCAGCGCCTGCCGCAATGCCAATTCATTTGAAATATAGTATAGGTATTTATTTAAATTTTCCACAGTGTAGGGCAAACAACCTTGTATATCAAAACTGAAGAATATGCTGTTAAATAATAATCTATGAAATTTATACTCTAAGATGAATATTATGTTTCTGCTTTTATGCAAAGAACTCTAGACTCTTATTGACGAAAAAATAAAAAGGTAAACTTAAACACGTGATAGCAGAAGAGGACAAAATGTGGCAATTGTATGATCTCTGTGAAATCTGTGTTATCATATTAGGTGAAGACTCATCCACCACTGATGATTCAGATAATGACAAAGAAAATTATAGTTTGTTATTGGGAAATCAACAATCTAACAGTACATTGTTATTATTTAGGTTGACGTCCATTTTCGTTTGTAAAGTGTAAATTTTAAACCTGTG
Source organism: Diaperis boleti (assembly GCA_963583935.1). Taxonomy (NCBI): domain Eukaryota; kingdom Metazoa; phylum Arthropoda; class Insecta; order Coleoptera; family Tenebrionidae; genus Diaperis; species Diaperis boleti. The sequence goes on along the minus strand of OY757245.1, from coordinate 30,857,528 downwards.
TGATGTGTTTTATTATTAATTGTTAACAGAATTGTAAGTTCTGAGGAAGACAGAGTGCTCACGTTGAAATCGTAAGGCGCAGCAATAAATAAAGTCGTGATGCAATTTCTCCATTATATAATATATATTATAAACATATGTATCTACAATGATTTATTTTGTATTTCACCAAATCAGCATAAGTTTTTAATTGTAATAATTTATACTTTATGTAATTATACCTAATATGATCTCGTAGTGTGCCATTTCTGTAAATATATAAATTAATACATTTACCCCTTACTCTGTTACTTACTCCTATTCTCTATTATAGACATACCTACATAAAAATATTTTATAACACATTTCTGTTTAAATCTTAACCTCACTTTTTACAGGGACTTTAAAGAATAAGTATGCTACTCATTTCTCTAAATATTTGACTAAACTGTAATTCTTTTCCTATCCTGCTGCTCCCTGCTGTCCTGCAAAAAATGTGTACAATGTAAATAAGGCTTTTCGTAATGCGCGCGCAACCCGATAGCAGGAAAACATTAACTAAACACTTACACGATAAAAACCATTGTAAATAAAAAGTGTTTAAAATAAATTAATTAATGAAATTAAACCAATTGACAACATTTCAAACAAGATTCATTTAAATATTAGTAATATTATAAATGAAGAAAAATGACACATTTTTTAGGTTATGTCAACTTGAATTAAACCAGTAGCTATTAATGTATTATTAATGGAATTAAATATATTGTCAACATTTAAAACAACATTTGGTATACGTATTTATTTCAATATTATGGAAAGGTACATAATTTCACCATTACAAGGTAGAAAAACAACATTTTTTTTTAGGTTATGCTACTATTCAATGTGTTCAACCCTTTGAATATTCAACCACTGTAGCTGTAAACATTTATGTGCAATTAATGCAATTCGTAGGAGTGCTTGCTGAACCCCCCACAATAATGGGCTCAGTCATGGACTGTGCTCACGGTGTCGAATGTGCACTTTCCAACTTGCTTTGATGTGGACGGGACAAGTCTTGGTTGCATTAATTTTTCTGCTACATTAATTTTACTTTGTAGAGAATCATTGACTGACAAAGAAAAAGAACAAGAAGCCATGGCTTCCTTTGTTTTATATTTTGAAGTGTAATTGCATATTAAATCAATCTTAATTTAAAAATCGTGGTAATGTGATTCATGCGTGAACAATCTACCCGCGTGAACGCGGGAAGATTGTGTTCCCACTTGGTTTGTAAATTACTATTATTTCAAATATTTGCAAACTAGACTTTAATGAAACCATCCAGAATGTGCTTCATGTTTTTGTTAATCTTTGATTTTCGCATTTCCACTTTCAGTTTAGTTATACCATAAAATAAAGTGTTTTTATGTGAATGATCGTAGAAAAAATGTGTACAACTCTCATTAATTACAATAACAAAATATTCGGATTCGTCAGTGTAATTAATGGCGATCATTAAATGCTCGTTAATATATTATTGTGTTGTCTATTGTTATTTTTCTAGGACGAAATTCTGAACAACACTGATTACTATTTTATGCTTTAATGCTACATTTCAAACCAAAACGATATAGAGCCCGAATCTTGAACATATCAATCAGTGAGTAAGTAAACGCACTTCACAATCACTCCACACTCGAGCGGTATGAGACAAGCGCTTCTGTGATTGTGCATTTAGTTTAAGGGTGTCGTCTAGTAAGGTGGCGTAAGAACCGAAAACACGCTCGCGTATTTTGGATAAGAAACGAAAACTATTGATTCAATTCATACAAAAGTGGCATAGTTGGATTCAGGAAACTTCATTCGAGTTCGTAGAGGGTATTTAAGATCTGGAAACAGCTGGTATTAGGAAAAACAAGAAGTTTAAAACACTGTATTTTGTGTTCAACTTTGATAATTTTTTACGCAAGTTTGAGAAAATTCATTGCTATTTGAGACCCCCGACGAACTCAAGAAACTAATAACCATTGTTGGAAAAAAAAATCATCAAAAACCAAGGCATATTTTTGACGTTTTATCCAAAATAAATGAACTGTGTAGATGCAATGTCTATCTGTGTTAGTCCAGGCACGAACCGACATTTTACCAAGTTCTGACATGGTTCTGACTCATTCTAGAGTGCCACACAAGCCAATCTAGTGTAGCTTCTTTACGTGAGGTGGCGCAATTATTCATGGTATCATAAACTATACGGCACACGTTATATGGACTGAATTCACGTGGAAAAAACAGGGCAAAAATATTTCAGTCGGGTGATCAAAGAAAATCTTTGAAGTTGCCGACGCGATATTTGTTACATCTTAAAAGGTCCATCTTACAAAATTGGTTGAAATTAAGTTTTCAATAGAAGATTTGCTATCATCGCTGAATCAAGGGAGCCTCCGACCGAACCAAGGGGGCTCTGCCCTACCAAGGGGGTCCAAGGGGGCCAATGCCCAAACAAGAGGAACAAGTGGGCCACCGCCCAAACATGGGGGCCTAGGGGGCCACCGCCCAAACATTGGGGCCCAGGGGGCCACCGCCCAAAACATGGGGCCCAGGGGGGCCACCGCCCAAACAAGGGGAGAAAAGAACAGAGAGAGCCCCACCCAAGCAGGGGATCCCCGCCCAAAGAAGAGGCCCCGCCGAAACAAGAGGGCCCAAGGGAGCCTCCGCCGAATCAAAGAGGCCTCCGACCGAACCAAGGGGGCCCAAGGGGGCCACCGCCCAAACAAGGGAGCCCAAGTAAGCCCCCACCGAATCAAGGGGGGCCAAGGGGGCCCCGCCAAATCAAGGGTGCTCAGGGGGACACCGTCCAACCATGACTACCAAAATAATTCGTAACGATTCGTACAATTTTTGTATTAATCATATCGGCTCTAAACGTATTTTGTGTTGATTTCGACGGATATTTTCGCAAAATATACTCGCACCTTTGTTCCTTATAAATTGTTTGTGATCACACTGAAAATAACAGATGGCCTAATTTAATGGGTGTTGAGTCCATTTATGGTGTACCAATGGGATTAATGTTAATGTTGTTTATGACCAAGGTGAGATGTCAGATGTGGTCAGATCTTACTGTTTGTAAGGCTCGCTAGTTTTTTTTTAACAATTCCAATCATTTAATTCATTTTTTTCAGAAAATATATCTTCTACTGTTATCTTTATCTTTTAATTGAAATGTATCTAAATAAAAATCTGGTCAAGATTGCTTTGGTAAAAATCGGTTCAAATGGTCTAGACTGGTTTTGCTTGTTATAAAATTACAAAAAAAAGATAAAAAATTGCAAATGAATCTTATTTGATATAAACCAGAAGAATGTCGATAAATCCAAGTGGAGTAAATTTAAATTAAAATTAAAATATATCTAAGTCGAACACCACAAACTTTAATAAGGGTAGAATTACAAATGGAACATGTTTCAGTAGAACACTACTGCCATCATCAGCCCTTAAACGTTGACGTAATTTTGAATTATATATTTTTTTTAATTTAATTCAAAATTACGTCAACGTCATAATTTTTTATATTCTTTAAGGGCTGATGATGGCAGTAGTGTTCTGCAGAAAAATGTTCCATTTGTAATTTTACACTTATTAAAGTTTGTGGAGTTTGACTTAGATATATTTAAATTTTAACTTATTTGATATGTTTTAGTAGGGAGCTTTTTTCTTTGAATAGGATTTTTTTGTCTAATTGTAAGTCCAAATATTTTTGATCAATCTTGTATTCAAAGCCAAACACGCCTAAAAAATATAAATGCACTTCATTAAACTTAATTGTTGTCAAAAAAAAAATCGGAATGCTAAGTCTTTAGCAAACATTTTGTTTTAATTCAATGTTACGGTCTTGGCGATGTATCATATCGACACGTAATCCAAGAATGTCAAGAAAAAATTCCTAGGGTTCATTTGAGCCGCTTCATTTGGGCTGTTTAAATTGTTTGTTAATTATTTTACTCGAAATAAGGTGACGAGTGAGCAACAAAATTCGTGATCGTAGGAGCCTCTGAATCTAAAATTTTGAGTCGATTCTTGATCGATACGATTGTATGAAAAGTCATTGAGTGATGTGAATTGACGATTAACGTAAACAGTAAAGTAAAAGAACCGATATACGTTTAGCCAACTGCGATCACGAATTTTGTTGCTCACTCGTTATGTATCAGCCGTGACTGCCAGTGTGTTCAAGTTGCTAGGTAACTACCAGTTTATGGAAATTAAAGAAAAAACAGCTTAATTTAAAACAGGCTGATTAAAATGTTTGACTGTTTTAGTTTTCTACAGTTGTAAGATGGGCACCCCATCCAGGGACACAGTGTATAATTTCTACTTTAGAACTAAACAAATTCAACTTTAGATTTCTGGATGTCGATAACCGAAGGGGCCCCCTCGGTGCCCCATGTTTCAAGTGGGCCCACATGTTTCAAGTGATCCCCTTCTGGCCCCCCAGTTTTAAGAAGGTGCCCTCGGGCCCCATGTTTCAAGCGAGCCCCCATTCTTTGACGGGGGCTCCCCGGGCCCTATGTTTCGACGGGGGCTCCTCGGGCCCCCTTATTTCAAGAAAGCCACCTCGGTTCCCCACAATTTTTGACACTTTAACATTAACATTAGCTACGACGTGCCGAATGTGAATCGCATTTGTTTCATAGCAATCTTGACCAGATTTTTATTTAGACACCCGATATCATTATTATCGTCAATTGTGCATTCGATAATATTGATTGTACTCTGAGAATTTAGCACAAAATGCTGATCCAATGCCGATCTGACACATTCCAACTGGATATTTCAATGTCGTTATTGTAGAGAAATCTTCCCTTTTGAGAAACGCTACTCAAGTTTCCGCTACTGGCCGGTAGACAGGGCCACTTGCCGGCAATTAAATTTGCGCCGCTCACCCCGCCTCGTCCCTACCACCAAACGCAGGGAAATTGGCCAACCTTAAATTAAATACTCGATTACTCGACCTGACGTCACAACTCACACACTCACCGATTCATAATATGTTCACGATAGTCTGAACTATGTGTGGTTAGTAACAAGTGATCATTGATTTAACTATGCAATTCCAAATGCATTTTACGTGCATTTTGGGTCGTAGAGTCACGTTCGTCATCACTGATGAATTACAATGTATAGAGTGTTATCAGTCTATTATAATTAACTTATCTTAATTGCTTTAATGATGAATTATATATTTAAATCGGAGGTTGCTGTGTCACTGGAGACATTGATTTGCCCGGAATTGCAATGTCCGAACGTATTCAATGAATGTTCTACCCTATTCGAATCAATTATGCAATTCTACGCAATGGGAACAGTCAAACTTATGCAATTACCATAAATCAAAGTGACAGTGTTAAACTGGTACTATACGTTACTCAATTATGTTCGGGATCTAGAATATTTCTTTCTGAATTACAGAGTAGCACTGTAAAATTTTACAGACTGTGTAATTTCCACCAGAATTTGATAGAACCTTACTGTCAACCGAAAAACTATTGTACTTTTAGAACACCACCGCAACGCATTATTTCCCGGAAAATCAAAGAGGGTACAATTACTGCCGAATACATTTTCTTCATAATGTAGAAACAGAACCAGCACAAAGAGTGTGTAAAATGCTTTAATTTTTATTCTCCACCTAATACCATTTTGTGTTAAACTTAAAATAAAAAACGTCTTTTTCTAACTCAATGTATAAGGCATAGAAAAAGTATCGTGTGCAACACGTGCAAAAGTGTTGATATGACGTGTAAGACGTAACCTTCGACACTATACCGAACAGATATAGTAATAAAACTAAGAGGTGTGGCGAGCCGGCGCAAAACGATGTACGCCGAAGTCTGATGTACATCCACGAAATGCAAAATGGAGCGCGGGTACCATACGAGTTGCATAAACTCAGCTGCTCGGGGAACCAACAAACATCGTCCATCCATTTACTCTGCAAGGAGAGCGTTCTTATTAGTAATAAATAACAACCTTGGACGTTATTTAAACAGTACACAATGCCAACCTTTCGTGCTGTGGTAAATTGGTAAAAGTCATGAAAAGAATTGTTTTGTGATAACGATATCAAGATAAGCAAGAAAAGCACGAACAACAAACTTCGAAACACGGTAGACGACGTGGTCGGAACAAACCACAAATCCACAAAACCTCTCGTGTGTGAATTTGGCTTTCTCAAATATGCGCAATCTGCTATTTGAAAAACTCGATAATGTGGGCGTTTTTTTTTTACTTTATCTGTTGGTCGACCGCGGTATAGTTGCATAGACAATATACTTTTGCTTCCCTGTCCTGAAATCCGTCCCGAATATTTCATCATGAAAGCAAAGCTCCTCACATCTGACCCCCCCCCCCTTCATCGTTATTTCTGAATAACAGATTATTTTATCACAAACACGAAACGCAGGTGTATTCACTGAAGCTTGAAACGCGGATGTATGTTCCAGACGAAATAAGTCTAGAAAGATTTTCTTTGTTACTTTGTTTGGAAGAAAGGTTTACTGGCTGCTTTGCAGCCGTTGTTGTTATACGCCAGATGAGGTAAAAATATCTGTGTTGGACGAAGTAAAATATAAACATGACATCCTCTAATCAGTCAATATGGGTGGTTTTAAAATATCTTGAATTCTTTGTGTGGCATGTTTTATTGCAGTGAATTATTTATTGTGGATATGTCGCAGGCAAATAGGCATTTTAGGAAAATAGCTTTCGCCTAGGCAAAACCAACTGAATGGGTAAATATCTTTTTGTACCGCCTCAGAATCAATAAATGTTGTGTTAACTTATTTGCTGAATTAAATTCAGTTTTTTATCAAAGGATAATGCACACAACGCCATCCACTGGTATTACCGGAACCAGCATACAACGCCATGTTCATTTTTCTTTCTGTCATGTATCAGAGATGGCGTTATATACGGATTCCATATAAAATTTATGAGAAAATCTTTTTCGTTAATTTTTCCGATGTTTTAATAGTTATTCGCATCCGAAAAAAATCAATCAATCCGTTTTCGAGATACCATCAAAAAAATTGTGTATGGAGTCCACGCGCAACAGTTGTTTATTTAGTCATAGGCGGAGGCTGAAATCAGGGGTCAGAAAAATTGCGGATTTCAGCAAAGTGGTAAATAGAAAAACTGTTTATTTTGACGAGTTCTACTTGTGGTTAAATTTTCTGCTAGGACTTCCATAATACCCTGTATATATATTATAAATATATGAATTAATTAATTATAAAAAAGCTATTTGCTGAAGCAATTGGTATCTCTCTAAGCAAAAGCTATTTTCCTTAAATGACGATTTGCCTGCGACAGAGACATAAACTTTTGTTCTAATAATGAATCGTTTATTCAATTGTTGAAAGTTTAAAAAAAAAACACATTTTGATTACTTATTTCATTTAGTTTACTTTATCTTTTACCCTCATTTTTACAGCAGAGCGGTATTGAAGGAACTAGTTTAATTATTTAATTTATTCCATTATTTGGTTTCAAAGTTTCCGTAAAAATTTTTCGAAATTGTGAAATTAAAAATATAAAAGGGTAACAATTTAAAAGCAAAGAAGTGTTGAATTGAAAATCCTAAAAAATTTAAGACATTCTTTGTCCAAAAAGTAAACTCTTCTGGTATCTGAGCCGCACAATGTAACCAAACAACACTTCCCGGATTGATATTTTGTTGTTGTAAGAATTACTCAACCGCTGGTTTTGACGGATATATCATTATTAATGGTTGTGTTAATTGTGCAATTCGAATTGTTAATTGTACATTCCTGGGGTATGAACAGATGAAGACGTAGAAATTGCACAAAATTTCAAAATTTTCGCCACCATGAATCATCCTCTACATACTTTTCCGCCTCTGATGAACTTTTCCACCCCTCGTGGCGCTTCAATATAGTCAAATCGGCACTAGCATTTGTAAGGAAAGTTGCCGATGTGTGTCGAAAACAATGTCCTGTGTACTTTTCTTGATTGTTGAAGTTGTATGAGGTTATTAGGCATTCTTCTTGGTGTTCCTACGATGCTGCGAATTCCAACTATCTGTGCAATATATTTGCCTTGTCGTTACTCAACAAATAAAAACTTTTTTGGAGAATTTTCGATCGTAACTCAATGTGTTTTCTAAATACGTAAATATCTAAAAGACTTATTCCGTTAGCCTCATTTATCACAGAAAGTAGTCTTCTGACGTTTGTTTTAGACTGTGGAATCGTAATTACTAACTGAGATCCGGTATCTTCTACGTCGTCGATACTCATCGCGTATAATATCTCCTATTGACGACAACCTCCAGAAATTCCTATTATTGCAATAATCTATATATATATATATATATATATATATATATATATATAAAAATGAATCGCCGTTCGTATGTCACGCTAAAACTAAAAAACGGTTTTACGGATTTGGATAATTTTTGTTTTGTTTTGTTTGACATAATCCAGGGATGGTTCAAAACTATTTTTCACATGGCCATGGGGGCCCAGGGGGGCCCCTTGGGCTGAACCGATTTTTCGGCTACACCTCTTCTTATGATTTTTTTTTTGTATATTTGGTATCTATGAGAATAAGTGGTAAGCTATTTTTCACATAGACATGGGGTGCCAGGGGGGCCCTTTGAGCTGGACCGATTTTTATGATTTTTTTTTTGTATATTTGGTAGGTATGAGAATAGGTGGTAAGCTATTTTTCACATAGACATGGGAGTCCAGGGGGGCCCTTTGTGCTGGACCGATTTTTCGGGTCGACCGATTCTTATAATTTTTTTTTTGTATATTTGGCATGTATGAAAATTAGATGGTAAGCTATTTTTCGCATCGACATGGGGGCCCAGGGGGGCCCTTTGGGCTGGGCCGATTTTTCGGGTAGACCGATTCTTATGATTTTTTTTTGTATATTTGATAGGTATGGGAATAGGTCGTAAACTATTTTTTACATGGACATGGGGGCCCAGGGAGGGGCCTTGGGCTGGACCGATTTTTCGGGTCGACTGATTTTTGTTTTTTTTTTTGTAAATTGGGTAGGTATGAGAATAGGTGGTAAACTATATTTCACATAGACAGGGGGCCCAGAGGGCCCCCTTGGACCGGACCGATTTTTCGGCCCAACCGATTTTTAGGATTTTTTTTGTATATTTGGTAGGCATGAGAATAGGTCGTAAAGTATTTTTACATGGACATGGAGGCCCAGGGGGGCCCCTTGGGTTTATAACTCAAGAAGGGTTTTTATGATATTTGATTTGTTGGATTTGTCTCCGCCCCGAATAGCAGAATAACTATTGAAACATGGTCAGGGGGAACCCTTGGGATTATATCTCAAGAACGGCTGGACCGATTTTTATGATATTTAATTTGTTGGATTTACCTACGCCCCGAATAGCAGAATTACTATTAAAACATCGGAAAAATTATAGGGGGCGGGGAGCTAAGTATAGAGCAACGACAATAACAAAGCCCTCCTGGTACAGGCAACAGTAACAAATAACGCCGACCACCAAAATTTGTCTTACCGTGGTTAAAAATTGAAAATCGATTTTTAAGGAGTAAACTCCAAAGTTTCACTTCTGTTGCGCGTGGACTCCACACACATTTTTTTATGATATCTCGAGAATGGATTGACTGTTTTTTTCGAGGGCGGGAATAATTATTAAAACATAAGAAATATTAACAAAAAAAAATTTTCTTATACATTTAGTATAACGCCATCTTTGATACATGACAGAAAAAAAATAAAATGGCGTTGTCTGCTGGTTCCGGTAATGCCAGTAGATGGCGTTGTGTGCATTTTACTTTTATAAAAAAAAATGAATTTAATTCAGCTAATAAGTTGCTAAAACAGTTATTGATTCTGAGGCGGTACAAAGTTCGCCGGGTCAGCTAGTCAATTATAATAAATTATTGTTGTAAGGGTTTCAGATTGATTTGCTTGATATCCAACATACAATTTTGTCCAGAATCTCCTATTGTATGGCTTCTAACTGCTCCATTGTCGGAAGGAAGTCTGGAAAGATTGAGGGTATTATTCCAACCTTTACTCCACCTGCGATTTGACTGAAGGACGCTTTAGACACCTTTGCAGGTACCGCCGCTCCTTCAGTCATCCTCGTCCGTTCTTTATCATGTGTCTCGGGCGTACTGCTATCACCCTTGTCTGTGGCAACCCTACCCTCGAGTGACATGAGACTTAATTTTCTAGCTTTTATTTCATACTATCCTGTAGATGTTCCATTAAAGGATCAATTTGCGTCCGGTAGGTGAGCTATTACAGTATCAGAGCCGGTGAGTGTCGCTAGGCAACACTTACCGGACAGTTTCATCTTTATAAATCAAATCTGACATTTTCAAACGTATTTGTCAGCTACTGATGAAGTTTTACATGTACAACAAAGGTGATGCGATTTTCACAAAATGTGATTTTTTGATTTTTGAAATAAAATAATGAAGAACTGGCTTACAGTATGAAATAAAATCCATAACGATACACGTCCGGTAGTTACTTCTAACTCGTTTAGACATTCTAGACTCGGCTCCTAACGTCGCCTCGTCCATAATGTCTAAATACACGGTGTTTTAAATAAGTGCAATAAATTTAATCGGTAACAGAAATTTTAACAATTCTTCTTAATAATTTTTTGCCCTAAACCCCATAGTTATCTAGTTAAAATTAGTTGAAGCTTTGATATTAATTTGGTTACCCGCCACTAGACGGCTGGGCTGATGATAATAATCTAAACCACCTGACGTAGATAAATTAATAATCAAAAACTCACCTACTAAACGTCATAACTTCAATATTCCATGCTATTATTGTTGAAAACTAAAATTGTGGGACCTTATTACATGCGGATTTTTGTCCATCCATACCTGGGTACTATTTAAGTTAAAAATACCATCTCTGGTAGAACTGACCTCGTCAGTTTATAAAATAGAGAGAAAATTTTGCTGCTGGTTTACTTTGGCCAGGGTCCCTTCACAAAACTGGCGCCTTCGAGGTAAGTCCTCAGGCTGTAAAAATTGGACTGTCTGTACGTGATAGGGATACAATCTTTCAAAATTCTCCAAACTGATTTGCTAACCTTCGGGTACTGGCGGTTTTAAACATTTTGTAAAGCACTAACATAAAGCTCAACATTAATGGGAATTATATTTCGGCATCCATTCCTTCAGATATCACTGAGATAATAACAACGTGGTCCGGTCCTGTGCTACTTCGGTCACAATGTTTAAAGCGCGTGCCCCTTCGCTGCTGAACGTTGTTATTATCTCAGTGATATCTTCGGAATGGATGCCTCATATAATTACGATCTAACTTCACAGGTAAGTTCGTTTGATAGTTTAATTATTTTTGGCATCCATTCCTTCAGATATCACTGAGATAACAACAACGTTGATGTTTAAAGCTTAGTTGCCAAATAAAACGGTCCATTGAAAAGGTTCTTGGACATGGTTTTAAAAACCGGGAACCAAGAAGAGTGATAAAATAAGAAAATAAATGAAATTAAACTATACTCTCGCCGTTCAGGCGAAAACGATCTTCAAAATGGTGGTTGCATAATGACGGTTCGAGCAGAATGCGATGATAAAATCGAACAAATGTTGTAGAGCTCTCGAACCGGTCCACCGTGGATGAAATATTGACTGATGTACCCAGGCGACGAGCTGCCGAGGTGCTTGTATGACGGGCCGTGTTGAGTGAGGGTTGAACAGACCTATATAGACACCAGATTGAAGGAGAGATGGTTTTGCCCAACGGCTCAGAGTCTGTTTCGTAACTACCTTGTATGGTTTCTTATATATGTATATAAAAGTCCTCGTTCTGACTAATTAAGTACGTCATATCAATGTAGCTTAAGATAGACTAAGCCACAAACAAGTCTTGGGTTTCCTGGAAAAAATATTGGATCGAATACTAGTTGATTTATTTGATCCCAAAGCGACGACTTAATTGATCCGAAGTGAGAATATGAACACCTTCGTCGTGGTTATCGAAGCCCGAGAGACGTATCAGGGAAATTGTTTCTGTTTTTGACCAATAGTCAGCAACAACAAGCTAACAAGCTTCCTGGGTAAATACGGCAAGGTGTAAGTCGATGTGTCTTGCCAGAGCCGGAGCACCTGTTGTGGGTCCCAGGCTGTTGCATATCGAGGACGGGCAGAACGTAACTCGCCAGCCCCTTATGAAGCGTCTGATGTTGTGATATTCACGAATATGTCCTGGCCGAGTGATAGGCATTAAAAAGGCCGTATCGCTTATGTATCTGACTCAAGAGGTGTTGGAAGGAAAATCAGACCTTCCAAAACCTTGCCTGCGAATGGTGAAATGCTTTTGGAGGAGTAAAAGTGCCAATTGGAAACACGAACTGTATTGTGAGTTTTACAGGAGCTAGAGAGGCGAGCATGATCTCTATGACTTTCCCGGGGATGCCACAGCGGCGGAAGGCTTCGTTGAGACACCTGTGGCCCCCAGAAAAAATAGTCGCCCCAGTGGATGAAAGTTGGTGAAAAGGACAAGTCGGGTTGTGTTCACCTGGAGGGAACACGATTGGAGTGCTAACAGAGACCTTAGTGAAAAAGGGGGGTACCAGGGTTGAAAGATCCAATAGGCGACAATAGGAATGCCCTCCCTCTGCTTGGTCGTGGAGAATTTTTTGTATTTTTGTATCGTAATACAAAAGGAAGAAATGGGTAAAAATACAAATCGCCCCAGTCATGTTTAAAGGCGTTGACGCCAAAGACGCCAGAGCCTCTAAAGCATGAAATTATTTAACGCCTTTTTTTTGCAGCGAGATGCGAACGAGTTGACGCTTGGTGCTTCAAACTTTCCTGTCGTACAATGGATTCACGATCTACTTTTTTTTTTTGGTTGTCCAGACTTGAGAGCTCTAGAACACCACGAACGGTGTTTGAGATTTGATGTTAGCAAAACATTGAACCCCTAAGCTTGTAACTCCAAAATATTTATTTAAAAGCGATCGCTCAATGTCGACCACGAATAAGGGAGTTTCGTGCTCCCAGCACCCCAACCCTTACGGGAGACATCCGAAAAATCGTTTGAAAAAATTTCCTATTTTTGGCACTAAAAACCTTATGTATGTTCTGATGCCACCAACGGAGCCATTGCTGTCTCATTGCTCTTGAAATGCCCATTTGAGCCTATTTTGTAACCTATTTAGTCGAAGAGCTAGTAGTTTGGTCTGGCTAAACAAAAACTATAACTATAAACTATATAAAGCCATACGTAATTGACGGCTCTGCGTCCACAAGCTAGGAGGCCAATTAATTAAGCGAACTCACATTGCACATTTTTGGGTGTAATGGGTAGAAAAAGTTTTTTTTTTCTGGTTGAAGAGGTTCTTGATCTGGAGGGTGTGAGAATCGAGTATTAAACCCGGAAATTTTCATCGTTATGACGAATCATGATGATTTTTTTATAGTTTACAACCTAGAGACTACTAAATCGAAAACCTTCCTGGAACAATCGCAATAATCCGCCCCCAATATCAGGAAATCCTCTAGATAGATAAAATTCCCTCGGATCGAAGTGTTTTAACTATGAGTTTTTCAACTTGTTGAAAGCCAAAGGGGCCGAGGGCTGTACAAAAGGGTCACAGGTAAACTGATAAGGTTGGCCCTCGTGTTGGAAACGTAAAAATTTTGATCACTGGGACGGATTGAAATTAAAAAGTAGGCGTCCTTGAGGCCAATGGAAGCTCTAAAACAGCTCTCAGAAATGAGACGCAGTGCAGTGCGAATATCGTCCATTTCAGAGTACGGTTTGAATGAACTTATTTTTTATTTATTTAATTAAGGATGAAACGTTTTTTGCCTGATAATTTTTGGCGAGAAATGAGCTGGAAATCATTGTACCCCCCTTCTTTCTTTTGCAAAACCTCTATTTGTCTGATACAGGCCTGAAAAGGTAGGAGCATTCTCCCTGGTTTCCAGATTTTTCCTTGTTTATTTTTCCCTCCAAATCTGGCCGGAATAAAATTTTCCAGAATGATTGCTACGAGTTTCTGATTTTTCTATTATTAGTGAAATAGTGAAATACCTTTTCCTAAGACGGACAGTGGTGCGCCGAGCTGTTTCTAGGAACCCATAAAATGAGCCACGCGATGTGTGTGAGCGGCTACTTCCCGGTTGACGATCGGCAGCATCAGCCTGTCGCAATTAAGCGGCAGCCGGTAGCGAGGAAAAACAGGAGACCACACCCTGTTGAAGAATCGGGTGTCAGATAGCCGGAAGTGCTTTTGCACGTTTGACTGGATGCAGGGCTGTTCTGGTTCGCCTCCTAGAATTCTTAGCATGTCATCCCCCAATTCAATGGAGACGAGATCGTCCTCGACGGCAGGCTGGGCGTCTCCTGCTGGCGGAGAGTCGGTTTAGTGGCGAGGAAGCGACGCGACGCCTCGCGGGCGGTCATCATCGCTTTGCACACGTGTCGGTTCTCTCTGTCCCCGATCTATGTGCCGCCACCCCCGGAATGAACGGCTGTCTGAGTGTTGAGGAAAGCGCGCCCATGACCTCGAAATGCTACGGCTTGGAGATCGAGTGCGAACCCTGGAATCACGCCTATATAATGTTGGCGATGCCATCTGCGCCGTCCTTCTTTAACTTCTGAATTTCTCGATGAAAATGTCGCGACGAAACCTCAGAATGACGACCTGCTGGTCATAATCCTATGCTACTTTGAAAATTAGCTAAGATAGTACACATCTTATGTTAGCATGTATAAGAAATTGATATAAACAAGGAGAATTTATTATACAAACCAGGCCAGCTGTAGTGCGATGTGAGAAATCGAAGCACAAAACCGAGAATTACTCGAATGGCCGAGACAGCAGGGAAGGAGAACGCGCTAGAAACATTTTGACCGAATTAGCATAGGACCGGACTACGTTGTTATTATCTCAGTGATATCTGAAGGAATGGATGCCGAAATATAATTCTGAGATGTACCTACCAAAGCCTACTAGAGTATCAAGCCAGACAGATGTCTGTCTGCATTATTGCAGTTTATTATGCATTTTACCGCCTTTTTTGGCGGTACGGGGGCACAAGCACGTGTTATGTGAATCAAAATAAATAAAGTAAGTAATATTCGACAGATTCTGAAAAACAATAACAGATTGTATTGTGGAGTGTGGAGTATGTATTCATAGAGACAATTTTACACCTACTAACAATTCTGTTGTCTGCATTGCTCATTTTGATTAACGTTTTTTAATTCGGGAAGACAAAGTGAATTGTGATGACGACAGTTTTCTAATAGTTCGTAGAAAGAGACCGAAACTAACAGATGATGCTTTTCCCACAATTTTCAAAAATCAACCAGGGTATATGATAAAAATTCTAAATAAAAAACGAAAAGGTCCAGAACAAAGGTTACATAAAATTAAAGCGACAACAACTTATGGAAGAGGAACGAACTATGTATTAGAAATTTTTACGATTTTAGTTTCCAAAGATTTCTATTTTTAAACATCAAGCCACAGAGGACTGTGGGACAACGTTGACTTCTATATTTTATTTTTCATTTCGATATTTTGGCAACATTATACATATTAAACAACTATTCTAAAGCTATAAACATTAAGGAATGCAGCACAGTAGCCAATAAAAGAAAGCAAAAAAAACCTAAGTCAATCAAAGCGTAGTTAATAATTATAAAATAAAATTTAGACCATGTGTTCAGGATATTATCGAATTATATGTGGTTTTTGTTACCTTTTTATATGTTTAGTAACTATGAGCCCTATTTTGTTAATATTGTTTTTTTTTTAATATTTGAGCTACAGTTACTTTTACAATGTTGATGTTTTCAAGAATTGTTATTTATCTTATCTTTTTTATTGTTTATAACTATATATTCTTAAATGTTATGTTCATTTCGATAAATATATGAACACATTGAACAGGACTGGATACATTACATAAGTACATTAATCTAATTCCTGTGTATATTTCTGCTAAAATAAATCTCTCATCTACCTACTAAAACTGATACTGCACAATTCATACTGATGAATAGTCATTTGAGGTAATTGTTGAATGTAAAAACATAGTGTTATTTCAATTTAAAACAATAATTATAGATTGATTCCTAAAAAACGACACTTTTAGCAGGAGCGCGCTATGCCTACACACGCGCGAACCGGAGCACTAGTGCCGCCATTAAAGCTCATGACCCTGGCTTGATACTCCAGTACAGCATAGTTTCCTATGCTGTGCTCTATTAGGCTTTGGACCTACCAACAGGAACTCTGGCTCGAACTCGAATGTTTGATGGGGTTTAGGTCGGAGATATATGCTGGACATTCTAAAACTTAAAGTTACACTTTCGCCAAGTGCTCTCGGGTGATTCTGGCAGTGTGTGGATTTGCATTTTCATGCATAAACATGAAGTTGGCGTCCACAAACCCAGCATTGGACGCCATATAGGCTGCCAAAGTCCTTTCTGCATACCCTACAGCTGTCAAATTTCCTTTATTGCGATCACAGCCTGCCCCAACAATGAAGACAGGTGCAGTTCATTCTTCCAGAGATATCGCACCCCAGATCATGCACGAACCACCGCTATAACCTATGCTGCACTGGGAAAATCGTTCTTCGGATCTCCGGTACACTCGTCCTCTTCCATCGTTGCCGTTGAGACATAATTATCCTGGTCTCGTCGGAGAACAGAAGAGACCTCCACTGGTCTAAGGTCCAATTCTGATACTCCCGTGTAAAACGAAGCCGTGCTTGTCGATAAACTGCAGTCAGCTTTGGACCAGTTGGAAATCTGCGAGGTGGCAGCCACCTCTCGGACACCATGGAGCTGCTGTTGCATTTGAACCGCATTAAGTCGAAAAAGTTAATATCGATTACTGTCGTTATTTACATTTACCCAAAAGGACATTTTATCTCCAAAAAGTAAGTATACGGCTTTCCAACATAAAATATAACACCATCAGGACAGTAATATGCTAGCTACGAAGGCGCTGAACGGACATGAATGGAAAAATAACTGTAAACGATTTTTTTCTGGAAATTCCGACTTTTTTCTGGCAATTCTGACTTTTTCTGGCAATTCCGACCTTTTTCTGGCAATTGCGACCTTTTTCTGGCAATTGCGACAGGGGTAGGACGATGGCACTGTTTTGTTCCCCAAACTTAAAATATGAAATACTGTCCACATTTTTGTCCACATATAAATAATAATAAATAAATAATGACTTTATTAAGGGGCGAAGTCTAGCATATTTGGAGTAGGTATGTTTCTTTAAGGGGTCAATCGCGTAGCGCGGAGCACCAATTTCAATGATCCACGGAAAAACAAATTTTCAGACCATAATTTCCGTGGATCACTAAAATTGGTGCCTCGCGCTACGCGCTCGACCACTTAAAGAAACATATTCCAAGATGGTTGTATTTCCCTTTACGTGAAACTCGAAATGTGGGGAGTATCTCTTATTTTATGATTTTATGAATGATAAACGGAAAAACAAATTTTCACAAACGGCAACTTCAGTGGATCACTGAAATTGATGGCTCGCGCTACGCGCTCGACCCCTCAAAAAACATACTCCAAAAAAGTCATATTTCCTTGTACGTGAAACTGGAAATGTAGAGAGTATTTAATCTTTTGTGGGGCAATAAAACAGCTCACCATTGTACGAAGGCGCTGAACGGAATGAATATAAAAATAACTGATAACGACGACGGCAACTTCCATGGATCACTGAAATTGGGGCCTCGAGGAATATGAAATATGACCTTCTTGGAGTATGTTTCTTTAAGAGGTCGAGCGTGTAGCGCGAGGCACCATTTTCAATGATCCACAGAAAAACAAATTTTTACAGACGGTAACTTCCGTGGATTACTGAAATTTGTGCATCGTGCTATGCGCTCGACCACAATAGACATTCTGTCTGTTGGAAATAAACTTGTATTGTTTTTTTTTTTCGTATTGACCAGAAGGAGCTCCCCGTGATTCGACCTTCACGAGGTTCCTTTCTGGTCAGGTCCTGTTCGTACATCAAAGCCACTCCTTAAAACCATGAGGTCAGTAGCTATGAATCCCGTAAATCATGTGCCCTGAGTAGACGCAACGACCCCAAGATGACTACTTTCTGCATTCCAGCCGCAAGGGTCTCTGCCGGTTTACAGCAGACAGAAACGATTTTCAGGTTAAACAAACTTCTATTATTAATATTCTATTAATATTATTATTAAAGAAACATACTCCAAGAAGGTCATATTTCCCTGTACGTGATAGTCAAAATGTAGACCGTCTTTTAAGTTTGGGCAACAAAATAGCACCATCGTCCTACCCTTGTCGCAATTGCCAGAAAAAAGTCGGAATTGCCAGAAAATAGTCAGAATTGCCATAAAAAAGTCGGAATTGCCAGAAAAAAGTCAGAATTGTCAGAAAAAAGTTAGAATTGCCAGAAAAAAGTCGGAATTGCCAGAAAAAAGTTAGAATTGACAGACAAAGGTCGGAATTGGTAGAAAGAAAATCGTTGTCAGTTATTTTTCCACTCATGTCCGTTCAGCGCCTTCGTAGCTAGCCATGGATAAAGATGTCATTACAATTCTACTATAACACAAAGCCACAGTGCACATGACTATAACAAATACAGATGACCCCATCACAATGACAAAGACGGTTAAAATTCAGCTGATTTTCGACAGCAGCCACCTAAAACAGCTGATGTTAAATCCTTCGGTTAAATCTCAAGAGCAAATGACAGATTTCTTGAAAAGTATTTAGTTTCTGACAGATCAGTCCCAAAAAAGTTTGACAGATGCGTACAAAAAAGTAAAACTTTACGGCTCCAAAAGAGGCAGTAAAATCACATTTTTCGTAATCATCGATTAAAAAAATGTTTGCTCGGTATAAAATATAATATCATTTAATACGTATTTAATTGCGTCACGCACAGTATAAAAATGTATGTATGTCCGGTACAATTCAATAAGAACAATTATTACAGATTGCACACTATATTCTAATATACAGTCTGATCATAAAGTTCCGCACAAAATTCATAATTTAGTTATGTACTATTTAATTTTATGAAAAACGATTTTTGTTTTTAAATTGCCATCTTTTGACATAAAAATTTTGTTGATGACGTCATCTGTTTTTGAAAAAAATATGTTTTACATTAAAAATAAAATGTTTATTTTTTGAAAAAAAATTAAAAATAACAATAGGCCCCCTGGCCCCCCCTTGGGTTTATAACTCAAGAACGGTTTTTATGATCTTTGATTTGTTAGATTTGTCTCCGCCCCGAATAGCAGAATAACTATTAAAACATTCTGAGGCGGTACAAAGTTCGCTGGGTCAGCTAGTAAGTATATATAACATGATTTTTTCTATGCGAATAACATTTTACTCAGAAAATACTTAACATTTAGATTTTTATACCGAGCGTCCAGTAATCCACTGAACACTCTTCAGAAAGTACTGAACATTCAGATTTTCATACCGAGCATCCATGATTTTTGCTATGCGAATAACATATTACACTTGTCAGTGTGGGTTTTAAACATGAGGCACGATTTTTTTACCGACCAATTAAGTAGATAACCATTGCTTATTAAATACATAGCGATAATAATACCTACTATGATTCTATTACTAATATTATGCCTTAGAATTATATAACTTGCAATATCAAGTTTTACCGAAAAATGTAACCAGGCAAACGAAATAAATACTATGTGAATAATTTGTTGCGTTTTTTAAAACCTGCCTGAGATGCAATTCGATGTGCGAGGGATACAGAGGAGGCAAAGAGGGTGATCGAGGATCCCGTATGTTGCACAGCGGTTCCGAGAGTCCGAAATTTTACGTCATCCTACATTTATCATTGTTTCTATTCTATTATTTGCGACAAAAATATGAACGTGGTACTGTAGGCAACAATAAATAGGGCAATAGTTTTACAAGAGAACATTTTTTTTTTATTTAGAGCTTAGATTTGGGTGAGAGACGACGAAAATCGCATATGGCGATTAGAAATTGCCCAACGTCCGTATAGAAGTTTTCACTTGTGTGAGTTTTCGTAGTATCTAGAAAAGTTGTTTCTTTTGATGAGTTCTACCACTGGATTCAATTATTGCACTTATTTCTAAACATCCTGTATATCCGACATTCCATTTAAAAAACATAACTTTGGTATATTACTAATATTAGAACACTCTGTATATGATTGTAAATAATTTTATATTGTAAAGGTATGGTGTGGCTATTGTGTTCCGAAAACCCCGTTTTGATATCTTTCAATGAAATGTAAATGATGCTCCACACACCTCTAGGACACCCGGTATCAGTTTCTTAAGTCTATAATTAGGAAGTTACAAAAACCTTTCAAATTTTCCTTAAATTGATGTTACCAATAATGTTTGCAAATGCAAATTATTTTGAATATGAGGCATAAGATAGCAATTTCAGTTATATGTATTACATAAATTAAATATTTATTATTTTAAAATAAAAATCATCTACAAAGTAATTTAATCATTTCCTCATTTATCAAAAAAATATTTAAATAAGTGATTTTCTAACAGGGTATTTAGAGCAAAATAAGAAACTGTAGACATTAAACCAGTTTTTATCTTCGTCATTTAAATCAGTCTGCGTCAAAGGTCCATTTGTAACCAGATTATTTGGAACGATTAGTTTAGTTTAACCCAACTATGCAAATTAAATGATACACTGATACACAAATTAATAATACGAAAATTAAAGTTCATATTCGTCATAGGTTTAATCTATTAATTGCAACAGCAACGGGTGAATTTTAGAACTTTATCATTGTGTATATTCAGTTTTGGAAGAGTCTAGAAAAAGGATACATAATGTATCCAGTTGTAATTTGCGTGTTTTTTCTCAAAACTTTATCTTACCAATACGTAAAAAAACGAAGGTATGTAATTTCTGAGAATCATTCTATACCACTAAGTGCTTGTTTTACGTCTAGATTCGATTTTGGTCCACAAGCGATTGTCAACTTCAAAAAAGTAATTGTCATCTGGTTGTGCTGTTTAGCTGTTACTTCTTCGGTGTATTTCTTTTTTAAACTGTGGGCATTAAACCGAGGCTCCGATAAAGGTCAGTCTCTACTCGGTTTCAGCATGATTGTATTGAGTCATTACAACTTATAGGTTGGACAAAAAAATGGGACAAAGCCTGGATTGTGATTTTATCGACATATTACTGGTCCACTTTTATGTCGGTAGGTGTTGGATTCTCTTCGTGCAACTTCCGGCCGGCATGTCTCGCCCTCGTGAGTACGGAAGCTGTAAGTTACACCACGTCCCAAATTTTGACTAAACCTAAAACTTGCAGGTGCGGTTCTTGATGAAGGTTCATTCATTTATCCGGGACGCTGTTCTCAATGTCATTGCTGGGTCACCTGTTCCAACATTTTTCGAGTACGTTCACTTCCTTTTTGCCCCAAGTCTTATTTACACAGATGAATATGTCAAAACATCCAACATCAACTGGCTTTTTGTCGTGAAACAACTTATTAAAAACCTTTCCACACTTTTCATACACGCTTTCATTATGGAACGCCTCATGGAGTTCATAATTCTATTAGTGTTTGAGTACAGTGTTTACGCCGCAATATTAGTAGTCAATAACCTGGTCGTCTTGCATTCCGTCCAGAATATATTAACGAAAATTACAAGATTTGGAAACCGAATGTTCTACAGCGATTACTGGAATGGTCACTTTAAAAACTGCATCAAAATGTGGAATGTTTTTGTGCAAGTTTGGCTCCACCGTTACATATATTTACATTTCAGAACTTCCATAATATGTAGCAACGATTCTTTAGGGCAGTTATTTGTGCTTTTAATATCATTTGTGATTCACGATTGTCTATTGTTTTGTACATATGGTATATTTTGGCCTTTGTTGTTTGCCGCTGTTATTTTTTTAGTTTTTGAGGGTCGTTTATTGGTGGAGTCAAAAAGAAAAAAAAAAGCTAATAATGGCGATTTGACCGGTTCTTTACGGCGTTGATTACCATCATGATACAAAATGTTTTGAAATTGTTATCCTTACCCTTGTATGTAATACTGCTCATGTAATTTAGCACAAATTAAAATTCAAACAAATTAATCGTAATGTGGTCACAATGGTACTTCCCCGTACTGAATTTTAGGAAACCTTTATAATTCCTCTTTTATGTGACCAAAAAATGTTCCAGACATATTTGTTCTACTACGGACATAAACTCATGAATGCTGTTTACCCCTTGGTGGGTAAACGAACACTGGTATACAGACAATATACACTGTGTCCCTGGATGGGGTGCCCATGACAGTTAAACATTTTTAAAACCTATTTTAAATTAAACGGTTTTTTCTTTAATTTTGAAGACTTTCTTCTAAGTCCATAAACTGAAGTTGCCTAGCAACCTGAACATAGTGGCAGTCACGGCTGAGCCCTTATTTCGAGTAACAAAACAATTTGAACAACCCATTGCGGTTCAAATGAAACCCAGGAATATTTTCTTGAAGTTCTTGGATTACGTGTCCATATGATACGTCGAAAAGACCGTAACACTGAATTAAAAAAATTATTTGCTGAAAACTTAGCATTCCAATTTTTTTTGACCGCTATGAAGTTTAATAATGTTTCACTGGCATTTTTTAGATGTTGCTAATCAGTGTTCGGCTTTGAATACCAGATTGATCAAAAATATTTGGACTTAGACAAGAATTCGATCCTATTCAAAGAAAAAAGCCCCCAATTAAAACATATCAACAAGATTTGCAATGTTTATCTTTTTTGTAATTCTATTACACGCAAAACCAGTAAAGACCAAAAATACCCCATCCAGGGACACATTGTATTGTAGGTTAGCCAGTGATCGTCAGACAATGAAAGAAAAACCGGAACCCTACGTTGTGTTATTTATTTGACAAGACTAGTAGTTAAAATTTAAATATATCTAAGTCGAACTCCACAAACTTTAATAAGTTTAAAATTACAAATGGAACATGTTTCGGCAGAACACTACTGCCATAATCAGCCCTAATTTAACAAGAGATTAATGATACAATTGAATTACAGAGGGGTTCTTACCTTAAAGAATATAAAAAAACTAGCTGACCCGTCCCGGGTTCGCACGGTGATTTTATTTTATTAAGGGCCGGTTTCACCAACATCGATTAAGTTTAATTGCTACATAACTGCATAGATACGTTTGTTAAAACTATAGCAACAATTGTTCCTAACAGATGATTAAGTTTAACGGAGGTTGGTAAAATCGGCCCTTAGTATTTTATTTACTACTTCAATAATTTTGAAAAACCGTTTCTTAGTGAGCGCCTACGTGGTAAAAGAAGCAAGTGTGCAAAGTTTTATTGCAATCTATTAAGTAGATTTAGGGATTACCTCCCCCGCCCCGTTACCCCCCTTTGGAATGTAATTTTGAAAAACCATTTCTTAGTGAACACCTACGTGGTAAAATGAGTAAGTGTGCAAAATTTGATTCCAATCAATTCAGTGGACCTAGAGATTATTCCCCCGACCCGTTACCCCCCTTTGGAATAGAATTTTTTAAAACCGTTTCTTAGCGAGCGCCTACGTGGTACAATAAGTAAGCGTGCAAAGTTTCATTGCAATCCCTTCGATGGATCCGGAGATTTCGTGATGAGTCAGTGAGTGGTATTTGGATTTTATATATATACTAGCTGACCCGTCCCGGCTTCGCACGGTGATTTTATTTTATTAAGAATTTTATTTAATACTTTAATAATTTTGAAAAACCGTTTCTTAGTGAGCGCCTACCTGGTAAAATAAGTAAGTGTGCAAAATTTCATTCCAATCGGTTCAGTGGATGTAGAGATTACTCCCCCGCCCCGTTACCCCCTTTGGAATGGAATTTTGAAAAACCGTTTCTTAGTGAGCTCATCGTGGTAAAATGTGTAAGTGTGCAAAATTTCATTTTAATCGGTTCAGTGGATGTAGAGATTACCCCCCGGCCCGTTACCCCCCTTAGGAATTGAATTTTGAAAAATCGTTTCTTAGTAAGCGCCTACCTGCTAAAATAAGTAAGTGTGCAAAATTTCATTCTAATCGGTTCAGTGGATCTAGAAATTAACTCTCCCGCCCCGTTACCCTCCTTTGGAATTGAATTTTTAAAAACCGTTTCTTAGTGAGCACCTACGTAGTAAAATGAGTAAGTGTGCAAAATTTCATTCCAATCGGTTCAGTGGATGTAGAGATTATTCCCCCGCCCCGTTACCCCCCTTTGGAATGGAATTTTGAAAAACCGTTTCTTAATGAGCTCATCGTGGTAAAATGTGTAAGTGTGCAAAATTTCATTTTAATCGGTTCAGTGGATGTAGAGATTACCCCCCCGGCCCGTTACCCCCCTTAGGAATTGAATTTTGAAAAATCGTTTCTTAGTGAGCGCCTACCTGCTAAAATAAGTAAGTGTGCAAAATTTCATTCTAATCGGTTCAGTGGATCTAGAAATTAATTCTCCCGCCACGTTACCCCCCTTTGGAATTGAATTTTTAAAAACCGTTTCTTAGTGAGCGCCTACGTGGTAAAATGAATGAGTGTGCAAAATTTCATTCCAATCGGTTCAGTGGATGTAGAGATTACTCCCCCGCCCTGTTACCCCCCTTTGGAATGGAATTTTGAAAAACCGTTTCATAGTGAGCTCATACGTGGTAAAATGTGTAAGTGTGCAAAATTTCATTTTAATCGGTTCAGTGGATGTAGAGATTACTCCCCCGGCCCGTTACCCCCCTTAGGAATTGAATTTTGAAAAATCGTTTCTTATTGAGCGCCTACGTGGTCAAATAAGTATGTGTTCAAAATTTCATTTCAATCGGTTCAGTGGATCCAGAGATTAACACCCCCGCCCCGTTACCCCCTTTGGAACGGAATTTTGAAAAACCGTTTCTTAGTGGGCGCTTACGTGGTGAAATAAGTAAGTGTGCAAAATTTCATTGCAATGGGTTCAGTGGATACAGAGACTAAAGGGGCAGGGGGGCCCATTACCCCCCTATGGAATGGAATTTTTTAAAACCGTTTCTTAGTGAGCGCCTACGTGGTAAAATAAGTAAGCGTGCAAAGTTTCATTGCAATCCCTTCGATGGATCCGGAGATTTCGTGATGAGTCAGTGAGTGGTATTTGGATTTTATATATATAGACTAGCTGACCCGTCCCGGCTTCGCACCGTGATTTTATTTTATTAAGGACCGGTTTCACCAACATCGATTAACTTTAACTGATAAATAACTGCATAAATACGTTTGTCAAAAATTATAGCAATAATTGTTCCTAACAGATGATTAAGTTTAACGGAGGTTGGTGAAATCGGCCCTTAGTATTTTATTTACTACTTTAATAATTTTGAAAAACCGTTTCTTAGTGAGCGCCCGCGTGGTAAAATAAATAAGTAGTAAAATTTCATTGCAATCGGTTTAGTGGATTCAGAGATTAACCCCCCCATCACGTTACTCCCCTTAGAAATGGAATTTTCAGAAACCATTTCTTAGTGAGCGCTTACGTGCTAAAATAAGTAAGTGTGCAAAATTTTATTCTAATCAGTTCAGTGGATCTAGAGATTAACTCCCCCGCCCCGTTACCCCTCTTTGGAATGGTATTTTGAAAAACCGTTTCTTAGTGAGCGCCTACGTGGTAAAATGAGTAAGTGTGCAAAATTTCATTGCAATTGGTTCAGTGGATGTAGAGATTACTCCCCCGCTCCGTTACCCCCCGTGGGAATGTAATTTTGAAAAACCGTTTCTTAGTGAGCGCATACGTGGTAAAATAAGTAAGTGTGCAAAATTTCATTCCAATCGTTTCAGTGGATCTAGAGATTATATTCCCCCGCCCCGTTACCCCCCTTAGGGATGGAATTTTGAAAAACCGTTTCTTAGTGGGCGCCTACGTGGTAAAATGAGTAAGTGTGCAAAATTTCATTCCAATCGGTTTAGTGGATCTAGAGATTATTCCCCCGCCCCCTTACCCCCCTTTGGAGTGCAATTTTGAAAAACCGTTCCGTAGTGAGCGCCTTCGTGGTAAAATAATTAAGTGTGCAAAATTTCATTCCAATTGGTTTAGTGGATCTAAGGATTAACTCCCCCGTCCTGTTACCCCCCTTAGGAATCGAATTTTCAAAAACCGTTTCTTAGTGAGCGCCTACGTGGTAAAATAAGTAAGTGTGCAAAATGTCATTTCAATCGGTTCAGTGGATCTAGAGATTAACTTCCCCGCCCCGTTACCCCCTTTAGGGATGGAATTTTGAAAAACCGTCTCTTACTGGGCGCTTACGTGGTAAAATAAGTAAGTGTGCAAAATATCATTTCAATCGGTTCAGTAGATCTAGAGATTAACTCCCCCGCCTCGTTACCCCCCTTAGGGATGGAATTTTGAAAAACCGTTTCTTAGTGGGCGCTTACGTGGTGAAATAAGTAAGTGTGCAAAATTTCATTCCAATCGGTTCAGTGGATCTAGAGATTAACTCCCCCGCCCCGTTACCCCCCTTAGGGATGGAATTTTGAAAAACCGTTTCGTAGCGGGCGCTTACGTGGTGAAATAAGTATGTGTGCAAAATTTCATTGCAATCGGTTCAGTGGATCTAGAGATCCGTTTCTTAGTGAGCGCCTACGTGGTAAAATGAGTAAGTGTGCAAAATTTAATTCCAATCGGTTCAGAGGATCTAGAGATTACTCGCCCCCCGTTTCCCCCCTTAGGGATGGAATTTTGAAAAACGGTTTCTTAGTGGGCGCTTACGTGGTGAAATAAGTAAGTGTGCAAAATTTCATTGCAATGGGTTTAGTGGATACAGAGATTAACGGGAGGGGATCCCCGTTACCCCCCTTTTGAATGGAATTTTTTAAAACCGTTTCTTAGTGAGCGCCTACGTGGTAAAATAAGTAAGTGTGCAAAATTTCATTCGAATTGGTTTGGTGGATCTAATGATTAACTCCCCCGTCCTGTTACCCCCCTTAGGAATTGAATTTTGAAAAGCCCTTTCTTAGTGAGCGCTTACATGGTCAAATAAGTATGTGTGCAAAATTTCATTCCAATCGGTTCAGTGGATCTAGAGATTAACTCCCCCGCCCCATTACCCCCCTTAGGGATTGAATTTTGAAAAACCGTTTCTTAGTGAGCGCCTACGTGGTATGAGTAATTGTGCAAAATTTCATTCCAATCAGTTCAGTGGATCTAGAGATTACTACCCCCCCCCCCCCTTTACCGCCCTTTGGAATGGAATTCTTTAAAACCGTTTCTTAGTGAGCGCCTACGTGGTAACATAAGTAAGCGTGCAAAGTTTCATTGCAATCCCTTCGATGGATTCGGAGATTTCGTGATGAGTCAATCAGTGAGTGGTATTTGGATTTTATATATATTGTAAGATGGGATTTTAAATATCCCGCCAAGCAGCTCCGTTGGTCACCACTCGATGGAATAGGAGGGAGCGCCGGTGGGACGGCGCATGTGCGGCGCGGCGTACCGGAAAGACGGGCAGACGAAGACAAGATTGATCGTGCTAAAGACTGTTAACTCATTAATTAATAAATGTTTGATTTTCGGCGGAGGGTTTAATTAACAAATCAGAATTGGGATTCACCCAAGTGCCGTTGAAAGAAATATTATCGATGCCACGAGAAAAGAGACAAAGACGTCATCAGAGCTCGAGCTCATCCTCGAGTTCCAGCGAACCTAGTGCAAGTTGTTCCAGTAGTACTCCTAGTAGTAGTTCGCGTGAAAAGCGACAATTAAAACGACAAGTGAAGAAACTTAAAAGGAAGCTAAGTGCTAAAACTAGTAGATATGACGGTAAAATAGATAGTGTCCCGGTGTTTAGTGGAGAATTCGACGAAATAAACGTGCAACAATGGCTTCATACGATCGACGCCACGGGAGATGTTTTTGAGTGGGACGAAAAAGCTCGCATATTTTGCATTTCGAACAAATTCAAGGGTAATGCAAAATCATGGTACAACAACCAGGATGTTCTAAACCTTTCGTGGAATGAGTGGAAGAACAAATTGAAAGAAGCATTCCCGCCTCAGCGAGGAGTTTTTAGCAAGCTGCAAGAATTGGTTAACGTCCAGAGGGAAAAACAGCACAATCTGGTCGATTTCTATTACCGTAAATTAGCGCTGGGTCAAAGCTGCAAGTTAGAAGATCATGTAATAGTCGAAATCATCGCAAACACGGTAAACGATCCTTTCCTGAAATCCGGGATTCGTGCAGCTGGCTGCTTGCTTCAATAACAGTGAAACCCGGCGTCAACATTATCGCAATTAAAACAAATAGATCAGATGGAACGCTATACTCCCAATATTCAGAACAATATCGATGCGGTGATTTATTAATCGTTCCGAGAAACAAAATAAATATTCGGGACAGGACCGGATTTCTTAGGATTCTTAATACCAGTGGTCGTCCACTAAATATAAAAAAGGATTCTTGTCTTGCACGTGCTGTCGAAAACGATCTTACAACTGTCACGCAAAAAAATCTCGATCAAGTTGTAGAAACAAAGTTACGGGGGGTGCTCGAAAAATATCCGCTTTGTTTTGGACAAAATGACGCACTTTTAAGTAATGTTGATATCAAGATGCACATAGAACTTACTTCGACTGTGCCCGTTAATTATAAGCCATATCGTCTATCGCTCCATGAACGAGAGAAGGTCCGTGAAATCGTAGATGAATTGATTCAGAGGCAGATAAGGCAGATAGTGGAACCGACAGTTTCACCATATGCTAGTCCGATACTGCTAATACCTAAAAAGAATGGCGAAATTCGAATGGTCATCGATTATCGTAGATTAAACACGATTACGGTAAAAGATAGATACCCTTTGCCATTGATCGAAGATCAATTAGACCGGTTATCTGGTAGTAATGTTTTTACCACACTCGACTTGAAATCCGGGTATCATCAGATACCTATGGCAGAAGATAGCAAGAAGTTCACAGCTTTCATAACGCCAGATGGCCACTACCAATATACCAGAGTAGCTTTCGGTTTAGCCAATGCTCCGGCCGTGTTTCAGAGAGCCATAAATATGGTCTTAGGTCCATTAAGACATCAGTACGCATTAGCCTATTTGGATGATATTTTGATAATTTCACAAACCATCGAAGAAGGTCTACAACGACTCGATGAAGTGTTGAACGTTTTAGATAAGGCCGGTTTAACATTAAACTTGAAAAGGTGCGAGTTTTTGCAAGATTCTCGTTGAGTACTTGGGAACTGAAATTTGTCATGGTACTTTAAAACCGTCACCTAAGAAATTGGAAGCCGTTAGTGCCTTCCCAACTCCCGTCGATGTCCACCAAACGCGACAGTTCATTGGATTAGCTTCCTATTTCCGCAAGTACATCTCAAATTTTGCATTGATAGCCAGACCATTGACCTCACTTCTGAAGAAAAATGTTGTGTGGTGTTGGGCCGATCAACAGCAAGTGGCTTTTGACACATTGAAGACGATATTAACAGCTCCACCAACTCTAGCCGTGTTTAATCCAACCGCCGACACACAGTTACACACTGACGCCAGTAAATTAGGAATAGGCGCTACGCTACTTCAGAAACAACCTGACCTCAGTTGGAAACCTGTAGCATATATGAGCCGACAAACCACAGAACCAGAATCTCGATATCACAGCTATGAGCTCGAAACGCTGGCTGTCTATGAATCAGTGAAACGATTCCGCAATTTCTTATATGGACGCCATTTTGTGATAATAACAGATTGCAACTCAATGAGGTTGACATGGTTGAAAAGAGACCTAACACCAAGAGTTGGAAGATGGTGGTTAGCACTCCAAGAGTTCGATTTTGAAGTGGAACATCGTCCTGGCTGCCAAATGGCACACGTTGACTCACTTAGCCGAAACCCGGTGCCGCTAAGATTAATAAAGGCAAATGATTGGGTTTACGGGGTGCAATCGCAGGACGAAGATTTGCAAAACATAAAGCGTCAAGTCTTGAATGGAGAAGCTGAGAAATGTTACGTCATAGAGGACGAGAAAGTGTGCAGAATAGTGAACGACGAACCTAAAATTGTTATTCCTCGTGATGTGAGGTGGCGAATAGTGAAGATGTTTCACGATGAGAATGGACACCCTGGGTTTGAGCGTACTCTCGATGTTTTAAAACTAACGTATTGGTTTAATGATATGCGCAAATTCGTAAAGAAGTTCGTGACCCGTTGTATTGCCTGTATGGTAGCTAAAAGACCAAACTGGTGCTCGACAGACCAAATTACACCCCATTGAAAAGATAGAACCATTTCATACGTTGCATCTAGACCACCTTGGACCTTTTTGTAAATCGGTAAAGGGCAACGCTTATATTCTAGCAATTGTGGACGGTTTTACTAAATTTATTTGGATAGAGGCTGTACCAAACACCACTGCTCAATTTGTGTGTCAAACTTTAGAACGTTTGATTAAGTTAGTTCACGCGCCAAGGAGAGTAATAACCGACCGAGGTAAAGCATTTGACTGTAAAGAGTTCAAGCAATTTTGTTCAGAGCATGGTATAAGACACGTGAAGAACGCAATTGCTTCCCCGCGAAGTAACGGGCAGGTGGAACGTTCGAACCAGACAATTGTAGAAGCATTAGCTGCAAGTATCGACGAAAAACATGATGACTGGGATAGTCATGTCATTACAGTTCAAAGGGGAATTAATAATACGAAAAATTCCACTACAGGCGAGTCGCCTGGTGAGTTGCTTTACGGGTTAAGACCCGAAGTTCAAAATGAAGTTCGTTTGACAGCAACTCAACGGAGAGATTTAAAAAGTTTGAAAGAGGCGGCAAAAGGTCGTTGTGACGAAATGGCCAAAAAGATGAAAGAAAGGTACGACAAGAACAAAAGGGATCCTGTTCAATTTAAAGTTGGAGACATAGTCCTTGTGGAGAGGACGTTGTTGGTTAAAGGTTTGACCAGCGGCAAGTTAGTGCCAAAATACCTTGGACCGGTACAGATCACAGCGGTAGTGGGGAATGATCGCTATAGGGTGGCGTCGTTCTCCAAAGACAAAAGACGATTTAGGGGCATAGTAGCTAGTGACCGACTGAAGTTGCTTGTCCCCCATGAAGTAGAAATAGAATAGTGCGTGCGGTTTAGTAAACCGTTTAAAAATTAGTGTTAAGTATTAGAGATTGGATTCGAAAGTGATATGAGAAAGTAATCCTTATTGTTGTTCTATAGTTAAAAGTAGTACTAGTAGTTGAGTCAGGCTTAGTATGCCTTAAGGACTATTATTGTTGGTCTCGTGAACCACCGACCTGGCCAGTCGGGTACACAACTCAGTATGTTGTGGGGCTTGAGGTGCCGGAAGGGCCTTGCGCAATTTAGGGTCTAGAGAACCTCCAGAAATGTCTAGTGAACTTCTGGGCGAAGTAGTTTATAGTCGGAACCTCCAGAAATGTCTAGTGAACTTCTGGGTTGAGGTAGACTATAGTGTCTTCCAGGCAGTGTCTAGTGAGCCCCTGGAAAGATGGTCTAGTGTACCAGATAAAGGTGGTCCAGTGTACCACGCGACGGTGGTCCAGTGTACCATTCGTCATGGGGTCCAGCGTACCCTTCAGTAGAGGCCTAGTGTGCCAAACGACAGACGTCCAGTGTACCAGCCGACATGGGGTCCAGCGTACCCCTCAGCAGAGTGCTAGTGTTCCCATCAACAGTGGTTCAGTGTACCACCCAACGCCAACAGACGTCCAGTGTGCCCACTAACTGTAATCCAGTGTAACTGTTGCTTTTGTAGAAGCTTTTTGAAGCACAGTCCAGTTGACTTAAAACGTTTTAATTTTAGCAGAAAATCTACGCCAACATCAACGAAGCCGACGGTCGCGGGGACGCTCCCAGGTCAGGACAGCCGATTGTAAGATGGGATTTTAAATATCCCGCCAAGCAGCTCCGTTGGTCACCACTCGATAGAATAGGAGGGAGCGCCGGTGGGACGGCGCATGTGCGGCGCGGCG
This sequence comes from Diaperis boleti, assembly GCA_963583935.1. Taxonomy (NCBI): domain Eukaryota; kingdom Metazoa; phylum Arthropoda; class Insecta; order Coleoptera; family Tenebrionidae; genus Diaperis; species Diaperis boleti. The sequence goes on along the minus strand of OY757245.1, from coordinate 30,825,519 downwards.
TACCGGAAAGACGGGCAGACGAAGACAAGATTGAGCGTGCTAAAGACTGTTAACTCATTAATTAATAAATGTTTGATTTTCGGCGGAGGGTTTAATTAACAATATATATATATATATATATATATATATATATATATATATATATATATATATATATATATATATATATATATATATATATATATATATATATATATATATATATATATATATATATATATATATATATATATATATATATATATATATATATATATATATATATATATATATATATATATATATATATAGATAGATTATGACGTTGACGTAATTTTGAATTAAATTTGACGTTTTGAAAGGGTTACATGATTTTTAAAAGATTTAGTATCACAGATTGCGTAATACCTTTTGACTCTTGTCGCCCTGTTTCCCATAAATTTGCAGCTTTTCATTCCTTTTTCCACCGATTATTTTCTATACCACTATCAGATTCATCTTTTCAAACAGAACTTAATAACATTAAACAAATTGCTTCAAATAATGTATATTCTATACTATAGATACTATAACAAATTCAAGTACACACACCACTTGGTTAAAAATCCTTCAGAAATAATTTCGTTTTTAAACTCATTAACATACTTTTTTGTCGTCTCAGAGAAATGTTTTAAATACTTAAGAAAAACGGTTTTAAAGTTTCATTTAAAACAGATAACAACTAATCCAGATTTTTTATTAAAAATAAAGATCCATTAGATTACAAATTGTCATCAGGTGTATACAAATTAAACTGCTCTTCTTGTGAGTCATTCTACATAGGTCAGACAGGTCGCAAAATATCAGACCGTATTAAAGAACATTCCAGGCACATCTGTAACAACACAGATCTTGATCCTCCTCCATCAACACCTTCTTCTTTCGCCAATCATATATTAATAACGAAACATAGTTTTTCACCATCAAATTCCAAATTGATTCATAAATGCAATAAAGGCCGAAAATTAGATTTTCTTGAGACTTTGGAAATAAGGAAAGTCTTGAAACTGGAAAATAGATCTTGTTTAAATGAACAGAATAACCTCAATAATCCCATTATTAATTCACTATTTTAATTTTTTACCACTCAAACAAAACTTTTCTTTGATCCATTTTTAATTTTTACATTTTATAAAATGTTGTTTTTACGAAATCTTTTAAAAATCGTGTAACCCTTTTAAATCGTCAAATTTAATTCAAAATTACGTCAACGTCATAATTTTTTTATATTCTTTAAGGTAAGAACCCCTCTGTAATTCAATTGTATCATTAATCTCTTGTTAAATTAGGGCTGATTATGGCAGTAGTGTTCCATGAAACATGTTCCATTTGTAATTTTACACTTATTAAAGTTTGTGGAGTTCGACTTAAATATATTTAAATTTACTCCACTTGGATTTAGCGACATTCTTCTGGTTTAAGACTAGTAGTGGCGGGAGATTCAAACTTACCCAACAAAACAAACCCTAGGTCCTTTGGACACATGACTAGAGCTAATCAGGAGTGGAGCATAAACACAAAAATTATAGTTTTATATTAGTTTTTGTAATTTCGTACTGCGATTAGCAAGTTTTACTAACTTTGTGTCAGTAACAATTCAATTTGACAAATTTAACAACAAAAATTTTAACAACAAATTACATCTGACAATTTACAATGATTGCAACAGTTTAACAGTTTAGTTCTTCAGAAAATAGCAAAAATAGTGGGGTTATTTCAGCTAATTTTATTCTACCTTTGAGCTTTTGAAGTTTATAGGAATTTACAACAGATACAGTGAAATATCTACGTCCAAAGAGTGTATATTCGCACCTGAGAGGGAAAGCAAAAATATTGAAACGCATGGAATTATTTAAGTTGGGGTACATCTGAGTCGGAAATTGATGGACAATATGCAGATCAGATGGAAAGACTGAAGCAAAGTTAACAAGACAAATGTCTTTAAGTGAGGCAAGATTGTAGAGGGTTCACTACCATGGAAAAAAAATATACATCCAAACGGACCAGGACAAATGAGTTTGAAAATGACCCCAGACAATATGTTATCCAGATTAGGATCGGATAAAATCTCGAAAGCAGCATTGCAATAAGAACCACGAAATGAATGCTATTTGGTGTATCTGTTGATTCGACACATGTATGGACAAACATAAAATAAAATATACAGTAACGCAACGTTCTTTTCGGACGCCATTTCGAAACGAGCGCGACGCAACGATATCTAGCGGGCGCAAGCCGCAAACCAAAATAGTTGCTAGACTACAACATGCACAAGAAAACAACTAAATACCGAAAATCGGTCTCACATAGCATAAAAAAAAACGCATAAACAAAAGCGTTTTGCCGCTTGTTGTCTTGCTGTTGTATTCAGTTTTTGGTGTTTGTTGAAGTGAACAGAGACAAAATAGCTTTTTAATGACCGCAAGCTGCTGACGTCCGTATAAAGCAAAACAGGTACTTATTCAACGATTTATCTGAGTTGCAATCTAGTTATGTTAAGTTAGAGATCACTGTGCTTCAAATTGAACGCGCCGGTGGTTCGGACACTGGAATTAGAAGTCAAAAACACATTCTAACTTTCTGAAATTGACGAACAATATCCAAAAACAAATTTACACCAAACGACTTTAACAAGTTATTCGCGGTGCCTGAAACTTGTGACTCATAATTTTGGGACAGGGCAGAAGGCAATTTGTACGAAATTTCATGATGCACGTGATTTACATGGAATGATAAATATTGCAATAGTCGATATTATTGAAACAAAGGCTAGAATTTTTGACAAGAAGTCAATAATAATAAGGCGAGCGATTCGGATGCGTCATGGCGGCTTTTATGACATTGGGGAAAAAAATGGCCCACTAACGGTAAAAAATGGTTTTACCGAAAAATTTCGGGTATGCACGTGGAACCAACGCCAGGACAATTACATGGCATCTCCGTACGATGAGTCGGACAGAAAAATAGATAGAATAACAAGGTTACCTGTTCTTCCTTCTGGCAGAACGACACACGCGATTTTCAATTTAAATTCAACCGGTCTTTATTCTGTTAACAACGGGAATTTTCGACAATGCAACACTCAACTTTAAAAACATGAAGACTCGTAGTGGAATAAAATCAGATAAAAACAAAATTAAGCGTTAGTTACAAAAAGACGACCTGTTGTCCTTTTGTCCGAATGCCCATGTAATGGCCGCCGGTCTTCCTTCCTCCCTCTACAGCCCGGTGCCAGCGCCATCTCTGTGTAGCGCTTCAAATGACAGAGTACTGCCAACTTCAGGGTCGTTGCCAAACGAGCGCCTTGCAGGGTAGGCAAGTCGAAATTCTCCTGTGCATTACGGGTCTATTTTGGGGGTTTCTCAATGTACAAAATTCATAAAATTTGCGCTACGAGCTCTTTTTGTAAGCCCTTATTAACATTTTTTTTTATTTTTCCCCTAAACAGAACAAAAAATTCCAAGGTGTACAGAAGAAAGAGCAAAATATTTAGTAAGGCCTAGGATTTTTATTTTTTGAATTTGAAATTATCATGTTTTTCTGAAATGTCAGTCAGGCTGTTTTTACGTTTAATCAAGCACGCATTGCCTGTGGGTCGGTTTGCTTGTATCTTTTATATTAGTTAGCCCCACAGATCTCGGGAACATGAGAAGGAATACCAGTTGTTTCGTGACTGGAGACAAAGTTTTACTTGAATTAATTCTTACTATGGAAATAATTGACGTATAATTTTAGAGTACTATAACTTTAAAAATTCTACTTTTAAGTATGTACTAGGAGTTCTGGTATCATAAATAATCCGAAAAATGTCAGTTTAGATCCCAGTATGAAATAATAGTATATTATTTATCTAGGACGAGAAGTGAAGTTTAAAGTACGAGCAAGTTGTTTACGGCCGAGGCACCTAGCCGAGGCCGGAATTACTTGTGAGTACCTTTAAAAACACTTCGTTCGAGGTAAATACAACGTTTTATTTCATACTGCAAGTTTAATGAACTAAGTCAAAATAAAAATAAATGTTGTGTGCTTATCTCGCACAAATTATTCGTAATAATTAAATATGCGGAAACTAAATTTCCCATAGTAAGAAACGTTTGTCAAAAATGACAACGAAAAAAATGGGTCACGGTGAACGGTTTTGGATATTTTATTCGATTATTCCGTTTAAAATGGAGAAAATTGAGGTGCCTCAAGACATTGTAGATGAAGCAGATCACGTGAAGAACAATTTGATGCCACAAAAATCTCGGGAACAATGTAAGAAATGATTGACGTATAATTTTAAAGTACTAGGACTTTAAAATTTTTCTTTAAAGTACTAGGACGTTAATGTTCCACTTTTGGTATGAAAAATGATCCGAAAAATGTCACTTTAGGTACAAGTATGCAAATTCAAAGACAGTTACAAATTACAAGAGAACCATTTTGTGATTTCGTTATTCCCGGATTTAGAAGTTTTAGTGATCGCCCGCTCATCGAATGTATTGGATTGGTAATCAAATCAATGTAAAAATTAAAAAAAGATGTGAATATGTATTTACGTAAATAGTGTAACCAAATGTTATAAAAAGAAATTAAAGCGCCCAAACAGAACTCGATGTTAGCCGGCATCCAAAATCAAAACTTTTCTGAATAATCCAACGTTACAAAGCAATCGAACAAAACAAAAAAACTTTTTACTTACACACAACCATTGAAATGCATTCGCACAACAAATGTCGATGTTTTCTGACACCCTAACGTTCTCCAAGAACCGTCAAAATAAACTAAATAATATGTGCAACACGGTCACTGCAAGTGGCTCACGCATCTCAAAAATTTTTTGGTCAGCGCTTTTTCCTGATTTACATCACATAGTGCATGTGTGAATATTAATAATAATGATATTAACTAAATATATTAACAACCGTTTTTTGACCTTTTATATTTTGAATTTTATGTCTTGTTACACTGCACCCCTGATATTACACTACATTGAATAGAAAAAGAAAGTAAAAACAATCAAAAGCTTCAGAAAATACTTAATTCTATAGGCGATAACATATATACGATGATGATCAATTACAATGGTAGAAAAAAAATCCACATTTTTAACGTGCTCTTCGATCTGCTTTTTTCTAACATTCCATGCGAAAACCATTCTCTAGCAGACGTTAAATTGTGTGCTATACACCCAGACAGATTCTGTTACAATTAAATTACCATAATTGCTTCAATGATGCATTGTTAATTTATTTGTCCGGGACCGAACTTTTGCAACTCTGTTCGAATTCGTTTTGCATTTCTCATGTGCACTAAAAGCAGAAGCAATAAAATTACCATAGAACACGGTGGCGATTCGGGTAACATGTAGGTATGTACATCAAATAGTTTTTTTTATAACTTACTAATGTCAAATCCAAATGAAATTATGGAGGGTGAATATGAAATATATGTAAAAAAATTTAACTGGTGCATCATAAGGTCCAGTAAAACATATCTGTGAAAATTTGAGTCAAAACTTTTAATGGGTAATAAACTTTATACCTTCTTAGTTTTGGCGTTCATGAAGCAATTAGAAGTCGACATGACAAAAAAGGGATCACGCTCTGGCACTTGACATTGAACTTGACTTACCTACCTCAATAACATTATAATAAAAAATGCTCAAAATAACGTCCTTTATTTTGTCAGCCGAATGGGAAGCACGTGGGGTTGGCACACTCTACATGACATCGACATCCCAAAAATAACAAGAACCTAAGTACCTAACCACTTAAAAGAAACAATGTACTGTACTAATAATGTAAATCACATAGCACCCAATATAGGTAGCATTTTTTCAGTGATAACATAAAATACAAAATAAATGCAAAAATCCTCAAACCAGTACGTTCTATTTAGCGAGAGCGACACTTCACACCACATCGCACACGGAACTGAGGTCAGGTAACTGAAGTGATTCTCCAAAAAGAGGATGACATAGTTGTGACGCTTACCGCGGTCGGATGCCTCGAGCGCCAGTTTTTTATTGTGGTATGCTCCACACTTGTCCACGGGTAGCTACAATGGAGTACGGTACGCCAGGGGTCAGCTGTCTAGTTTGGCATGGAGGGAAGAAATAACTTAAGACAACGTAACAATATTTAATTAGCAATGTCCCTGTCGCTTCCTCTTCCCTCTCAATGGCGGGACGCTCTCCCAACGGTTGTGGCGGCGGCGAAAGGTGACAAGCGTAGGGAAGGTGTGGTCCGGGTTTCCGGGGAAAAACACGAAACTGGTCTGAAAACTTACTAGCGCGCGACAGCTGGCTGGCTCGCGAGCAGAGTGTCCCCGCCGTCAGACAACTGTAAAATGCCGGAATTTCACACCGACAGGCGACGACTAGAAACCGGAAACGGCGACCGGAAGACTCGTCCAGATGCTACCAAAGACGCGGACGATTGGCTGGCTCGCGAGCAGAGTGCCCCCGCCGTCAGACAACCGGAAGATGCCGGATTTAAACACCGGTAGACGATGATTTGAAACCGGAAGTAGCAACCGGAAAAGATCCGTCCAGATTAAACGCGCACGGCTGGCTGGCGCGCGAGCAGAGTGCCCCCGTCGTCAGACAACCGGAAGATGCCGGATTTAAACGCCGGCAGGCGATGGCTAGAAACCGGAAGTGGAGACCGGAAAGAACGGGATCGGGTATTGAAAGGTACCGGGATGTTACAGGAACTTGGTCGGGAACCGGGAGGATGGTCGGGTGGGACTTCCTCTTCGGTAGAGGTGCGACTCACATCTTCTGCGGCTGAGCGGAGCTTCTTTTAACTGAACCTTAGTCGTAGACCAAGACTTTTGGCTCTCAGATGCGCGAGCAGTCATGATGTACGGGAGACTTTTATCTACCTATCTACAACTGATTAATAAAATTCACGTATTATACTGGTAACTATGAATACTTAACTCAGACTGGGTTTTTAAGAATTATTATTAACTGGCCATGAAATAATGAATATTGACAACTGCTGACATTTTTTCTCAAAGTCAATTTTTTTACAAGATTTAATTTCTAATTTTAATTCTAAAAGTACAGTAAGTTGTAGATAAAACGTCGTATTTTACTCGCATATAATGGTGGCTATTGTACACTCGAATGGTTAAAATATACTCGCCTGCAGCGATTCATTTCCATTCTCTGTAATAACCACCATTATATGCTCATTAAATAATCTACTATTCAAATAAAAGTAGGCGGAAAGATTACAATGTTTCTGATCCTGGAACTTTGCAACATGCCGTTTATAATTCTTAAACTGTAAAATTCTTCAAACACTCAGAAAACAAAGGCATTTTGTATTTCACTGTCTTAATTTGTTAATAAATAACATAATAATATAGCAAAAGTAGTAAAAGTTTGCAAAGCTGAAATGTCAAGACAACACAAAAACAGTCAATGTTAGCACTCAGAATCGTAGCTGAGAATAAGTAATGTGAGCGCCCGGCAACCACAGCAAGCGCGCGCGTCTAAGAGCCGAAAGTATTGGTCTACAGCTAAGGTCATAATGAAGGGTTTTTCTATGGCTAAGGTTCAGTCTTCTTTTATGGACACGCTGGAGGGGAGACGATGACGTTAACAGACGCGCGCGGCCTGTCGTGACATAGTAGGGGTGAAGCGTTATCACCGCATTCTTTTCCGGACGGAACGTCAGCGACTCCGGACAAGTTAGCGATTCCGGAACGGTGAGGTCGGGAGCGGGCTTCCTTGCTGATTAAAATGATGTAGATCCCATCCCGATCGGATAAGGGGAAGCATTTTTGCCGGACGGTTTAATAACTCGGTGCGAAGGGCGTGGCCCCCGGTGACAAAGGTGGCGGATTGGGGTGGTTCTATCGACTTCCGGAAAGTTGCATAAGTTGCGCGCTATTTTTCCGGTTATAACGGTGAAAATTTCATCCCGATCGGAGGTCCAGAAGTATTTTTAAAAAGCGGTTAAAGATGTTGTTTTGGGCGTTGGGTGTTTGACCTTGCCGAACAGTGGAAGAGCGGCCGGCCGGATTGTGGAAAATTTCGCTTCAGACCGTTGAGCACCACTTAGAATTTCGGGTGACTTCGTCACATAGTTTTTGTCTATTATTTCTGAACTAAAAATATGTCGCAAAAAATTCTTTGTTTTCATTACATCGGGTTATTTTCATTTCCAAAGGCCTACAGATATTTTATAGCCAAACTTTAAAGCATTTTATCTCGATACAGGGGTGGAGTGAAAAACGCAAACCAAGGAGACTGCACTGTACTCATCCTAAGGTGTTACCATTTTTTTTACATTCATATCGATTTAGAGTTAGAAGCGTTGTAATAGTTATTTACATTCGTGTGCGGTAACTTACATTTTACAGGGCGAAATCAATTTAATGATTGAGTCCTGTCAAATAGTTAACGCGCAAGATTTGTATTCGACTTTTTGGCCGACAAGTTTTAATTCAACAAAATTTGAAAAAAATTGCAATGTCATGTTGACAGTTCAAGCACCGAGAAGGCCATGAATCCGAATCCATTCGTTTGAAACGTCAAAAGCTCGAAACATTAAAATTATCTCTGTGTATTTTCGTATGTTTTTCAAACACTGAACAATTAAAAACTTGTGTAAATGGCGTTTAATAAGTACGCTTTCGTTGTACAAGCAGTTTATTTTTTATAAACGTATTTTAAGAACGAAAATTTGTGTGAATTTTTACCGCACTGTGACGCGTAAAAACCATAACCTCCTTAATTACAGTTCAGTTGATTTTCATGTTTACAATCACGAGGCCAAAAAATTAATTACCCTTTCTTAGTATTATTGTGTTAGATTTTTATAAACATTGAATTTGAATTATTATTATATGAATGCCGAATTATTTCGACAATCGTAACAAATTTAAGTACATAGAAATTGTGGTTTTTCTTTTCAGATAAATATACCATTCCATGCAAACACGTTCAAGCTTCTCATCTATAAAAAATATCTTCGCTTCATTGTAAACCTCGGTTTAAGCTAAAAGCTCCGCCACTTGCAGCACCTCTTAATTATCTCACACTATTTGTGGCGTAACAACTTACAATGAGCTGACTCAGAAAATCTCAGGTTAATGGTCGCTTTGAAATCATGTACTAAAATAGGATCGCCTAAATCAGCTTAAAGCTTCATGGTTTTTATCTCACTAGGATTATTGCGCAGTTCCTAGTATTGCCAGTTTGGAATTGATATATAATTCAACAAATTTCACTATGTATTTTGAATTAAATTTTAAAACGCTCAATAATTAAAATGTACTCTTTATCTATTTAAATGGAAACTGCGGACATGCATTCGAATAGAGTGTGTTGAAATAATTTAAATGTAAAGTTCATTTCAAACAAAAACTCCCAGAACCACAAAAGCGATAATTATTATAATCTATTGTAATAAAAAGATCTGATTGTGACTGGTTCTACTTAAGAGGGTTCTCTATTATTTTTGAATATTTTTTGTTGAAATTTTGTGGACGTCTTGGTAAAATATAGATCTTTGCAGCTACATCGCGATTTTTTTAAATTAAAAAATATATATTGCGGGAAAATGTACTTTCGACCGGCAGCAATGTACATGCCGCTAGAGAACCCTCTTTAGTAACAACAAAAAAGTTCCGGTTGATTTCACGGTTGCGGATCGGTCTTTGGATAATCGGATCCTTCTTGCGCTTTGACTCCGATGTTGGTCTGATTGAGCTTTTATCGTAATTAGATGGCGATCGAAATAAGGGGTTCTTGTGCTTTTACGTGAGGATTTTAAAAGGCATTGATTTTAGGTGGAGTGTTCGGTTTTAAATTGTATCGTAAGGTGGTGACTGCAGAAAATAAATATCGTAGTATTTACGTTTTCGTTCTACAACTGAAACTATTATTATACTACATAATATAGTTTGCTTTAATTATATAGAAAGCCATTACGAACTACCAATATATCTTTTACAGTAGCCGTTCCATTTCTGTAAGGTCGTATCAATATTTCTGCCGCGCAATTCCCATTCTATTAAATGTCACCCTTTGCGAGAAAATAATATATATAGACACCATTTATTTAAGATCACCCACTTCTGAAGCCATAAAGGCATACAGATGTCCCATTATCCCCCTTTACCATGTTTCACGGACCGCAAACCGCCATTCCAAGAATGTGCAGAATTTCTCCTTCGCATTATATTCCAGTTGACGAATCCTAATAAGAGCGAAAGTCATCTTGAGGGTTTGATCCCCCTCGGCCATTTCTTCTTTGATTTTCACGGCTTTGATATTCAAAGCACGCATTGATTTGTCTGAAGAAAACCGGCGATCTTAAAGGAAGTGATTAGAAGGTGAACATTGGAAGCGTTTCAGGATCAGAGTGGATTTCTAAAAAGAAGTTGAAAAGAGAATAGTAAAGAGTGGACGGAAAGATTGTGTGGAATTTAAATTCAAGTTTACCGGTTTGTAATGACTTTTCCGAGAAAGCTGTACGTATATTAAAATAAATTTTTCCAAACAGATTTGAACACTGCATAAAACGTAAATTAGAAACTGTGCTTCGCTTCCACTGGTTTCATAGACCCCCGCTGTTTATTTCCTAAAGCAGCCAACTTTATTAAAGATCGTTAAAAATACTGACGTCACAAGTTAAAACTATATAGCGTTGAGGTGCGGATGGCCGTCTGGTTACGATAACAGCTCAATCAGTTCAAAAATATCTCACATTGACTCCTGATTTGCTAGATCTCCCGAAAGACATCCAAAATCCTCAAGTATAATTCAGGCTTTCTTTATATTACTTCCCTGGAAATGTGCCGCGACGAATTGGGATATCGAGTTTTTGCTTCAAGCGTCGATAACTCGAGAGAGTCCAATGAATTGCCTCGAATTTATCAAACTGGATTTTTTGTTATAACAAAATGGGTTTTGGTGATGATTGGAAAGGTTTTATTTTATCGTAATCGAGTTTTATCGCTTATGGTTTTATTTTCAGGTTTTAATGTTCACGTTTATGTGTCAAATAAACAAGATTAGTTATTTATTATACGCAAGAAAAAAAATAATTTTCTGAAGGGCCTAATATAGTAGGTACTTCACACGAGTGTGATATTACGTTTTATCTAAATTCGTGTGTAATAACTCATTCCTAATAATTATATCTTTTATTTTTTTATCCATATCCCATTATTAAAAGCAGAGGGCTATGGAATGGTTGTTACAGTTTTATTGTTTATTAACAAAACTGAAAAAAATTACGTGGTGTGTGGTGTCAATGAATGAAAACGAGGAAATGCCGCTTCAAGTTATCCTCGAAATTAAGGAAGCTTCATTCTATTTAATACCATGGAAGTCGAGGGAGGTGTACGACAGAGTACAAAAATTTCAACGATTGGACAGAAAAAAGAGACGTGAGTAGTGTCAATGAAGATATCCTTCAGTCCTATTTTTTAAATTCTTGAAAGAAATTTGAATCATCGTCTTCGTGGAAGAAATAATTGACATTTCTCGGTATGGCAAACTCGTTGTGTATTTGAATGCCCTAGTAGCCACAAAAAATATATTGGATAAATATTTTTAGTGAGAGGTTTTTGAATATATTGTTTATATTTTATTCAAATGCAGATAAAATATACATTTGAAATATTTACTCAGTATTAATAATCTGTTGGTTCTATATTTTTAAAAATATATTTGATAAATATTTTTAGTGAGACTTTTGAATATATTGTTTATATTTTATTCAAATGTAGAAAAAATATACATTTGAAATATTTTCTCTTTAACAAAAAGTACTGTACAGTCATTCAGACAAATTCAATCTGCCTAGATGAAATAAAAAGATTTGTTGGCAGCAGCTGAAATAATTTATTCAAAAAATTTATTCATGAAACTACGAGGGGGTATTGATATAAAATATTGTTAGCCTACTATAGAAGCAACTAAAATTTGTTGCTTTCATTGTACAAAAATGTATGTCCTTTTAGAGTTTTTTTCAGCCTAGGGAATAGATAATAGTCTGAGGGGGGTAGATCTGGAGAATAGGGCGGATGATCCAGTAATTCAGACCCTAAATCCTGAATTGTATTCATGGCAATGTGCGATTTGTGCACAGGTGCATTGTCCTGCAAAAACAGCACACCTTTTGCCAACATACCGCGTCTTTTTTCTTTGATTTCTTCTTTTCTTTTAAGGTGATGATGTGGAATAATAATCTCCGGTTATTATTTGGCCCTGTTATAAATAGTCAATTATTATTATTCCTCGAGTATCCCAAGAAACTGAAGCAAGAACTTTTCCAGCGGATTTTTGAACTCGAAACTTCTTTGGCCGTGGAGAACCACGGTGCTTCCACTCCATCGACTGCTGCTTCGTTTCTGGGTCGTAAAAATGGACCCAAGTTCCATCCATAGTAACAACACGGCTCAAGAAGTCTGAATCTTCTTCAAAACGGGCACAGATTGAGCGCGATGCTTCCACTCTTGCTCGCTTTTGATCGGCATTTAAACATTTGGGGATCCATACTGCAGAATTTTTTTTCATATCTAAATTGACGTGAACTATATGATGGACACACACGTTCGTACGAGATCTTTAGTGTCAGCTATATGTTTCAGCCCAACTTGACGGTCTGACAATATCATGTCGTGAAGTGCATCAATATTTTCGGGGGTAAACACCGAAATTGATCTTCCTGGTCTCTTATCATCTTCAACGAAAAGTTTTCCTCTTTTGAAAGACGCAATACAATTTTTCACGGTCGTGAATGAAGGGCACTTATCACCAAGTGTTTCAAGCATATCTTCGTAAATATCCTTACCCCGTAACTCCTTCAACTACAGGTACGTAATGATGGTTCGATACCACAATGGAGGCCGACATGCTTTCTCTCAAATTTTACTGCTCAGCAGTGCTTCAACTTTTTAAGTCATTATTTGTTGCCATGGTAAAACGATTTTGTTTTGTCCAAAGGAAATGGCCAAGGCTAACAAGATATCAATACCCCTCGTATGATCGAAAATGAAAAAGAACTTATTACCTTGAGTTCTGTAAAAGACAAAAACGAATTAATAATTTTAGCATCTATTGAGATATAAGCTGAAGAAAGGCTATCAAATAAATGATAAATACCTGTAATTAGAGTACCCTATAATTAAATAGTTTTTTTTTAATTAAAGAATAATAACTTAAATAAGAAAAATATTAGAAATATAATAAAAATAAAACAGAAATACATAATATTATAATAATATAATAATTGAAATTGGTTAACAACCAATTGGAACAGTAAAACTGTTGTTACCACCCCAACAGGGAAAGACCCCCACGACCGGTCCCAGTCGGATAGGGACCAAGGTGAAGGTTTTGGGGTCTCGCAAAACAACTCACCCGTTGACGACTCTGACAATGCGCATGAACGCTTTGAGTGGACCAACACTGCTACGAGACGAGCGAGCCGCGGCGAAGGGGTTACATGGCAAGGATGCATGCTCGGAGTCGGAGCCCGGAGCATCACTTTTTCGCGCCACAAAAACTCCGCGACTATGTGGCCTATCTTCGTCGCATTCAATACGAGAGAGCACCGGAGCAGTTGGTGGAGGTCCAGCCGGACGAGCCGGAGATCCGCCACGCTGTTCCGGTAAATTTGGAGATGCCTCCGAATAGAAAGTATCTTCACAAAATTCCACCACCCAAAGCCAGCGATATAGTTGCAGCGGATCACTGGATAGGAACCTCCTGAGGATCCAGACATTCTGCTCCTGAACGAGATGGTCTATCGAGAGGTGACGAGACTTTCTTCCTCGGTCCCACGTGGTGAGAGCACTGAGGCTGAGGGGAAATTCGAATGTCGCCTTGAAAAGATAGACAAGAAGATAGGAACCGCTTGGCAGGATATTTCTCAAATTCAGTGTGTGATGGAATTCATCAAAGAGATGAAATCTTTCACACCAAAAATCCGGAGCATCGCGCATCTTTCTCTCCGGACCCATCATACACTGAATGCAGCGGCGCTTGCTGTTGAGAAGCAGCACTGCATGGGTAGAGTTCGCAGTCTTGTGGCTGCAAGAAAGTCCCTGGAAAGGAGTAGGCGAAAGTTGGTCGAGAACAACAAGTGCAAGACAAATCCTTCGAGGCTCTTACAGCGGACAAACTCTATCCCAGAGAAATTGCCGGAGGTGTAGGATGTCAAAGTCTTCTGGAAGGAAATATACGAGGGGTCGAAACCGTTGCGTGAAGACACTGCAGCCTTTGCACAATTTGAGAACTTCGTAAAAAGATCTCAATTAAGACCAGTGGTGTGCAATCCGATAATCCCGAAAGAAATTGGAGAGACCCTTAAGGGAATCAAAAGTTTTGCCGCACCAGACCCGGACGGAATTAATACCTTTTGGTGGAAGAAATTCCGAAGCACGCATAAGCGTCTGGCCAAGGTATTTAATTCCTGACTTAATGGTGAGCCGCCCATTTCGGAGTGGGTTGTCGAGGGGCGAACCGTTTTACTACCTAAAACGGGTGATTTGTCTCAGCCTCAGAACCACCGGTCAATAACTTGCCATATGGCAAATGCGTGCTATAAGATTTTCACCCGATTAATGTATTACCGTATATTCCACGTTATTAACCCGGTGTAATCAAAAATTTTCGAACAGCAAGGAAAACCTGCTGATCGATAGGTGCGTCACGCAGGATGCCGTCCAATATAAACGCAAGCTATCTATGGCTTGTATCGATTATCGTAAGGCATTCGACACAACATCTCTCGAGCTGATTATTCACTTGCTGGAATGTCTTGCGGTTCTCGATACACTGGTGCGATGCATCAAACAACTGATGTCACTCTGAAAGACTCGGTTCTCGATAACATCCCGAAGGGACCGAGTTCAGACAGAGTTGATTTCATTCAGAAGAGAAGTGTTCCAGGGAGATTCCATTAGTCCTCTTCTGTTTTGCATCTCACTGTTGCTGCTGTCCGTAGCCTTGCGCGGTGCAAAGGGTTATAGCTGTGGTACACCCGGTAACCGGAAGCATAAGATCACGTACTTGTTTTACATGGATGATTTGAAAGTGTATGCTTCCGGAAAGCAAGAACTGACGCAGTCATTACGCATAGTGCAGGAGTACACAGATGCTATTGGCATGGAGTTGGGTTGGGACAAATGCGCTCAGATTCATCTCAAAAGAGAACGATGCGAGTATTTCGATGGAGATGCTCAACTCGTTGACGGAAGCGTTCTGAGACATCTGAACGCCAGAGAGACTTACAAGTACTTGGGTGTGGAGCAGAGCCACATCCAAGCGTCACACCAGGTAAAAAAGTCTCTCTGCGGCAAGTACAAAAATCAACTCCGACGAATCTGGTCGTCAGAGCTTTCGGGGAAGAACAAGATTTTGCCACAAATATGCTTGCCGTTCCGATCCTGCTCTACTCATTTGGAGCAGTTAAATGGTTAGTAGATGAGTTGAAGCAGATTGATCGGGATACTCGAAAAATGATGCATCTACAGCTCAGTTTGCATCCAAAATCGTCCGTTCCGAGGTTATATCTTCCATGAAACCAGGGAGGTCGAGGACTTTTGAGTTTGGAGTGTCTTCATAACAGGGTAATCTTGGGTATAGCCTGTAAGATCATCCAAAGTTCGGATCCCTTGTTGCTTCTTGTCAGGGATCACGAGAGGCGGGGAGTTGGGCCATTTCTGGTTAGGGCGGCACAAAGAGCAGCAGATGAACTCGGTCTTGACTTTGACGTTGAGCGAGCTCGGCCACATTCTATTACCGAGCTCAATTTGCTCCGTCTTACAGCCCACGTCAGAATCTCTGAGCAAGATATGCTCATGAGAAGGCATATGGATAAGTCAATGCATAGTGTTTTCTTCAAGAACATTGAAAACCTTGACTTATCCAAAAGGCATACATTTGCCTTTCTGAGATCAAGTGGACTGAAGTCTGAGACTGAGGTATTTATTTGCGCTGCACAAGATGGTGTAATTAACACCTTGGTCTATCGCAGCCGCGTGATGGGTATAGAGGTGCCGAATGTGAGCTGTAGGGCTTGTCACAGGGCCCCTGAAACAGCAATGCATATATTGGCGGCATGCCCGGTGTATGCAGCTTCGGCGTATATCCATCGCCACAATGCGGCATTGAGAGTGTTATACTTTCATTTAAGACACCAATATGCAATAGACCAGACACCAGTGCTGCCCTATGTCCCGAACGATATTGAGTCCGTTGTGGAGAACGAAAGGTGCGGAATCTATTGGAACTTCTCGTTCTCCACCGTCAGGCAGATAACAGCGAACAAGCCTGACGTGGTTCTACTGGACTACTCCTCCAAACAGATGTTTGTTATTGAATTTTCGGCTCCTGCTGAAAAAGGAGGAAAAGCGGACAAAATATCAAGGCATGCTCTTTGAACTTAGGAGGCTGTACTCAAGTTACTCAGTGAAGCTCGTCGTTTTGGTAATTGGGTGCATGGGAGGCATCAAGGACTCGCTCGTCTATAATCTGAAAATCATTCCTGCCTGCCGTAAACCGGCAGAAACCCTTGCGGCTGGAATGCAGAAAGCGGTCACCTTGGGGTCGTTGCGTCTGCTCAGGGCACATGATTTACGGGATTCATAGCTACTGACCTCACGGGGAGCTCCTTCTGGTCAATACGGAAAAAAAATGACCAGATCGAAATTTGATTGTTTACTTAGGAGCTAGATCTAGAACCTAAGTATCGGAGAGAATACATGAGTTAGAGGAGTACGGCAACTAGTTCGATGGTTGCGCAAGAGAGATAGGGGATGCGTAGCCCATCGCTACCTAAGTTCAATAAGAAAGGAAATATCAAAAAGCCAGACGACCTAAAATTCTTTCTCAAAAATGTTGCTAGCTCTAGTACTATTAGAAAATAATAATTAAGAATTTGAAAGAGGCGAGCCACGAAAAGATACTTTTCTCCGAATAAAAAATTCTATTTTTTGACTGACTGACTGACTCACCACCAGTGGTGCATAGAGTAATTTCAAGGTTACTATATGCGCCGCCAGACGACTTCGTTTGTCATACCCATTGACGTATACAATGTCACATTTTTCTGACGTTTGAAGAAAAAAAATATTTCCCTTATGTATTTATTGGTTTCCTTGATTTTTTTTTTTTTAGTTTAATTAAGTTCTACTCATCGTCACCTTATTACTGATTTTTTTTTGGCAGATTGTATCGGGACCATCCTATATAATAAATTAACTTAAGCTCTAATCATTGACGTTGTTGAGGAGGAGTTATAGGGTAATACAAATTTTGGATGGTAAAGTCATGCTTCTGCAAACAATTGCTTCTTGTATCTTGTTTTGTATCTTTGATGCTCTTCAGTATTACTTTTCTACCGTTTTTAACGTATCTAATTCTTGCTAAATATTCTGTACGTTCTTGTTCTTACAAGTTTGTATTTTTCGTAGTTCTATATATTTCCAGTATTTCTCCAAGGAGATTTGGGAATCCCTTTTTTTATTGTTGTCGTTTCACAAATCATTTCGATTCTATATTTGCACCCGTTAAAACTTTATATATGTAGTGCTTAGAAGTATTCACTTCAAAAGTATCCCCACCATCATGATAAAGCATTTTTTAGCATTTTTTAACTTGTAATGTAACATGACACATATTTTAACAAATTGACTAGTGTAAATGTACTGGTGATTTATTAACAAAAGAATAAACACCAACAGGAATGGCGTCGTGTTCACCTCGCGGGGTCAACTAGACTTCTACTTGCTTTCGCGCCGGCGTGGCCGCAGGTGGTACGACCCAGCGGCGGGGTTTTGGCCTGGGCCGGCTGGCTGGCCAGTGGCGGCGGGTGGCTCCGCTACATCCTCCCCTTCTGGATCGCGGTTACGTCCCGATAGCGATACAGGGAAATCTTCGTCACTGGAAGGGTTCTTGCGGGGCCTGCCACGTTTGCGGATGGGGCAGAGAGGTGCTGGCCCTGGGGAGTTCTCGACATCCGGTTCGAGAGTCGAAGAGCGCTCGACGAATAAGTGCCGAGGGGTACTCCCGGGTCGTCCAGATTGGCTATTTGGTAGGAGGTGGGCGACACTTGTTTTATCACCAAGTAGGGACAAGTATCACCAAGCCACGACAGACCGGAAGTCATGTGAAGCCTCATAGGGAGTACGAAGCTCGCGTCCGAAGGTTAAATATGCAGTGCTGAAACCCGTGGCGGAGTTCACCGCTGAGTTCAAGGCAAACCGTACAGCGGGCAAGGCTTCTTTCCACTTGTGGTGCTCGTTGCCCCATAAAATAGAAAGTTGTACTTTGACATCTCGGTTTCTTCGTTCTTCAGGGTTGGCGGAGGGATGGTACATCGGAATAAGATTTTGCTTGATACCCATGCAATAAGCAACTTGCTGCATGACTTCTGCCACAAACTGGACACCATTGTCGCTTATCACATGTCGTGGGGTACCATATCTCAGTACTATCTCGTCCACAAGGCAGCGGGCGCATGCGTCTGCAGTGGCTTGCACTAAAGGAAAAAGTTCTAGCCAACGTGTGGCAGTGTCCTCAATGGCAAACACACATCGTTCGTTGTTAGAACCCGGAGGTAACGAACCAATCAGATCCATAGCCAAAGTCTCGAATCGCTGGGACATTACCGGAGTCTGGAGCAAACCCGCAGGCTTCAAATTGCTAGGCTTGTACTTCTGGCAAGAAATGCACTGGGCCACGTGCTGCGCGACATCTCTTCTAATCGTAGTCCAATAGTAACGATTGATTATTCTTCGGATTGTCTTTTCGCGACCATTATGGCCAGCGAGCGGCGAATCATGGCACTCGGACAAAATTTGCGGCACCATGGATCGAGGTACCACCAGTTGAGCTTCTTCTGCGTCGCTTTCGGAGGAGTAGTTGTACAACAAATCACCAGAGAGGACGTACCCACGATCAGTCCATCTCATCTCGTAGCATCAACAGGATCAGGGTCATCAGCTTCGAAGCAGTTTATGATTTGAGCTACGCTGGAGTCGGCAAGCTGTAGGTCTCGCATTTCCTTGGCAGAAACGGTAGGTAGCAAAGCTGAAACCGTACACAGATTAGTGGTACTTGTGGGGTAGGATTCAGTGATGGGGGGGTCGGGACAAGGTGTCGGCAAGGACATTTTGTCTTCCAGGAAGGTATTCGATCTTAACGTCAAAGGATTGAAGTAACAAGGACCAACGTGCTAGGCGGCCAGTAGGAGACCTCTAGGACATTAACCACCGTAGCGTAGCGGCTGATGGTCAGTCTTGATGACGATGGTCGCACCATCCAGGTATCCCCTGAACCTTTGGACAGCAAACACCACAGCCAAAGCTTCACGCTCTGTGGTCGAATAGTTTCTTTCTGAAGACGTGAGCAGACGAGAGGCGTAATCGACTGGCTTCTCTTCAGAGCCCTCCCCTTAGAGCAAACATGCCCCAATAGCATAGGCGCTGGCATCGCTCTTGATCATAAAGGCCTCGTCGGGATTTGCCTGTCGTAGAATGGGAGGCGTTTCCAGGCACTTCTCTAAGGCGTGGAACGCTTCATTTTGCTCGGATTCCCACTTCCACACAGCGTTCTTCCTGGTCAGTTCAGTCAGACGTCGAGACACGCGCGCAAAACCCGGCACGAAACGACGGAACCAACTACAGGTTTGCAGGAAGGTTACATTCTTTGGGGGAGCCATATCGGTAATAGCTCTCACTTTGTCTGCATCTGGTAGGATACCCTCGGGGGTAATCACATGACCGAGGTAACTTACACTCGCGCGGCAGAAACAACATTTGGACCGATTCGCGGACGGTTTGAATACACGAAGTCTATCAAAAACGGCTTGCAGGTCACGTAAGTGTCCCTCGAAACTCGAACTAATCAACACTAAGTCATCAAGGTAGGCAAATACAGTTATTTCACCAAGGCCCGCGCGAAATCGATCGATTAAACGCTGGAAGGTAGCCGGCGCATTCCTAAGTTCGAATGGCATTCGACGGAAGCGATATTACTACTAAAACACTTGTCAACACTTCTTAAAGATGCATAAATAATATTAATTATTAATAATATTGTAGCTTCTCTGAAATTTTCACTCGGTTGCACAAACGCACAATAAAGCGCTTAAATCAACACGAAGTGGTAAAAACACCAAAACAAATAACTCAACGGCACAAGTCAAACTTCTTCTATAAACTTCATAGCCCGGAGGAAGAAATGATTATTATCAACAATTAAACACTAAGTAAGTGTAACTATAGAATGTCCTAAATATTTTAATCTGCAATTTACATTTATAGTAAGTTGATGTATTTAATCCTTCACAAAACAACACGAAAAGACGCCTTTCCTTCCCCACGAAGTTTTAGTTTATTTTGCTACTCTAAACGTTTTAAGGCGAATTTAATTCTCACTAAGCTGAAAAGTCAATTTAGGCTAATTACTAAATTGATTACGCTGTCATTGACTGGGTAAAATTATCACTGTAGAATTTTCAGCAGCTCCTTACAGATCTATTGAAAGAAAGTTGATTCAATTAAACAATTAAATGGTATGAAACTTCAAAAAACACTTCGCAGATATTTATACTTCTAGATCTGGGGATACTGGGACAAACCAATTTTGCGCTGATGAACAGTGACAACAACTTTTTATTAATAACACGGAGTTTTGACAATTACAGTGTGATTCATAATAATTAATAACTTATTTAAATTTTTGAAGTATCTGCAGGATTAGGTTGTCCCAGTGTTTTCTGTTCTCGGTGGTAAATTAAACATTTATTGTTTTAATTGGATATTTGGGTGGAAAGCAATACGAAATTGAAGATGGAGATTAATACAAATAGAGAGTAATAATAAAGAACAGCAAATGGAAGAAAACAAAAACATGCAACAAAAGGAAAAGAACAAGCGTAACTATAGATTTTAGGTTCTGGGGAGCAAAATAAGTGAACAAACAAAAATAGAAGTTGAAATATCACACAAGAAAAAGAGAATTGACAGTTGTAAACTACGTTCTACCACATTTTAGACAGCCATGGTAACCCATTTTTTACACATTGAAGCTGTCACCTACCGCCTTTAAGCGGTAAAATAGTCCAAAATTTTCTTCTTTAAGAAACGCGCAAAAAAAAGATCTTTTATGATAAATATTGGTCGTATATTTTGAAAGAAGATACCGCACTTAACTGTCTTTGAATAAGTTTCTAAGATATAATAATGACCAATTTAAAGACACTCGAAGGCGCACCATCTCGTGGTATAAATAGTAAGCATCTCAATTGACTATTTACCTTGTCAATTTACACTGTCACTCAATCTAAAAATGTTAATTTATTGCGATTATTACTCTCATAAAATACAATAATATGGCAAAATGGGTGAAGTCATTGAACTAAAAGTAAAACACGTCAAGAATAAGATAATGAAAAAGTTAAGGTAAGTCAACAAAACACTCGAACAACATAACCTCTCTCGTATTTTTAGGAATTGTGCCCTATTTATGCTATTTATGCATTCCTACAACTCCCGTATCCTTTTGGGCAAAATCTGCGTCCGTCACACTATCCTGCACCTATCTTTATGTCAATAATGTGAATGTAACTTCGGTGCGACGATAATTTTTGTTAAATGGGGGCGCCGAGTGGAAAACTTCGTCATCGGCTAAAAAGTTGTATACATTATATGTGTGGTAGGTATTTTACATCACTCAGTTTTATTAAAACACTCCGCTGCGCGTCGTGTTTCAATATTAAAACTTCGTGATGTAAAATTGAACCTACCACACATAATATACTATTTCGGAAAACACGAGTTAGAAGAAGAGTTGTTTCTGAAACTTTACAATCACTCAACAAATTTATCAAAAAATGCATCAGGTATATTATAGAATTTATGCCACGATACAGACAGGAAGATAGGAGGATTAACCCGTACATTTAATGTTTAAAGCTGGAAACACATTTCTCTGATGTGTTGTGATGCATCAGACGGAAGAACACAAAGCATCAGAAGATTCTGCACAGGGCATATCCTCATAACATTGCATTAATCCGCGTCAGTTACCACTAAAAAGTGCGTTCTGACGAAACAGCACAACACACGACAAAACACAACGCGTCAGACAAATATGTCCATAGCCTTCAGACGACACTACACAACACAACATCAAAGAAATGTGTTCCCTGCTTAATGCATATTTAATAAAATATAGAATTCAATTTTACAATATTTGACCACATCTTTTATGACGGTCTCATTTTTATATTTCTATACACCACTTTTCAATTAACATTAATATTCAACAACAAAAATATTTTCAAAAGTAATTTTAAGATAAGATTTGCAAGCAATTTATTCAAGGCTTGCTCTTTCCCGGTCACACTGACCCCCATTCAAATACATTAAGTCAATCGAATTCTATCCGCTTACTATAGTTGAAATATGTGCCCCAATGGATTTGGTTATCGCGGTTTTTACCGGAGCGTCGATAATTCGTAACAGTTCACTGGATTTGGCCGCTGAATTTATTTGATTGGATTTTTTTGCGAGCAAAAATGAGCTTAAGTGAATGTGAAAATTTCGTTAAAAAATTAATTCATCTAACGCCTACTATTAAAAGTGTTATTATTAAACCACTCTTAATTAAGTAATAATTCTAAAGTGGATTATAATTCACTAGTACATAAACCTTGTGTTACACTCATGACTCATGAGTAAAGCGATATTGCCACTCAATTTATACCCAATCGGGAGATATAAATTTCTCTTTTTAGAAGGCACTTGCCTTCACCCTGTGAATATTCTTCCAAAGATCATTAATTTTATGCTTTACATGTATGTGTAAGATTGGGTAATCAGCGACATGAATTTGTGCTGAGAAAAAAAATGCATTTTGTCTTCTAGTTACTGCCTCTACTAACTCTCAATAGTGGGTTTTAGAAATTTGTTAAATAGATAAATAGGTGAACGAAAAACAAATTGCCCTTGAACCTGCTTGACGACAATATACTGAGCGACATTAGAAGTTTAGAACACCAAGAAATAGTCATTATTTTGAAATTATTTTTCTACGACATATTAGTCTTGGCTCAACCTAAGAGTGATTAAAATTTCAGCCTTTTACGAGGGGATGTTTTTATACAATATACCTAACCTTGAAGGAAAAGACTTAGAAGAAAAGTAATATTTTATTTTTCGATATAAGATCCACTAACGGTCACACACTTATTCGAACGTTTTTCCAATAAGGCTATACTTTCAAAAAAAAATTCTTTCGGTTTTCAAAAATCACCTCCAACCGCTTCTTTCAGGCATTCATCCGAAGAAAAGCGACGTCCGCGCAACAGCCTTTTTAATTTAGGAAAGAGATAAATAGTCACACGGTGCCAAGTCCGGACTGTAAGGTAGATGTACTATCGCTATAGAGTCGCACTCGTTGATTACTTCTCGGACTTGGCGAGTTAATGGACTCGGCAATTTTCCCATACGATGGTGATCTTCCTCTGACGCATATCTTCCTTCGGCAAGAACTTTGATCACGGTTCCAATGGAATTTCACTCATTTTTTGTTAGCTAAAGCTTCATAAAAAGCACAAGACACTTTGGATCTGCACCAAACTTCAGTATGCATTAAAATGCCACAACTACTTGATAGCAAAAATTTGTGATCGTCTCTTGTTTTCTTGGCTAGGTAGATAATATAAAAATCCCCCCTCGTATCTCCCAGGCTTTTCTATGAACCCCAGGTTTTGCCTCTTTTCTTTCTTCTCCTTAAAACACGCATTCACAGTTTAGTTATAAACGTTTTTAGCCTTGACAGCTGTAAATTACGTTCTACCACATTTTAGACAGCCATGGCAACCCATTTTTTACACGTTGAAGCTGTCACCTACCGCCTTTAAGCGGTAAAATAGTCCAAAAGTTACCTATTTACCTTATTTACAATGTCAATATCAATCTAAAAATGTTAATTCACTGAAATTACTACTCTTATAAAATACAATAATATAGCTAAATGTGTGTCATTGTCATGTGTAAAGTCATTGAACTAAAAGTAAATCATGTTAACAATGTAGGGTTTTGGGGTAATTCACTAAAAGTTGAAAAGTAAACGGATTTAATGAATAAACGAAGTAAAGATAAATCAATGTCAATAAGTATGAATTTAGTCACTGGCTCGGTTGTTGTCTAGGGCATCATCGACACGCACTGGAAAACAGAATTTTAGACCGGATCGACAAGAGTGTGTGTTCACTCACGAACGCCTTAAGTCCAACTGCTCTTGATTCAATTGGCGCTGGGTTGACGCCCCTCCACTAAGGACAAGAGGGTGCTCAGAAACCCCACAGATTCGTCCTTCTGATTTTCGTCTGCCTCAGATGAACTTGCGCTGTCCTCACCCTCATAGGCGGCGGCCTCCTTTCGCTGACGGTTGTAAGTGTTTCTGTTTTCGGCTTGAATCTTCTGAATTTACTGCTTTGCCAATTCTCTTAGCTCGTCTCATCGGCTAAAGAAGTCGTCCAGTTCCTCTTCTTGAAGCAGTTCGCGTAGTCTCAAATCATATTTTCGCTTCATTTTTATCCCGAAAAGTACTTCAAATGGTGTTCTTCCAATAGATCTTTGGAATGGCGAGTTTACTCAAAACTCCTTTGAGGGTTCTGTTGATCCTTTGTACTTGCCCGTTGGCGCGTGGCAAGCCTATGGTTACCGCATCCTAATTCCCTCATCTTCACAGTACTCCTTGAACTCTTGACAAGTAAAAGCGGTTCCTTTGTCCGTCATGACAGTATCGGGATTTCCAAATATTGCTTTCTGAGACTCCATCTTTCTAATTACTTCAACGCCTTGATTTAGTTGGATAAATCCAAACGAATTTTGAAAATGAGTCCACTATTACAAGTACATGGTTGTAATTTTTGTTCGTAGACGGCAGTGAAGTGTGATCTAAATGATACGTTTGAAGTGGTGCGTCTCCTTTATCCAAGTTGTTGAGGAAACTTTCCTTTTTTCCACTCTTCCGGTTCTGTAGGATGCACTTGATGCAATTTGCTAACATTTTTGTAGCTTTTTCCTTTAGTTTAGGGATTAAGTATTCTTGTTTCAGCTGTTCCGTCACCGCTCTTTCACCATAGTGACCAACTTCGTGAGCGTTTCTAATCAATTCATTCTGCATTTTTCGTGGGACTACAAGTAATTCTCGTCCTTCCTGACGTTTGTAAAGTATCCCGTTTCTTAAAAAGTAGTCGTCGTGAGGCTTTAAAGTCACCAATTCCTTTAATGTTTTTATTTCGTCGTCATGGTTTTGAGCTTTTTGAATTTTACATGAAACCGAATTCTTAGTCTCGACTTAAACAATCAACATGTTTCATTCTGCTCCCGTTTCGGTGCTCCAGAACATAGTCGAACTCGGTCATGGCAATCACCCATCTAGCAACTCGTGTGTTCAAATCCGTCATGGTCTGTTCAAAAGCTGCACAATCCGTCACAATTTTAAATGATACAGCTGGTGTTGTTTTTTTACTGGCAAAATAAACAGGATGTAGTTCATTATCTTGCTCCGATCTCTGTAGAAGCATAGCGCCATAGCCATCAATACATGCATCCGTGTGAACTTCGGTGTAGCGATTTTGCTTAAAAATTTTCAAGATTGGATCTTGACACAAACGATTCTTGAGGGTTTCAAATGCTTTCATCTGCTCCTTGTCGAAGTGAAACACACCTCTTTTTTGATGAACTTTCGGAAGAAACCGGTTAAATCAAGAAATGCCTGACCATTTTTTATGTTCTTTGGGATGGGAAACCTCTTTACTGCCTCAACCTTTCCACTTGAAGGCTGCACTTGCCCATCTTGAACCACGTGTCCTAAAAATTCGACTCTAGGCTCCATCAGCTGACACTTCTTCTTATTCAGTTCTAACCCGTAATTTTTGGCTGTCTCTAAAACCATTTTTAGATTGTTTATTGCTGCTTTATCATTCAAACTGGGTATGATAACGTCATCCATGTAGATAAGTACTCGTTTTGCAATCAAATGTACCTCTGAAAGACGCTTGGCCTGTTGCAGAAACCAAAAGGTACTCTCATAAATTGATATTGACCGCTTGGTACGACAAAACTCAAAAATTTTCTGCTCTCTTCATCTACCGTTACGTGGAAAAATCCGTTCTTTAGATCTAGAACGTTGAATATCCTGGAATCTTTAAAATCGTCTATAATTTCTTCAATTAATCTCAAGGGGTATTTGTCCTTCACGACCAGCTTATTTAGTGGCCTGTAATCGATACACAGTCGATAAGATCCATCTTTTTTCTTTGTTACCACCACAGGACTGACGTATTCAGAATAACATGGTTCAATGACGTCCTGTTCGATCCATTCCGCAATCAGGTTCTCCACAAATTCCCTCTCAGGTAAAGGTAGTCTTCTTATTTTGCTTTGGACTGGTTTTTCTTCCTTAAGCACATTTTTCATAGTGACATTTGGGTCCAGATTTTTTTGTGGCTCATAATCAGCTACCAATTTATCTGCAATTTGTTGTGCTTCGGTTCGTATTATCGTCGGCCCATCATAGCTTGTGGTCTGGATATGGAGTAACTCAAGTGCCAACAATTTCTTGACAACTATTTTGTCTTCACAAAAAGTTAACTCCGCTTGATTAAGTATCTCACGCCCAACAATTACATCTACGTCAATATTCGTGAATTTTGCAACATAGATGGTTAAAGGAAATCGTTGCCCATCTATTTCAACTTCTGTCTGGAAATAACCCTTTGGCACCATTGTTCCATTACCGACTCCAACAAAAGTCATCGAAGTCTTTGTCAATTTTAGTGAATCAATTCTTCTGTAAGCATTGTCTCTTAACAAGGTTGCTGAACTTCCGGTGTCGATCAATGAGTTCAATTCTACGTCGGTAATCTTAATTGTTTTCTGTGGTGCTCGAGTTGGCTTTGGTAAACAAAATCCGACTGCTGCAGGTGTTGAAGTTTCAGGCTTTTTCTCTTCTTTTCTCTTTGTCTTTTTAAAGATTATGGCCACAACTCTTGCAGGAAAAACATCTCGGTCCTTCATTCTTCTTTTTGCAGTCTGCCGACAAGTGTCCAATATTTCCGCAGTTAAAACAAGTTTTTGTATCCTTTGTGGTCTTGGTGCTATTCAGCTTTTTCCCGGAACTCTGCGATGTAGTCGCTTTATTATCTTTTACAACTTTTTCATAAACGTCGAGTTTTCGCTTGAATTCTTCGATTGTCAAAGCACCGTATAATACCACTTTGTTCGATGAATTGTCTTGAATGCCCCTAATCACATATTCTATGAGAGAGTCGTCTTCAATCTTTCCATTTTTTGCAATGTCTTTCATTCGCAAAAAATATTGCTGCACCGTTTCATCACGTCCCATTTTTCTTTTTGTTAGCATATCGTGAACTTCGACACTACTCATATTTTTTCCATATTCCTGGAGCAACAGAGCTTTTATTTTCTCCCAAGAATTAACGTCTTTCTCGCTCTTGATGAATTCCGGTGGAATACCTTCTAGAGCACGTTTTCCGATTACAAATTGGTCGAGCTCCAACAAGTCCATCATTTTGAAAAGGTCTTCTATATCCTCGATAAATGTTTCCACCGAATAGGCCACATCATTTTCAAACAGCTTTATAAGACACTCTATGTCCCTAAAATTCATTGCCAATCTACTTTTTTTTTTTCTTTTTTCGTTAGTCCTAGTAGATTCTCTGTCTTCATTGTCAGACTGCTCGAAAATCTCTTCTTCTTCGCGGTCTAACGCTTCTTCAATATTAACGGAACTTTTGCTATATTAATTCCGCCAAATCATCAATCGTCAAATCATCATGATCAATTTCGAACGACGTCGCAATTCGAGGGTGCAATTTGTTTTGACGTAGTTCGAGTCTTTCATTAAATTGTTCAGTCCCCGTCGCAAACGTAAAGCCCGAAAATTTGAGGCATTTGCTGCGGCCTCTCTTATTGCTAGGTATGGCAAATAAGATTTTGTGCAAAATCTTGATGTCCATAAATGGGCAATTTCTCAATAGTATATTGAAGCACTAGTTTTGTAAAACTTATATTAAGACACGAGTTCAGGTTTGCAGCACGACTGCCGTAGGCAGGAGTGCCTGTAAAGAACGAGTGCTCTTAAGTTTTACAAAACAAGTTTTTCATGTTATTTTTCCTAATTTGCATATTAATTTCATTTTTTAACAAATAAAATCAATTTTGATAATTTAGGAAATTTTGTTAAATTTTGATTTTTCTATACCTGACGTATACTTGAGATGACTTACATGGAACCTTAACCACAAAATCACACTGCCCTTTCGTTCAGTGTGTCTAACCAATGGAAACAAAAATTCTAGATTTTGGGTGCGTTAATAGCTTTGTTACAACAGCAAATTAGGAAATAGTATATTGAAACACTAGTTTTGTAAAACTGATATTAAGACACGAGTTCAGGTTTGCAGCACGACTGCCGTAGGCAGGAGTGCCTGTAAAGAACGAGTGCTCTTAAGTTTTACAAAACAAGTTTTTCATGTTATTTTTCCTAATTTGCATACTAATTTAATTTTTTTAACAAATAAAATCAATTTTGGTAATTTAGGAAATTTTGTTAAATTTTGATTTTTCTGTACCTGATGTATACTTGAGATGACTTACATGGAACCTTAACCACAAAATCACACAATCACACAAGACATTTCGTTCAGTGCAAGGTTCAGTGTGTCTAATCAATGGAAACCAAAATTCTAGATTTTGGGTGCGTTAATGAAATATTAACGCACTCAAAATGAGTGCGTTAATAGCTTTGTTACAACAGCAAATTAGGAAAATTCTCATTAACAAACTCTATTTTCGATTTAATGAATAATTATGTCTGTTCCTCGAACCTCGAAATTTATGGCATCGAATTGTAAAGAAATAGCTCGGCTTGTCGCTTCCCAGAACTTGGTCTTTGTGTTTGTATTTTTCCAAGCTTCTTGGTGTGCGCGCGTGGGCAATGCACACGTGCGTTTCCACGCGGTACAAACAAAAGAAATGTACTTACGATAGCGCTCTTCTGATTTGCGCATTCAGCTGTCTTTCGTCTCGGCAAACGGCTTCGTATAATGTTTCGAGAAATACCAATCCTTTTCCAAAAACACACTTCACTTTTCGCGGCGATAGTTTTGATTCAATGAACGAGTCTCCAATTTTTTGTAGGGTTTTGGGGTAATTCACTAAAAGTTGAAAAGTAAACGGATTTAATGAATAAACGAAGTAAATGAATTTAGTCACTGGCTCGGTTGTTGTCTAGGGCATCACCGACACGCACTGGAAAATAGAATTTTAGACCGGATCGACAAGAGTGTGTCAAGAGTGTGTGTTTACTCACGAACGCCTTAAGTCCAACTGCTTGAATTCAACTGGCGCTGGGTGGACGCCCCTCCACTAAGGACAAGAGGGTTATCGGAAACCCCACAACAATATGACCTCTCTCATATTTTTAGGAATTGTGCCATATGTGCTATTATGCATTCCTAGAACTCCCGCATCCTTTTTGGCAAAATCCGCGTCCGTGACATTATCCTGCACCTATCTTTATATCAATAATGTGAATGTAACTTCGGTGCAACGATAGTTTTTGTAACATGGGGGCGCCAAGTGGAAAACTTCGTCATCGGCTAAAAAGTTTTATACATTATGTGTGGTAGGTATTTTACATAACTTAGTTTTATTAACACACTCCGCTTCGCGATGTAAAATTGAACCTACCACACTTATAATGTAATATACTATTTCAATCTTCCATCATTATTTGTGGCACCTAGGATGTTGGAGAAAATGCCTAGAGTACGAAGAAATAGACAATACCACCATTTGACTGATTTTGATAGGGGTCCAATCGTTGCTTTCCGCGAAGCTGGTCTCTCCTATCGGGAAATTACGTTAATCGTAGTATCACTACAGTAGTGCGAATTGTTGGAATATGGAATGAAGAAAGTCGAGGAATAAGACGAAGACCGACTGGACAACCAAAGCGCTCTCAGAAATCCTTTCTCCCCAAGTCGTCAAATTGGAGACCAGTGGTTTGCCGAAGAGGGTAGACCTGTTACCATGAGAACCATATACCGCCGCATCAGGTCTTTTGGGCTGTTTTCTTATCGTCCTCGTTTAGTGCTTCAATTGACCGCTGAACATCGTCGAACAACAACGAAACTCAAGTTGCCTGGGACCAGTTGCCACAAGAAGAAATTAATCACTTCATTTTGTCAATGCCCAGGCGGTTAAATATGTGCATTCAAAACCGTGGTCGCCAAACATATTATTAATCTCTTTATGCCGATTTTTTGATCACTTTTAGGTGAAATCAATACTAATAAACTATAGAAAAATTAATCCAAAATAATGACTATTTCTTGGTGTTCCACTTATAATGTCACTCAGTATAATTAGCTGTCCTACGTATACTTTAGTTGTTGGTAGCACAACACTGAAAGCAAACAAGAGAAATTAGATTAAAACTTTTACTGAGGAAGTTTTCAAGATGTTGATAGGAGACTACACGACGGAAAGAAGCTTTATTTAAGGAATATAAATAGTGTCGCTAAGAGTGGGATTTTCTTCGGAAAATGAAAACTTGTAAGAGTTAAATACCCAAAGGAAAAACAAACAAAAGCCAAATTAAATAAAGAAGTTTTTAGAAAAGATTTTGTATTTTGTAATTTTTCGAATAACCGTGACTTTGTTGAATAACAAGCACTTCAGGTTGTTTGTCTTCTGTACAAATCCTTCCAGATTTCTCTCGGCACCATTAGTGTGCATGAAAACCGCTATATGTGAACGTAATCAATAAAAAATTGTTTTCCTAACTCAACAAACTTCCCCACGACAAAACTTTATCCACTCTTTAGCAGATCGCTAAAACCGATTTATCTTAATTACTTTTTTATTGTTTCAGGTGGGATTATCCAAACTGAAAGAGACGGTGGCTCCATCTGACACGGATAAAACCCCAGACACGCGTTCTTCTCTGGATTACTACCCTTTTGCTGTCGTGTTTAGACTTCGTGTTCTACAGGTAGGTAATTACCTAACTAAGGTCCAATTGAAAATACAATGTTCGTTATAAATCAAAGAGGATTAATATTCCCTCCACAAAAACAACGAATTTGCATTTTTCGCCGCAATAAATAATGCTCAGCTTGGCTGTAATTAAATTCTTATGCAAATATTATTGTTAACGCACATCTGATTCTCACATAATTGTCTGGTTTTCTCTTTCAGATCGTTTGCGGCATCTCTTTCTTGGTGATCGGGACCGTGGCTTTCATCGAGGAAAAAGGACGGATGAATCTGGGATTGGGGATTCCCGCTGGAGGAGCAACCATATTGGCCGCAGGTAATTTTTTATTTACGTCAGATAATTTAACTGGAACGGCGGTATAAAAGAGAACGTGGTTATCTCTGCAAAGAGGCTGTTGTTTGGAAGATAATGGACGAAAAATGAGAGAATACGTATCGTTTAAGTGGGTTTATAGGAAATAAGACGAGTAATTGGGGATAAATTATCACGCAAAAGAGCTAATATTTATAAAGTGTTAAATTTGACACATCCTGTGTATTTTATTTGATTTACTGACATAATAAAGAATAGACATATTTTTAGAGATGTGGAGAAATTTGTATTTTGATTATTTTACTCTTAATGCTAAAACAAAATTTAATTTAATTTAAAACGCGAACATTATCTAAAAAAGAATTTTATTATACCTTTAATAGCTCATTCTGTCGAACCAGACTTTTGCCAATAAACATGAATGAGAATGTGTCTGAAACTCCTTCGTCAATACGTAGTAATTTCTGCTCCGTAGATATGAAGCTTTAATTACACCTCCAACCTCTTTTCCAAAGCTCGCCTGCTCAATATT
This sequence comes from Diaperis boleti, assembly GCA_963583935.1. Lineage (NCBI taxonomy): Eukaryota > Metazoa > Arthropoda > Insecta > Coleoptera > Tenebrionidae > Diaperis > Diaperis boleti. The sequence continues at coordinate 30,793,588 of OY757245.1, read as the reverse complement.
TCGTAATCCAATTTCAGATAAACTCTTTATTTCGACACCATGCTCTTATTATAATCAAAACAATTTCCTGTCTTTAAATAAGAAATTTAAATCAACAATTTGTATTATTTTTTACTCTGCACTCTTTTTTCAATACAATTGTGTCAAGTCTAATCATAAAATGCGTTGTGTATCAAACCTGTTAGATTAAATCGTCAAATGTGAAAGGTCGTCCTTTGTTCTAAATATTCAAATTTTGTTCGACCGTCTGTGGCCGTATTATTTGGGGTGTTTTTATGGCGGAATATTAAAACTATCTGCAAAACGCTTTAGTAGATATAACATGAGTTCGAAGGCTTCATGTCCGAACCACCTTTAATTGCCGTTATATTCTTTCCTTTATGGTTCTTACCAATATCACTCCAGATTCTATTTTCAGAAAAGTTTCATGTTCATTACATTTAATCAAATACCGCTTACGAGTTGAGCCACCCAATAGATGCCTGTCTCCTGTCTTTGCAGTTGCAGTTAGTAATTCCAATCGCCTTTAAGTCGTCTGTTAGTCCTCGTCTCTCTTCTCCTGGATCCCATGTTAATGTATTCATATTTGCTTCTAAGTTGTTTTGTAGTTCTCTCTTCTTACTTTTAGAAAATGTGACACACGTCAAAGTTAGTGTTACATGCACAGTACTGAAACACCCCAAAAATAAAATGGAAAGTTTTTCTGTAAAATAATCAGTGTAGCAAATTCTTCATGATAATGTATTTTACATGTAAAATTTCTAATTGTTCACCAAACCAATTCTATATCCGATATACAGAGTATCATTTCGATACAAGTGCGCTGTCAGGAAATTTCTCAGGGGCGAGTGAATTTTTGAATCACGAGGCGTAGGCCGAGTGCTGTAAATGAATCCGAACCTCTGAAAAGTCACAGCGCACGAGTAGATACTGAACAACGTTTTTGTATTTGTTCACGCCTTTTTCCCCGAAATTACCAATTAGTACGTATAGTGCTATGACCTTCATACATAGCAATAATGTGTGATGAGTCAGAACTTATTTTTATTGGGTTACTAATACTATTGCTTCCCTCTCAATAATTATTTGGATTCAATTTGAACTTCAGTTGCGATTAGATGTATTAAATTTCTTAGATATCTTTACCTCTCGCTTAGAGTAATTGGAATGATATACTCTCAATGCCCATCGTCCTACTTCCTCATTCTTAGTCCTGCCGGTATTATCTGGTTAGGGTTCGTTCGTTTTGGAAGGTTACTCGGTACATCGCTCGGCACCTTCACCACTGCCTAGAATGTAAGGAACCAGAATGGAATCTCAACTGGATGGTACCTGCCTTTTCTATTTTCTTTATGTTCTTGTTCATAAATCTTGAAGATCATTTTGTTTAATTCGTGTATAACATCACATCTCTCAATACTGCCAAGCCAGCTGTGAATAATAATAAGATATATTTCCTTGCCTTTCGGTTTTGAAAAGGATTCCTATTCCCATACAATGCTAAATAACTAAATACTGATTAAATAAAACTATAAAACATAAACATCATCAATAGCTAAATTAATTTTTATTTTCCTTCCATCTCTTCCCCCTTTTTTCTACATCCTTTCTTCTGTCTAAAACTCCTTTCATCCAGCCTAGTCCTTTCCCTTCTTCTCCTATCAGTACTTTCCAATCTTCTCTCTCCTCTCTCAGCTCCTCACATTCTTTCATCATATGCTCTATTGTTTCTGCTCCTTCTCTGCACATTCTGCACACTCTCTCGTCTCTATCTTTTCAGTATTTGTTTTCTCTTTCCTCGTTTCCACATCTAAACCTTGCTATTACTTTCTTATCGTTCTTCTCGCTTTCCATTATACCTTGAGTCATTTATCTTTGTTCTCCTTTCTTGCTTCTGTACGTCTCGGTCCACCTCAACTATCTCTCTTAGTACATTTACTCCATTGTTTCTTCCCCTCTCTACCTCCTCCACTGCATACCCATTTCTCTCGTAGTATTTTCTTCTCTTTTTTCCTGCTCTTTCCATCTTCCCATTCTTTATCTCTTTCCAACACTCTTACAAGATCTTATATTCTGTTCTTTCTCTTATTCTCTCTTCAAATCTTACTGCTCTTTTTCCTGCTTCCACTCTTATCTTGTCTCTCTTTACTTCTTCCAGTACGATATATGCTGGCGTTTCCCTGTCCAATCCTAGTACCCATCTCTAGTACTTCGCTTGGATTGATTTCAGCTTTTCCTGCTCCTTCCATCCCCATATTTCTGCTCCGTACATCATTACACTCTGTACTAGCCTTTCGTACATCAGTCCTCTCCTTATATCTCGTCCGAGTTTTCTCTCGCCTATTCCCTATACTTGACCTACCACCCCGTTCGCTTTCCTTTCTAGTTCCTTTATATGACTTTTCTCGTTGTTAGTCTCGTTAAAGATGTAACCCAAGTATTTAAATTCTTTTACTTTTTCTAGTTCTTTTCCTTCCCACTTCCATTCATCTTTCTTTCTTCTGCCTCCTTTCTGAAAAATCATAATTTTTATTTTCTCCACGTTTAATTTTAGCTTCTCTCCTTTCAGGTATCTATCTAGGCATTTTATCATTCCCTTCATTTCTTTGGCCTCCCTCGCTATTAACACCATATCATCGACGTATGCCAACGAGTGGACTTTCGTGTTTCCTACCACCACTTCCCCTGCCTATGATAGTCTTAGTTTTTCTTCCAGGTCGCTTATATATGCCGCGAATAGACTTATTATTACTTTTACTCTGTTTCCCGTTTCTAAGTAAATTTCCTCTATTCTGCTCACCAGCTGCTCGTTGATTCCTTTCTCTCTTAGGTACTCCCATAATCTCTCTCTATTTACACTATCAAAAGCCGCCTTCAGGTCTACAAACAGCGCGTACATCTTCCCTCCTTTCTTATCGAGTTCTTTATCTATTAGATGTTTCAAGATGTACACGTTATCGATGGTGCTTCTCCCTCTCCTAAAACCCGCTTGTCTGTCTGGTAACAAATCTTTTTCATCCAGATCTTCCTTCAATTTCTCTTCCAGTATCATTGCGTAGATCTTGTACGCCGTGCTTAGCAGACTTATTCCTCGGTAGTTCTCCACCTTTTCTCTTTTTCCTTTTTTTGTGTATCGGACAAACTAGCCCCATCCTCCATTGGCTTGATAGCCCCTTTCCTTGCCAGGCGTCGTTTACTATCTCCCTCATTATCTCTATTATTTCTTCTGTTGCATAGATAGACGCTTTATTTTGCAGTTCGCCTTCTCCCGCCGCTTTTCGTTTCTTCATTCTTCCTATCCCCCTTTTAATCATTTCCTTCGTAATCTCTTCCCCTTTCTCTTGTTCTCTTGGTCCTCCTCCCTTCTGTCTTCTTCACTCAATCCCTTCCCACTTCTCCATTTTCTCATTTGCTTTCTGGCTAGTCTTTTCTTCTTTCACTTCTTTCTTTTTCCTCCATTTTCGACTCCATCTGTTCTATCTTTTTTTCTAGGAAGCTTTTCTCTTCTCTTCACTTTTCCTCTTTTTCTTCCATCGCTTTCTTCAGTTGGTTCACTTCTCTCTTCAGTTCTTCCATATCTTCCCTGAGCTGTCTGTTGTCGTTTTTCAGCTCTTTCACTTTTTTCCTCGTCTCTCTTGTGTCTTCTTTGATTTCCTTAAGGTCTGCCATTCTATTTTTTATCATTTCCTCCATCTTTTTCTCCACTTCTTTTTACTTTTTTGAAAGGCTACTGGGCTTTCTTCTATGTCTCTTTTTCTTTTAGTTTCCTCTTTATCTTCTTTGAATTTTTCTCTCTGTTTCATACCGGTCCGCAACCTTCTACACTGTACCGTGTATTGTTGGTTGCCGGCGTTCTTTGTTGTTGACGTTCTATTTCTTCCTCTGGTTTTTCCCCACTCCTCGCACTCTATCTCTTCCTACCTTTTGTTTGTATTGCTTTTTCCCTTCTCTGGTGTTTTCTTCACTTTTCTTTATTTTGTTTGCTCTATTTTCCTCAATTTTCTCCTCGACACTTCTTTCCACGTGCTCTCGTGACGGTCGGTAATATAGGAATCCAAAGCCAGCTGTGAATCCTAGGTCTACCATCTCAACCTTTTTTCTAAATACTTTTACCTTTGTTGGAGGATTCATCTAGGGTTTGCGCTTCATCCTTGAATTTTGATAAGGCCTTTTCCGGTATGTTTCCGTAGAGAAGACATTCCTGTTCGAGTAGGTGGGTAAATCTTGTGGCGTATAAATTGCTAAATTTATAAGGAAGGGATTAAGCCATCCATTTCCAAAAATAAACGATTTTCGTCTCGTTCGAGATTTATAATAAAATTTTCCTTCCGGGATTCAATAACTACATCGTACGGTACTTGTGTCTGTTGGGAATCCTTTATGTTCCTCTGAGGAAGATTAAAAAACGTTCGTTCGTACAAGCTTATTTTAATATATATTTTTTTAATATTTTTTGTTTTTCACTACCTATATTATTTTATACCCGACTAACATCTAGATGACTATTTTTGCCACGCAAATGGAAGGTATAATAGAGTATTTCTCTCACAAGTAATATAATGATAAAAAGGGGTAAATTACTATGGTTACACAATGGTAAGACATGAATAATTTTTTGAAACGTCATTTTGACATTTTCATAAATTTTTTGATTTTTAACTTTTACAAGAAAATACACGTCGTGCAAAAAACGTCGTATCTTACACGTGACCGAAATGACATTGTAAGCTCGTGAGATGTGTGTCACTTGTGCTATCACACTCGTGATTCAAAGATCTCACTGACAATGAAGCATTTCTGTCACTTGTAATATAATCTACTATTATAATCATCTATATGAGGCCCTTAGTTCCAAAACTTGTTCTTTCGAAAATTTATGAAAATCAAGGTGGCAGTGGATTCTGATAGTGTTTACCGCACCGGTTCTATACCTAATTTCGGATAGTGAGAAAAGTGATTCTTTCTAGGCGATAAACGCATGTAAAAACACGTTCAGTTCCAAAACTTGTTCTTTCGTAGAGTCTCTTCTGATGGTACTTACATTTTTTCAATTTCTAACCTATAATAAGTATTCTGAATTGATAAACAATTTAATTATTTACCTAATATTGATAATGAAACAGTTATATATAACAAATAAATATCGAATATCAATATCTAGTAATAATAAATAACAACAACATAAATTTGATATTTCATCATTCATGCAGCATGTTTTATCAATATTATGTAGTCAAAACTAGTTTTTTGATAATTCACAGTATCGAAACTGATTTTTTTCGAGTATTAAGTGACAAAACTCGTTCTTTCAAAATTTGGAAAGGCTCTAGATTTTTTTTAAGTAAGTAATTTTAATTCTCATTCTGCAAGTTAGTTCAGCAGTGTTACTTACGTAAAAAGAAAAAATCAGAAGCAAATACACCCTCAAGTTTTTTGGTAAACAGTTTTTCGCGTTTTGCCAAAAATCGCTTAGAACCGAAAGAACAAGTTTTGGAATTAAGGGCCTCATATCCATAACCTTCTTGTTGTAAAAAATGGTGGCGAGCAAAATAATAACAATCGACCCACCTCATCTCCATCGAGTTATATAGGGGCGGTATCCTAACATGTAGTCGACTTTATCGCTTTTAGTTGCCAGGATGTTTCTGTCCCCAGACATGAGTCCGAAAACCAGGAGTTTTCCCAAAGGTTGCTTCCGTTCGGCCTCATGGTACATTTGCCCATTTATTGTGTAGCTCCAGTCATTTAAGGACTTCCTCAGTGTACACCGGTTGACCCGGAATCCACAGAGTCGCCTTGCACAGTCTGGGCAGCTCCTCAACGGGTAAGGTTGCAAGCTGAGCCCCCTTCCAAAGATCTGGGAGGTTATCCTAAGGACACTGCCTACAAAGATGCACCCGTCAAAGGCGGGGATCCCATAAAGACCCATAAAGGGTCTGGACGAAAAGTCCCTCAATCCTTTCCCGCACAATTCGTGCTTTACTCTCCTCGAGGTGGCACCGAATATCCTTCCGGTCGATGACCGCCATGCGAAGGTGGCCATCTCCGGGTAGCTAGCGTCGCGCGTGGTCCTTGCGGGTCCGTGTCTCGGCTGTTGGCTCTCAGGTGCTTGTCGCCGCCCCTGTGTTGCCTGTCTTCGTTGCGGCTGCCGCTGGAGCTGTTGTCGCTGCTGTGCATGCGGCTGACGCTATTGTTGTGGACGCTGGCCTAGGACCCTCCTAGTCCGCTTTCTGCGATTTTTCCCCGGGCTGTAGCCGTCGAAGCGCAATCGCTTGCCAGTCGTCACTACTCCTTGCGACGTAGTCGCCACACCGAACGTCGACGGTCCTGCTCCACCCGAAGGTGTCGTTTGTCCCGTAGGACGTCCGGCTGCTCCTACGTCAACTGTTACGTTTGCTGCAGGGAGGGCGTCTTCACGCCGCTGCCTCTGCAGCTTTCTTACCCAAATTGGCCTGTGGATATCGATATCTTTTTGTGTGTATGGGTGTATTGTCTCTTAAATTGATTTTATGTTATATTAACTGCATTAGTGATAGTCAAAGGTTCCGATTCGAAATAGAATATATCAGAGTATGATTTTAGTAGTTTGACTAGTTGCTTTTTTTCTTCATAATTACAGTGATCTAATCTAACTTTTGAAAAATCAAAATAGCTTTTGTCACATTGAATGTTGTTCAAATTTGGAGTATCAAATTGTTCTTGAGGAATTGGTTCGAAGAGTTGGGAAATATCAATTTTTTCGGTGTTATTTGTTGGATTTACTAACGTAGTTAAAGCAAAATTATCTTCAATTTTTATCAGGCTTTCAGGAATCATGAAATCAGAAAATGTATACTTTGGAAGTAACGCAACACCCTTTTGAACATTTGCAATGCGGATTTTTACTATTTGTTCCGATTTTGGTGGGACCGTAATGCAGCTGTTATAATCGCTCAATTTTTTTAAATTCAAAGAAATGTTTGTCTTTGGTAACACCAATTTACCTTAATTTAAATCGATACCTGCTTGTAATTTTTTCAAATTATCAATTCCGAGAAGACAATCAAAATAATTGTGAAATTTAAACAAATGAAATTTGATATTAGTTTGGCCAGATCTGAAAATTTTAGGGCATGTAACAGATATATTAAATTTTTCTCGTGTACAACCATGTGCTGTTGAAATAACAACAGGATCATTTTTATTAAATTTGGAAAATAACGTTTGGCCTTTTCTGGATTAATAAAAGATTTGTTGAACCGGTATCAATTAAACATTTTAATTCGAAATTGTCAAAAGGTATAATGATGTAGGGTAACTGTGAAGGATTACTATCAATGTTTAGTAATTCACATTGTCCGAAGCAGTTTCGTCAAAAAAAGCTTCAGAATTCTGCTCAAAATATTCTTTATGCGAAGTTGACGGGTTGCTTTCATCAAATTCTTCATTTTCTTCAGGATATTCCTGAATTTAAGATTATTAATTTTGTTTTTCTACTTTGGTGTCATAATTGAGTTTTTGTTAAACTAAAAGTAGTGTCACAAAGGAACTTTTTGTGAAACTGCTTTTGGTTTTTTTATTTGATACGTAATACGTTGGTATTGAGCATTTCTAACCAACTCCATTCGAAGTCAAGCCAAGTGTCAACTTTTCAGATAAAAAACATAGCCAGAAACACAACCGTTCCTAATCTAACTACCTAATCCTAAAAATCCCTAGATTATTTAAAAAACAGAATTTTAACATTTTCATAAAACGAAGAGCTCCAAAGTAGAAAAAATAGTATATTACACTCGTTTAACGAGGCATTGTGACATTCGTTCTATTGGGGCACTTCTCGCTGCGCTCGTCGTGCCCCAAAACCACTCATGTCACAATGAAGCCTCTTGTTAAACTCGTATAATAATGTACTATTACTGTGTTGTGTGGTTGTGGACAGGTTTGTCCAAAAGTATAGGTTTAAATACGTTACTAGGATTTCGATTTGATGGGTTCTGATTTAAATTTTGTTGTCGATTAAATCCAAATTGCTGCGGTTGTCGATTAAATGCAAATTGTTGTGGTGGAATTTTTGGAAAATATTTTAAATTTGGAGGTGGTTGTAGTTAGCATTAACGATGGGTTTGTAAGATTTTTGAATTGTCATTTATATTAAAATCGTTAGTCAAAATTTTTAGAGCTTGACTCAAAGAACCAGGTTGTCTGGTGGACAAATAGTCGCCTAAGGGGTTGTTTAAATGTTTAAGGAAGACTCAAAGCAAGACAATTTGAACTGTCGATCAAAGTATCTTTTGATCTCCTGTGAGTTGCGTCGAGATATAACTAATTTGCAAGTTTAGGTTTTCTTGAAACTTGGTGAAGAATTCTATGGGTTTCATATTACCTTTTTTTAAACTGCTCAGTTCCATTGTGAGGATTTGAAGGTCGCTCAGCGTACGTTGCTAACAGTGCATTTTTGAGGTCAATCCAGGTTTTGATTGAGTACGACCCAATATGATTGGCAGCATTGCCCTTTATCTTATTTTTAATAGACTTTAGTACTAGCGTATTTTGGAAGTCGTCAGGCTGTCTGGTGCCTGGTTTCCAGTAAACTCTGGTAGTATTTGTAAATACTCCATTTTAAATACTGAAGGAGAAGGGTTTTGCCCTGTAGTTTCTCCCGTTTCTGGCATTTTACTTCAATAATTTTATATTATAAAATATACATATTTAATAATTTTTATATATATTGAACTTATTTGTTTCAAAATTAATTTTTTAGTTAACGCTGATCGGAATGTCGAATATTTATCAAAAATAATTATGTGATTTCCGAATCCGAATCAGTTAGCTGTTAACGACATCTACGACTCACCAGCAATGTACCATCTTCTGCCGAAGTCCGTCCCAAATTCGATAGGCTTCAAAGCGTTGAAACGCACCGTTCTCGTCTTGGAAGTCCGTGGATTAACCAGGTCCAATTTTCTCAGTGAAAGTCCTCTAAGCACTTCGGGTTCACCTCGACACGATATGGAAAGGTCGCGAATTTAATAGGGTTCACTGGCTCCGTCTTGAATGAAAGTCCACGAAGTTTTTTCACGAGGTTCACTTTTTAAACGGGCACGAAAACGTTAGTCTATCCTACCGACTGCGCCAATTAAGAGGAATCCGTACGATGGTCGACCTTCAGATTTGCCCGATTTTTGTCAACGCTACCCCCGCCAAAATTTTTAAAGTAGGGAATGAAGGGGAATACAGCCGAGTTCCGATGATGATAATGTGCCGAATATGCCGACTGTGGATGGCATAGAAAAACCCTCATTTATGGTGGTGGTGGACTGCTCGACTGTGACCAACAATAATAATTACACGAAAATGCTTGCGCGCGCTCAGAAATAGTAAATCTCATTACAGGATCTTCCATCTCATTACAAAATACGTAAAAAAACCTAAAAATTGGGTTTCTGTTTACAAACAAATTTAAATTTCTGGTATTTTGTACTTACACTCAAGTCTGGACCTGCAATAAGACCATAAATGCATAAAATTTACCGAAAGAATATAGTAGTGTGCAGTGTCATAAAATGTTTTAAGGGTACCTGCTCTATTTCCGGCCTTCTATTTATTTCGCATGGTAATTCATGGGCTCGGTGTTTTCCAATGTTTAAATTGTAACAGAAATTTGTTTTCTTCCAAAAAATTATTTTTATTTATTATTCTTTCTAGAAATAATGTAATGTACCTATTTTACTGCCAGTGCCCGTATTAGAGAGGTTTTAATATTTCTTATGTAAAAAAAGTGTCCGCAATAAGAGGTTTCACTGGTAATTACACAATATTGAACTTGTACATACTTCAAAAAATGGTCAAATAAAATGCATTACCTTTCAAAAGCTTTCTGCAAGCATTCATAAAATAGACTTGTTTTCTGACCTTCAGCCTGCTGTTCAGATTTCCAAGTTTTTTTTATAGATGACTCAATTTGCTTTATTTTCTTTTTTTTTTCCAATTAGATAGTAGCTATAACTATTTATCTACTACTAGTTATCTAATGTGCATTTGTGTATGGCACGCCGTTTTACTATTTAATAGACAAATATTTTTTCGAAAATAAATAAATTATTTCTTTTCAATTTAAAACTAAATTTTTTGGATGTTTTTTTATGTATGTACCTACATAATAAAAACGCAATGCTTTTATGTTGTTAAATAAAATTAAATTATTATACATAAAAAAATACAAAAATGGGTGAATTTTAATTATGCCGTAACATAATTATAATTAATTAATATTTTTCTGTTAAAATATTGATAATATTTTTATTGTCTTGGCACATAATAAAAATACATAACTTTTTAATTTCTATTGTGTACATAATTTTAATTCAGACATTTCTATTATGTACATAATTTTAATTCAAACATTTTTATTCTGTACATAATTTTACATTTCGCATGGGAACGAATGCAGGCAGGCTTTACGCATGACTTTGTTACATGTACATGATTTTAATTCTGTATTTTCATTATGTACATAATTTCAATTCTGAATTTCTATTACCTATGTATATAATTTTAATTCGAATTTTTTATTATGTACATAATTTTAATTCGAAATTTTCATTATGTACATAATTTTAATTCTGAATTTATATTACATACATAATTTTAATTGAGACATTTTATTATGTACATAAACTTAATTCTGGATTTCTATGATGTTCATAATTTTAATTCAATGATTATTATTAAGTACATAATTTATTTCAATTTCAATTAGAATTCGGAATTTTATTGAATAAAAAATTAGCTAAAATTCTTGTGTATTAACATAAAAGTAATACATTCTAGTTCAATTATGTTCCACATGTAAATAAATCATTTAAAATTCGTTTCTTTAATATGTATTATGAGAAATTTTTTTCGGTGATTAAATAGTAAAACGGCGTGCCATACTTGTGCAAGTGTTGAGAATAATTATTGTGAGAATAGCTGTTTTTGCTGAAACTTTGCCGGCATTCATTCGGAAAATATCGTGTCGTGCCGAAGGTTGTCGATTCACGAGTGGAGGAGAAGTAAGTTGGGTGCGAAGGAGGGATGAATGATGTCGTACAAAACGTTAAAAAATATGTTTGCAGGGTATTACTGGATTTAATGTAGCAGTTACATTGTTCATCTCAAGGTGATGAAATTTTACAGGAATTTTGTGGAAGAGTTGTACTACGATTTGGTCAGACTCTTTTTTTTATAAGTCTACCTATAATCGAGTTTCATGCACTTGAAAATGTGTGTTATTCACACATTTACATTTTTTTTTAAACATAGAAAATGAAAAGTTTTTTTATAATTTAGTCTGACCGAATTGTAGAAGTGGGCCTGTAGTTTCAAATAAAAAAATAATAATTAAAAAATGTTGAAAAATAACGCCTGTACAGCAAATCCAGTAAGCCACAAAATCGACACTATTTTCAACGTACGGAGTCCTCTTAAGTTATGAGCGGGACGATAAGACTTTTTAAAAATTGAATAATTTTTATTTACGAAATGTACAATTGACTAGCGAGAAGTAGAGTGTGGGAAAAGCTAACTAACAATACTTTTGGAAACTTAAAGTGTCTAGTTACTTACGTTAATTACTTAATGGATTAAATCAATTTAATTGGAGTCTTAAAAGTGAAAAGTACAGTACGGTATAGTTTTTTACAATTCTTCAATATCTGTAGAAGAACTTCTCCAATCCCCGTGACGTTTCAGTTGCACGATATCGTTAACAAAAAGAGTGTCGCTGGTGGGAAACAAACATTAAAATGTCAAACAAATTGTCAGAAAAACGACCAATACAACAATGGATGTTGGCATAGAAATTCTTTTACCTTCTAAACGATAAAAATGAATTTTAACATGAAGTAAAGAATAGATAAAATGCAATTTTGACATTAAAGATTGAATAAAATATTTAACGTTATCAATGCGTGAATGTAAATTGTAAGATAAATATTTTCTGGAAAGTGTGGCAAGTAAATAGTAATGGATACATTGATGACAAAAGGGATGTTATACAAAAATACAATTAATTAGTTTTGCAGTTAGTTAAGTCTTTACTTCTTCTCTTTTTAATTAATTACTTCTGCACTTAACGAATTTATTATTTCCATTTTTTGGATTTCTTAAGATCCTAATGTCCCATTTTGTTAGTTTAAGTAATAATTTCTCTGCATGTACTAATTACTACATCTTTAAAACTACCTAAGCACTATTTCATCATTAAAATTCATCTAAATTCATTTATTTTTACTGCACAAACCTCTAAGCCTATAGAAGCAATTTTGCCGCTGGTTAATAAGCAATTTTCGTCAGAGTGCACTCACTCTACCAACACTCATTTTTTCCATTTTATTCTCGCTCAACTTCAATATCGCAATCACTAAATGTATTCTGTATCGGAGCCGTTTAATTAAACCGTCAAATGTAAATTTTCTGTCTCTTTGTTCACGAAAATTGAAATTTTGCCATTGACTAAAATCGTCATTTCGGGTTTGCAGAATGAAATTTCGAGATGGAATAAAAACGAAGTAACGTAGAGAGTTGTTCATGACACAAAACATCAAATTGCACAATTATGTTCAATTAGATTGTTATAAAGTTCTAAAAACTATATATCGATTATAAAATTATTTCTATAATAGTATATTATGATACGAGTTTTATAAGTGCCCTAAAAGAGTAAGTGCGACAAAATGCCTTATAAACGAGTTATCATACAGTATTTTTTCTACTTTGCCACTTTTTATCCAAAATAATCAAATTTCACAATCTAGAGAATTTCGCGGCGGTTGGCACGCTTGCGAGCTGCATTAAGGGGGAACGCCATGATCGGTAGAATTGAGATTCGACGGCGTTTACGTTATACCGTACTGAAGATCAATTAAGATACATATTTACATGCGGTTTTAAAAGTAATAAGGAGAAAGAAACAAGGTAGATCGCTATGCAGAGATATTTGCAATTGTTTTTTTTTAAATCAATCTAAATTCGAGTTAAAAATGGACAATTTTTCTCGGAGAATTACTCCGAAACAATAATAGTTAAAACAAAAAAAACTACGTAGCGACATTAACTTTGAATTGATACCCTGTACATCTCAAAATAAAAAATACTCAAGTAATGAGGAATACGTTCCCGAGCGTCTATTTGCAAAAAATATGAATGCAATTGCCTAACTTCCAGGCGCTACCAAAGGAAATCACTTCTTCTACCGAACCTGGCGGGGTCGGTACGTCTATCTCAGTCCACTCGTTGGAGAAAGCGAGAGACAAAATAATTCTAAGAACCTACCGATCGATTCACGTCTGTTCGCATTTTTCGGGTTCCGTTCCCAAAGAGTGCCAATGAGACCCTATTACTAAGACTTCGCTGTCCGTCCGAAAAATTCATTATTTGGACAACTCGTGGACTCGAATTTGAAAAAATGTAGAGACGATAATTTTTGGGAAAACCAGATGGAACGTCCACTTTCCGAATTTTATTTATACTTTTTGTTGGCAGAAATCGTTAATCCCCAAAAGACCGAAAAATTGCCTATTCGAGACTTTTCGCTCCAATAGGCAGCTGCGGGTGTATAAATAAGTCTTTGTTTTTTTTTCTTCATAATAATTATTATGTTTCTGCATTTGTTTGTTATGCAGACCTTATACGATCAATAATTGTAATGTCATTACTGTGTACGGAACCGGAATGATGGGGAATAATATTTCATCAAAAGTGTTAGTTCACATTTTTAATATGTTTTTGAATTTTGTTTACACATGAATAACGCGCTTAAAAATTATTTTGGCATATATACACTTCAATGTAACAATTTAAGAATGTAATTTCAAAAATGAATTTTATATTTTGTTATTGGTGATAACTACCCTTTATTGAGATCCTAGGTCAGTACTTTTAATCAGTTTTTCCCTAAAACACCAAAAACAATTTTATTACAACTGCCAACGCACGTTTCGCCAACAATGTTGGCATTTCCGCATCATCAGGGCGAAGATGATTCAACAATAGAATCAAAATTAAATTGACTATTTCACTCATATATATTTTAACCAATCATATGTGATCATTCAACAATGGAATCAAAATTTAAATTGAAAAAATCAACTTGTCAAAATGTTATCGGGGGTTACGGACCAATGAACAGTTGCTATTACACAACGTACCTATTTTTCAACGAAAAAATAAAAATTGCTGCAATCACTGTGGCAGCATACTGCATGTCAAATACCTCAATTACCTGTCACCTTCCACCACATTATCAATAATTTGGGCGTTTTCGTGAAATAGTCTGAGGAATATAATTCGAGTTGAGATTTCGCTGGAAAAATTTACCAATTGTGGACTCGAGTTCTACAATTTTGCTCATGACATTGCTCAACTGCGTTTCGTGATTTTTATGACAATGTCATTCGCAAAATTGCTAGGCGAACTCTCGTAACAATCGGTAAATTTTTCCGACGAAATCTCAACTGTTATTATATTATAACTGACAATTTAACTTGTGTTTTTGTGAACCATCAATGAGATAATTAAATTTCAAGATAAACAACTATCAATAGGACAATTATTTTAGTGACAACTTTTGTAGAAGCTTAATTCCAGAAGCTTAACATTACAATTTACAAGTTAAATTGTCAAGCCAAATAGAACTCTAGGTCTAAATATTGCCGTCAATTTTTGCTCTTCAGATTGACTCGTTTCTGTTGCTTGAGAAAGTAATGACTCGTGCAAGCACTCGTTATTATTTTTGTCGCAACAGAAACTCGTATCGGAATGGCAAAAATTACTGTCGGCAAAATTTTCACCTCTCGTGTTATTATTATAGAAAAATTTTCCAGGAAACAAAATAAAAAAGAATTACGTTTGAAAGTTATGGCTTGATCAGTTAGGACTATAACTAAGTGAACTACGCTAAATACATAATATTCGAAATCCCCTTTTCGATCCCTATTAGCCTGCTTACCCAAGCAGGTACCCACGGCAGTGGTAAAATTGACCACTACATGCTGTAAAGTGTAATGAAGTAATCTTAAAAGCGCTCGGCAATACTCGGCATAACACACGAGTGGCTGTTGTGAAGACTGTCTATTGCGGATCAGATGGCGTTTGCCCTACGTGAGAAACTCCATTCCTGTCTAAGCGATGTCTCTTTGTCGCCAATAGTTGGTCGAATTGCTGGCGTTCCCCCTTAACGGCGCCTATGAAAAAGAATTAATTTGAAACGTCAACACTCGTATTTTTGTCCTTCCAAAAATGAGTTCTGAAGTTCTTCAATGTACGCCCCCAGAAATACGGGCTTTGGCGAAAATGCGATAGGCAATTTGCTACCTTTAAAGTCACGCGAGGTATATGGAAAAACATACGCCCAATTTGAAAATTGGCAGAAGGAGAACACGTTCTCTACGATCTCCAAAAACATTTTCCTACCGTATGTATTTTGAGCTGCAACGCCACAATGTTGTCTTATACTATTAAAAACCTTCCTGACGGCGTCCACACACAATGTCAAGGCGAGCCATCCAGGACATGTAAAACCTACAGACGCCGTTCTTCTACACCAAGAAGGCGACAAGTGACACCTCCCCCAACAAAATCGCTTACCCTAAATGCACGTGAAGTTCCAATACAAGTGGCAAAAATAGTAATGCCAATTCACATTCATATATCATTGACAGCGAAGTATAGGTTAGGATTGCCAAGATCAGACAGAGAGATTACCAATATTAAAAAAATAAATTATACAATTTTTAGTGTAATTATTATAACACCGCTTTTGTCTATTATGACACCCAAAAGCGTATCGTAATAGCCTCAGTACGAACGCAAAGTAGAAAAAATACTGTAAATATTTTTATCACTTTCAGGATATTAAGCAGTTGTTTACACTTATAAAAGTTGGCTGGTAAGGGAACACGAAACTATACCTTATAATCTAAAAATATGTAATTAAATCACGAGAAAAAAATTGTAATTCCCAGCAAATTCAAATTAAAAACTGATGAAGATTTCATGTCTGAAGATGTATTTTGTTGCACTATTTCCTTTTATGGTCATTCTAAATAATTTCAGCTGAAACCGCCGAACTAGAAGTACCAGAAACCACTGAACTAGAACCACCAAAAACAGCTGAACTTGTACTGCCAAATATTCTTTTTGCATCTAAATCTTACGGAATTTTTTTTCACTAAATTCACATAAATGAAAAGCTGGTCACCTGAAACCGATAAAATATTGAACAAACCACGAATTTTATGACCCATAACAGCCTTAAATGTCTTAAAATCTTCGCCCTACGAGCTCGGATTTTCATCTGACATCTGCCGCTGTAATAAACGTCATAACATTTCTCGGTATGTTAATAGCTATTAATCCTCTTGTAATCTCTTAATCGCACTAATCTTATTACCTCCCAGTAAACACATTACCAAGTCAATTACAATTAGCGCCTCAAAGGCACTAAACGTAAACACTATCAAACGATATCTCTCGTAATTTTATGATTAAAATAGAATTAAACGAATATGTGGGCGTTCACTCCTCATCCTTACATTTAAATGCCAGATGTATTTTCCATTCCAGTCGTAATTAACCGCAAAGAGACGCAATCAATACCTTAAACAAATTACAATTAAACTCACGTGTTTTCATCTCATCATGTACCGAAATTAATTGACCACAAAGCCCTTTCGGTAATAAACCATAACATTCCGTGTACATGGAGGTAAATTAGATGAGCGACTTCGCATCCAATTTTCATTAATTCATTAGCCAGCTAATGTATCACGATGAACTTATCTAGATTTATGTTGCGTTTGGACATAATTTAATTTTGAATTTTAATTTAGCCGGTTTGGGATTTTTTTGTTAATTAAGTGTAGACTTGCTTGAGACGTGGCAGACAACCCTAAAATTGAATTAAAGAGAGTGCTTTTCCGAGCATAATGTTTGAAAATATTAAGTTTCCTTTGCCACCACTTCATTAGGAAATGAATCAGTTTTGGAAAATCTCTGAAAAGTTCTGGTTCGAATAATTTAACGTAGGTACGTGAATAGTACAATTTATTTTATGACCTCTTTGACACTCAATTCACTGGCGAAAATCCCAAGTAACAAATTTTCTCAATAATCATTAAATTTTGTCGGCAAATTATATCACTTGTCTATATACAGTGCTCATAAAGGATTGGGAGAAAACAGGAATTTGGTACAAAAATTGTAGAATGGGTGTTAAGCGTACACGTCTAGGCGCACAGAGTTATTCGGATTGATATCAAGAAGGTGGAAATAACAAAACATTCAAATCGTTCTTTCTTTGTAAGCAATGTGACAAAATCTGGAGTCAACTTACAAGAAGTTATTGAAATTATTGGTCATTCGTCAAGTGAGTCTCCCAACCTAAATCTAAGCAACGAGCATTATCTTAACATCATTGAAAATATGAGAAAAAAACAGTGTCGTGCACAACCACTATAGCTGGCTCAAGCTCATTGACAGAGTCAAAAATACTTGAAATTTTAAGGAAAATACATTTATTTCATTCAACTGTTATAATAAATGCTGAAGATGTTCTCTATTTTGGTCTACGCACAAATGAGCCCTTCGTCTAACACCTTGAATAACATTTCGTAACATATTATCTGGATTATTAATTATTTCATTAATTTTTTCGGTGATTCTGAGCCTTAATTCTTGTAAGTTATGAAGAGGCGTTCGGTAACTGGAATTTTTTAAATAAGGCCACAAAAAAAGTCCGCAGGTGTAAGGTCACAAGATCTCGGAGGCCAGATATTTTCTGTGTTCCGACTAATAAGTCTGTTATTAAAGAACTCTCGTAACATAGCTATTGTGGTCCTTGCTTAATGTGCTGTAGCCCCATCTTGTTGAAAATAGCCAAGTACTAATTCGTCATCATGAAGTTCGTTAATAAAACTTTCCAAAATCACTTGTTGATTCAAAAAAGGAGGAGGTTCTATGTTCGGCTGTATGTATGTTTTTTTTTCCTTTTATGTATGTTCACCGATATCTCCGTTAATTGTGGACCGATTTTGAAAATTCTTCTTTTATTTGAAAGGGTATACTCCGGAGGTAGTCCCATTGTCAGCAAGTCAGGACCTCATGAGGTGATCGCATGGGAATCGGGCGAAATCCTCAAATTTTTCCTTTTATGTATGTTCACCGGTTTCTTCGTCAATTGTGGATCGATTTCGAAAATTCTTCTTTTATTTGAAAGGGTATACTACGAAGGTAGTCCCATTGTCACCAAGTCCGGATCTGATGAGGGGATCCCAAGGAAATCGGGGGAAATTCTCAAATTTTTCCTTTTATGTTCGTTCACCGATTTTTTCGTCAATTGTGGATCGATTTCGAAAATTCTTCTTTTATTTGAAAGGGTATACTCCGGAGGTAGTCCCATTTTCACCAAGTCCGGATCTGATAAAAGGCTCCCATGGAAATCGAGAAAAATTGTCAAATTTTTCCTTTTATGTATGTTCATCGATTTCTTCGTCAATTGTGGATCGATTTCAAAAATTCTTCTTTTATTTAAAGGGGTATACTCCGGAGGTAGTCCCATTGACAGCAAGTCCGGATCTGATGAGGGGATCCCATGGAAATCGAGAGAAATTCTCAAATTTTTCCTTTTATGTATGTTCACCGATTTCTTCGTCAATTGTGGATCGATTTCATAAATTCTTCTTTTATTTGAAAGGTTATACTCCGGAGGTAGTCCCATTGTCAGCAAGTCCGGTCCTGATGAGGTGATCGCATGGGAATCGGGCGAAATCCTCACATTTTATGATTATTATGAACTCTCTCGAATGTAGTCGTTCAATAATTATGCAGGTCTTTGCGTCTGGGAGTCATCATTGCCTTAGATTTTTCAGGTAGTAGTATTAATTCATCATTGTTTCAGTATTTCTGGTTTTAATTTTTTATAGTTTGCGTCTTTCATCTTTATTTTCAACCAGCCGTCGTTTCCTCATTCGAGCAGCGTCCTTACTTAAAATTGTAAAATAATTAGCTTTTTAAAAAAAAGAAACCGACTTCAAAAAGCGAGAAATAACTCAGTACATGTATTATTACATGTGCTACCTACTGATCTGGTTGAAATCGGTGCCAAGCGAAAAAAATAGGTAGTAGATAGATAGGCTGTTAACCTAAATTAAATTTGTTAACCTCTTTGGCTTGGCACCGATTTCAAACAGATCAGTAGGTAGCACATGTAATAATACATTTACTGACTTATTTCTCGCTTTTTGAAGTCGGTTTCTTTTTTTTAAAAAGCTAATTATTTATGGATGTAATGGGGCCTCTACATAAACATCAGGCTTTTCACTGCTCTAAATTCTCATATTTTGTGCATTAACGTATCCACTTAGATGAAACCATCCTTCATCTCTGTTACGCCATTAGCGTGTAATATGTTATGCCACTGGCACTGCGCCACTACGTATGTAGTTCCTGCGGAAAGCGCAGTAGTAGCGATCATAAGGGCGCAGCGCTGAGCACATAAGGGTAGTGGGAGCTAAGTTGTTATGTAATGAGTATCTCTCCCATTCTCTACAAAAATTAAGTGTAAACAAAAGGATGAATAAACCTCTACATACAGCAAATTATACAATCTGAAAAGAACGTTTTCTCCAACAAATCATCGTCAAACGTGTTCAAGAACCATTGACAATATGCACCATTGGCAATATGCAATATGGAAAATCATCTTGATGCAGTTCTTGTACACATATGACATGACATAAGCCATATGATAAGTCCACTTGCTGTGCCAATTGACGAATGGATGTTCTAGGGGCTTCTTCCATTACGTGTTGGACAATCTCAACGTTTTCTGGTGTTCTTTTATACTTTGATCGACCACTTCCAGGTTTTCTTTCTAAAGTGGATGTTTCTCGAAACTGGGTAACACAACGCTTTAATAATGTATTGGAGAAATAAGCATAATCGACGATATTATCGGGAAACTGCATCTTGAACAGAATATTGCCACACGGCGTCTACTATCTGCCCATTTCGAAAATACGACTCAACCATAAACGCTTTGTGTTCTAATGAAAATGCCATTTTTAAGCAGTGAACAAATGGATTTCTGAAAACAACTATTTTTATAGAGTAAAGAGACTGTTTCACTAAACAAAAATAACACAACCAGCAACATCAACAACGCAAGTGGCAAGATACTGAGATTTGAGGTTAAGTTAATTCTTCAAATTCATTTGACATTTGACGGCAGTGGTTCAGGTTACACCAAACACGGATTTCATACACAAGATCTGGCGAAAAATTGAAATTAAAAATAAAAAAATCTTTTGTGTAGGCTACATTTTTTTCGCATCTGTTTAAAAATTTATTTCCAGAATTTTTTGAAAACTCAAAATTATTTTTTAAACTTCTTGGATGACGTAACTCTAGATGTCACAATTAAGCATATCAATCGCGAAAGACACACGGATTCGAATTCAAAGATGACTCGATTACAAATTATCTTGATCGGTCGATATTACGCTCAATAGTAATGTAAAATAAATGATATATCATAATAATTTATTTATTATCGGTCTATTCATTATAATTATATTCATCCTAACGAAACCACTCGAGCAAACGAAAATAATCCGATTATACTAACCTCATGATTCGGAAGTATAATCGATTATTTTCTACGCTCGTGTGATATAATAACTGAACATGCCACCGCCGCTTGTGTTGTCAATAACCATTCCGGAAAAATAAACATGATACCAGCTAAAACTTGCTTGGAATGAGCTTCCTCAACCTGACATCTAATTTCATTCTTGCCTTGGAGATGATTATTTTTTTGCATGAAATTGTAGTTATATTTGGCTCGTTACAATGTGGATTTATGATGATTTCTTTTCTATAATTATTTTATTAATTAATTATTATTTACTTCATGGTGGTCCTTTTTGTAAGTTTTTCTTTATAAAGCTATGTATTCTGAGTAATTTACGAACGGTCAATACGTCCTACTAATACAATTTAAAAGTACTTTTATGCAATATTTGTTGAGGAATATTTGCAGCGGCCGTCGCGTCTGCCAGTTGGGAAAAACCAAAGGGTCGTAAAACCTTTACCTGACTGGCACCGCTCACGATCGCAAACCAGTCGAAATCAAACCTTCATTCAAACGAGTCGAAAACTCTCTCTCTCTCATTCAAACAAGTCACAATTCAAGTCGAAATCAAACATTCATTCAAACGAGTCGAAAACGAACTCTCATTCAATTCAATTCTCATTCAAACAAGACTTCAAAATCCAACTTTCATTTAAACGAGTCGAAAACGAACTCTCATTTAAATCAGTAACAGCCGTAAGGGCATAATTCGATCTAAAATCAGGACACGGTTCCTTTATTCAAATTCAGTAGAAACTCAATCCGGGAGAAGAAACGTTCAAGAACTATCTGCAACTATTCGAAATATACAAGTGCATAAGTTCGCGAGTGTTTCAATCCAAATCTAAAACACGGTCCTTCGAGCAACACACAAATCGACCAGACCTTCAAGCTTCTCTAAATCAAAATCAACCCCCAATTCATCTTACAATATTATTATAAATAATTGTATTGTAACGTGGCCTGAGCCAGGCGGGTTCAAGGATTTAAAGAAATATTCTGGTGCACACCGTAGTTACAAACTTTTATTATAAAGACTAACTTTTCACTATGTACAAACTTTCGATATAACACGCGCTGACCACTTGTTTACGATGCTACCAATCGACTGACTGGCTCCGTCGTTTGATCCCTTCTTATACCGCTCCTGGCGTTCTCGATTGCCTCTATTCCGGGAATCATGAGATCATGCTTTCGGCGCAATGAATTATTCCCGAAGAATGAGATAATTCTCTTGTACGAGCTTGGTATAGTATGAGATCACCGCCACAGAGTCTTCTAGACTCATGAGAGCATCCTATGTGAACAATTATTCCCAGACGTTCTCATGTGGACTGTTCCAGATTAATCACGTTACCATACGTGCTGACATCATCATGACATCATCCGCTTCCGGTGCCGTCGCGCCGTCGTCTCACTGCCCCCCTTTTAAAGATTGTTCGTCCCGAACAATCTACTTCAATCCTGTTGATTTGTCCCGGAGTAGGGTGCCAAACGATCCAGGTGAACCACCTTCATCTTGGCTCGAGGATTGCGTTGAATCCGGTACACTACGTCGTTGATCCTTTTTACAACCATGTACGGGCCTTCCCAACTGGGTTGTAACTTCGGGCAGCGACCTTTCTTTCGCCGAGGGTTGAACAACCATACCTGAATCCTATCTCCAAGTTGTTCTGCCCTCATCTCCGCCGTTGTCCATCCATCTTGAGGTTGCAGAACCAATCTCTTCACGCCCTCGAATTCTTTGGATGCCTCTCTCCGACTGCAATGTTTGTAGTCACTCCGGCACGGCCTCCTAAAAAGTGCGTCCGCATTCTGGTGTGATCTGCCTGGTCGGTGTTCGATTTCAAAATCATATTGCTGCAGCCTCTACAACCATCTGGCTGTCCGTCCTTCTGGATCCTTAAGGCTTAACAACCATCTCAAGGCAGCATGATTCGTCTTGTTGGCAGTTGTCGGATCGGAGCAACATCTCCTGTGTTGATTCTATGCTGCACCATGTTGGTTCTGCCATTGCTTCGGTCTTCTGTAGGAAAAATGTCATTCTCCTTGCGGATAAATGCCATGGCCTTCTCTAATTGATGGTTCGTAAGATGTTTCCAGTCTTCTAGGAAGAGCTTCTCTACACTCGTTCGCTGAGCCACTTTTCTGTTACACTCAACAGGTTGTTCTTCGCAACGGACCACCCGTAGTACAGGATGGTACAGTCCGATCGTCTGCCCTTTCTGTAGTGTAACACGACTTTCGCCTAAATTCGCTACACGGTTAGGAATTCGTCCATTAGCCTCAACGAGTGTTCTTGCTACCATGATCTGTGTTTTTTGTGTCACGTCCGGGTTGGTGGTCACCTTCGGTTCTATTATTCCAGTCCAGTATCCCCCAGGGTCTTCTTCCAACTCTGTCAGCACGATCTGTTCCGATTTCTTCTGTACACGGACCGTTTCGGAGACTTTCACTTCGTCGGCGGATGGTATCGCAGAGTGCAGGGAGATTTCTTCGTTGTCAACTAGCAGCATGCGATTCTTGATGTCTAAGACGAATCCAAACTTCTTGATGATGTCAAGACGCAAGATGAAATCTTCCACTATATCAGCCACAATAACCTTATGAACGAACTCGAAACTCCCCAACTCGAGCCTTGCCTCAACTTCTCCGAATACTCGTGCTGCTTCTCCCGTTGCTGTTTTTAATACCAGGTCGCTTTCTGCCAATTGGAAATCTCTTAACGGTTTAAAGATGTCTGGTCTTCCGATCGAGACGGTCGCTCCGGTGTCGACGGTCATAGAACAGCCAGCTCCGTTGATTCGCCCCTGGAGCAACAGACTGTCGTTCCTTCTTCGTAACTGCGAGACGGAGATGACCCTAGGGGCTTTTGTGGGGCCAGCTAGCACACGCCCCAAAGCGCTACCTGGATTTAGTTTTCCGACTTCATTGAGCTTGAAGAGCGGGATTCCGGATTCCTATGGGTCTGCTCCGGTGACCTCCTTAAACGGCAGTCTCTTCTCAGGTGACCCATTTTGCACAATTAAAGCATCTGGGCCTGCTTGTCGTGCTTCCGTCCCGCATTTCTTCCAACAAGGTTCTCATCATCTCGCGCATCTCTTTCAATAAGTCGTTTTCGTCCTTCGCGGGTTCTTCTATGGTTACTGCTCGCAGACGTTGAGCCGCCGGACAACAAGCGTTTTTAGCTGCCTCGAACTCCAAGGCGTGCACGAGGGCATCGGCGCATTTTTGATGTCTATCTAGTCTCAACATTTGCTGCAACTCACCGTCGCGGACCCCATCAATAAACGCGCTTGTTCCAAGTTGGTGGTGGAACTCGCTAGGGGCGCTTGGGTCGGGCAGATGTACCAGCCTCTCAACGTCCGCCGCAAACTCCTGCAGGCTTTCGCCAGGCTCTTCCCCCTTTTTATTGTCCGACAAGCCTTTGACCTGGAGTGATTCGGCCGCTTTAAGCAGTGCTCCCAATTGGTCCTGCGATATGTTCACTTCGCCCCTGTACATGTAGTCCATCATTGCTTTCAGTTCTTAATTTTACATCTTTGAGGATCAAGATGGGGTGCATGTCGTAGTGCCGCGCGAGCAGCGCCCCAAAAAATGGACTACATGCAGAGAGAACGACTTTGTTTGCTTTTAGACATTTGCCCTCTGCTGCCAATGTGTAATCTACGAGCGTTCCATTTTCCAACAATGTGTCGAAAAGGCCACTAACGTCGACTTGTGATTGTTCCACCTTAAGCAAAACTGTTGGTCATCTTCCATTGTTCTGTTTTGGCACACTTATCACTATATCACAATTGGGTTTCTTCACTTGTTTGACTTTGTTACAGAGACGACATCAAACACTGTTCCGTCTTGTAATGGCTTCATCTGCTTCCGGTGCCGCCGCGCCGTCGTCTCAGTATCTTATTGTAGACAAGTTTAGCACCATATTATAGAACAACAATCATCTTCGATTGAAAAAGTATTCCAAAAATCTCGAGAGCTAGTCTGGGAATAACCTCTCACAATCAGATTGCCGGAAAATACTTACATGCTAAATAAAAGCACACAAAAGAACTTCCAGCATCTATTGACAATAAATATTTCGATATACATATCTGTAGCATATATTTTCATATACGTTAAAAACAAAGTACAATAGTTATCGATAATAACGACACCAATGAGAACTTAAAACAAAACATTCCTCCGGCTCTTTACGCATAAATCCCGCACGGAAAAGCTAGATTATTATGGAACGCGATACAAAGAAACTTTAGCCTTTGTGCAAGACCTTGTTAAGTTTTGACTCATTAAAACCCTTGTTACATTAATGGTCATGTTCAGCTTCTAATAGACTGTTAGCGGAAAATTAAAATTTAAAAGTTTGCGAGAATGTTTGAGGAGATAATTCAGACTTCGTAGAAGGCTCAAACTGATGCTCCTCTTACTTTAACTTTGTTTGTTTGGGACCTAGAAATATGGTTTAATTTACGATTATGGGCGTTAGTATACAGCAATTTTGAGCATAACTATCTACCTATTCAATTTTAGTTTTACTACAACTATTAAAAGATACTAATACTGATAACATAAAACTTAATATAAAAGAGATTTTATGGAATCGTGGTGAGATTTATTTTGAATCGACACTGCTAACTAGACCGGCGCATCTACCATTCTTAGCCACGAAAATTTCATCCAAAATTTTACTTGATATTGTGCTTCTGAAAGCCTTGTTGGCAAAAAGAAACATGATTATTTTCTTATTGATCATTTCATTGTCATATGTCATTAGAAGCGGAAGAAAATAAATAGCTTGACATGTTTGGGAGTTTTTCGGAAAAGTAAAATAAACAAAAACTTTATCATAACACTGTAGGAACTATTTACCTGCCAATCCCTTCAGATTGTGAACCATAGAAAATCCGCATTACAAAATGAATGAAATTAATCAAGTTGGGCGCTGTCGATGGCGACATAAACCATGTTTCCAGTAAAATAATTAATCATAGCCGCAGTGGTAAAATTAGTATTGACTGTAACGATAGCATTACAGGTGTCGTTTGCAATACGACAATGAAAAATTACCTCATTATAGGAAAACAGATTTGCTTTTAAAATGGTAGTTCGCAGTTTGAAAACAAATAAACATTGTTCAATAAAGAAGTATATTGTGCGTTTATATCCAGCTGTTTTATCCTGTAAATCATTAAAATTTGACAGAAAATGTTACGTATAGAATAGTAGATAATTAATAAAATAGGTAATTAAGATTCTTCAATTCAATTTAGGTTGTGTCGTATTTTAACGGTATTCGATATTGAGTGCCTAATTCTTACTTCTTAATTCACTTTTACGTTTTATTGATTATAATCCAATAACTAAAGGTTTATATTTTATATTTTTTCTACGATCATCATTGTAAATAGCTAAAATTGTACATTCTGCTATCTATGTAGGCCGGTCCTTACGCAAAGCCATGTGTAATGGTAAGGCGATCGCACGGGTAGCGATATTTCTATGGTTATTTCGATCAAAATTGACAAGACTGACAAGTGAATTTATTTTAAACTTCTGTACTAGAACACAGCTAAACGGTTTCCTTATCACTATTTTGACAATAAAAGCTATAAAAAGTCAGGACAAAGCCATTGAGTGTTCTTCTCTTAATAAATTTCATAAAGAAATAGAAGTAAAATAAGGTAACATTAACCGCAAAAATATCAATGTCTTTAGTGTTAGTTGTAAAATTTATGTTTAGCGCTAGTGACGATGAGTTTTGAATGCTCTCAGATCGAATCGCAAAACGGTCATTGAAATCAGTGATCACAAAGTTTCTGTATAAAATTGCTAGGGTATCAAAAATGAAACCATTGTTCCTGTGGTGCAGTTTTAGAAGCAAAAACCGAAAAACTTTGAACAACCAGAACAACCATTTCTTGAAAAATATTATCACCTACTTAAATTGTACATATAAAATTTAACATTCTAAAAGAGTTGTTCTGAAATATTAAACAAATAATGATTGAAGATGAGTTACGCAGGAGCACGGGAAGGTGACCGACTGTCTAGTATGGAATAATAAATAAGATAGAAGGGGACATAAAGGCTAAACTTGGAGGCGTCGAATGTACTGGAAAATCATTAAATTATTCATCACTATTCGTAATTTAACAACTAATACTCAACGTTGTTTAATTTCAACTGAAACCTTTTATTCAACTTGCAAGAAATAAACCTTTATAAACTTACATCAAATAATAATAATCATAAGTTTACTCTATTGTGTCTGCATCTTGTAGCCAGACCACAAACAACAACAAAACCAACCATATTGATCATTCTCTTATATTTAACAATTCTTAGTTGGCAATGAAAAAATTATTCAAATAATTATGACAATGAAATTATTGAGTTGTTTCTAACTGTTCAATATAATTTTTAATAATTTAGCTGTGATCGTAGAAAAAGCATAGTACATAAAGCTCGAGTTGTAAAGCATATTACACACTCCTGGAATTACACACTCGGCGCTACGCGCCTCGTGCGTAACTTTTTCCGGTCGTGTGTAATATGCTTCTTACAACTCTTGTTATGTAATATAGCGTTGCTACGCCCCAAAAATAAACTAAAACACATCTCATCCGATTTGACCTGGTCACTGTGATATTTTTATCTGACAAAGTACTCAATTTATCACAGTTTGAACTTTAAAAATTTTTTACGAAAAAAGAGTGACGCATTGGGGTCGACAACCCCCAATGTTACTCCCCATTGCCAAATTCAGCTATGTTGTTCAGGTGTTTCAGCAGATCTTAAAGAGGAAGATCTGATTCGATCGGTTTCGAATCGTATATACTATGTTGTTTACGTGTTTCAGCAGCTTTTGATCTGAAATCTCTGAACCTCATTTCCTCCAGGCGACTTTCACGGTGGTCGGGTATTTCAGCTGGCTTTTTGTCTTTCATGTGCCTCGCTTTTTGGGATGATTTAGTATTTTTTGAAATAATAAACAAGCATAAGAAATACCCGGCGCGAGAGGCTGCGCCCCAAAAATGAAGCAAACGTATTTTTTTACTGAACAGTAAATTAGCGTTATAAATTGGATAGCCTTACTTGCCGATTGCACGTCCTATCCAAGAAAGACTTAAAGTTGCGCCCACTTCGAAAGCAATCCTGGACATATCCACAATAAATTTATCACTTCTCTCTCGACTTCACCATCCCATTCCTCCCTAGTGAAATGATTTTGACGAAAGCTGATGAGTGTACTCTTCATTTTATCCCTTTATACAGGGTTATTCCTATACGGTGACGAGCCTGACCAGGTAAAAATGCAACCCAAAATACTTTTTACTAAACACACATTGTTTTTTGGTATTTCAAAATTAAATCAAGAATCCAAGTAGGTATTGAGTACTTTGAAAGGTGTCATCACATTTTTCGTGCGTATTAAGTTATTAATAATGTATTTAAAAAATTTTACCTGGTCAGGCTCGTCACCGTACGGGAATAGCCCTGTATAAATATTTTGATGTTAAACATCAACAAGAATTAGGACAGTTACCTAATACCCTTATAAAATTAAGAAAGTTTGTTAAGATTAATTGACTTTTTAAACATTTTTTGGCATACTAGGTTTCACAAATTTTTCAAGTTGAAATTGTCACGTGGTCCCATTCCGGACAATTACGTTGTTTTAGTTTTTAGAATAGGAATTAAATATCATAAGGAGGATGTGACGTCCGTGTCGGTCAAGTCGCCAGTCTGGCGCTAATACGCCTCTCGACCCTGTAGTTTTATTTCTTTAGACTATTTTAATTGTAAAAGGAACACTTCTCCAAACATAACACCGACTCTGGGATTTTCCAAAGTAATGATATAAAAGTATAGGTCGGTCTCAGCGGAGAAGAGAGCTCTTCCAGCAATGGAAATACACAGTTAAATCCCCTGCTTATATCTAATTTTGAACGACACTTTTTAACTTGTCTCCACCAAAGCGACGGACTGTCCATTTAGGCCAAAAGGCACTCTGATAGTGCGCATCGGCCGGCGTCGCACTACCTCCTGTGACTGCAGCCCCTTCTGGGGCCCCGGAACATAGCTACTCAAAAAGGGCTTAAAACATAAATATTGTGTCTATAGGTTCGGTAAGCCCGTTTCCAGGAAAAAGTTTTTTACTCAACGGTTCTATATATTTTTTTGGTCGCTAAATCCGAATTTGAGGTTTGCCCCCTCGCCAGAGGTGAGCTAACTTCAGGAAATGCAAGAAACCTCAAAAATTTCGGACTGTTTCCAGTTTTTTGCTTATAACTCGAAAACGAGGCGCTCTAGCTAAAAGACCCATATATACAAAATTAAAGTAGATATTCTTTCTACCAGAATATGGTATTAGATTTGTTCCTCTCTTTAACGGGACGGCCGCTAGAGCGTTCTGAATATAGACCACTTTTTCGTTTTGTCAGTTAGTCGACGAAAGGAAACTTTCCTTCAGTTGAATATTTACGTGAATGTTTGAGCTTTATGTGCATAACATGTCTCGAAAATGCTTTGTTTGTGAAGGATCCTTGTTAGATGGATCAGAGAGGACTGTATTAAACAAAAGGCGTTGCAGTCTTTCATTGAGGTTAGTAAAAGAGGTAACGATATGTTACGGGGGCGGCGGTTACCCTTGGAGGTACCGGAACCGAAGTACACCACCGACGTCAAAGAGGGTTTGGTGAGACTGGAACTCGCACCTGGTGATGCCTTCTCGAAGATGTTGTCCACAGGCCAGTAGGGGAATTCGGTCGTTCGATTTCTTAGTCTCTCATTGTGGTTTTATTTGTCTTTTTCTTTATAAGAAAAGTCTCTCATTTTTCTTTAAACGTTTTTATCCGAACACCTCTTTCGAGGGCTGAATAGAACTGCCTTCCCGATTTGCATTGCGCTGTTTGTCTGAGGTTTTAGGTGCTGTGACCCCTTAACCTCTATCTTTTTCGCCGGTCAGCAATGTTACTGGCGGCAGAAGTGATAGGCCCCGTTTGCCAACTGTTGACGCCACCGGTAGGGTGACTTCCCCAGTCTTGAAAAAACACATAAATGAAAGAAAAAATGGGTTTTACCTAATCCTGGTGTGTCACGAGGACGGCTGTGCTCTTCTCGGGGTTGACGTCGATCATCCACTCAAAAAAAAGATTGTCACGACAACTGTAATTGTGATAATTACAACAAAAGTTTATGATTAATATAGGGATAGCAATCTGTATAGTTGTGAAGACTTTAATGTAATAGTTAACATTAAATAGTTACTCCAACAATATAAAATTGTTCAAAAAACAACGATTTTGAATAGTTGTGCCAACAAAACGAGATGGGTCTCTAATAATATTTTGAATAATTGCAGGAACTACATAATTCTAGTGGTGACAATCAGAACCGTACAGTCAGGGTAACAACATCGAAAGTTTCCAAGAACTATCTTTTTTTTATAATAACTATAAAATATTATTAATATTAGGAACGTAATTAAATGCGATTTCATGATTTACATTGAATTTATTAAACATACTCTGTAATAGAACAATGTAACCACAAAAATAAGTTGTTTGTGTGCAATCATATTCCATGCGATATATTTAGCTTAATATATTTTTGTACATATCTACCTTTTATCTGAGTGAATTCTAAGGTCTTCATTAATAATTATTGAAACAAGATTATTGCGTATACAGTTGATGTTAGGTTATCACTCTGTATTTTCTAAATTTGCCGCCCCAGGATACTTTTGTTCAGCATTTTTTTTTTTTAGATCCTAAAATGTAGATTGTAGTTAGTACAAGTCTCTATCAATAATATAAGATCACTTACAAAGTCGTGCGTCAAAGATTCGGTGTCCTTATTACACTCTTCCATTAAGATATTTTGTGTCTTTAAAGGCACAGGTATTTCTGCTAAAAGTATTTTAAATTAGTTACACCCAGCACAAGTACATATCGCTTCTGCAACAGTTACCTAAAGCCTTGTCTTCTACAAAGTCAGGTGGTTCACTCAATATGTTCTCAAGTTAATAATCGGATGGTAGGCGCATGCGTGGCACTCACTAACGCCGTTTCAATTATGTTGTGGGGTTTCCGGAATCGAATGCTTGGTATTCACAACTATACCATATTGTTTGTCGGCCATTTACTAAATGGTATTATTGACATTTATTATTTTAAATTGTAGCCGTTAAGTTTTACAATGCTTTATGGTAATAAATGCCAAACGCTATCGTTCCATCAACAATACAAGAATAACAATCCAAATTTTGTCGCTACAACTTTCTCATTTACATACTTTAAGTAAACCCAATCCTCATTTATAGTTGTTTCTACAATATTTTCAATAACTATAGCATTATAGTTGAAATTGCAACAACCATTTTTTTGAGTGTCCATTTCTGACACCAGTCTTCGAGCTTGTCGATGGCTTCCTGCAGGTAGCGGGTCGACAGCCAAGGCTGTCTTGATCTGGTGAGGATTGCTGTGTCGTCTGCGTAGATGGCGAGCGTGGTGTTTGCGGACTTTGGGATGCCGCGTACAGGGTTGGAGAGAGGACAGATTCCTGGGGGACGCCCGCTTGTCGTGTGGACGGGACAGGGCATTTCCGATGCGGGCACAGAAGGACCTGTTTCGCAAAAAAGAATTAATTAGTTGAACCATTTCCAGAAGCACGCCGCACGAGTGGAGCTTGAAAACAAGTCCATCGTGCCAGACTGTGTCGAAGTGGGTGAGTCTCTTCTGTATAACTCTTTCCGCCACTTTCCCCGCTGCTGAGAGCAGGCTGATTGGCCCGTGGTTCTGTGGGAATTTTGGATCCTTCCCGGGCTTCGGAATGAAAATCACCGTCGCGCGTTTCCATCTATCTGGAAAGAATCTGTGTTTGAGAATTGCATTGCAAATACAAACCAGGGCGTCGACGGCGCCGTCTGGCAGTTCTTTCAGCGTCCTGTTGCTGATGTTGTCCTGTCCTGGGGCTTTCTTAGGCTTCAGATGTTGGAGGATGTGTCGGATTTCGATTGGATTTGTGGGAGGGATTTGTGCTTCAGGGACTTCATCGATGATTTCCCGGACTTGTTCTGCCACTTCTTCAAGATGGTCGAAGTCAGCGTTCTGGAGATTGACTCTGCATTGCAGTTCCAGACTGTCAGCGAAAGTTTCGGCTTTGTCTTCGTCCGTGAAGACAACGCCGTTGCTTCCGTGGATCGGGGGGAGGGGTTTGCGGTCGTTGCGAAGGGCCCTGGCCATCTTCCAGATGGAGTTATCCTCTGTAGTGACTCTAGCTTCTCTGTCCAACGTTCGTCTCTGAACTCTCATTCCCATTGAAGTCTGTTTGCTGCAGTTCTGTCTGCAGCAAGGCCGCTGCGCCGAGCTCTTCTTCTCGCTCGGTTTTTCTCACGAATCAGATTCACGATTCGATACGGAATCGTGCGCCGTTGGGATGGCATCTGCGTGAGTTCTTCGCTCGCTTCCGTCAGCGCGTTGTTGATCTTGTTCTCGAAGACTTCGATTGCGGCGTCGATTCCTTCGGTATCCAAGGTTTGTGGAAACTCTTCGAAGTTGACTTCACAGTGGGCGGCGAATTCTGTCCAATTCACCCTCCTGGCGTGCCTCTCAACTGGGTCGTTGGCTTCCGTCCCGATGTGCATCAAGACGGGGCTGTGATCCGAGCTGAGTTCTGCGGCCACCGAGAGCTCAATCTGGTGGGCAACGTTCTTGACGATGGCGATGCCTTCCCGACCAGAAAATGACATGCCTTTATACCTGCGACCGGGTAAAACCCGATCGCAGCCGGCGTCCTACTTCCTGATTGGCTGCAGCCTCTTGACCCCAAAATCTAACATTAATTATACTTAAATCTAATTAAAACTATACTTAATCTATAGCGCGAGCGCTTAACCATTAATCTAAACTAATCTAACCTAACCTGTCGCGACCGCATGCGTGGAAACAGCAAAATCGCGAGAGCGTGCGCGGTGGGCGTGACGGAGTGGGTGACAGTATAAAGTTAAACTCTCGGCGGCTGGCGCCATTTCCACTCCGTGTACCGTCTGAACACACGCTCGCTTCCTGTTGCAATTTTCATGTTATGTCGCAACAGGACGCGTGGTGTTTTATATTCTCTAAACTTATAAACTTAAAATTAACACTCACTACACTAAACTACGAAAAATCTGGCCGCGAAACACCGTCCTACAACAGATTAAAACCAAGTTTTATTCAAATGGAGCCCAGAACTTGAGGTCCACGAAAAATGTAGAAAGCAGTACACCAAACAAAAGTCGATTGCTGCTTATATTAAGAGGAGTAAAGAGAATGGTACTGCGCCTTTATTACGTTCAAATACCATTCAGTTTTCATTCAGAACGCATTACTTTGTGTGTGGTGAGGAAGTTCCCCCAGATATGGAACCAAACAAATGAAAAAGCCAGCAAAGAAACGTAATCCTGTTTTCCACATTTTCCAGAAAGAGCGAAAAAGTGGTCTATATTCAGAGCGCTCTAGCGGCCGTCCCATTAACGATAGAAACAAACATAAATACCACATTTTTGTAGAAAATTTTGTCTACTTTAATTTTGTTAATAGTGGTATTTTCGTAAAAACGCCTCGTTTTCGAGTTATAAGCAAAAAACTGGAAGTAGTCCCAAATTTTTGAAGTTTCTTGCATTTCCTGAAGTTAGCTCACTTCTGGCGAGGGGGCAAACCTCAAATTCGGATTCAGCGACCCAAAAAACATATAGAACCGTTGAGAAAAAAACTTCCGGATTTTTTTCCTGGGAAAAAACGAGATTTACTGGACTACTAGACATCTAATGAAAAGTATTCATCTCATCTTTGATAACCAACTTCCCAGTTCGAAGGATGGCATCTTTATCGGAGTTATATGTGACACTGATTTTTTTTATATTGAATCCAGTTATGGTCGATACGCATAATATAATCGGTGTTTTCGTGCCTGTACAAATGCAAGACTACCAAAAACTTTGGGTGCATCCGCTCACGTCACAGGCAAAACAAATGCAGCACGACAAACACGTACAGACATGCACTACCCGTTGTGGGCTGAACCATCGTTAACGCATTATTAGTCTCGTAGTTATCACTGCGAACACTTTTTGACGTTTTCACATCAAAAGTTTATTCTTAGGTGAAAACAACTTTTCTAGATTTATACTGCCTTTGGGCGCAATTTAATCCTGAATTTTCATTCAGCCGGTTTGAGTTTTTTTCAACAAGTTGATTACTGGATTATTTTCTTAGATACTCTTAAATCCTGTTTATTAAGTTCATGATTATCGCGAATTGTAATGTCCAATTTAACTTTTTAATTTTTACAAATATCAGTTATAATGCCAGCTTATAACTTCTGATATTAAATAAAAGTTTCTTCCAGTATACAATTGTTTCAAAATAGTATATTATGATATGAGTTTATAAGAAGCATTTTGTCGCACGCGGGGGTTTAGGGCACGACGAATGTAGCGAGGAGTGCCCTAAAAGAGTAAGTGCGACAAAATGCCTTATAAACGAGTTATCATACAGTATTTTTTCTACTTTGCCACTTTTTATACAAAATAATCAAATTTCACAATCTAGGGAATTTCGCGGCGGTTGGCACGCTTGCGAGCTGCATTAAAGGCGCCTATGAAAAGAATTAATTTGAAACGTCTACACTCGTATTTTTGTCCTTCCAAAAATGCGTTCTGAAGTTCTTCAATGTACGCCCCCAGAAATACGGGTTTTGGCAAAAATACGATAGGCAATTTGCTACCTTCAAAGTCACGCGAGGTAAAACATACTCCCAATTTGAAAATTGGCAGAGGGAGAACACATTCTCTACGATCTCCAAAAACATTTTCCTACCGTATGTATTTTGAGCTGCAACGCCACGATGGTGTCTTATACTATTAAAAACCTTCCTGACGGCGTCCACACACAAAGTCAAGGGGAGCCATCCAGGACATGTAAAACCTTCAGACGCCGTCCTACACCAATGCGCCAAGAAGGCGACAACAAGGTTACCAGCTTGTTGGACACCTCCCCCAACAAAATCGCTTGCCCTAAATGCACGTGAAGTTCCAATACAAGTGGCAAAAATAGTAATGCCAATTCACATTCATACATCATTAACAGCGAAGTATAGGTTAGGATTGCCAAGATCAGACAGAGAGATTACCAATATTAAAAAAAATAAATTATACTATTTTTAGTATAATTATTATAACACCGCTTTTACCTATTATGACACGCAAAAGCGTGTCGTAATAGCCTCAGTACGAACGCAAAATAGAAAAATAACAATGTAAATTTAACAAAAACTATTCTCAGCGATGCACGGACGGGTTTTTACGAGCGTTTAAGAGTTATGGACTATTTTCATTATCATACATTGTGCATTTTGTTGCTGTATATTCACGTGTTCCATGTAGCAATTTTTGGCTACATCAGCAAAAGTTGCAATATGGTTAGGAGTGAAAAAGCGCAAGTTATTTTTACCAATTTGTCTAATTAAATTAAAATTATTTAAAAAAAATAGAGCAGAAAATAGATATTGGAATAAATTCTGATTACATATTGCTTATAATAAAATACGGTTGATCAATATGATGATAAAATAATAATTATCATTGTATTTATTTAAAAATATATATTACAAAATAACAAACATACTCTCATTTCGAATCTCAAGAATCTAGAGACATCATCGTCTTGAAACAACATTTCACAACCACATCGTTCGAAAACTTTCCGTGTCAACCAAGTAGAAGTATA
Organism: Diaperis boleti; assembly: GCA_963583935.1. NCBI lineage: Eukaryota > Metazoa > Arthropoda > Insecta > Coleoptera > Tenebrionidae > Diaperis > Diaperis boleti. The sequence goes on along the minus strand of OY757245.1, from coordinate 30,758,161 downwards.
GAAAAGATTTTTTTTTCTTTTCTTTAACTGTTTTGACAACCGATTTTCCGTAACATATTTTCTTTGTCTGAACGAATACTTGAGTGCAGTGCGGCAAGTAAGAAACATTCATTTTTACAAATGAACTGTAAATAGGAAAATATTCCTCCGGTTCTTTACTTATAAATCCCGAATGGAAGCTGCGTTAGGTAACGCGGCAGAAACAAACTTTGGCCTCGATGCAAGGTCTTGTTAAGTTTTGACTTAAATTAAACCGCTTATAAGATTGATGCGTTCAGCTCCTAATGGAACATTAAGATTTAAAAGTTTTCGAAAATGTTTGTGGAGATAATTTCGACGTCGTAACAGGGTTGAGAACAGCGCACTTTCTTTTGTTTTGTTTGTTTGGGATGGTGAAAATTCGTTGAAAATGAAATTCGCATTAGTTGAATATTAATTAATCGGAAAAAAACCACAGGAGGATATTTTTTGTCGAATGACTATTGCTAAACATCATAGCTATTTGAAAAACAAGTCGGTTAATGAAAAGGCTTAATTTCGAGAGCACTTTTAGTTAATTACAATTATAAAAACTGAAGGACTTTTAGTTTTATTTATAAAATTAAACGAACTTACTTAAGTGAAGTTCAATTATAATTATATGAAGCGCCTCGTCGAGAAGATCACAATGGTAGTTTCCCGTCTTTACGTCAGACCTCACAACTTTAAACAAAAAATTCTTGCCGCCGCACTGTCCTAATGCGCCTCCTATTGTCACCTGTTTCATTCGTCATTATTTCAAAGCTCTGTTACAACCATAGGGGGATTTAGGAAATTAATAATAAGGGTTGGGAGGATGTGATCTTCTCGACGAGGCGTTTCATATAATTATAATTGAACTTCACTTAGGTAAGTTCGTTTAATTTTATAATTATATTCGCGCCTCTTACTCGAAGATCACAATGGTAGATGAATACAAACAAAGAAAGGAATGAATAAAATTCATTTGTTCAGTCAAATTCCAAAAATGGAATAATCTTATATAATACTTATACGCTAAGGTGAACAATTTAGCTCATTTGAACCTAACTTGAGCAACACAGCTCATGCAAACAACAAGAAAATAACTAGTAAACTAACAATATTATTGGCAATATAACTCATTAGAAGAAAACGAAAAAGTTATCATTTTCATGATATTTATAATAAGTAAAAAGGCTGCAAACCTGTAGCAAACGAATGTTTAGATACTAAAGGTCTATTATAAAAAGTTGCAGATGTTTTAGAACGCTTTGTCCAACCGACAGTAGTACGAAAAAGATTTTATCCAACACTTGTTTATTATGTAGTCATAATAACGCCGGTTTTGAGTGGATTATGAGGTCTATAAGACACATGTGACTTATGAAAAAATAATTCAACGGTTTTCTAATTTGTCATAGCAACTAGTTCATAAGCCAACAGTTTTGAACGTCAAATGAACGTCAAAATTTGTTGGGTCTTGATGAAGGTTCAAGAACTGTTACAGGAGGGGGTATTGGATAAACCTATGTATTAAACACGTGTCTTAACAGCAAATAAGTCACTCAAGAAAAATTAGCCACTCGAGCAAGCTCTCCTGGCTAAACATTTCTTTCGTGACTTATTTGCCTTATAAGACACTAGTATAATAAATAGCTATAAATCAACGCCTTTCCTATTCGCAGCTGATGTAGCTGCATGGCGTGTACTATGGGACTGCTAATCTTTACTGAAAAATGGTTTGTATCTATACTACTCTTGACCAGCGAGTCTGAAGCCCGAAGAGTTTTAGTTCTTGATAGATATCTATTTAAGGTGATCGCTATACATTGAGACGGATTGTCCTTGAAAAAAGGACAACCGTAGAACAGGCTGCAAACGTTGTATGCCCGATGTCTTTATCGTGTCTGAGATTTTAATTTCAATATCTTGATCCGGCGTTTGAACACTGTTAAGTATGTTCATCATCGACAGAGTCTGTACCGTGTGTTTTCTTACTAACGCAAGAAGCACTGCTAACGTTTTAGTGAGCATTTCTAATGACAGGTCTTCATTAGGAAACAACTTTCCAACATAGTCCAGAACAATTGACGGATCTGAGGTCACAGAGTCCTTGGAAGCAGTAGGCCTTATATTTCATAAAAAACACCCATAAAGAAACGTTTTATAAAAGGATCCTCTCCTACGTGTGGTTCTATGATTATGACAGTATTGTTTAAGCGTAAAATTAGTGTTTTTTGGACGTCATAATAGTAATAGCTTCTTAAAAAGAAAACACCAGGCTTCTGCACAAAAGATGAGGTTGTCTGTCAAAAGAAAGCAATAAATTACGATCGGGTCCAAAAATTAGAGGTTTTTCTACAAGAAGTGTCTTGAACAAAGGAAACCATGGTTGAGATGGCTAATTGGGAACGACCGTCAAACCTTCTGCCCCATCTGAATTTTTTCGCGTCGCAAAAAGATCAATTTGGGGGATACTAAAGACCCTGACAATTTCTTGAAAACAATCGTTTGGAATCTCTCATTCAGTTTCCGGTGCCAACACACGAGAGGGTTCATCTGCCACAAAATTATCAACAGATCTAACATAAAGATTGCGTTGTACACACAACTGCCAGATGCATCTTGCTATGTTGCTCAATTTTGGAAAATTGCACGCACCCCATTCTGTTTATATATGCAATGGCAGTAAAGTTCAATTCTGAGTAAAAACTGTTGAGTGGTAAAACGCTACAATTTGACAAAGATTTTGCAAAACACTTTAAAGCGAAAAAAGGTTAGTTTTAATTACCTCGGTGATGTTTAAGAGCAAAAAACTTGGCCCTTTCAAACCATTTTCTATACAACCAATCATATGTAATGGCGGGACAACAAGAAACTGATAGCCCTAAAAACTTTACAAATTCTCGAATTCGACATAATGACAAAACACGAAACCTCTTAATGATAGCATACAGCTCTTTTCGTTTCTTTCCAGGCAAAGAGATTGATGCACCCATTGTAGTGTACACAAACCCTAAAAACGTACATTCGTTTGGGAAAAAGAACACTCTTATCATAATGAACAACAAATCCCAGTTTATGGAGGAGTTGACATGTACACTTTATATTGAGCATAGATTTCTCATATGAGTAACCTATTATCAAGATATCATCCAAGTATATTACTGAAGAGTAGCCCTGTTTGCGTAAAAATATCAGGTTTCATGAGTTTTGTGAATACCCTGGGAGCCGTACATAAGCCAAAAAGAAGACAGGTGTATTCATATAACTTTTTCTTAAAAGTAAAAAAGAAGATATTTTCGAAAGGATCTTTTAACAGGAACTAGAAGATCTATTTTTGCCAAGTAACAATCTTGGGTAAGCATTTTTAAAAACGTCTTACGATCTTCTAATTTAAAATAAGTACATTCAATAAATTTGTGTAACGGCTTTTAGTTTATTACCATCTAGTTTTGGCACCAAAAATATTCGGGAAATGAACTGATTTGCAACAGGCGAACACCCTCTTACAGCGCCTAACTCGACTAAATACGAAATGGAAAATGAGAGATCCCTTGATTCTGCAGAAGTCCATTTCATTTCCATTGGAGATTGAGACTGAACTGGTTTTTGCGTGAAAACGCTAACTTATAACCAGCGCAAAACCTCCAAGTCCGTGGTTAATTTTTTCAGTTGTTCCAATTTCCAGTTCCTGTTCTGCGTCCGGGGTGGACCTCTGACATTTGCCGTATTTGAGAGTGAAGCGGATGCATAAGTTCTACTAGGTGCAGGCTTTTGAGCCGGCTCTCATTCTACCCTACATATTGCTACTTCCTTAGCTACCTTTAAGCGGTCTGTAAGATTTTCGCCAAACAGCTTAATTTCTACTCAAAATATCCTCCAAGTCCTTGTTTAAGTTCATAACCATTAAAATTCGCCTCGAAAATGTTTCTTTATAATGCAAATCGAGAAGTAACCACGCTGCACAAGATGCCAACTCTATCATAGGAGGGACCTCTCTGACCCCCTCCCCCTCCTTAATATTCAATAAAAGGGTCAGAATTTTATCCAGCGCTGCAAAGCTAGCTCCAACTGACTGAAGCAGCCACTTCTTCATTAAGTCTTGGATCCCTCAGCAGTGTACACTTAGAAACACGGTGGATATTTTGTGGTCAATTCGGTACATTCCTCCTCCTTTAATCCGCTTCTTGAGCACGCTCTCCCCGCGCTGAGCGAGATCCTGTTTTCTTGGGTCATCAAGTGGTGCCACCAGATCCCGTTCAGATTCCAGACTTAAAATGAACGGCCTTAATCTTGGAGAAGCATTGGAGCTCGAACTGTCCTTTGTTCTCGATAACAGAAGCCAATTGTATCCCCATCATCAGATCCCGCCTGATTTAACGTTATCCCAAACGTAATTTTGACATCTGACAGATACATGATTAAGTGATGTGTCGAGTTTCAGATCCCGCCTGAACCCCGCCATTTTCCTTAAAAAAAACTTTCTAATCGTCCAACGACCTTCAACAAAAAACAATAGCTCCATTTATAAACTTAGATAAATTAAGAGCACTTTCACAATGGCGAACTGAAGTTTTACTTCAGTCGTGTGGTCTAAAGCACACTCGTATTTTTTTTAATATTAGAATCTTGGCAATCTTAACATGATCCTAACCTTACTTCGCTGTGTCAAGTCCAAACCGATTTCAACGGATGTCAATGCGAATTGGGTTTCAGCGGTTTGAGGCATTCAAACAAAAGCACTAATGGCGCTTGAAGAAGACTGTGGGTTAGGAAATGCTTGAGGGCGTCTCCGGTGACCACTTGTTTGTGCGGCGGGATTTGATTCTAGATATTTTGTGGATGGGGAGATTGAGAGTTTTGCAGGGCCAGGATATCGCGTTCGTCCTTGCCAATTAAAATTTAAAATTTAAATATATCTAAGTCGAACTCCACAAACTTTAATGAGCGTAAACACTACCGCCATCATCAGCCCTTAAAGAATTTTAAAAATTATGACGTTGACGTTATTTTGAATTAAATTAATTCTGCTGAAACATGTTCCATTTGTAATTTTACGCTCATTAAAGTTTGTGGAGTTCGACTTAGATATATTTAAATTTTTAATTTAAATTTACTCCACCTGCATTTAACAACATTCTTCTGGTCCTTGCCAATGTCCACACCGCGGATCACAAAGAAAAAGAACGGGCCTGTGTGAGTTGTTTGTGGTATGAGGGCGTTTGTTACGGAGGTTATTGTGAGGTTAGGAGCTTCAGTTACAAAGTCCGACGTTTTTGGAGGTTGTTCGGGATGCGTTAAAATTCACTACCACGTCTTTTATACACGTGAAAAGGATAAACAAAATACGAGTATTGACGTTTCAAATTAATTATTTTTCATAGCCTCCGTTAATGCACCTAGCAAATGTAGCCAACTGCCGCCGAATTCCCTAGATTGTAAAATTTGATTATTTTGTATAAAAAGTGGCAAAGAAGAAAAAATACTGTATGATAACTCGTATATAAGGCATTATATGCTTATGCTTCTTATAAAACTCGTATCATAATATACTATTTTTTTCACTCTTTTTTCCTGCTCTTCCATTTTCTCCATTTTTTTTTTATTTTTTCCTTTTCCCATTTTTCTTCCTTTTCACGCATCATAATCTTCAATTGTTCCAGTTCCCGGCTCATCCTACGATTCTCTTCCTTTATCGTCCCTACATCCTCCATAATTTTTTTCACCATTCTCTTTAATTTCCTCACCCATTGTCTTTTTAACCAGTAATCTTTCCAATTTTTTGCTTTAATCAGGGGTTAATCCGTTCTTCCGATTCTCGTCCTCTTCTCTTCTTTTATAGTCTTCGTCTCTCTTGCTCTCATGTTCATTTTGTTTATTTATTATTGACATGCAATATGTTTATTATGCTATTTTTTTCAGGGGGAATTTCAGATTCCCTTAAGACGATTCGGAATTAAGCACGTACAACAGTTTGGCAACAAACATTTATAATTAAAAAGTTCTAACGGTACATCTACACTAGATATTTATTTCATGATAGATATCTCAACTATCGGAGAGGCAATTTCATTAGATTATGAGATAAAGTTGCGTGAATAAAATGCTGATATTTCTGGGTGACACAAACGTGTCGATATAAATTCTCATTTTGTTTACACTTGAAATAGAGAAATATGTAGCCACATTTTCCTGGATATCTCATTTCCACAGTTTTAATAAAAATTTGGTCGTGACTCTCACTAAACGCCAAGCAGCTGCAGTAATAATCACATTATTGCTTCAAAAGAAAAATTAAGACGTCACGGGACGCCCGGCAGATGTGAAACATCGAAATTGATGGTTTTCTAAAAAATAATATTTTCCAGCACCATATTAACAATCAGCTACTAGCTTATATGACTGCAGTCAAGGACTTGGGTATCACTTTTGATAGCCAACTGATTTGAATTTCACGTCAATGAAATTGTCTTGTCTCTTGGGTTTTATAATCAGACATTCGCGTGATTTCAATGATCCTCGGGTACTCAGCTTGTTGTTTGAAACTTACATTATATCACGTTTACAATTTATGCCTGTTTAATTTGGTATCCCATCTATAAATCCTATATTGATGCAATAGCGTAAGTTCAACGAAAATTTCTTAAGTTTCTCTGGTTCAAAGAAGAGGGTACTTACCCTCCTATGGGCTATCCTAACATTTTGTTACTTTGAAAATTTAAGCTCACAGTTCTGGGGAGAGTCAGAAAAAATAAAAAGATTCTCCCTCTTAGTTTCTCTCAACCAAAAAGGTCCGAAAAAATTGTGTCCAGTATAATATACCTTGACAAATTAAAGTACGCATAAAACAGATTTGCTACATGGAGATATAAGATCCACCTCCAAACCAACATTTGGCCGATGTTCATATTGCACCAACAAGAAGAATAGAAGAACGAAATACAAACGCCACAATTGCAAAAAATTCCTTAGAGACGAAGATAGAAGCAATAATTTTGTCTTCAAGTTCAAGTTTTGGCTCTCTGCACGCATGATGTCTCAGCTTTAGTGAATGTGGACTACAGGATACCAATGATTTTGAGCTGAGATTTTAATGTGAATTTCGCGGCACCAGAAGCAAAATCCTTTTTAGAATTTTTAGAATCTAAATTCCATTTAGTATTGAACAATGATCCCAATGTACCGACAACAAAATATGGAACCACAATAAATGCTGTGTTTTCACATTTAAACACATTAGAATCAATCTAATATATAAAATTCTCGTGTCACAGTGTTTGTAATTAAACTCCTCCGAAATGGCTCGACCGATTTTCGTGAATCTTTGTGTGCATATCGGTTGGGTGTGCGAATCGGACAACATCTATTTTTCATCCCCCTAAATGTTAAGGGGTGTCCACCCCATTTTTTTTTTTTTGATAAAAATTCTTTTTTTATTATGTGGCATTAAAAAATACATACAACCCTAAATTTTCACTTTTCTATCACCAACCCCTGCTTTTTAATAGTAATTTTTTTTTGTACATTTGGCAGGTATGAGAATAGGTGGTAAACTATTTTTAACATGGATATAGGGGCCCAGGGGGGGCCATTGGGCTGGACCGATTTTTTGACTCGACCGATTTTGATGATTTTTTCTTTGTCTATTTGGCAAGTATGAGAATAGGTGGTAAACTATTTTTCACATGGATATGGGGGTTCAAGGAAGCCCCTTGGGCTGGACCGATTTTTTGATTCGACCGATTTTGATAATTTTCTTTTTGTATATGTGGTAGGTATGAGAATAGATGATAAACTATTTTTCACAGGGATATGGGGGCCCATGGTGCCCTATTGAGCTGGTCCGATTTTTATGTTTTTTTTAGCAGAATAACTATTAAAATATGGATATGGGGCCAGGGGGGCCCTTGGGTTTATTACTCGAAAACGGCTGAACCAATTTTCATGGTTTTTGATTTGTTGGATTTGTCTCCGCCCCGAATAGCAGAATATCTATTAAAACATGGACATGGGGGCCCAGGGGGGCCCCTGAGCCCCTGTGTTATTGATTCTAAGACGATACAAAGTTCGCCGGGTCAGCTAGTAGTTTATGTATTATCATATTTTAGTTACCACAAACCAGTATTGTCAGTCCTGGAATACGAACCCATGAAAATTACAAAATAAATATAATCGTTACTACACATTCTTCTATTTACTTAATATTACCCCTTCTCGACCTATCATCAGCTAAAGAAGTTTCATTTCTAACGTACGTGGAGGCCACACACATAATATTAATGATAATTTTAATATTAATGTCATTGTATTCATATTTTTATGCGTTCATTAAATAAAATTAACCAAAAAATGCCTTAGTTGTTTTATTTACAACCTAAGTTATAAGATACAACAACAATTATGTCAATTAATTTGTTATTTTTTTTGGAATGTTCCTTAACGCAGTTTATGCGGTATCGGCAGTGCGAGTGAAAATCCAGAAATCGTCACGTAACACGCATGCGCAGTGCCGTAAAGAACGAATAATAATAATAATAATAATATGTGTACGTTTCGTTTCCTACTTTGCTTTATAATTGCAACAGGACTTTGCGTTTAATGAACTCGTTTAAACTCGTGTGGCTGAGTACATAATCATATCACATCAAGAACTAATAATAATTACAAGTACATGAAATATATATGGAAAGAAAGTGTAAATATCTAATTAGCAAACATTTGGAAACGCAACTAAAACTAGACTTTTTTGAGACATTATGTGACTTTGGTCGTATTGAAAATTGAAAGTTGTATGAATTTATAATTTATTGAAGCAACCGGAATATTTGATAATAGATTTATTTTTTCATCAATGCCATGCTCGTTCTGTTAACAACCTGCCACACTTCACCTCAACCTCTTTTTTAATTTTTCCCTTAAACTCACTATTTAAAATATACTTTCAAATACGTAACAGATTACTTCCAACCACCAGGCCAATCTTTATTTAATTTTATAGCAGCGCTTTTCCGACCTCCTTTTATAATTTCTAAAACTTATACCTCTAACACTATTAAACATATGTTATTATCCCTCACACTTCATTAGCAGCTTAAATCGTCGAATAATTTAACGTGCAGTTCAATTTTTTCAAATGTAACAGGTCTCACCCATTGCGACAAAAAATGTCTTCATTTTAAAACCTGGTTGGCAACAGTTGTGTCGCCGCTGGAGAATTGCATTCAATCTCTTGATGCATTGTGTTCGACTGTTGACATTTAAAAATATGGAAGTTTGAAGTGACAGTAAACCTTTTAACGTTTGCGCATACTATCGGGTGCTGATCGAAATAAATGATTTGAAAACTTAAAGAAGCAGTTTCATTTTTATGTAGCTGTTATGCCGAAGTATGTTTGATGTAGTTTGTATTTCGGAAGAATGTATCTATTTTAACACGTCTGCCATGCTATAACACATTATTAATTAAGGACTTCTTCGTAGGTATAGTAATTATTATGGACTCTAACAATAGCTACTGTTACATTGTACTCTGATGCTCTCATTACCATATATTTTGCCTTCGTGAGATGTAAATTGCAGTTTGGAGTATTACATAGGTATATATTAACTCAATTTCATATCCAGAAACATTTTCTTGAATTTCTGACTCACAAATGAGATTTACCCACGTAGAGGGAGGTCTCTAATCAAGTTCGCTTGGGATGATATTGTTTTATCCAGAAGCTCCTGGCACTAATATTCAGATACACCGTCTTTACGAGATGTCTCCTAATTATTAACTAACTGTCGGCATTATTTAGTTTCAATTTTACCTTTTACTTCTGGGTCTGTAGCAGTATTCGGAATAAAAGTAGTAATTGAGATTTGATGTTATATGTTATGTTATATCCCTATTTTAGACTTTTTCGATAGTGATGCTTGGAATTTTTTAGAAGTTGAAAAACTTGTTTTTAAACTTGTTTTTGTTTCTAATTTTCTTTCCTTTTCTAACTTTCTATTCCAATTTCATTATTTTTTATTTATTTTTACTTCTTGTAGATAAATTATCTCTCTATACAGTATGTCCCCGGATTGGGTTTACAAGAGGATTTTTTTTTATTTTTGACTGAAACCAGCAAATCTGTAATTAAACCTTCATTATTCTGACCGAGTTGAAAGAAACATAATATATTTTTTCTCTTGATTTTGGACTTGGTAATGATTAATTTTAATCTTAAAGTTTTCTTATCACGTAGGCAAGCTTACTGTCGTAAACGTTTATAAAATGTTGACTTTGGAGCAAAGAATTTATTTGATTCAATGTTATGGTACGGGTGAGCAAAGTTATCGTTCTGTTATTATTGAAAAGTTCAATGAGAAATTACACAATATTCAAGTTTCACGTATGGGGGCCCAAAAACTGCTTAAAAAGTTTTTAACAACTGGATCTGTTAAAAATTTAAAGAAACAGAAGAAGCTGTACTATAAAGACGACGCTGCTACCCTTTTGGTGTTGGAATCTGTGCAGGTTGATCCTCACTAAGGAGGCGGTCACTCCAACTGGGCATTAGTAAGTTCCATATTCAAAGGACTTTGAAAGAGAATAAATTTCACCCATACAAACCGATATTTAATCATACATTGGAACCGGGGGATGATGCAACACGATTATATTTTTGTTTGTGCAGGGGAGATCAAATATCGAGAGACCGAAACTTTTATCGCAGAATAATGTTTTCTGATGAGGCAACATTATCTACCAATGGGACAGTTGTCTCACAGCATGTAAGATATTGGACCGATATTAATCCGCATTTCAGAATTTTAAAAGGTCGCCAGTATTTTGCCAAAGTAAATGTATGGTGTGCTATTAGTTATGGTATAATGGGTCCATACTTTTTTGATAACAACGTTAATCAGCACACATATTTAGACATGTTAGAAAATCTTCTTAACGATGAACTTGATGCTTTAGAAATTAATTACCGGCGTACAATGTTTTTTCAGCAGGACGGTTGTCCTGCACATTATTCTCTCACTGTTACTGACTGGTTAAACGTTAAATTTGGAGATCAGTAGATTGGAAGAAATGGTCCAGAATTGTGGCCTGCCAGAAGTCCCGATTTAACAATTTTGGATTTTTATTTGTGGGGACGTTTAAAACAAATTGTGTATAGTGATAACCTACCTAATAATGCTGAAGAATTAAAAAATCGAATAAAGGACGCGGTGGCATCATTGTCCATGGAAGAAATTCAAAGAAGTTTCATGGAGCTTCGTTTTAGAGTAGAATTGTGCGCAGAAATGGGTGGGGGGATTAATTGAATAATAATTGCTCTTGTTAAAAATTATTCTTTTTTATGTTAAAGGTGTTTCTTTGAGTTGCCATTTATTAAAATTATTTTTTTCACAAACATTTTTGTTATTTAACTTGCGTAAACTCATTTGTCAACGTGACATCGTTGTGAAAAAATAAAATCGCCAATGTGATGGGATTTAACGAGCAGAGAAAAATTTCAAAATTAAGAGAAGAATTGACTTTGCTTTCCACTGAGTCAGAATTAGGCTTTTGAAAAAAAATTAATATCGATTTTTTTGAAACTTTAGAATGAATTATTTGGATAGCCGATGCGAAAAACTTTCAGAACTTTTTTTAAAATTAATTATAAACAATTTAAAATTGATAAAATTTAAAAAAAAGTCACGTGACTACAAACTGGTCATGATTGGTTCTGACGTCGTAATGTTAAACAGTTAACAATTTCACTATCAGATATCAGCAGATGTCTCTCTGGATGTCAGTGTCAGAAGTGTCAGTTATGATTCGGTAACAGGCGGGTGATGGTTCTATTAGGAAATTGGCAGCACGAAGTTTGTGGATGCACCCCGGGGGCGACAAGGTGAGGAGAAGGTAATTTCACATTGCGCATGTGTGTTTCAATACTTCAGCCCACGAAGGTTCAATCAAGACTCGGCTCTAAAATCTGTTTGAAACCCAACGGCCCAGCAGTTTGTAAGTTCCCTGAAGACTCAAACTAGCAACTGTTCCAAAAACCAAGAGTAGGAGGAACCAATTATTGTGAAGATGACGGAGGAGCTACACTAAACTGCCACGAAAATGTAACAGTGACTCCTCTAAAGATAGCTCTTTGGGTGGACCATAAACAGACTGAAATTGGGCAATGAACATAATATCCGGAACAGCTTGTACTTTTTCTTTTTTCTTTGAAAAAGTGGTAGAACAACATAAAACTAACTAATAAAACAACAATATTTGTTCCAAAAGCGCCGCATATTTGAAGTAGAAACTTGTCCCTGTAGCATACATAAGGCTTTTTTTTTTCATTTCATCAAGAATAACAGAACGAAAGCTAGCATCTCGCGATATTTTAGTCTGAGGTCTCTTTGTTGTAGTTAAAGCTTTTCCATAATTATTTGTGCAATCAACTATAAATTATTGCAGTATATCTTCGTAAATAGATTTTCAAAAAACATTTCGAGGACTAGCTAGCATTGGCACGAAGATTTACTGTTTGTAGACTTCAAAATTAAAGTATGTATTCATCCGATTCTTCCTGATGCTCGGATGTGCCTTGTTCAATACTTTGTGAAATATCCAAGACTCTTGTACATTGAGCTGCATCATTTTGGACTTTTTTTTGGCATTTTTTAACGGATTCTGGATTTGACGATCCAATCTAGTCTGAATGAGACTTTTCGCTTTCTTCCGATTTTGTGATAGAACCCTCGTCGCTTGGTGCATATAATTATCGTCTGATCCATACTCTCCAGTCGAATCAACATAAGGATCCCCTTCACCTTCATCTAAAGACATCTTACACAGATTCGTAAGGATCGTAAGTAGTAATAGAGATACTTTTTATCCCCCGGTACTTTTGACCCCGGTACTTTTGATCCCGGTACTTTTGTCCCCGGTACTTTTGAACCCGGTACTTTTTATCCCCCGGTACTTTTGATCCCAGTACTTTTGATCCCGGTACTTTAGATCCCTGTACTTTTTATCCCCCGGTACTTTTGACCCCGGTACTTTTTGTCCCCGGTACTTTAGACCCCGGCACTTTTGTTCCCGGTACTTTTGATTGGAATATTTTTACATAGACATGTCAAGACCTGATTTTAAATACTTATGAGAAATCATTAATTCAGCCCTTATTTACATAAAAGCGGATAATTGGAAGTTTGGTTGGTTGCATAATTCATCTGTAAATTCATAAAGCGTTTTAAAATATCAAAGCAGATTTATTGTAAAATATAAACTATTAGAAACATCACTGTGGACACATTACAAAGTTTTAAGCGTCTTGACAATAGATAAAAAATAGAAAAAGATACAGAAAAATTTGAAACTTTTTTAATTGAGTAAATACGGTAAATGTTAAGGTTTTTGTGAATTTCATAAGATAAGGATGTTTTGATGGTTGCATAATTCATTTAAATACATTGTTAACAGCAATAAATATACAAAGTTTTAAACGTCTTGACAATAGGTAAAAAAGAGAAAAAGATACAGAAAATTTGAAACTTTTTAATTGAGCAATTAATATTTAATTAAATGGTTAGATATTCACTTTTTGAAAATTATTATTATTCTGATGTGGTAATTTCTGGATTAAATAAAATTAATATTTTGAAATTATTATTATTTGTCGGTCCCATTCCCATATACCAGCAAAGTAAAATTAAAAGATTAAATCGCCGTAAAAAGAAGAAGCCAATATTTAGAAAGTGTAACAAATGTAGATAATTGTAATAAATAATAATAATGATATATGAAAATATACATTTGTTTACATATATATTTATTCACAGCTTATTTCAAATGATTATCAAGAAGTCGGTAGTAACAAACGATAGACAGATGTAACGTATAAAAGGGGTTAGTCCCAACTCTCCTCCACCTCAATGTTAGTCTCCAGTTGCTTGAGGTAGCTTAAGTCCTCCCACTGTGGTCTAGGACCTTGTTGTTGTTGTTGTTCTTTTAATTGTTCATGCTGCGCCTGGTACATCTGATCCATCCTTAGTCTATGTTCGGCACGGTGACAACGAATTATATGATTTGATACCCTATGGGCTAGCATAACGTGGTTAATGTTGTAGGGGCACACCCTAATGTCCTCTAAAAACAAAAGAAACAAAAAACTAATACATTAAACTAGAAAGATATAGCTTTATATGTCACTTACCTTCCACCGGATCGTAGTAGAAGTTAACTTTTAATAAACTTTTATTTTGTTTTGCAGCCATCTTGTGTGTTACGTATAGCTTCTAATGGTCGAACAAGAGTGTATTTGGAACTGAATATTTGTACAGGCTAGTGGCTGGCTTTTATACAACGCTGAGTTCTCCTATGAGCATTAAAATATCACACCCTTAAAAATAAACATTTTCCCATGATAGGGATGTCAATAAATTCTCGAGATATATTATTATTTAATCTCAAGTTTTGGATGGCGGTCCGGCAACTCTTACCTTATCAAGGGCTGAACGGATGACGACTTTTGATAAATGTATAAGCCATCTGGTAACAACTTGCTAAGTGGAGCATTTTTCACACCCATGCAGATTCCCACGCTAAAAACAACCGCATTTATGTAAATATGGACTGAAATTTATGATTTCTCATCAGATATTTAAAAATCAAAGTTTGATATTTTATAAATCCCTACAAGTTACAACTTGATAAAACCTTGCAGGTTAACAGTGTTTTGGTAATTATTCGTTTCAAGTTCTAAGTTTTAACTTTTAGGTTCCAACTTTTTTCAACATTTCATTTTCTCATTTTAGAGGTTTAAAGTTTCATAGATTTAGTTTACTCATGTCCTGAAGACTATTTTACGGTATGTAACTATTCGTATCAAGTTCTTAGTTCTCAGTTTTTAGGTTCTAAGTTTTCTCAACATTTCAATTTCTTAAAATATTATAAATTCTTATTTTACTCAAGTCCTGAAGATCTTATAACGGTGTGTAACTATCCGTCTCCAGCTCTTAGTTTTTAGTTTTTAGGTTCTAAGTTTTCACAGCATTTCATTTCACAACTTAAAGGTTTAAAGTTTCATAAATTTTTATTTTACTCAGGTCCTGAAGATCTTTTTTACGGTGTGTAACTTTTCGTCTGAAGTTCTTAGTTTCCACTTTTAAGTTTTAACTTTTGTCAACACTTCAATGTTCTCAACTTACAGGTTTAAAGTTTCATAAATTCTTATTTTACTCTAGTCCTGAAGATCCTATTACGGTGTGTAACTTTTCGTCTCAAGTTCTTAGTTTTCACCTTTAAGCTTTAACTTTTTCTCAATACTTCAATTTCTCAACTTACAGGTTTAAAGTTTTATAAATTCTTATTTTACTCAAGCCCTGAAGATCTTATTACGGTGTGTAACTTTTCGTCTCAAGTTTTGAATTTTCACTTTTAAGTTTTAACTTTTTTCAACACTTCAATTTCTCAACCTAAAGGTTTAAAGTTTCATAAATTCTTATTTTTACTCAAGTCATGAAGCTCTTTTTTTACGGTGTGTAACTTGTCGTCTCAAGTTCTTAGTTTCCACTTTTAAGTTTTAAATTTTCTCAACACTTCAATTTTCTCAACTTACAGGTTCAAAGTTTCATAAATTCTCATTTTACTCAAGTCTTGAAGATCCTATTACGGTGTGTAACTCTTCGTCTACAAAATTTTGGACTTAGAAGTCTAGTCAGGAACAATCACAAAAAATGGGATAGTTAATTAATTTCAAAATATACTAAATTAGACCATCAACTGACTACTAGAATTCATCACATTTGAAAGAAAATTTATTTATTTATTTTTTACAGACCAATTAAATATCGTGGTACTCCAAAAAACAATTTTTTTCTCATTAGAGCACAAAAAAACTCCACACGTTGAACATTTGCTGTGTGGTCTGGATTGCACACTTTTTGAACTGCATAGTTCGCATCTGCCCGTGCTTTTTTATAAACGACCCAATGACTACCCCTGTTGCCAAGACAGATTCTTGTTTACTCAGGTAAGGTCGTGCGTCCGTCTTTTTAATCTACAGTAACAAATTTTCATTGAGAATATTTATGTTATTTTATTTCCTTTTGATATTACTAAGGCAACTTGAAAAGTAGTTTAAAATTCCTCACAGATAAATATTACCAAGTCGCGGTTGTTCAACTTTAATATTTCTTTATCGATTTGCGTAAACGAAAATTCTAGGTGGAACATCAATTCACCGTTACATCGATACGGTAACGCCGGATGATAGAGATTCTGAGGTGATAAGAAGAAGTTTGCCAGTTTATCTTGAGCGTTTAAAATTAATGTCGGGTTCAATGAAAATTTGTTACTGTAGATTAAAAAGACGGACGCACGACCTTACCTGAGTAAACAAGAATCTGTCTTGGCAACAGGGGTAGTCATTGGGTCGTTTATGAAAAAGCACGGGCAGATGCGAACTATGCAGTTCAAAAAGTGTGCAATCCAGACCACACAGCAAATGTTCAACCTGTGGGGTTTTTTTGTGCTCTAATGAGAAAAAAATTGTTTTTTGGAGTACCACGATATTTAATTGGTCTGTAATAAATAAATAAATAAATTTTCTTTCAAATGTGATGAATTCTAGTAGTCAGTTGATGGTCTAATTTAGTATATTTTGAAATTAATTAACTATCCCATTTTTTGTGATTGTTCCTGACTAGACTTCTAAGTCCAAAATTTTGTAGACGAAGAGTTACACACCGTAATAGGATCTTCAAGACTTGAGTAAAATGAGAATTTATGAAACTTTGAACCTGTAAGTTAAGAAAATTGAAGTGTTGGCAAAAGTTAAAACTTAAAAGTGGAAACTAAGAACTTGAGACGACAAGTTACACACCGTAAAAAAGATCTTCAGGACCTGAGTAAAATAAAAATTTATGAAACTTTAAACCTTTAAGTTGTGAAATGAAATGCTGTGAAAACTTAGAACCTAAAAACTAAAAACTAAGAGCTGGAGACGGATAGTTACACACCGTTATAAGATCTTCAGGACTTGAGTAAAATAAGAATTTATAATATTTTAAGAAATTGAAATGTTGAGAAAACTTAGAACCTAAAAACTGAGAACTAAGAACTTGATACGAATAGTTACATACCGTAAAATAGTCTTCAGGACATGAGTAAACTAAATCTATGAAACTTTAAACCTCTAAAATGAGAAAATGAAATGTTGAAAAAAGTTGGAACCTAAAAGTTAAAACTTAGAACTTGAAACGAATAATTACCAAAACACTGTTAACCTGCAAGGTTTTATCAAGTTGTAACCTGTAGAGATTTATAAAATATCAAACTTTGATTTTTAAATATCTGATGAGAAATCATAGATTTCAGTCCATATTTACATAAATGCGGTTGTTTTTAGCGTGGGAATCTGCATGGGTGTTATTATCGAGGGTGTGAAAAATGCTCCACTTAGCAAGTTGTTACCAGATGGCTTATACATTTATCAAAAGTCGTCATCCGTTCAGCCCTTGATAAGGTAAGAGTTGCCGGACCGCCATCCAAAACTTGAGATTAAATAATAATATATCTCGAGAATTTATTGACATCCCTATCATGGGAAAATGTTTATTTTTAAGGGTGTGATATTTTAATGCTCATAGGAGAACTCAGCGTTGTATAAAAGCCAGCCACTAGCCTGTACAAATATTCAGTTCCAAATACACTCTTGTTCGACCATTAGAAGCTATACGTAACACACAAGATGGCTGCAAAACAAAATAAAAGTTTATTAAGAGGCTGTTTCAACGATCCCCTACCATGTGACGGGGTACGTAGGTGAGGGACGAAGTATGTTTTGGTCCGGACCGAAATGCTAGTTTGATGAAAGAAATAGTAAAGTGGGGAAAACACGATGGTAGCCGATCTCCGTTTCACATAATTGTCATCGGAGAAGACGTATTTTTTGTCATCGTAAATTATTGAACTCGTGTCCGAAGGGCAAAGCCGCACAGACAAATGGTACACAAAACTGTGGGCTTTTCTAGGATATAAAATTCACAGATTTCGCAATCCTTGCAACCATCGGATACATTGGAAATGATAATGCTATTAAATAAAACATATAAAATAATATAAACCTACTCTACTAAATAACACTTTCTCACTCACTCACTCACTCACTCATTCACTCACCTAACTCACCTCACTCACTCACTCACACACTCCACTCATTCCCATTCTATCAGCTCCCAAGCACACATATCGCAATGTTACTCACAGCTTACTTGTAGGGTAAGCGTGACCTCGACACTTTTATGTCGCTCGGACTGTTGAAAATCTCGTAATTCTGGGTCTAATATGCGATCCCATAAACATTTCCAATGTTAAAAACATAACATGCACTCATTTAAAAAGTGCTTTTATTGACTTGATTCCTGAAAATAAGAAATAACGAAGTCGTATGTAATGAAAATTTTACAATAATAACCATGTCTAGCAGAAACATCCATATAATAATATTACATATTTAGAAAATTAATAGAATTTGAGTGTCGATAAAATTCATATTAGTACAAGAATGAGGGTAATTAAATTTCGGGTTCCGTCGGACTATTCCCCAACTTAAAAAAAAAAACACGCGGGAAAGAGATATGCTTCAAACTTTGAAGTGATTGAAGCGACAAACGGCTATTTTGAAGAGTTGCAATCTGCCTAGAGGGATGGGATAAAGACTTTGGAACATCGATGGACCAAGTGCATTCAACTAGAAGGAGATTATGTTGAAAAATAAAACCAAATTTATTATTCTAAATTATTGTTTTCTTTGTTAGGCCGCGTATTAATCAACCCACCCTCGTACAAACATTATTTTAAATGAAATACGTATACATTTTATCAGGAAGGTAAAGGTAAGTAAAGGGCTGTCATTTGATTATTATTATTGGAATAAAAACAGACAATAAACATAAAAATAAAAACTTAAAATACATAAAAAAATCTTTAATTTCTTTCTCTGATTGCCATTCCTCTGTTCTTTCTGGGATCTATTATTTCAGGGAGAAGACAATTAAAATAAAAATCTAAAAGTGGTTTCTCCATTTTTTCTTTCCAAAACTGATCACACCGTTTGATCTAAAAATATTTTTCAAATAAATAAATTATATAAAAACTGAACCATATACCTCTTCATAAATTAATCCATTTGGAGTCCATATAACAAAATAACAAATATCCCTTTTTGTGATATGAAGTTGTCCTTGCACTTGGTAAAAATATGCATGTGTGCGTTTCAGACGTAGCGCGTTATTTTCGTTAAGCATTGCGAATTTTATAATTTTTTTTCTTATAGCTTCAGTTGGACACATCTGCGCAGCATTTGCTGGACATTTCACTTCTACTATTGCATTGTTGGAAACTATGCCATCAGGTGAAGCTCCTAACATGTAATGTTCCTCATCAATGTAAAAACCACATTGCTCAACATTTAATCTGGACATATCTTCGAAATCTTTTATAGCACGCATCTCATTTCGTCTGCCGTACCTTGTGTTTGCGTTCCCTTTGAAGGTACCATATAATAGATTCTCTACTTTTTTTACACAAGACGTTGTTTTCCTCATGCAACATATTGCTTTAAAATTAGAAGCTGTAATTCTGTTTGCTCTTTCTTTGAACCATAGAGGATTGCCTGCTTGACCTCTGATTTGTTCCTCAATTTTTTTAATTTCATTTGCGGTTTTTTTGAGTTCCTTAAAAAATTCTTCTACTCTTTCGTCGTAAACCTCTTTACTAACATCGGGTATAATCTCTGTCAGATCAGTGCCATAGTGTTCATCAGGTAATGTAATGTTTTTGTTTTTAAACAGTCTCCTTCTGCAAGATTTGTATTATATACTGTACTTATATACGCTACTATCACCATCACCCACAAGTTTGGTATATTT
The DNA here is from genome assembly GCA_963583935.1 of Diaperis boleti. NCBI lineage: Eukaryota > Metazoa > Arthropoda > Insecta > Coleoptera > Tenebrionidae > Diaperis > Diaperis boleti. The sequence continues at coordinate 30,738,256 of OY757245.1, read as the reverse complement.
AACTCCATGCATTTGAATACTTTGCTTGAATCCTTCTACAATTATTTCGGATTCCATTGCAGTTGATGGTCCATCAAAATTTTTGTAGCATATATGTGGAGGTACTGGCGATTCTTTATTTTCGGATCGTGCACAAATACAACAATATTTGTTTTTTACCGCAAAGAAAAGTACCTTTCTTGTCCTTTTTCCAATTATGCAGGCCTGAAAAATAATTACTATAACAAGCGAAAGACTAGTTAATGTTTTACTTTACCACTCCTGACAATGCATTATAATTTATATTGTATGAACGTTTAGACCATGCTCCATCCGCAATTACAGTTATAGTTGGTACCCCAGCAGAGTCAACTTCACCATTTAATTTAGCTAAAATAGCCTCTTCCTTTCCATTTTCTTCTATTTTCTTCCAAAGTGTTTTATGAATTACTTCCGCAACTCTATCCTGACATTTTGCAAAAGTTCCATATGCCATGAATGGAATGTTTAGAACGGAAAATAGTTCTTGAACACATGAATATCCTACCCCAGAAGATATAGTACCCAAAGCTACAGCGTCATTGATTTTCATTTCCTTATCTTCTTGATAATCTGTTTCTATGTAAGACTCGATACCACACATTTTGCACTTTAGAGTCAGCGTGCTTCTAAGTCCAACTATTTTTTCTTTTACAATGTACATATCCGTAATATTACAGTCAAATGGAGCATGTCTTCCTGAATTAAATATCTGCTCAAATAAGTGGTTAAGCGCCACAACGCGTCTTCCTTGTGGATGAAAAAATTTTGTTTCATGTTTGTAATCGTTGGTTTGACCAACAATGGTTTCTGACCTAAAATTATTCATTTAGAAAGTTTAACACAATAAAAATGAAACATTACATTTGGGTGAATTTATTATCGTCAGAACTGGTACTACATTCTTGGGTAATTTTTGAAAATACTGGGGGTTGGTAATCATAGGTGTTAGGTTCATCGACAATTATAACATCACTTGGTGCAGATTTATCTTGGCCATTTGTTATCTTTCCCAGTTTTTCCGTTTTTCTCCTAAAATATTAGAAGTATAGAAATATTAGTAGATTACAATTATTACAAGTGACATAAATGCTTCATTGTGTGCGAGTGAGATTTTGAATCACGAGTAATACATACAGTGTGTCCCTGAATGGGGTGCTCATGAGGTGATTTTTTCTAGTAAGTTGTTTGGAGAAGAATATTTTTGGTCTAGACTGGTTTTGCTTATCTTAAAACTCTAGAAAACTAAAGCAGTTAAACATTTTAATCAACCTGTCTTAAATTAAGCGGTTTTTTCTTTAATTTTGAAGTCCATAAACTGAAGCTAAAGTTGCCTAGCAACCTGAACGAACACAGTGGCAGTCACGGCTGATACCTCATTCCTATTAAAATAATTAACAAAACAATTTGAACAACCCATTGCGGCTCAAATGAATCCCAGGAATTTTTTCTCAAAATTCTTGGATTACGTGCAGATATGATATGTCGCAAAGACCGTAACACTGAATTAAAAAAATTCATTGCTGAAGACTTAGTACTCCGATTTTTTCTTGACAACGATGAAGTTTACGGCTTTAAATACTAGATTGATCAAAAAATTTGGGACTTAGACAAAAATTCGATCCTATTCATAGAAAAAAAAACTCCAATTAAAACATAGCAACTAAGATTTGCAATGTTTTATGTTTTTTTTTTTGTAATTTTATAACAAGCAAAACCAGTCAAGACCAAAAATATTCTTCTCCAAACAACTTACTAGCGAAAATCACCTCATGGGCACCCCATCCAGGGACACAGTGTATATCACGAGCTTACAGTGTTACAGCTTACAGTATTTCGGTCACGTGTGATATACGACTCTTTGTCCAACAGTTGTATTGCTTATGACATTGACATTAATTGAAAACATGGTACATATTGCACTATGCATGGTAAAACATGGTATACAACTGTTGGACAAATTATCTGAATTTTATAATTTCCTTATTTTCCGAATTTATTGCAAATTAATTTATAATTGCAAATAAATACTCTACTTACCTTTGAATTTGTGCCATCCTACGACTTCGGCAACGTGAAGGAACTTGATGTTTTTTAGAATTCTTAATATTTTTATAAATATGGCAAGCTAACACCGATCACTTGAAACTCAAAACACAAACTGTTTTGAATACGTCTTTTAAAGAAAAGCCGCCTTCAGCTCAAATTACTAGAGTATGATTTATGACTTAAAAAAAAAGCCGAATCCTTCCGATTCTCCAGACGCTCCACCTCGATGCGTGAGCTTCAACTAACTACGTAAGGGGGCGCTACTGTACGGCATTAAAATAAATTTTTAGAAATACAAAGTTTATGCAAAAAGTATGGTACTAATACAACTTTTAAATTATGGAATCTCCGTAAAAATTATTGCTCTTTGGCGGTATATAATGCAATTTCATAATATACTTTTACTTTAGAAAAAATATTAACAAAAAAAATCATACATATTTTTCAGATATATCACGCAAAAGCTTATTTTATATGTGAATTTTTTATTAGAAAAAAAAATTGATTATCCTTCAAATAACGGAGATTTTTATGAACTGCCGTAACGTAAGGTGTAGCGGCCTCTTAACTTCTACTACGATCCGGTGGAAGGTAAGTGACATATAAAGCTATATCTTTCTAGTTTAATCTATTAGTTTTTTGTTTATTTTGTTTTTAGAGGACATTAGGGTGTGCCCCTACAACATTAACCACGTTATGCTAGCCCATAGGCTATCAAATCATATAATTCGTTGTCACCGTGCCGAACATAGACTAAGGATGGATCAGATGTACCAGGCGCAGCATGAACAATTAAAAGAACAACAACAACAACAAGGTCCTAGACCACAGTGGGAGGACTTAAGCTACCTCAAGCAACTGGAGACTAACATTGAGGTGGATGAGAGTTGGGACTAACCCCTTTTATACGTTACATCTGTCTATCGTTTGTTACTACCGACTTCTTGATAATCATTTGAAATAAGCTGTGAACAAATATATATGTAAATAAATGTATATTTTCATATATCATTATTATTATTTATTACAATTATCTACATTTGTTACACTTTCTAAATATTGGCTTCTTCTTTTTACGGCGATTTAATCTTTTAATTTTACTTCGCTGGTATATGGAAATGGGACCGACGAATAATAAAAAATTTTAAAATATTAATTTTATTTAATCCAGAAATTACCACATCAGAATAATAATAATTTTCAAAAAGTGAATATCTAACTATTTAATTAAATATTAATTGCTCAATTAAAAAGTTTCAAATTTTCTGTATCTTTTTCTCTTTTTTACCTATTGTCAAGACGTTTAAAACTTTGTATATTTATTGCTGTTAACAATGTATTTAAATGAATTATGCAACCATCAAAACATCCTTATCTTATGAAATTCACAAAAACCTTAACATTTACCGTATTTACTCAATTTAAAAAGTTTCAAATTTTTCTGTATCTTTTTCTATTTTTTATCTATTGTCAAGACGCTTAAAACTTTGTAATGTGTCCTCAGTGATTTTTCTAATAGTTTATATTTTACAATAAATCTACTTTGATATTTTAAAACGCTTTATGAATTTAGAGATGAATTATGCAACCAACCAAACTTCCAATTATCCGCTTTTATGTAAATAAGGGCTGAATTAATGATTTCTCATAAGTATTTAAAATCAGGTCTTAACATGTCTATGTAAAAAGATTCCAATCAAAAGTACCGGGAACAAAAGTGCCGGGGTCTAAAGTACCGGGGACAAAAAGTACCGGAGTCAAAAGTACCGGAGGATAAAAAGTACCTCTATTACTACTACTATCGTACATTTTGTCTTCTTCTACTTCTTCTACTATGTGTATCTGACAACGAAAATCCTATTGAATAAATGTTATAATCAATTATTATACTTACAATTTAGCACAAAAGCAAAATCGTTGCATTTTGGAAACCAAGTGGGACAGACGCAACAGGCCCATATGCATTTGCAATATAACTGACGTAAAAACTAAATTACTTTGGTGAGGACGCAGATATACGTTGTGTCATATCGCATACTTTTAAAAAGACGCTGCATGACATTACTGACATTACTGTCCGACAAGAAGTCAAAGTGAAACAGTGTAACAGCTGCTTCTGATAATTAGTAGAAACCTGTAGAAATGAACATTGTGACGTCACAAATGCTCGGGTTTGTTCGGCGCGTCCTCGGTACTGGGTTCGAAAATTTATTTGTAATTCGATAAAACTTTTTAATTATAACGAAAAAACAAAAACAAAATATACTTTTGTGATAAAACTTATATATGATCTTTCCATTTATGACAAAAAAAAATTTTTTTCAAAAGCCTAATAGAGACCCCCTTTATTTTTGACTGTATTTTATATTTATTATTTGTCATTATAGCGACCTATCATCAGTTAAAGAAGTTTCACTTCTAACGTGCGTGGAGGCCACACATTCTATATAATTAATAATATTAATGATAATGTTAATATTAATGTCAGCTTTTTGTATTTTAATTTTGATGCGTTCATAAAATAAAATAAACCAAAAAATGCCTTATTGTCAACCTAGTTTAATCGATTGTTTTCTATGCACTTGTGATATTATAAAACTGAATTATGCTGCACCGCCTAGTGGCCCCAATAACTATCTAATCTAGTCATCAATCAAATTTCGCATTCGTTGTTGATTGATGATGATTTCTATGATATTATAAGGTTTGTTCCAGCCGAAAAAACAAAAAACCGTTTATCGCATCGTCACACTTAACCAGCGGTGACGGTTTATGGGACGATCCTTTTGATGTTCCAATCCAACCAAACTCGTGATAGATCCCGCGACGGTTTCAGGACCGTCATTTCGGTACGACATGCTCGAATGCAGGAACTGTTTGTGGACTGAAGTGTGCACTGCGCCCTGAGTATTTTGGTTGACTCGTGCCATCAGAGATAGGGTGGCAAATAAATAAATAAATATTTAAATTCAATTCCAATTTCAATTTTTTTCTCCATGTAAAAACATCAATTATAGTTAAATGGCTTCGACGCAGTATTTTTCAAATTTTTCATCACGAACAGAGTGTCTCTTCCCGCCCAGGTCATACAATGCACTTCTACGACGAGTTTTAAAACGAAATATGACGCATATTGTTGTCCAAACTAATCAGACTTGGCGCACTCGGTAGCGTGGGCATAACAGGCTAGGCCTCTACCCGATCGCTAATCCCATAATAATAATATTAATGAAAATCAAATGAAAAATATTAATGACATTGGGGAGTGGCTACGATGTGCGATTGAAACACTGACCAGCAAGGAACCTCGTGAAGGCCGGATCTGGTCAATTTAAAAAAAAAAAAAATTCGTAGCAGTACAACAAAATAAAGGTTTGTTAAGGTCCTTGTTCTTCACTTGTTCCTCACTTCCTACACAGCCGATTACAGTTCTTCTACCGTTCACAAAAGCGTCACCGATGCGTTCCAACCTGACTTAAACACAGAATGGTGCAAAGTCCACACTTGCGCATAAAACCGATCCAGACAGTTCCGTTATCGTTTCAGAACGATGCACAAATTGTGGGTTGGAACAAAAAAAATCCATCTTTGTTGGATTTTAAAATAAGAACGTTTTTAATTGACCAATCGCGTTGTAGATGTAAAATTACCTTAAAAATGTATTTTTAACTATAGAAACAAATCTGATTGTTGAAAAACATAATGACTATTATGTCATAATAAAGTATTTGTGACAGTTATAAACGTCATTCAAAACGTTGATTTGGGCTTTCATTTCAGTTAATAATTATAATTATGTTTAATCCGGAGGAATATTTTGATATGGTCCTGTTATATGGAGAGTGTAATCACAGTGCAACAGCGACGGTTCAGGAGTACGCAGTTTTCCAAATAGGGAACAACCTAGCAGAAATTGCTCCAAGAACTGCGAGAACCGTTCACAATGAGTGATTTTTGAAGAGGAACCTGAAAGGAGCCTTAGTGTTGTGGCTAGTAATTTTGATATGTCCACCTCTTCTGTTGAACGTATTCTTAAAGACGAAAAAATGCACCCATTCAGATTGAGTTTATTATTTTATTTTGTTAGTCTTAAATAAACTTGTCAAAAATTTTAATGAGAAATAACCTAAAAAATTACGTCAGTGTAATAACAATGCAAAAATATTTCAAATGCATCCATAGTTACAAATAAAGCAGGAGAAACTAATTTACAGGTAACTTAACATCAGCAACACGATTGGTTAGTTTAAATCGTTCATTTTCTGATCACTATTAAAGATAGATTTTTTAAAACATTTTTCCAATTAGTCCCAGAAGATCGTGAATTCACCGTGTCATTTTGGTCCGCCAGTTCTGATAGACCCTGTATAAATATTTATATTATCTTTTATATTTATTTCGGGTCTTTATGATAGACTCATACATCATATTGCCTCAGGATCAGAAAACAGTACAAGTTTTACAGAAGCATGTATTTTGAGTAAATTTACCGACGGTTAACACATAGCCAAGATATTAATTACTAATTAGTGTATTGGTTGCATCACCCAATTTCAAATAAAGGAAAATATGTAGTAATAATACATATAAAATTTAAAAGGGCGTTTATGCAATAATATGGTAATTATACCACACAAAAGAATTTCTCAACGAGTGCAAACTTCCAGTATCTACTAACAATAAATACTTCGCTATATTGGTAGTATATATTTTCCTACGTCAAAACCAAATAATTAATGATAATTACGACACAAATGAGAATTCAGAACAAAAACATTCCTCCGGCTCTTTACGTATAAATCCCGGACGGAAATAGCTGGATTAAGTAACGCGGAACAAAGAAACTTTGGTCTTTGTGCAAGACCTTGTTAAGTTCTGACTCATTAAACCCCTTGTTAAATTAATGGCCATGTTCTGCTACTAATAGAGTGTTAGCGGAACATTAAGATTTAAAAGTTTAAAAAAGAAATTATAATAGTATATTTCGATACGAATGCGCTGTTATGACACTTTTCAGGTGCGAGGGCGAACTTTTGCAGCACGAGGCGCTTGCCGAGTATTCGTTCACGCAAAATGAGAAAATTTACATCAAATTTTGAGGTTAGGTTGACAGCTGTCAAACTCAATACATAATGCAACGATGTCTTACTAATAGATAGTTGCAAAGCAATATGCTTGAAGCCAACTTGACGTCACTTGTAGGTTAAATTTTATACAGCCAACTATGCAAAATTTAAGAAAATATAAAAGTAAAAGAAATTGATTTATGGTTACATGGCTGCAACCTAAACCCAACACCTGACGTCACTTTTGGGTTGAGATGTTGACTTCAACCATCACTATGCATTGTGGTCCTTTCACCGTATCTATTAGTAAGACATTGTTGACATAATGCTATTACTAATTTCTGTATGTCTTACGTATTTCATTATGCATTATGTGTTCTACGAAACGAATACAAAAAAGAGATTTTATGGAATGAAACACTGCTAACTAGACCGGCGCATCCACCATTCTTAATAATATAACACAGACAACATAAATCATGTTTCCAGTAAAATAATTAGTCATAATCGTTTTTGAAACTATCGATCTCAGTTTTGATCGTGAAATCAAATATTACGTTTGTGTGAAACTGCTTATCAATTTTTAACCATCGCATTTCGTTGATTTTGGTTGAGATGTGATCGAATTTTTTAAGCCCCCAAACGAACCTGGCACAGTTGTTTTGTATTCGTTGAATACGTGTTTTGGCAAGATAATCTAAACATGGATAGTAGATGATCAAAAGGTAATTTAAAATGGAAAGTACTATCTCTTGTATTGTAAGGTAAGAGATGTAAACATTTTTTGTGGGTTTAATTCAGTAGGTCACTTGCTTCAGGGACAAATTCAAGTTAATGAAGCGCTTAATAAAATGGATGAAGCAGCTATGTACTCAAACTAGATTTTTATAGGGGACTGGTTTAAAGATTTAGTTCAATAAAACCTATTTAAAATGCATGTATTTAAGATAGAGCGTCGATAAATGGATTTGATTACTTTAAAAGTGTGACAAATATGAAGGCAAAAAGTATAAAGAACCGTATATGTTAATGCGAAAATCTGATTTTAAGAAAAAGTGACATGACCCCTTTATCCATTAAACGCTTCGTTTATCTTCGAGATGATTGAAGGGCGTTGTGCACCACTCTTATAACCGGCTAAAAATCGAGAAATGGATACTATACCATCTCATCGTGTACCCGTTTAAATATATGCATGTATTTTGATTTCACTCTGTATACAGCTGTTTTTATAATATAAATCATTAAAATTCTACAGGCGATGTTATTTATAGAGTAGTAACGAAAGTACAGACAATAATATAATTAACATTCTTCAATTCAGGTTCAATTCAGGTTCAACCATCTGTCTCTTTCAATTCTTCCTCCTTCTTCTACTCCTATTGTCTTTGTTCTCATTATTCTTACAAATTCTTTTATTCTTGGTTTGGTATCTTTTTATTTTCCTTCTTCTCTTTCAATGTGCTGGAGCGCATTTCAGTACTTTTGTATGCTATGTTTTTTCAGGTCGTTTTTATGATTGGTTCTTTCTCGTGTCTTGTCCTTTTTATTTCTTCTCCAACTATTTCTATTTCTAACAGTTGGTGGTCTGATTCCACTTTGTTTCCCATTTCAAATCTTCGTACTTCATCCTAAGCTTCTTGGTTCTCTATTGCACAATCAATCACTAATTTTTCTCTCGGCCCCACTCACGTAAATTCGCCTGCATCGTCCTCTTAGTTTCCATCTAGTACCTCATATCTTCTTTCTTCTATAAATTGGATCGTTCTTTTTCCTTCTTTATTTTCTGTTTTATCCTTCGATACACTTCTCGTTTCTTATGTTAAATTATTTTGTCTTCCTAATCCCAATTCTCGCATTAAAATCTCCCCCATTTGTTTTGTTCTGCTCATCTCTTTATTGTATACTGTGACTACTTTAACTTTTTTTGTTCCTAGTTTCGGTTTCCTCTCTGATATTTCCGTTCTCGGTAGTTCTTCTTCCTTCATCAATTCCCTCTCTTGTTCCTGTAATGATGCTTCCCTTCGCTCTTCCTTTCTTGTTTCCTGTCTGCTTCTTTACATCTCCATACGTAGTATCTCGGCATTCTCTCTTCTTCCATTCCTTTTCTACCATTCCAATGATGTCGGATTCACTTATATAATGTTTTTCCAAAAATCTTCTCCTTTATAGCTGAAAAAAGTATATTCCAATATAACAATCTTATTCTTCCTTTTGTTTTCTTCTGTCGGTTTTCCGTTAAATCGTATATCTTATTTCGTTTTGGGTTCGTTCGTCGGTTTTTCCTTTTTCAAAAATTTTCCATTCGCCCGGTATCGTCAATCCATCTCCGCCAATTTCCCTCTACCTAGTTTCCTATAACTTATTTTTACCGTATTTCCTTCTTCCATTTTTTTCTTATATCTTTCTTCTTATATTTTTCTGTTTCTCTTTCTTTCCTTACTAAATCGTTGTTTATGAAGATTTTTGTACTTGATCTATTTCTCAGTTTTTCTTTGTTTCTCATGACATTTGCTACTGTTCCCTTGTCTCTGTCTCTGTTTTCGCTACTATCAGGTTCTCTTCATTTATAGCATAGACCTCTGTTATATTTATTTTTGTTTTCAACTCCTGTTCAATCCACTTTCCGACTTTTTGCTCATGCTTTATCCCGTCTCTTTTAGTCTCAGCCCTGCTATTACTATGTTTTCCATCTTTTCTCTTTTCTTCTCTCGCTTTGCTCAGTTGGTTCATTTCTCTCTTCAGTTTCTTCAAATCTTTGATTCAATCAATTTCACTTTGTGATCAATAAAGTTAATAAATATCAAATTTTACGAAATTAGCTCTTTTTAAAACCTCTGTACACGAGACGCCATTGCTTGTCCTCGATTCTGATCTGACAAAACGCTAGAATAATGGCAAACATATTTCATAAAATGGAAATGACACTATGTCTTTTCATTGTTGTTATTATTTTTAAGTGTTACTGTTTAATTTTAATTTTAAAAAATTGTTTAGCCCAAGGAAGGTGGCAATAGTTTTTTTTCTTTCCCCGTACCTCATGAACAAACCTCATTATAATTTAAAAAGTACGAGAGGTGTCGTGGGACAGCCGGTTGGAACGCTATACCCTGTATATAAATGTAAATTAGCAGAAAAAAACATGAAACGCAAAAAAAAGATTTTCCATGTACGAATTACATGCTTTAAAAATTTACACTCTTTTAAGGGTCTGTTTAAATGTACGCTTCTTGCAGTCTTGCAGAGGTGTCATTTTTGTTATTTTGCGACAAAATTAGAGCAATCATTTGTTTATCTATACAGGGTGTGTCGAAAGTCTCGGACAGGCACAAAACCCTAAGTTGCTGACTACATTCGAATTATAAATATGAAGAAAGAAAATCTTTTTGAAGCTTATTTTCTGAAATAATTGAGTTTACACATTTATAAATCTGGCAACATTGCTTTGGTTGAACAATTATCAATCAGAAGACTTTCTTAATTGTAGTCTCATATCCATAGCAATTTTCTAATAAAAAAAACAACAATTTGTGACATGTGTCAAAATTTTTATAACCAAAAAACTATTTACAAAACCTTTAACTACAGTAAATGTTCAAACACTCTTCCATTGGACAATAAACATGCTTCAGTCCGTTTCTGTACGTTTGCTGGAATACGTTCAAGAAGAACTTCTGACTGACTGACTCTGCAGCAGCAAAAATTCGATTTTGTAATTCTTCAACAGTCTTGGCTAATGCAGGTTCATACACAATATTTTTCATGTGACCCCGCAAGGATTTAAATCGGGACTTCTGGCCGGCCAAGAAACAGAACCCTCGCGTCCGATCCATCTTTGTGGATAGTTTTCGTTGAGCCATCTTCGGACTGGTCGAGCATAATGTGGTCCAGCTCCATCCATTTGTATCCACATGTCTCTTCAAATTGCCAATTTAACATCATCCAACAATTGATGGAAATCGTTCCTCAAAAACTCCAAAAAGTTATCTCATCTTAGCCGATTTGGCAAAACATGAAGGCCGATTATGTCCATATTATTCCACACCAAATATTAACCTGGAATCTGTATTGATATGCTCTCTCGAAAACCACTTGTGGATTTTCTCTGGCGTAAATATGGTAATTGTGGCGATTAAAAAATTAAATTAAAAAAATTAAAAAAAAATGAAAAAACCTCTTGTGAAAGCTTCGTCGCTCCACAATATCTGGCGAAGAAAATTCTCATCGCGATTAAGTATCCACCTGGGAAATCTTATCCATTTCAAGGACGGCTTCTTCTAATGCTGGGGTTCTAGTGGTTCCGGGTTTTCCTGGAACACACTTTTTGGCTCGGTAGTAGTGATTTGTTCTCCCTTTGTCTTTGATCTACTGATCTACTCGCCGAAGGGTGTTAATGCTGGGAAGTCGTCGTCCTCGGAACCTTTCTGCATAAATTGGAGCAGCAATGGCTGTATTATTTCTTGCTTCACCAAGAACTAAATGCATATCGCAGTATTTCCTAGCTGTGAAATTCATTTTTGCACCAAGACACAACGAGAACAAAAAATACGCCAATTTTTTGACAAACTGTCAATCGTTGAAAGAAATTAAGTTACTATAACAACAACCAAATGTTGCCACTTTTCTTCTTGTTTTCTTTTTTGTAATTTAACACTAAAGAAAGTACTTATTTTAGCTATTAAATTGATTTAGAAAAGTAAAATTCTGAAAATACCATTTTATCAGTTGGGTTATCCCATTTTTTTTGCATAATTACCGATAAATCTAATATCTTAACCACCTTACTTTTGCATCATTGGAACGCGATAGCATCAAGAGGAAGGCTAAGAGAAAAAAATAAATTGGGTTTTTGAACTCTCAACATGTTATAGAATGACCACCTAAGAGCCTGTCCGAGACTTTCGACACACCCTGTATATTTAATCGTTGAACATGAATCAATTTGAACCAAATAAAGCAGTCTGTACTGCACCGATTTTAATAATTGTTTTCTTAAATGAAAGACATTGACAAGTGCTATGTGAGCATTACTTTCCGTTTTCAAAAATTTCACAGGTTCATTAATTATTTGCAAACCATTTTAGGGGAAAAGCGGTCCATTACAGTCATCGATTTAAATGAGCGTGAATCGTTTTAAGGGTGCGTAATTAATGTGGCGCCATCAGAAGTAGCCACTGTAGCGTCGAAATCGTCGAAATATCACAAATTTGTGTACGGGGGAGCATGGCGGTAGTGGGGGAACTTCGTGACTGCAAATACAAGAGACGAGAACCGAATTAAGTTGCTGTAAAATTGGAAAGATTCTTCCGTCGACCTTTTAAAATCCAGAAAAGGACTTATCTTGCAAAAAGTTCTAATTCAGTAGTTTACAAATTATTATTAAATAAATAACACCTAATACATTTATACTTGATAAATTTTTATTTTATTATAATTCGATAATAAATATTATACAAGTGAATTACACCATCGTTTATTTGCGAGAAGAAGCGCGTTTAGCGCGAGTGGATTAATTCTTCGAGCGAATAAACAGGTTTAATTTAGGTGTTTTATACATAATCTAATTCAATTTTGCTTAATTTGTTACACTGGAACATTCGACTCGAGACGCAGACCGGCACTTTTCCCATAAAAAAATTGATATTCGCATATGCACGTGCAAGAACTTCAAAAAATAATGATTTTAGCATATTAGTTCATTCTTTATTAGTTGTTTGTGTAGCTGTGTGCCCATCAGTCGAATATGGGAAAACGTAATATAACGCCTCAGAATCAATAACACAAGAGCCCAGGGGGAGCCCTAAGGCCCCATATTCATGTTTTAATAGTTATTCTGCTATTCGGGCGGAGACAAATCCAACAAATCAAGGATCATAAAAGCCGTTCTTGAGTTATAAACCGAAGGGGAGACCCTGGGGCCCCATGTCTATGTTTTAATAGTTATTCTGCTATTCGGGGCGGAGACAAATCCAACAAATCCAAGATCATAAAAATAGGTCCAGCCCAAGAGGGCCCCCTGGGCCCCCATTTCCATGTAAAAAATGCTTTACGACCAATATTTGGTAGGTATGAGAATAGGTGGTAAACTAGGGGGCCCCCTTGGGATGGACCGATTTTTATGATATTTGATTTGTTGGATTTGTCTCCGCCCCGAATAGCAGAATGACTATTAAAACATGGACATGGGGGCGCAGCCCCCCCCTTTGGTTTATAACTCAAGAAGGGGTTTTATGATATTTGATTTGTTGGATTTGTCTCCGTCCCGAATAGTAGAATAACTATTAAAACATGGATATGGGGGCACAAAGCCCCCATATTGATTCTGAGGCCTTACAAAGTTTGCCGGGTCAGCTAGTATATTATATATTAGAAAATATGGCAACAAAATATGTAATTAAAAAAAAATGTAATTAGTCCATTTGTTTAAAATAATTGTTTAATTTTTGATCTAATTATTAATTAAAATTTAAGTATATCTAAGTCGAACTCCACAAACTTTAATGAGCGTAAAATTACAAATGGAACATGTTTCGAACACTACTGCCATCATCAGCCCTTAAAGAATTTTTAAAATTCAAAAATTCAATCGTCCAAATCGTCTTGAAAACGATATTTGCCTGTCTAGGCTAGAAAATGGAAACTAGGGATTTTTCAATGCAAGCTTTTATGTTCGTTGGATTTGTCTTTGGCATGTCGAGCTCTTGAGTCAGGGGGGGGCCCAAGGGGGCTCTTTGAGACACGAGGGCCCCCATGTGTTATAAGGGCCCCTTTAGATTTGTTGGGGCCCCTGCAACATGGAGGCCCAAGGGGGATCTTTGAGACACGATGGCACCTATGCGTTATGAGGGTCCCTTTAGACTTGTGGGGGCCCCTGTGATAGGGGGGCCCAAGGGGGCTTTTTGAGACACGGGAGCCCCCATGAGGCATGAGGCTCCCCTACAAAAGTGAACAATGAAAATCTTTTGTCGGCCGAAAAAGTTTCGTTTATCACACGACCCGAAACTGTTTTTCGGCTAACGTCTCGCCTCCACAAACTGTGCTCTTGTAAAATGACAGTTTCTGGCCTTGTAATAAAATATACTATTTTCCAATCGTCCAAATCGGCTTGAAAACGATATTCGCCTGCCTAGGCTAGAAAATGGAAACTAGGGATTTTTCAATGCAAACTTTTATGTTCGTTGTATTTGTCTCCGCACCGAATAGCAGAATAACTACTATTAAAACATCGGAAAAATTACAGGGGGGCCCTTGGTATAGGGCAACGACAATAACAAAGCCCCTTAAACAGGGGGGCCCAAGGGGGCCCTTTAAGACATGTTTTTTTTTCGACATGTGGAGCCCTTGAAACAGGGGGGGCCAAGGGGGCTCTTTGAGACACGTGGGCCCCCATGAGGCATGAAGCCCCCCTACAAAAGTGAACAATGAAAATCTTTTGTCGGCCGAAAAAGTTTCGTTTATCACACGGCCCGAAACTGTTTTACAAGTGCTTGCACTTGTGAAGTCTCGGCTACGCTTCGCTTCCACAAACTGTGCTCGCACTTGCAAAATGACATTTTCTGGCCTTGTAATAAAATATACTACATATTTTATTTCCAACGGCCGGTTTCGAAATTTCCCCCTCTTTAAGAATCTGTTTTTTAATTTTTTTACCATTGATAGTTTTCGAGTTATTTGTAAAAAAACCTTTTTTGGGATTCTTTAATAATTGTTAACAATTTTTGCAATTGTTAGTGTGCTGGTTTGAAACTTTTGCACATTTTTCTAGAGATTATTACGAATCCAATGAGCTATCAGACGTATCTTAACTCGCAGTACCAAGACGGTTTTTAATTTCTGAACCAGTCTACAAGATAATTCGCAAATGTGAATTAGTGTTGTTGACATCAGCCGTTGGCTCCGTTGGCATAGAGGAATTCTACGTTGGCTTGTTGTTGGGCGGCCTCTATCAGAGACTTGCTAAACTAAACCTCTACGCTAACCCCGATTTTTGCCCGATCTTGGCAACCAGACAATCTCAATTATTTTTAGAGGAAATTGGCAAAACGTGAAATAAAAAGTGGCTAAAAACTACATAGATTGAAAGACAAAGGTATTATGCACTGCTCAAAAGTATTTTTTTTTCTAGATTGATCAGCTAATACTATGTTTAAACTACGTTGAAATGTGTTAGACTTTACCCCTAAATACGTGATGTTTATTAATGTTTTTCCTTATGCACGACGCTCTAATTTGAAGAAATGAGTAAATTGGGCTATTTGGTGAGCTTTATTTTAAGCTGTGTAAAAATCTCAACTCGATTGCTTTCTTGTGATCCGTGTTTTCCTCTAACAAAAACAGCATGTTTTCGTTGTAAGAATGGTTGCCTAAATCGATTTCATTCGCCCCTTTAAGTGAGGAGTTCGACAACTGTAGCTAAATATAGGTATCTTAGCCCCTACCCTGAGGTTTGGTGAGCAAAATGGCTAGGGAACATTTATACATCTGTATGGATGTTTGGGTGCGGAGTGTGAAGACTGTGAAATAGAGGACGAATGAAGCTGTGCAAAATACAATTCTTTTATCGCATAATTTTTCTTGCCGAAAAATTGGTTTACCAATTCCACAATATTTTCGTTGACCTGCGACTTTCTCAACAAATCAATCGAGAAGCGGAAGATTTATTGTTTAATCAAATGTGTGAAACAGCTAATAACGTGCCGTTATTGATCATATACTTCAAGAGGTTTTTCAACACAGTACTGGTAGTAATGTCTTCTGTTTCGTACATTCGATGGCCTCCGTTTCTACATTAGCGAACAATTCAATCAGAAGCATTTTATACCGCACAATGAACAAGTGTTTACGTAAAACATTGTAGATAAAGAAATTATTCCGTCTTAATTTTTTTTTTCTTCAAACGTAAAATAATTAGGTCATAATGTGACTGAGGTGGCTGCGGAAAAATGCAACTTCTCCGCCGGGGACAGTTTTACTTTTCCTTTTCCCTCCATGGAGGGAAAAGTGTTGCTATGGAAACATTTACTTATATCCATTCCGTTTTTAATTATTAGTTGCGATTTGATCATAGAATACCGCGACCACATGGTCGATGATTTCCATTTCTCTTTAGCCATTGCTAATCGCACCACTTTTTAAAATGATCGTAGGCGGTACAATAGGTATTTCTCGCTAGATTTTGTGGGTCCAAGAGAGGAGACAGCCTCATTGGCCGCAGCCTCAATATCTGCCGACAAGCTCGGTTGCATTTCAAAAACTAACCGGTCACAACTAACAGCAACGATGAAGAGTTTATATCTGTCAAAACGTTTTTGTATAACAGTGGAAACTACTCGCATTTATTAAACGCCTACTACATTTCTAGTATTGTATGCATAAATCAAACCCAGAGCTGAGTATCAAAAACACAAAAACATGGCAGCTTTATAAACATATTTTAAAGCGTTTGAAGAAAAAATAGCATATTTAATTTGGAGGAGAAGTGACTTTTCATGGCTTGCCTTCTATTACCCGCTTCACTGCGTTCGGCGGGTAAACTCAGGCGCGCCATGAAAAGTCATACTTCTCCTCCGCATAAAATAATATACTATTAATTATTCAGACAAGCCAAATTAAAAATTGTAATATGTAAAATATGGTAACCAGTCTTTATTCAACACTATTTACGTAAGTATTCACTTTTTAATTTTTACATTGATTTGATTACCAATTCAATACATACCACTCGAATTTCGAGTGACGGGCGATCACTAGTTTTTTGTAATTTTGTGAAGAAAAGTGTTTATAGATGAACGCAACACTGAGCTATATTTATAAAAAAAAAACATTTTAAATGCTCAAAAATTGGTCGGTAATGAAGGTATTTATTACGTATTACGATATACTTTTAATACAAATTAATGACTTCTTCATTAAACTTGTGGTGTTCCGTGGTTGCTTAATGTGTCTGCTTTAATGTTTTCACGCACAATATGATATAGCCTTATTGGGGTGGCTGAAAAATGAGAAAAACGAGGAGGTTGCACTCTAAATATTGGTTGCCTATATTACGGAAATTTTACAGTCACAATCACTAGCTCCGCCTAAAGCTAAAAACACATTTCTCTGTCGTGTTGTGTTGTGTTATGATGCAACGTAACGTTGCATGGATCAGACAGAAGTTTTAGCATATAATCAAATGAGGCCCGTGCACACTGTTCTGATGGCTTCTGACGCGTTGTGATGTGTTGTGTCGTGACGCTATGCAATCCCTCGATTCCGGATTTTCGTCACATCGTCACACAGAGTCAGAACGCATCAGAGAAGTGTGCACGGGGCAGAACGTCATCACACTGCATCAGATCGCGTCAGTTACCACCGACACAGTGCCATTGTAGGTTGCGACACATTTACAATGGATGAAGCTACTTTCATCGAAAAAATTAGAGAGCATGAATGAGTCTATTTAATATCAAATTCGAAAATTATCGAAACCAGCATTTATACGATATGTTAGGGTCTCTCGATTTCAGCAATAAATTATTGTACACATTTAAGCACATTTGTTTTGTCCATTCATTTAAATGTATTCTTTTTCTTTTGACAGGAGGAGAATTAAAGTCATCGGAATCATTAATCTCTTCGTCAGCCCAATCGTCATTATTGTCAGGTTATTTGCTTGTACTCAGCACAGGTTCCCAAGGACGAAACATCTTGATATTCACTAATTATTTTTATGTTATGTTTCGTTGAATTTAAAATTTTATTAAACAATATTTTACCTCAAGCATATTTCTAGTCGTTCTCTTGTACAAATCGCTCTTCGAAAACACGTGTCCATTTTTTGAATTCGTTGTTCTATTTTGCCGTGTAACCATTCAAATTGTTCCTTGTACATTCTAAAATACATATGGAAACGTTCTCGATTTTCATCTTTTTCCAATAAAGGGATTAATGTGTGATATTCGCCGAAGGATTCTCTGTGCAGATTTATCTCATGAATCCAGATTTTTTTTTATGGGACACAACAAACAACAGCAGCAGCACATTTTTCCAGTTCTTCTTCAAATTCGTCTGATGGATCGGAACTCATAGTGTGAACTACAAGTGTACAACTCAGACTGGCAACAAGAACGAAATTAACATTCGAGGACACGACACAACGCGTCAGACAAGTGTGTTCATAGCGTTCTGACGGCGCATCACAACACACAACGGCACAACACAACACAACGCGTCAAACAAATGTGTTCATGGCGTTCTGACGACACATCACAACACACAACGACACAACACAACACGACAGAGAAATGTGTTCCCCCCATAAATCATGATGCCATCTGGACCAGACTGAACTAAATGTCATTGGCGTAGTAAAACACAGATGTGGGAACGCGCTGTTTGTTGCTATAACTGTATTGTCACTATTTTGGCGTTTGTGTATAGTGAAGATTTTGACACGTTAGCTGCCACGTGACACTGCATGTGTGTCTCACAAAATTAGCCATTCTTGCGCCCTGCCACTGGGTTTGTGTCTCACATTAGTCGGGTCTAATATTGTTTGCGACATACGCTGTAGCTCCCGGCGGCTATATCTAATACCTTATTCTTACTTGAAATTTAAAAGCCGGACCAAAATGTCCCTCCGTAAAAAAAAAACTATTTTTTTCAATTGCCGCATGTTGAAAGAGCATCACTTGAGAACGGCTCGATCGGTTTGACAGTTTGTTTTTGTTATGTTTGTTATTGTCAGGACAAGGTTTCTATGACAGAAAATTTTTAGAGAATCTACCGGATAATTGGAAAATTCGGTATAAACTGAAAGTGCTTTTTTCTATCTGATTTTCGTATGAACTCAAGAGTAATTCTTTTTTGTTTTGTTCGTTATGGTCCTGAAAAAATTTTCAGAAACATTAAATTCGAAAAAATTACAAAGAAAAGTCGGAAAATTCGGACAAACTGCAAGAATCACAATACTTGTATGCACTCTCGATCATAACTGATGATAGGAACGACATACAATGCAGACATAAAATTTTTAACGATCAAATTTTAGGATATCAAAAATTTTTATTGTGCACTGTCCTTCACTGTTATTATGACACATAAATGAAATCGAAAAATTGACAAATTGTCTATCAGGTTTATAATAATAATAATTTATTGATACATCGATACATTGATACATCAGTGTCACCTACCTATAGAAGTCGTTCAAAATATTCTGTTGGCCATAGTAAAATCTTCTCAGGTTCCTTTCAAGTTCCGGCATTTCGCCTTCTTCGCGAGGGGGCAGTTGGCCCCAAAATCTTAAATGGCAAAATGGGTCGAGTGATACCTCATTTGAAAGGTATTGGAGACCTCTTTACAACTAACCACTTAATTTTTAATTTTTTGGTGATTTGACCGCAAAAAACGATAATTTTCTATTTTCAAGAAAATCCACATCTTCTCATGCTGTGTTCCACAGTAACCACAAAGACAAACATGTTATAGCTGAAATTAAGCTTATTGAACTTGTAACATCACGAACAGTTTTGAAAATCGTCTGTATTTTTGCATGGAAATGAATGGTGGCCATTTTATTGAAAAATAATCGTGTGGCATGCTCTGCATTCAGTTTTAACTCCTTCTCGCTATTTAGCAATCAAAATCAACAACCTAATGACACAAAAATTTCAATAAATTTAATTTCAGAAATCACATGTTGGTCTTTGTGGTTTCTGTGGGACAAACCATGAGAAAATGTGGATTATCTTGAAAGTAGAATATTATCGTTTTTACGGTCAAAGCTACAAGATATTGAAAAGTAAGTGGTTAGTTGTAGAGAGGCTTTCAATACCTTTCAAATGAGGCATCACTCGACCCATAGTGCCATTTAAGATTTTGGGGCTAACAGCCCCCTCGCGAAGAGGGCGAAATGCTGGGAGTTGAAAGGAATCTGAAAAGATGTGCCCCTGGCAAACAAAATCGACCTGTCCGAGGATTTTTCAATCACAATAATCAATTCGGAGAAATCTGGGCTGGGGAGTTTTAAATGGGTATTTGTTTTCAATTTAAAAAACAAATTGGGAAGATATAGAGAAAAATCTGGAAAATGAAATGCTATTCGTTGGTAAGCTCATCACATGACAACGGATGGACCGATATCGGCATTTTTTTTAAATATTCGTAATAATCCAAATAAGGTTTTTAAGAAAAGAAAATTTAGAAAAGTTGCTCGGAAAATTGGAACATTTGGGGAAAACTGAAAGCTATTTCGATGGGACCATAACTCACGTTTCGAACGATGGATATGCGTAATTCTTTTTTTGTTTCGTTTGTTATGGTCCTGGAAAAGTTTTCAAATTCGAGATAATTACAAAGAAATGTCGGAAAATTTGGAAAAACTGTTTTTTTTATAAATTAATAATAATAATTTTTTATCCAAAATCGTGTGTAATAAGCGAATTACTATGCTAATTCGAGGGTGTAATGTTGATCATTACACACTAGTGAGAGAACAACTCGGACTCACGAAATAGTCAAATCAACCAAATGCAAAACTATAACAACCATTCCATAGGTCTCTGCTTTTAATGGGAAATTGATAAAAAACACAAAGGATTTAATTATTAGGAATGATTTTGGATAACACTTAATATTACACTCGTGTGGAATACTATATTAGGCACTCTTCGAGCTCACGGGTAAACTTTTTCTTGCGTGACTAATATAGTACACAGTGGCGGCCCTAGGGCGGTGCGAGCGGTGCGACCGCACCGGGCGCCATCATGGGGGGGCGCCGAAATCAACCGAAACATAAGACAAACGACGATAAAACAATAAAAAACAAATAAAGTATTTGGAGGGGCGCCATTTTTAGATCTGGCACCTCTTAAAAATGTTGATAGGACCGCCACTGATAGTACATTTCACACTTGCATATAATAAATAACTATTACATATATGCAGTCTCGATCATAACTGACGATAGAAACGACATATTTGGTTGATTCTTTTTTTGTTTAGTTCGTTATGCCTCCGTTATGGAAATAACTCAATTGAATGTGCACAAGAGCGCGAAATTCAAAAAACATAACTAAATTACTACAAATTTAAAAAAAATCGTTGTTAAATTAATATAAAATTACATTTGTTTTTATTTTTGTATTATTTCAATTTGAACAGGACAACGTCTGTCGGGTCAGCTAGTCGAATGTAAATGAGACTCATAATTCAGAACACAACTTTATTTGAAACCAAAAGAAGAATATTATATTCCAAATGTCTGTTGCCAGAAATTATAGATCCCCGAGATACTAGAGGAGAGAAATCAGAAATCCTGAAACAGCGGTTAATGATTTAGTTTAATATTTTATTTATATTGTACCTATTTAATTATCGTGCAAGATTTTTTGACCATGTCGCTTATCCTTTAACTGTTCAAATAAAAACAATAGCTACGAAGTGTTGAAACCCTTTTTTATCCGAAGACCTTAGTTTTAAAAGCCTTTTTGATGTCCTCATTACATTTCGCTTGCTCTTTGTAAATTGAAATTTTTAATACCTACCTACCTAGGTACATATCATAACCCAATATTGTAAAAATTATTAAAAACACGTACCTGGGTAATATTATTTAACCAAAAAATTTAACTATGATTTTTTACGTTTGTAAAATAGATATCCTTGAACAACTTTAGCATAGGTAGGTAAGTAAAACGGTCTTCGATAAAATAAAAAACCTTGTTGGCATAACGTTGAACTACGCCACTGGTGCACCCGGTCTTTGGCTATGCGACAACTCGGGGTGAAAATGATATTTTGAATGATCGCTTCTTTCCCCTCACTGCGTCCGCAGATTCTTGCTCCGATGATTGTTAAAAAGACCCTTAACTTAGCTGAAAAGTTATAAGGTGATAAACTTTAGAAACAAAAATTAAAATTTCCTGTTACTGTGACTTTTCGTGAAATTAAATCTTCTTAGATCTCGATAAACGTAATTACCAATAATTGTATTTGTACATAAAAAGGCATTACATGTTGGTTTGTAACATGATTTTTTAATTTTACTTCTTATTAATTTTGATTTTTTTCTTGCTATTTATGGCCTATATTACGTTTCACTTTTTTTCCGCTAATTTTGGAACAACCTGTATTATTTATTAATTAATAATAGGCACAATGAAATAAATTAACAACGTTTGGGAGTAATTAAATGAAAAATTAAAAAACATAAATGAAAGAATGGTAATAAAATTGTAAATAGCTTTTCGTTGTGCCAAGAAAGTCGACGAAAAAACGGTCGTACAAACGCTGCCTTAACGATAACTACGTTCCAAAAATTCGGGAAATCTAATTTTAAGATGACCAAAATTTGAATAATGATCATTCTCAAACCGCAAAAACATTCTTGTATATTAATAGTCCAAACACAATTTACTACAATAGTGGAGTTTTTGAGTAATGCCATAATGGTCGCCGCTGAGCGAAATGTCGAATTCAAAAAATCACGGTGTAAACAAAGACATTTATTTTTGTTTCCAAAGGGTTCTTGGGAAAGTTACTCTGAATCACTCGGTATTTTTAACCGACTTCAAAAAAGGAAGATGTTCTCTATTCGACTGTATATATTTTTCATATTATCAGGTTCTCCAACTCTAGGTTTTGTCCGTACTTCATCTGTTCGAATATGATTTTCTTTTTTTTTGTTCCTTTTGTATCATTTTTATTTATGTGTTTTCCTGTTGCAGTTTTGATTTGGTATTATTTTTTCACTTCTTATTCCTGTGCCGAATTTCAATTTTATTGCTCCATTTCCAGTTTAACTCGGTTTTCTTTTCCATTTAAACGTCTTGTATTTTCTATTCTTATTTATTACTCTACGACTGTGGTAATTCTTACTTTGTTCCTTCTTATTACGTCTTACATTATCCTCACATTATCCAATTTTCTTCTTACAAGAAATATACTTAATTTCTGCTTTTATCCTCATCAGTTCGTGTTTCTTTTGCTATCTTGTTGTTTGCTTAAATGTCGCTATTTTTTCTGCCAGAATATCTTTAAGCAGACCAAACAGCTACGAAACAGAGGCTCCCTCCGCCACCTGGTGACGTAAGAACAATATTTTTTGTGTAAAGCATGAAGCATAATAAGGATCGACCCCAAGTATCACATTACATTGGCTAAAGCTTGTTTTTATATTGGCCCATTATCGATTCATTTCCATTGGCATTTCGACGTATCACCGATATTGGTACAATATTTGTTTTGACAATATTGTAAACCAACATTGTGCCAATATACAAATACTTCCTTTAGCCATTGATGAAATTGTCTATATTGGCCCTATATCTTCTTTTACAATATTTTAATACAATATGAGTCCAATACGTTTTTCTTGTTGCTTTTGGTATATTGTTTTTTACGAGATTCAGCCAATATTGTATTATGCCAACATTTTTCTTCAGGTGTGGCTAATTTTCTTCAAATTTTGTGTTTTTAGTCTTTTGCAATTTTCATTGCAGTATTCGATGATTTATACTGATAAAATTTCATGACATTGTGCAAAGTTTCTTTAAAGGGATGTTTCTTTTTAAATAAAAAATGACTTATAATTAATTCAGATATACATCAAAATTATTAATGAGAATTTTAATATAATAAGAAGACTTTCCTTTCGAATTAACTTCCCTAGTAGCCAAGTTTATTTATGTCATATATTACTAATATTTAGAAAATATTGAATCTTTTTTGAATATTAGTTATATTAAAAGAAATGTGAAAGCATTATTTTATTGTAGATATTTGCTTACTATTTTTGTCTATGCTGGAAACAATATCTTGCGTTGTATAATGAATGGCCATTTTTCCACGCTATAAGCGCCGAAACATTGCCCCCGGGTCAAAAAGCCGCGCATCTCTGTCATTTTTAGCGGTACGTAATTTACGGTACGAACCGAATTAACAGATTCGACAGATTTCTTCAATTCAACAAATGTCTGAAGTGCGAGAAAATGCTTCATCGAGAATCGGTTGTTGTGTTGTTGGCTGTCCTAATAAATACTATAATAAAATATAACAGTCTGTAAAATTTTACACCGTTCCGAACAAATCGTATGAGAACGAAAGACAGCAGATTTGGATAAAATTTGCATTTAGATTTTGTGCAAACTTCTAATATATCACAATCAGAGATCAACCTTTTATAGTTTGTTGCACAGCCATTTCTTTTTTATTAATGATACTTAAGAATTTAGACAAATTTAATGTTGCAAATATGACGTTTATTTGTTTTACCACTAAAAATGCCAGAAAGGCCGTTGAAGGCACTGTAAAACACGCGGAATTTAAAATGTGCACACCGTCTATACTGTAGTTTAATATTATAGTGAATACTGATTAGGGTAGTTTTAGGATTTACATATTTGTAACTGTTTATAATAAACATTCCTTCGACATGCGAGAAAGCCGGTCAGTTTCTTGTGACCTTGTAGCTTTTTCCGAGTACCTGCACAAGCCCTTGTCAGTCTTTTACGGTCCTTGAAGCGATAAACAAGTTTGTTGTCACCCCTCTCAGTCCTATGAGCGGGAGTGTGCAGAAAGTACGGTAATAGTAGTTATTGATTTTATTTTTTGTACTATTGATTTTTTTACTTTTAGCTATATTTTCTACTTACTGAGTAGAGAGAATACTCACAAAACCATTTATATAATTATGGTTAAATCGGAAATTCCCCATGAGCCCGTTCTATATTCCGGACAAGGTCGAACAAAATTAATTTTTCTCGTATGAAATTATATGAAGTGGTTATTGGTAAGAGAATATCCTTTATTATATTATATATGGTTTAATATGGTTTAAATTGATTTAGAGGCGACAAGAAAACGTGAAAAGAATGCCACCAATGAGGAAATGAAAAAAATCATAGGATTGTACATAATTAATTATTCATAATATGAATATGTTTATTTATTAATTTTATTTACTATTAACTTTTGTCTTTAACTTTATCTATGGATTAATTCCTCTTATTTTTTGAGAAAATGGTGTTTGAAAGAGAATTTGTAATCTTTAAGTTTATCAGTTGCATGGAATAAATGGACATAAAAGATTAATAAGTAAAATCTAGTAGTTCTTGCCGTATATATAATATTATTTATTGATACTTCAAATAAGTTACGTTACGTTACGTTAAATTTTATTTTTTAGAAGCAGTTAAGACTAACTTCAAGTTGACTAACAATGAGTTGGAAATAACCGCTGGGGATCGCGACCGTGGAAGAACTAAGAGAGTCTCAGGCTTGTATTTATTTATTATTATCAAACATTAACTAAACTTTTTTTACAGAAAATAAATCACTAAATAATGAAGCAATATACATGAGTATGTACACACGAGTATGTAATATAAAATTTTTATTAATTATAAGTTTACAATAAATTACGATCTTATTCTTATTTCTTGTTTAATTTTAAGTTTAAAGGTTTCATCTTCAATGGATCAATGTCAAGATTGGTTTTAGATAATATTGCCCTTGATTATATTATACCTTTTAGTATTTTTTTGGTATTTTCTAACTAGTTCCGACACTAGTCTATTGTAAAATATTTTATTTCATACTGTGTCATATTTGTTAGTTTTACGTCAGACTTTTGAGTCCGGAAAATGGGATTTTACAGTACAAGTCCCGTAAAAAAAAATTACAGGACTCAATTTATACGCAGTGTCACTATCGTTCAAACTTTAGTACTTTAGTACATGAAATTCTTTCTCGTAACGGTCACCCGATTTAGCTGGAACAAGTTCTTCTATCGCCTCTTGCGATTTACGCAAAATATCTGAATTTTGTTCAGACATTTTAAAAATTTTCTGATGTAAACAAACATCAAAGCGTTGTTACTTGCGGTTACTATGTAAGTTCTCTGTGACTACGTCTACCTGATTTTTAGATTCGATTTTGACATTTTACTTTTCTCAATAATACCTAATTAAAATTGTGCATTACAGAATGAAATAAAACGCATTACGATATACGTCCGGCAAATGATTTTCTACAATACTCGTTTCGACATTCTTGACTCGGCTCCTTCGTCGCCTCGTCCAGAAACGTCTCACTCGTAACTGTAAACTCTCATTTACCGGACTTATAACGTAAATTACTATTAAATTGGTAGTAAATTAGAATTATGAATAATAATTATAGTAATACATATATACAGTTGTATCACGATGATGAGCTAAATATACATTACATTTTCATTCAGTTTGCATCGGATTAGATTATTGTACAAATATTGAGTTATTGAATCAACATTAGCATACGTTCTTGGAAAAAGATTGCTATATGTTGTTGGACCATGGTTGGTATACGTTGTTGGACCATGATTGATATACGTTGTTGGGCCATGATTGGTAAACGTCATTGGACCATGATTCATATACGTTGTTGGGCCATGATTGGTATACGTCATTGGGCCATGATTGAAATACGTTGTAGGACCAATATTGCGAAATGTCCACATTATATAATGGCCCAATGTAGAGAAACAAGTTTGGGCCAATATATCCTCGAGAATGGCCCAATATTGGCTCAATATTGTTGTGCTGCCTGGGACCTATTTTATCGTACATGCACATTTGACGTACTTCATTTTCAACGGGCAATTTCCATGGACCCGACAGTAAAATTAGTCCAACAAATTTTTAAAGTTGTGGTAAGATTTCGTGATGTTAGTGTGGTGTAGCGGAGCGGGTGTTAGCTTTATGATGATCGTGTCATTCAATTTCCATCTCCAAGTCCGGACCTGACAATTCTAGATTATTTCATTTTCCCATATTTAAAAATAACAAGCACAATCTTAAAGAACTGCAAGAGGCAATTTTTGATGCATACAATGCTATAACCCTTCTGATGTTGGAAGATGCATTTGAAAATATGAAATGTAGAGTTAGAGCTGCATTCAAGCACTACATTATTTGTGGGTGTTTTATTTTCTTTAAATTAAAACAATTTAACATGAGAAACATAAACGTGACAATGTTTACCATAACCTCAAATTTTACTGTGAGCAAATTTCCAGGCTGGGCCATTGCATAAAAAAAAACTCTAATTTATAATTTCAATGATCTCATGGTAGTTAGAGTTATGTCTCTAAAACTATAAAAATTTAATATTCAGCTAAGCACGTCTATTAATTTAACTAGCAGTTTAATTATTTAAAATGTAACAGGTCTTTGCAAAAGGTCAGACGGTTCCACCCACTTGAAATTTATACGTAAATACAACCATAACTATTGTCACTTTAAAACCTCGTTTGCAGCAGTTGTGTCGGCGCTGGTAAACTACATTGAAGTTCATCTCTTGATCGGTTGTATTCTAGTGTTGAAAATATGGAAAAGTTTGCGCTGATACTAAATCTTTTCACGTTCACATTTTTGCTACTAAGTCTGATCGAAATAAATTTTATTAGAAAACTTGAAGCAGCACTTTCATTCCTATGCAGCAATCTTGGAGTATATTATTTGCTCATATAATTCTGTATAAGAGGAAATAAACTACAATAATAAGTCTACCTTAGTTATAACAACACATTACACTATTATTAACGTGGGAATCTTTTATGGTTCTTATTCTGTCTTGGCATGAGTATAGTATTAATGTGTGGGCTTCGTAATATGTAAATTGCATCGTAGAGGATCGAGTCGGTCAACTCAACTCATCTTCATAATATACAGAAACATTTTCTTGAATGTCTGCCTCACAAATTAGATTCTCCACGTGGAAGGATTTCTCTTCTTTATAAAACAAGACAATTTATTTTATGTGCTAAATTTAAAACTAAATGTATTGTAGCAGTCATGCACTAGTAGATTTTTAATTTATCTTTTTGTGTAAAAAAATTCCAATGCTTTTATTTGCTTCTAATACAATAAAATTTCATTTAATGTTATATTTTCTGGGCGCATCCACCATTTTCCAATTTACTTATTGGCACTTCTTGACAACTGTTGTTAACTACAATTACAATTAATTATTTTATTTAAAGCAATAAATTTTAAATGGTCATAACCCGCAATAATAGCTTTAATTATAACAGAGCAATTTACAGGTTATTATTACGCAAAGATCAATAAAGCCAACGGGCTGTAATTATAGATATTATACACAATTGAAATACCATATTTTAATTATGATTAACTAATTCGTGGAATTCATCACATGCACTGTTTACTGCGTTCAGATTTAGTCCTACATAATATAGCAGGTAGTAGAGTTGAACTGAAATAAATTATCTACTACTAACGACGTCAAGTGGGCCTTGGATGGAAAAACGTATCGCGAATTGCTTCGTCGTCGATTTTTGTTGAACGCACGTTATTATTTTGAGCAAAATAAATCTTGATAATTCAAGCCGAATCCTTACACTAGTTTCGAGCATTGTCCCCTTCGTTTCCTTCCCAATTTATCTAGATCGTCCTTCAGCGACCTGCCTCCACCGAATTTCCTATCTCTCCAGTAATTTATTTTCCAAACAGCATTGTTCTTATTATAGCGAAATAAAGCTTTCCTGCTATCGTTTCCTTCCTGCTCGACGTCCCACTTTAATCCTCTCCACATACTTTCTATGGAATGCTCTTCGGACGTCGTCCATTAGTAGTTAATCGCTTGAAATCTACACCAGCGATAAATCTCCGAAAGCCGTACGTCTTTACCACCATACGAAACATTAATCGCTGGGGTCAGGTAACAATCGATTTTCTGCGGTTGAGATTCGATGGCAAGTACCCAGTTATCAGCGTCGGATTAGGGGAGTCTGAGCACAAAGCCAGATTCGACTTGATTACGCCCCTTATTAAAACCATTTCCTCTAATTGTAATATAAGGCGATGTATGTAGCATCGATTTCCAGTATTTTTATATAGGTTTCATACACACGCCTTCGCTTGTTTATCACTGAATACCAGTAGATTCTTTGATTTCTAGCAGGTCATGTCACGAAATTAGATGCCAACCCTCTGTATTACGATAATCCAATATAGTCGGTATAACTTTACAAGATTAATTCAAGGTTGTCTCCAGTTCCGCTGTTTGAAACTTGTGTAATATCAACCGTTGCTCGAATTTCCGTGCTCAGAATTTCCATTTGAAACTTCCCGGCTAGACACGCCATAATTATCACGTTCGATTCCTTCCGAATTTACGCTATTCGAATGTCGTATGTCAAACTGCCGGGTGATAATGGAAATTTATTTACATATAGCAACCCAAATAATTATTTTAAAACAAACAAAGATGTT
This sequence comes from Diaperis boleti, assembly GCA_963583935.1. Lineage (NCBI taxonomy): Eukaryota > Metazoa > Arthropoda > Insecta > Coleoptera > Tenebrionidae > Diaperis > Diaperis boleti. The sequence continues at coordinate 30,708,864 of OY757245.1, read as the reverse complement.
GAACACAAATGAAATGTTGCTTTCGAAAATTTACAGAAAATGGAGACGTCATCGTCAGTCAATTGTCAGTGTGGTTTGTATTTATATTGTTATGATATTCTTTATTTTTATACATTATATTTTTATTATTATTAATCAATCCATTCATCACATCCACACCGTCATCACGTTTAATGGTCTTGGTAATATTTACTAGTACATGTAAGCATGGAATTTTAGAGTTATCACTGACATTCTTGCACTTCACACTCAGTTATCACCCTGAAACAGTACGTATTAGGATCCACTTCATTTTTCATTTAGTTGTAGTTGCAGTTGTAGTTGTAGTAGAGGAAAACTCATTGGTTAATAAAATATTAATACCCAGAAGAAAGACATTTGAAAACCCGTAACAATATTTTTCTTTACGAAATTTTTTCGTTTACTTGTATTTTACTTGTGTTTTCCCACCCTTTCTCCACTTTGCTAATCACTATCCACACTTGATAATTATCTCTTCGTCTTCGATCTTCTCGATCTTTCACATTGTTTAACTTTGATTCTTCATACTTCTTTTGCTAACACACTATTCAAATTGTTTCTTTTAAATCTCCTTTTTAATGATAATCCCACCCCTAATGATTCCTTTTTTTTGTTCCTCATTTTATCCCTTTTTGCTACCTCCAGGAACTCTTTTTTTATAAACTGATAAAAAAAAAGATTGGGATATGATCAATTCAGGTATTGTTAACTCAAGAGATATATCGTACGAAGGTGGAGTTTCGAGGTACGTAAAAAAGTTGCTCAAAGGTAGCCGCACCGGTTTCGTCGCGTGTCAATAACACTTTCGATTTATGCAGTGCGATTGAACGTTGTTTTATTAAGTCTTAATTTGGGCGATACTTAACTTAAAGTGTAGGTGTAAAACTGCATATTTGATCAAAATTGTAATAACACAAAAAATCGAAGACGGGCCTGTACATCATCTTACACCTGCATACGTTCGACAAGTTTTTTATGTCCCTCGAAACTCCACCTCCGTACGATATATCTCTTAAACCTACAATACTTGTGATATAATAGCTATTTATCGTTCGACACTGTCAGAATTTTCTCGTTTCACTCGTGCTTTTATAAACCCCTTGTGGCGTAAAGCGTCCAATTTACACAGGAACTCGTATAATAAACTACTATTATGGTATAAGTGAATAAAGACAACGAGGCAAAGCTGCGTGTGACAATGTTTTTAAGTGGATAGAATTTCTTTATTCACGTATATCATACAATATTTTTTCTAATTTCAAATTTATTACTTAGGTAATTTATTTACATAAACGTTAATTTTGATTTTTAAAATGAAGCGGAAATCAAAGTGAAACAGGCCCCCCTGTCCCAATGGGGGACTTGTTTTAGTTATTAGTTACCATAAGCCACTTGTAACAGTTGTATCAGAAAATAAGGTGAGGCATACAACATTTTCTTTACTTAATTTACAATAAATAAGTAACAAATCATTTATTAACCAGAAGAATGTCGATAAATCCAAGTGGAGTAAATTTAAATATATTTAAGTCAAACTCCACAAACTTTAATGACTCGGAAGCGTCATGGGATTCTCTACCCGAATACCATTCGTGCATAGATTATTTCCTTGAATTTTTTCTCGTGCATTTCAAAAACGGCTAATTAATAAATTAATTCATTAATTAAGACGTTTTTGAAACGCACTCGAAAAAATTACCGGAAATAATCTATGCACTAATGATGTTATATGTGATTACATGATGGTAAGACACTAATTATTCTTTGAAACGTCATTTTGAGAATATAATTATTTTTTATTTTTAACGTTTTACAAGTTTTACACGTCGTTAAAACGTTGTAGCTCACACGTGACCGAAATGTCATTGTAAGCTCCTGAAACATTTCTGTCACTTATAATATAATCTACTATTTGATTTGGTTCCAGATATCCTCCAACTTGTCAAATTACCTTCTCCTTCTTTTATAACTGAGAGTGTCAAAGAAAGTAAGTTGATGCTCGATGGCCAATGTCAAATTCGCTAGTTTCTTACCATAAATGGTTATAACATTTTATGTGGGACACTGGTAATTGGCAGTAAGTAGTGATAATATCACCTCACACCTCCAAGAGACATCTTGATTATGAATATCATTATTGAGGGTTAGTCTTGGACGTTCTCGATGTCCAGATGTCCACGTGCCCTGTGGAAATATTATATGACACAACAAAGTTATATGAATCTACACACTTTACCTGGTGCACATCCTAATTGAGTGTTCAGGACGTGCCATTGATATTTGAGAACACTGTTAAATGAGTGGTGAATGTGTTGATTAAAATACAAGGGCTTTTAATCTGCTACAGTCGAGTGTAACACTCCTCCACTATTACGTAAAACTAAAAGACTAAATAATGTATAGTCTATGCATAGGTGTTTATGATGGGCATTATAATTAGACTCTTTTTCATATTAATGTGAATCAAATAGGCAGTGGAAGTATAAATGCACCTTTAATTTAGTGAATAAAAAGTCACTTGATTCTAATGCCCGATTCACACAAAAATTGTCATTAATGTCATTCAGAACAAATTTAAGGTTAATGATATGACAAAAATTGCTACCTCAAAAACTACGGTACAAATATTTATTTAAAAGTGTAATTTTATAAGTAAGATTGTCGTTCCTCGAACTTTTTATTTACGAAAATTTTATTTCAATAATTAAACAAGACTTACAGATTGTTACATTTGGTTTACGCGTCCACCTTACCTGACAATTGTCATCATTAACTGGTTTATTAGGTTGAATAACATGACTATCCAAACACACTAGGTTAGGGTCGGAAAAAGTGGTATATATCAGAACGAAAAGAACATTTCAAAAATTATTTTTAAAATCTTATCCTCTATAAGGAAAAATATATTGACAATAAAATGTAATAACAGTAATAGTATTAGGGGAGCCCAATACGGGATTTTGGAATTTAGTCAAGCGCGGCAGATTAACATATCGTGGGATACCTTGTTGAGTAGCTCCACCATATCTAAGCCCTCTATATAGGACCGCGCGTCTAGGGCAGCCGATCAAAATACTAAAAAAAATCGATAGTTGGAACTACTCGAGCGCGTCAGATTAAGGTATGATGGGTTAATTACATGCTGAAAAGTGTGAATTTCAACAATCTGACAACTTGAGCGTGACGTAAGGGAGTGAGCTGGTCAAAAACGGCACTGCAGCCCGGTCGGATAAATTGATGATAGTAAAACCCAGTGTTAACTTGTTATCTCGTTAACAAAAAGCGTTATGTTTTCATTAACCGTCTATACTGTGCCATGTTTTGTTGGTTGCGACACTTGGGACAGGGCATTATTTTTTATACAAATGTTACAAGACGTGGCTTATGGTAACTACAACAAGGAGCCCCCTTAAGACATGGGGGCCGCTTGGGACTTTTCGCACTCACATCTCGATTAAGAAGTTTCACATCAAAATATAGACATGATTTCAGTATTACAGTGTGACGCTTTCTACGGTCCGGATGCCTCGAGCGCCAGTTTTTTTATTGTGGTATGCTCCACACGTGTCGACGGGTAGCTTAGTGGAGTACGGTGAACAAGGGGTCAGCTGTCGAGTTTGGCGGAGGATAAATAAACAGTCACGGGTTTTAACAGGTTTTAATGCACACGGAATATTTACAAGGGTAATATATACAGGGGTAGATATTTACAGGGGTTACATGTATTCGCGGTTTATATACAAAGGTTTACAATGTTACGGAACCGGTTTCCGGGGACCAAACAGTCGTGCCCTACACTACCCGCCGTGTCGTTCGGGGTCGGAGGTGGGGTAGAACAGGGTCGGCGGATGGAAACACCGCCCAAAAAGAATCTGTCCGGATATCTCGGTTTTCGACCAGCAGGTGCACCGAAAACCAGACACTTGGACAGCCCCTCGAAAGAAGCCACCACAAGTGCCCTAACCCCGTTGCACTAGGTCGACACCCAAGCTACCAGGACCGGTCCTTTTCGGTCGTGGTCGGGAGTCCCAGCAAGAGACCCGCCCGGATATCCCAATGATCGACCAGCAGGTGCACCGAAAACCAGACACTTGGACAACCCCTCGAAAGAAGCCACCACAAATGCCCTAACCCCGTTGCACCAGGTCGGCACCAAAGATACCAGGACTGGCCCCTTTAGGTGGGTGAGAAGGAAACGACTGTCTTCTTCTGCCGGGTTCTGTTCGCTCTTTTATAGGGGGCTTGTGACGAAACGGTGACGTTTTTCCCCTGCGTAAACGGCCGCGCGTGGGCGACTCACTCAAAGTCTTCACCGCTGTACGATTCGGCGTCAAATTCTCCCGGAACGATGGTGAATCCGGGCGGCGCACAAACTCCGGAACTACAGGGCCCGGAGCGCGGTGTCGCTCCGATCACGAGAGTGAAGGAATCATCCCGATACGTCAACGTTAAGCATTTATTCTTTCATTTAAACGGCGTGATGAGAAGGGCGTGGTCCGAGGTTATAAGAGCGAAAACTGGGAGTGGTAGTAGTGACTTCGGAACGGTCTCATTTGAAACGGGCAAATTTTATGATAATCGGACCGAAAGAATTATCCCGGTCCGATGCCTGAAACTATTTTTTTTGCGAGTTAAGAAATGCAATTTTACGGCGTGCTGCGATCGATATTATTCATGCGGCAAAGACAAAGCGGGTGGGATTAACGAACGGCGCCCGTTGTTAGCAGAACTCGATGCATTCGGGCTTCTCAGAATTTGTAACTCCATTACAACAGGAGATGCGTTTGAGATTGTTATATTCAAAGACAATCGCACTTTAAAAGTAAAGTCCAGTCGCGCGTCGGAGCTGACACGCAGAATTATTTTTTTTTATTATGAAGGAAATAAGTCAAGAATACCGGGAAAAATATATTTTCCAATTTCCACAAGCCGAACAAAAGTCGTCAATTTAAAGTAGCCCCCAGACGGTTAATAATTTTGATCAAGAGCTGGAGTCAATCGATCGAATCAAGCATGATTTTACTGTCTATGAACCTAGAATCTTTGACCCCTACGCATTATTGCGCATACGTAAAAACATGCCAATTTGCAACGGTCGGACAAAGAAAAGGTCCCTTTACACTAGTGTTCCATCGTAGGTGTTTGGCGCGTCCCATTCCAAACACGCTTGGCGCGTCGAAAGACTGCGTGATTGGATTGCTTCAAACACGTACGATAGAATGGTAGTGTAATGGTATCTACAACAAAACACAGTATTTGGTCGTCCCCATCGATTTTTCGTTTTGTTAAAATCGAGGAACAATAAACTGTAACACAAAAACTAGACCTGATGTCATCAAAATAAATATGGTTTTATAGTTCGACACTGTCAGAATTTTCAAATTTTCGCTTGTGTAAACACTCTCCTGACAGGCAATAAGAAAATGTCAGATAAACGTCACACTATTTTTATGGATTTTAAACAATTTAAAGACTTTCCGGGGTTGTGTCGAACTATAAAACGTTGTATTACACTCGTAAATTTACACAGGAACTCGTATAATAAATAACTATTATAATGAGGGTAGATAGGTATTTCAAAATTAGTAAGTACCTAAGTAAGTTTTCTATTAGTAAGGCTTGGACGATAAAAGATAAAAGTACACGGTTTGAGGACATTCTAAATCACAAAAACTGACGACACAAAGTCAAAACATTTCTTATACACTACCTACTGTGTGTGGTACACGATTTGCATTTGACTTTTTCCAAACTGTTTTGTATTATATACTACAAATTTTACAGCTTGAATTTTTTTGTGAATCGAGCGAAGTCTTCATCGTCCGCCGCCATCTTGATGTTATGTATCGCTCTGCGTCATAATATTATCACTACTCATTATAAAATTCATAAAATAAAGGTGTTTTAAAAAATTCAGGTATTTAATGTGACAGAAGCTTAACAAAAAATAAAATATATACGTATACGCCGCCGGCAACGGTACCCGCCTTGGATACGCGTAAAGTGCCACAATTTTCGTACCGCATTCGCCGGTTTACGGTCCAAGTCTGAGCCGACGTATAGAAGTTTCACTTCAAAAAACTTAAACACAACATTATTACTAATAAGAACTAATATTGTAATATAGACGAAAAAGAGTTAAACTACAGCTGGTACACATAATAATTATGGCACCCCTGGGCCCCCATGTTTATGTGAAAAATACTTTACGACCTATTCTCATAGCTACCAAATATAAAAAAAAAATCATAAATAACGGTTGAGCCGAAAAATCGGTCTAGCCCAAGGGGGGCCCCTGGGCCCAAATGTCCATGTGAAAAATAGTTTTAAACCATCCCTGTATTATAACGAACAAAACAAAAAAAAAACAAATCGATGAAGCCGTTTTTGAGTTTTAGCTAGACATACGAACGGCGATTAATTTTTATTTATATAGACTAAAATCTTTAAGAAACAATATGGAGGAAAAACTAGAAGAATGTTCTTAAATCCAGGTGGAGTAAATTTAAATTAAAAATTTTAATATATCTAAGTCGAACTCCACAAACTTTAATGAGCGTAAAATTACAAATGGAACATGTTTCGGCAGAACACTTCTGCCATATTTTTTTATATTCTTTAAGGGCTGATGATGGCAGAAGTGTTCTGCCGAAACATGTTCCATTTGTAATTTTACGCTCATTAAAGTTTGTGGAGTTCGACTTAGATATATTTAAATTTTTAATATGGAGGAAGCTATATAGGCAGTAGTAACAATATTTACATAAATAACTAACACTATTATTACTTTCAGCCGCCAGCATCCACACCACGAAAGGCTTCAGCGGCTACCACACCTCCACCTGCATGCCAGGGTCGCACTTGCGCTTTCTGGGCCCCTCGGTCAAAATCGCCATCCCATTAACGATCCTCTGGACCACCGCCTGCTCCTTCTTGGCCATCCTCATGCTGCAGTCCACCAAAGTCCTCAGCTGCTACCAGCACTACGTCTGCATCAACGAAGTGGACCCATACGAGGAAGAAACCGACCTTCTCATTCTTGCCTTTGCCGAATTGCTGCTCGCGATCATCACATTTCTAGCCGTGTTCTTGCTCCTTAGGATCGATTGCAAGTACGATCCCGACTGATCAGCGCCTCCCCCCGATCCCCAAGGGACTGGCGGGGGGGTGAGCGTGATCGGGGGGGTTGGGGCGTTCTCCATGCCCCCCACTACGACGACGACGTGTGATCGGGTGGGAAGGATAGCGTGGGTTGCATAGATAGGTTAAATTAGGTTATGTAAATCAATGAATACTGTATTATAGTTTGTACCAGCTTAAAGAAGTTTTTTCATTTAGGTGATTGAAGTGTCAAGTTTAAACTTATAATATAATTTGTTTAGATTAAAAAGAAGTATATTATAGATGAGTGCTGTAAATCTTACTTTGAATCCTACTTAGTGTTAAAAGCGCCAAAATTGCATTTTTCATAATTGATACCAGTCTTAAAGTTCTTATTCTAGCGATAAAGTAGCTCTTTACTGACCAATAATGATTTATTATTCTGTCATTATTACAAATCATTTGTGGGCTAACCCGCATCATCAAAATCGCTGTAACATATTGCTTGTATTCATTTTTGAGGCTTTACATACATACCAGGTGTAGAATAGATTTTGAGACAGGACTTTTACATGTAAAAATAAAGATCTGAGAATATTGACTTCCCTATTTAGTTTAGCAAAACGTTAAATATGAAACTGGTAAAGTATAAAAAATACTACCTAATTCCATTTTTAGTTTCTTTGTAACAACTTTTAGTACTGCAGTAAAACAAGAACACAAAGAATTTTTATAAATTATTATCTTGAATTTTGAAGATGTATATGTCAACTGCTTGCCAAATAGTAAATGAGGATTGTATGCACTAATTTGAGAAAGCTGATTTTGTGGAGACACAATTCCGCGTGTGGAAACCATACGCAGAATGATTTAAAGAAACCATCAAATTGACCACATTTTCAATGCCAATACTATTTTTGGTATTTCTTGATTAATTTTTTCTCACTTAATATGAACATACAGATTTACACGGAAATATTGTAAGAAATAACATGAATATCAATATAGAAAAGACAATGATAATAATGAGAAGGAATCCGCAAAAACTGCGGTCAGAGAAGAAGAAATAAAGTAAGGAACAACAACAGGAGGAAGACTATTTAATAGTATAAAAAAATACATTTTTAGGAAATAAAGAGTTACCAAAAGATGTTAAAGTACAAATATTTAAGAAGGTGGCCATGCCAATACTTCTATTTCTTGAACTATGGCGGAGAAACCGAAAAAGATAAAAATAACAACTACAGAAATTATGAGGGGAATATGCAAGAAGCCAACATAGGAAAAATAGGCTAAAGATTACTAAAATATTGAAAATCCGGAATCTATTGAAATTGGACTTTCGTAGTCTCACAAATTTGTGAACTTTGAATTTTGAAATATTGTACGTATTATTTTACATAAAAAATCTTAGTAGTTCAAAATAATGAAAATTTTTAGAATACCATCCAAACTCAGCAATTTTGAAATTAGGAAATGATGATACGGCAAAAGGAGATCGTGAAAAAGAAAGAAGAAGAAAAGTTGAATTTCCAAAATTTAATCTTGTAATTATGAATTCATGAAAGAGATAAAGGGCGAACGAAAGCGGGAAACATAAATTAATAACCACAAAAAGTGAGAAAAGGAGGTGAAGTTAAAATGTATAGTTTGACAACGTAAAAGTCACAGAGGCAAGAAAACAGGACCAACCTGAACTGAATGAGTTGCAAAAAGAAAAGTATTGGAAGAGGAAAACAATGAAATGAAAATAAACATGAAGAACATGGAGGTAAAATTAAAGAGACAATATAAAGAACAATATGGAACAACACAAAATGAAAACATAATGGAGCTAAAACTCATAATTTGAGAGGGAGAAAACTGTGCATAACAATACAGATTCGCCCTTTCCCGATTTGCATGTTAACATTTCTTTAATTTTCTTAATGATGATATTGTAACTAGATTTTAGTGTTCTAACAGCAGACCACTAAAATCAAGTCTAGTCACTATACTGCATATAATTATTATGCTATTTCTTTATTCGAATATTAATTTGCGAGCGAACTTTCTACATTTTCAACAACGATAATAATAATAATTTGTGTGTAGCCACTTGAACATGTAAAACCGAAACCTGCAACATTGATATCAAAATTGAAAACTACGTATTTTTACTACATAATTATAAGAAGATAAATTATCTATCTCTTTTGCACTTTTATATAGTTCCTTAGCACCAAAAATTACTTTAGGTGTAATAACAATAAATAAATGTAAACACCATATTGCCACTAGGTCAATTATGTTAAAATCGTGTGTAATTTTAGTGCACGGTACTTTTAGTGTAACAAAACCATGTTGTCGCTGAACTTGGGGTTCAACTTTTCAATTGTCCTGCTATACAAATTAATTTATTTAAATGTGTTAAATTATGTGGATCATAATATATTTCGAATCATGTACATATCTTCTACTATTTCCGTTGTCTTGCTTTTTAATGTTCTTTTAGGTATTTAGACAAAAGTAAATCTTCAAAATACGCTGGGGTTTTTTATTTCAAGAAGAATTTTTGAACTAGACAGCTGGACTTACCAATCTGAAGATTCAACATCCCTCCAATACAACGGAAATTAAACCTTGTGTATTGTTGATTGTCCGTATCAATCACCCCAAAATTTTCTATATTCTTTCTACCCTCATTTCTATCTAGAATCTAGTTTTTAATTTCTTTTCACTTTGTCCCTTTTCTTTCTGCTTCCTAAATATTTTCCTATTTCCACCTTGGTCTTTTTTTCTTTGACATCTTGAAACAATTAGAAACAGATATTTTTTTTTCTACTTTGCGTTCGTACTGAGGCTATTACGATACGCTTTTGCGTGTCATAATAGACAAAAGCGGTGTTATAATGATTTCACTAACACTAACAGTAACAGCATAATTAATTTTTTTAATATTGGAATCTTGGCAACCCTAGCGTGATCGACATGATCCTAACCTTACTTCGCTGTGTCAAGTCCAAGTCGATTTCAACGGCTGTCAATTGTGGATTGGGATTTTAGCGGTTTGAGCCAATCAAACAAAAGCACTGATGGCGCTTGAAGTCAGAAAATTCTTGAGGGTATCTCCGGTGATCACGCGGATAAGGGGGTTCCACTTGTTTGTGCGGCGGGATTTGATTCTAGACATTTTGTGGATGGGTAGATTGAGAGTTTCCAGGGCCAGGAAATCGCGTTCGTCCTTGTCAATGTCCACACCATGGATCACAAAGAAAAAGAACGAGTCTGTGCGAGTTGTTTGTGGTATGGGGGCGTTAGTTACGGAGGTAACTGTGAGGTTAGGGGCTTGAGTTACAGCTGACGTTTTTGGAGGTCGTTCGGGATGAGTTAAAAGTCAAACAAAAATACGAGTCACATACGAGTATTGACGTTTCAAATTAATACTTTTTCATAGCCACACCTAGCAAAGGTAGCCAACCGCCGCGGAATTCCCTAGATTGTAAAATTTGATTATTTTGTATAAAAACTGGCAAATAAAAAAACACTGTATGATAACTCGTTTATAAGGCAATAGGCGTTTATAAGGCGTTAATAGCTTTGTTACAACATCAAATTAGAAAATTGTACATTATGATACGAGTTTTATAAAAAGCATTTTGTCGTTCGCACGGGTTTAAACGAGCAAGTGCGACAAAATGCCTTATAAACTAGTTAAAATACAGTATTTTTTCTACTTTGGCACTTTTTATACAAAATAATCAAATTTCACAATCTAGGGATTTCTCGGCGGTTGGCCACGTTTGCGAGGTGCATTAACAGCGGCTATGAAAAAGAATTAACTTGAAACGTCAATACTCCTATTTTTGTCCGTTCAAAAATAAGTATTATTTGCTCCTTCCATTACGGCTTGCTTCAATTATCAATAAAATTCAATAAAATCCTTACAACCGTATAACTTTTTTATTATTTTGTCAGCGAGCGCTTTCGACTAAATAGTCATCTTCGGGCTGCGACACCTACATCAAAACCAATAAATGAAAATTACACAATTACAAATTAAAATTACTTACGTCATTTAACAAATTACAAAGAAACATTACATACATTAAATTAATTACATGGATCAATTTAGATAAATGTGAGTTTTGTTCCACGTTTTTTGAGGTTAGTTGACATTGACATTGACATTTGGCTAGTACTACCACCCTAACAGATTCCAGCAGTTTGAAATTTCGCGGTTAAATTGATTTGAAAATGGGTTTGAAACCTAACTCTACTTGTACGTTGCAATTCCTTCGGGTGTTGTCTCTTTGTTCTTTCCAAATTTCCATGGCTTCTAAGAGGTCTAATTTTTTTCCTTTTTCTTCTTGGTGTAGTATAATAATCTTGCTTTCGTCAATTTGGTGTTTTTGAGTATTCATATGTATCCCCATTTGACTTTTGGGATCTTTCTTGTGTTCCTTGACTCTACTTGCTGGGTGTCTCCCTGTTTGGCCGACATATGTCATTGCACATTGCTTACATTCTAGTCTATACACACCATTCTTTGTAAGGTATCAAGCCGGTCTTTATGGTTACCTCCAAGGATTTGTCTTAAGGTGTTAGATGTCTTGTAGGCGGTTGATATATTATATTTCTTCATTATTCTATGGATCTTTTCTGTCAACCCCTCTATGTATGTCAATGATCCTTTGATTATTAGTTGTTCATTGTTTCTAAGGCATTCTACTTCTTTCTTCCTATCCAGCTTTCTTTTAATTTTGTCTATTATTTTTGTTCCATTTTCCAGAGCCATTTGCTTTATGATGTTGAATTCTTTTCTTATTTGTTCCCTTTCTGTTATGTAATTGTTACATCTGTGTATAAAAGTAGTGTATGCAGCTAGTTATATGTGTGTTGTTATAAATTATTTCTTCTAAAAAGTCTATAGTCCAGGCAATGGGTACAAAAAGGGGGATTTTATTCGCAAAAGGTCGGACAGAAATGAAATTTGGTGAGATGGTAAACATCCACAAACTAGGAAAACATTGCTCTTTCAGAAAAGAAATATTGCAGAATTATTTTAAGTCGAGCTTCGTTGTAATCCGCGCTGAAAATTTGATTTTGTTGAAATTTGCAAATCAACCCCCAACTTTGGCGCCCCGTAGAACGAAAACTGTTGGTCGCAAACAAAAAATTAATAGAACCAAAATTATGCACAATTTTGTTCTCTACATATTTTATTTGAACTTTTTTTTTATAGCACTTACAACAACGGCGCTATTTTCGTAAAGGCGTCGCGGTGCAGTGTTTTTACCCCCCCACCCCTCGAGCGGCAAGCCCCCGAGGTCGCAAACTCAGGTGTACTATCAGGAGACCTATGTCTATCATCCCACCAAATTTCATTTCTGTCCGACCTTTTGCGATCAAAAATTCCCCATTCCCTGGACTATAAGGATTTTATTGAATTTTATTCAAAAGTAAGTTCTGAAGTACAATGGGCGTTCACCAGACTGGAGCGCTCGGAGCATACGTTTCGACTGCTTCCTAAGTAGCGATCCCTTGACTGTCAGAATTCTGTTGGACGCTTTCGCTCTATTGTTTGTCAGTTGTTAGTTACGTGAAAAAGAACTGAGCAAACGACCAGAAATAAAAGGGCTACAAATTATTCGCATAGTAATCGTGTATACAAGATTATATTTTTCGGTAAAATTTTATATTACTATAATAATTCTAATGCATAATATTTGTAATATAGTCAGAGCAGGTAAATTAGCAGTACCGCATTATAAAGAGATTAGCAACTACTGAATTGAAATCTTTCGAAACCAACTAGGAGTACATTGCACCTGGTCTTTTTTAAATAAATTAATTTTTTATTTACAAAATACCGAACAGTTAATTACACACCAAATAAAAGCGGTAAAGCACACGATTATGACAAATCATTAAAGGCTATATTTGCGCTTTGACGCTACTGCGCATGCCCGCATCACTGCTCCATAAGCCGAACGGTGTCCTACCTACGCTCCGTTTGCTACCCATCGCTCCCTTCGGAGCGGAATTGGTAGCGCTACGTTCACCAGAAAATTTTTAAACCGTTGCACAACTGTTTCGTCTGATGGACGCGCCTAATGTACGCCCCCAGAAATACGGGCTTTGGCGAAAATACGATGGGCAATTTGCTACCTTCAAAGTCACGCGAGGTATATGAAAAAACATACGCCCAATTTGAAAACTTGCGGAAGAGGAACAAGATCTCTACAATCTCAAAAAATATTTTACTAGCGTATTTTGAGAAGCAAGTGGACCGCACCATCAGTGCGAACCATCCAAAGCGTCAGCCCCCGTCCCACTCCAATGCTAGAAGTGTTACCAGCTTGGCCACAACCAGAAAGAATGCGCCAACAAAATTGCATGCCCTAAATAAACGTGAAGCCACTTTCCAAACAAGTGCCAACAATAGTAATGCCAATTCACATTGACAACTGTTGACAGCCACGTGGACAGCGAAGTATAGGTTAGGATCGCCAATATTAAAAAAATTAATTATACTATTGTCAGTATAATTATTATAACACCGCTTTTGTCTATTCTGGCAAGCAAAAGCGTATCGTAATAGCCTCAGTACGAACACAAAGTAGAAATGTGCAAATTTACAAACACGAGTATCAGCATTTTCGAATTCTATGCCATTTCTGTGCTTCGCGTATGATTTCAGTGATTTGTTGTTTTTCTTGTTTCCGTTTCCGGCTGCTACTATACTACCTTAGACATGACGCAGAGGTTCCGGTGCATCCTGATTCGATCTACAAGTCGGCGTTTATCAACCCTAACGGTCATTACTGATATTTGAAGGTCCCTTTCGATTTGGCAAATGGCATATCTGGACCATTTGATGCTCCCTTCGTCAACTGTGGAAGACGGGTTGCATAATATGTTGACTCAGGTGTTACAGCCTGTGACAAAGACGAATTTGAAGCTTAATTTGGCAAGGAGCTCCTTCATATCTAGGACGAATATCTGGGGCACATTATCAACAAGGATGGTGTACGACCCGGTGAGCGGAAAACGTACGTGGTCATGGGGTTTTCTACACAACAGAACGTGAACCAGGTGTGGCAAATCGTGGAGTTGGTGAACTATTTTCGCAGATTCATTCACAGGTTTGCAATTCGCTCGAAGTAATTCATGACGTTGACTGGAGAACGATATCGAGCGGCAGTGGCGTGAACAACAGCACCAGGTGATTGAGGGTGTGAAGGCAGCGCTGGCTCAGAGACTGATATTGGCGCTTTGTAGCGTCGAGGCGGTCATCAAACTTCGTACCGATGCCGGTGGGATGGGCATCGCGAGCATGCTGTTTCGCGAACGGGTTAATGGTGGGTGGTGACGTTTTATAGCAGGACGACAACAAAGACGGGCAGATGTACCACAGCTATGAGCTAGAGACCTTGGTGGTGGTAGAGTCAATCGCGTTTCGAGTATATCTAGTGGGGCACGAATGGGGAGTGATTGACTGCGTTTCTGTGAGGGCGGCCATGTTTGAGGGTTCCACGCATATCGCGATGGTGGTTCGATGTGTGCACATGGAGTGTCGACCGAGCGTCAAGATGAGAAAGCTCAGAACATGGAGGTGGCTTTAGAGAATGAGCTGGCGGATAAGCAACTGCGTTCGGAGTGCGAGATGGAAAATAGTCGACTGTACCGACGAAGTACTGTATGCGATCGACTATACCTACCAGCGATGACGACTTATAATCTGATAATGTGGTGTCATGACGATATCAGCAGGGTATGAGCGGTGTTTGGAGTTGGTTCAAAAGGGTTACTTTATCTTCGCGACGTATTCAGCCTATTTGGCTATACATGACGATTCATCAGTGACCACGGAAGGGCTTTTGGGAAGAGCCAATTCAAGGAGTTTATTACCTCACAGGACATACGCCATGTGATGAATGCGATAGCTACTCCAAGGGCGAATGGACAGGTGGAGCGGGTGAATCGCACCATCTGAGGTGGGTACCTACGGTGATATGGGGTATCAACCACACTATCAATGCTAGCACACGGCAGAGCGGTGTTTGATGATCTGGTGAGTAGGGACCAACGGAGACTAACGCGAACTGAAACACGATCACGGTGTGAGCGAGCAAGACAGAACCTGCTGAAGGTGGCGTCAAGGATGAAACAGCACTACGATCAAAGACAAAAGGTGCCCGCGACATACAGGGTGGTTTTGGTTCTGTGGCAGAAGGTGGCTACTTGCTCTACGGTGAAGGATGTAGGTGGAAAGCTTTCACATAAATTTGACGGTCTTTACAGGGTGATACGAGTACTCGACGGAGATAGATATCGATGGTGATAGATATCAGATAACCGCGATCAAAGGGGTGCGAGGTTATAAAAACGCTAGGTTCCTAGTAGCGGTGGATTCTTTGCTACGTTATCGGAGCTGCGTGCCCTCTTCAGGGGTGCTGCCGGTGGAGATCGGGTCTAACAACGGGGAAAGCCAGGCGCAACAGAGAGAATGATGAGCGTTAATGGGGACATTAACTGTTTCAGGAAGGCCGAGGTCGAGTGGTCAGATGGTAGCGGGGTGGAAGGCAGAGGACGAGAGTAGCAGGTAGCGGGAAGTAGTACCGGCACGGCATTGAGAGAGAACGTATGGTGTTCGTCCGTATTTTCCTCCTGACTTGTGAATATTGGCGAATAAACCTCTGTTACGAGAGCGTTGTATTACATTTTATGCCCGGAAAAGTGGACGGTAACAATATATAAAACGTTAACTGACTACTAGATGGCCCATACTGTTCACATTAAACAAAATTATTATTAATACAATATTTTGTACCGGTACTTAAACTACTGGATGGAACTACATAACTTTAGATGGGGCTGTTTTCCAATGTTTTTTATCTTTTACAGCGGCAAATCTTATACTATTCTACCTGAGAGCCTAAATAGTAAATACATAAATAGTAATATAACAGAAAATCCCATCTTGCCGCTAGCTACGGCGGTCCCTTGACGACCCCTCCCTCATTCAACAAAATTTCCTAATGTGAATTGAAATGTATGTTTGACCGGACTATATTGAGCTGTTTTTGTTTTTAGTAAATTATTGTTTATTATCTAATTATTAATTGTTTTATAATTTTGAAGTTGGTGTTAAGTAAAACATAAAAACAAATTAGATAGTTTGCTACAATAACACATAAGATACAACGAAAAAAATCAATAATTACATAATAAATAACAATAATATATATCAATTCATCTGTCGGTAAATCGAAACCATATAATATTAGTATTATGAATAGATCGCCTTTTGTATCAAATGACTACTGAAAAGTTTAATTCAATTATAGTCGTGTATTAACAAGTCTGGAATAAACTATTATATTTTTTACTTTTTAGTCAACTTATATTACTTTTGTGTTTTTTGAAGTCGGTTTCTTATTTTTTTTTTTTAAGTTAATAATTATTATTACTGTTCGATTACAAGTCGCATATCTGGTCAGAAACAAACCCATCCGCACCCACTTTTCTGGAAAGGTTCCGTATTACCCGAAACTCGTCAGGTACGAAACAGTGAACGTGACGTGTATACGTTTTTGCCGGTTCACCCTCTGCGTCTGATAACTCACAGATATACGTTTCTATAACTTTCTTCTTCTTTCGCGTGCACAGAAAGTAGTGTCACAATCAAGACCGTCACGGGGTCCATAGGATTCTTAAATTTTGTGTTCTTGCGTCTCGCTTGTGCCCTCTGAGAAAGTAGTCAAACTGCTGCAGCAACGGACCCAACGGACAAATCGCCAACTTTCATTTCATCAACACCCAGTTGACCAACGGGACATAACCTTAACGACCCAACTCACCAAACTAAGATTTTAATCAACAAATTGTAAAAACACATTGGATTTATTTGAAATAATATGTAGAAAACTTTGTGAAAAGGTCTCAAAAAAAACCACTCTGACTTGTTCCTTCAACAGTCCTCTAAATAATTTATAAGGATTAGGATGATGACTACTAAAAATTGCTGAAAAAGAATTGGTGCCGTGGTACATGGTAATCCTTCCAAAGTTATATTGTTGCAATTCCACATGTCAATTTTAAACTTTGGGGTTCTTCGAGGATATTGGCGTCCTACTCATGTCGTCACAAAATAATCTATGAAACTATTCGATGTTTCTTCACCAAAATTTTCAATCCTCTCATGAGCCAATGATTCAAATGTCGTTACAACTTCTTGAGAAGGTACAGAAGCAAGCACAGAAAACGATTTCATAATCATTCTAAAATATCATATCATCATTTCTAGACCTCTCAACAAAGCCTAATTCTTTTATTTTCCGCCAAATGGATTGGCTAAAATGGAAAAAACAACCATGTATTTGACATTAGGGATTAATCGTTTAAACGCATCTTCCTCAGCTTTCTCAAAACCAGTATTAAGACAAGTAGGTCTTACACCGGCCAAAATTCGGTACTTAGTGTAGTTTGTTGTGCATGTTCGTAGATTTGTTGCACCTCTTTACGTGTTACGCCGCTGGATGTCACCTCATTACGCCCTGTTTCCAAATGACTTACAAAGAAAACGTTGCGTTACTGTATTTATATATTGTTTGACCGTACATCTTTCGAATCAACAGACCGACCAAATAGCATACATTGTTGTAGTTGTTGTTGCAATACTGCTGTCGAGATTTTATACGGTCCCAGTCGTGAATACCTGCTTTTGGGGTCACTTGTCAAACGGGGGTTGGTTTCAAACTTGCTTGACATGTCCTCCCGGGGTTTGTAGGGTAAAGCGAAGTGGAGTCACTGTTATCTTCTGAGTCAAACTTAGGTTGGAGTTTGTGGTATAGATTCGGGCTACTAAACAAATTGCTTGCTTCATAAATATTTAAAAGAATGGTCCCCGAGGGAAGTGCCGCTAACTTGGACTGGGTTTGGACAAGCCTTAAAGAAAGACCAACATAACTATGTCTAGGACAATTCCGTAATAAACTCATTTCTCCTGGTCCGTTGGATGTGCAAGTTTGCCCCCATGATAGTAAACTCTCTGTAATCTGGCCCCACTGACAGACAATTGTCTTGTTCACTTCGCTTTAGTCTTTCCATTGGATCTACCTGTGGTCCACCACTCTCCGACTTACATGCACTCAACTTAGATAACTCCACGCGTTTCAATATTCTTGTGTTTCCCTCCCAGATGTTTCATTGCATCTGTCCGTTGTAAATTCCTGTAAACTGCAAAAGCTCAAGGGTGGAATGTATTTGGCTGATCTAACCTCACTCATCATGTACCGCAGGATTGTTA
This sequence comes from Diaperis boleti, assembly GCA_963583935.1. Lineage (NCBI taxonomy): Eukaryota > Metazoa > Arthropoda > Insecta > Coleoptera > Tenebrionidae > Diaperis > Diaperis boleti. The sequence continues at coordinate 30,690,449 of OY757245.1, read as the reverse complement.
AATTGTATTATTGTTTATTATTTTTCTTAAATTGTTACTCTGTTGAAATCATGTAAAATTGTCCGTTGTTATTTATTATTTGGAATCATTATTGTTAACGTTATGAAATCGCATGTGTACCAACTTAATTCGAAGACACTAGAAATTGTTAACCACAGTACGCAATGACTAAACTGAAAACACTCCAAGTTGTTCAAACTGAATAAACGTTTAAAACCATAATTTTTGTGTTATCAATTTACGCTCCACTCCTGATTAGCTCTCGCGATGTATCCAAAGAATTTGGGGTTTGTTTTGTTTTTTTGGTAAGTTTGAATGTCCCGCCATTGCTTGTCTTGTAAAAAAATAACACAACGTAGGTTCTGCTTTTTCTTTCATTGTCTGACGATCATTGGCCAACCTTTTCAATTTCGCGGTCTGTTTCAAATTTTCAAATTTGACGTTTGGTGACGTCATTGACATTTCATTTCATGTTCAAATTCAAAATGTGGCGGTAATGTAAAGGGGGGTTATTACAAAGTGGTTACTAATTTAACATTATCATCCTTGCCACTAATTGCGGAACCTTTACACTGAAGTTGATGAAACCCGTTGATCAACTGGGTGTTGATGAAATGGCAGTTGGCTAGTTGTCCGTTGATGAGTTGGGTGCGACCCGATTTTGAGTTAAGAAGGGCACCGGCGTGCGATTTTATAAGAGATGGCGCCACAAGCAAAAATATGTTTAATTTTGTGGATGGATATCTCTTTTTGTAGATAAAAAAGGAGTTTTTCCTAAACGTGCGAATAATAATCAATATTTACTTGACAGGATGACACAGTTGGAAGCCACATCTTTGAATACTATTCAAGTTACCTGTCGTATGTCACAATAAATAAATTGATGTTCTGCACTTTACCCAATAATGGATTTTTCTCTCCTACTAGTAGATAATAAAACAATTGACATTAATGTTTGCATGAGAAAATTTACAATATTTTGCTACCGCTGATAATGAAATTTTAAACACATGTTCACAAAAAGCCTATCAATCAATTGGCACACACAACAACAAAAAAATAAAAACTAAATAAATTTAAAACACATGTTTTGGCAGTTGTTTGGGGACTGCTAGGTTCAAGAACGATCGAGCGATTTGACAAAAACACAAAGGCGCACTTTAAAACTACGTTGGCTTCGTTACAAACTATGATCAATGTGTCCACCTCCCTCAGCGATAACACGTTGAGCCCTCTTTTACTTGGAGACACACACCCACGGAAAAATATCCACTGCATTTTTTCGGATGTGTTCGGCGACTTGGAAAACTTTTTCGCAGTTCTTCCACAGTGTCTATGGGGTATTTGTAAACAAGAGCTTTTATATACCCCCACAAATAAAAATCCAAGGGGTTGATGTCAGGGGATCGGGCTGGCCATGCCACAAGTGCATCTCTACCGATCCAATGATTTGGAAACCTTTGAGTTAAAAACATTGATTTGGAATTGGGGTCGCGCCCCATATTGCATTAACCACATATCCAGCAGGTCTTGCAAGTTGTCACGGAGAAATTTAAAATAAGTTTCTCCTGTTAAGCGGTCGAGGAAAGCAAACGGACCACCGATTAAAAAATCGTTCACTATCCCTGCTCACACATTAATACGAAACTGAAATATTAAACTAGCATTTCGGCGATCAGTTTATCTTATCAGCTTTTTTGCACTTTTTACTGCTGTGAAATTTTACGGATCCTTGGGAAACCTTCGAGTAAAAAAAAACATTGACACTCAAACTATTTTGGATATTAAATTAATTTCCGACTATCTATTAAACCATTACATACGATACGTGGGTGAAATTTCTGACCACTCATCGAGAACAGCCTGTATTGAAAATAAACATTCTATTGCTAATCACAGTTACGTTGTTATTTTGATGCAGTTTATCTCAAAAATATGAATTTTGAATTGTTACACTTATTGGATTAAGGATTAAAGTATCGATGTGTACTATCCATCCAAAGACCAGGCTCTATCATCTAAAAATATGTCCTTTCGGACCGAGCTGTATAGCAGACACTATTAAGGTTATATTCATAGATATCAAAGTTGACGGTTGCATCGTGCATGGGTCGTCGCAGCCAACTCATCGGACAAATCGCCAACTGCCATTTCATCAACGCCCAGTTGATCAACGGGACATAACCTCAACGAACCAACACATCAACGACCCAACTCACCAATTAAGATTTTCATAAAGAAATTGTAACAACTGGTGACAGGTTATAGTTTCATCAACTTTATTGTTTTTAACCGACTTCAAATTCGGTTGTATTTTTTTAATGTTTGTTACCTCAGAACTCCGTCATTTGTAAACCGATTTGTAAAATTCTTTTTTTATTTGAAAGGAGTATACTTCCAGATTGGTCCAATTATCACCAGGTCAGGATTTGATGAGGGGACGCCTGCGGCGATGAGTTTCTTTTTCGTATTTCGGATTCAATCAGACTCGAAGGACCATATCGTCGGTGAAATGTGTTAACCTGCTAACTCCATTTGACAAAATTTTGGAGGAGACTATTAAAACGCTTGAATTTCGGAGTTTATATGAAACTTTTTGGAGATATCAGGTATTATTCAGACAAAATGTTTTATGTTTTTTCTCAATAATACCTGCTGTCTCCAAATGGTTTAATATAAACTCCGAAATTCAAGCGTTTTAATAGTCTCCTCCAAAATTTTGCCAAATGGAGTTAGCAGGTTAACACATTTCACCGACGATATGTTAACCAATGGGGTTTGATAAATGTTGCACTTCTAGTTTGATTAAACTATCTTGTTTTTCATAGTATATATAACAAAAAAAAAGTAACCACCTCAAAAAAAAAAAATTCAAAAAACACAAAAGCAAGATAACTAAAAAGCAAAAAAAATAATGTTTTTTATATAACAATTTAATACTTATTTGTTGTTCCGGTTAATGTAATTAAGATAGCATTGTTTATTACGTAATTATTTTATAATTTTGAAGTCGGTGCCAAGTATAACATAACAAAAATAAGCATTAATTCTGCAATTTGCGTCATTGTAATAAAAGTGAGTTAAGTTTTGATTTAACAATAAAAATTATTAAATATTATTAACAACACGAAATATGATTTTTTTATGTATTTTGAATGATTTGCAATATTAAGATGGATTGATTATAAAATGAGAATATTGTTTTTGTTTTAAGGATTTATTAAGTACATATTGTTTACAGTGTTTTTTTGAGACCTTTTCACAAACTTTTCTACATATTTCAAATAAATTTATTCTTCTGTAAATCCAATGTGTTTTTACCATTTGTTGATTAAAATCTTAGTTGGTGAGTTGGGTAGTTGAGGTTATGTCCCGTTGGTCAACTGGGTGTTGATGAATTGGAAGTTGGCGACTTGTCCGTTGGTGAGTTGGGTCGACCCGATCGTGCATGTCACCATATTAATGGTGCGTTCGGGTTATCACTCGGCCAGTAGAGTGGAGTTGGAGTAGAGTAAAAGCAGATTGTAGTCACGTGACTGAACGAGTAAATCGAGTGAAATTTCATACCCGGACGACTAGCAGCAGTACATAACCTTAACTTGTCATTTGTCATTTTAGAAATGCGCTGGACAATTTAAGCCATTGTTAAGAACAAGACAAGAAATTTATATTAATTTATTGTTATTAACACCATTATAAAATTTTGGCGTCCGTATTATTATGCAAATAAAATATTTTAATTCTTAAATTTTTTATTAAAGTTTTCTTACGCAATAAAATTATTCTAATATACCGAACACAAAAAATTATATGAAATTTTTATTACATAATCAAGTATTAACTATATATGGAAGAGGAACAAAACAAAAAAAAAATTACTAAACTTTTTAAAACAGTGGAAGTCTATTAGAACAAAAAAAAACAACAAATAACGGTAGTATCAAATAAGATTTTAAAGTTTTTCTATGAAATGTTAAAATAAATTATTATTATATCGTCTATCCTCTTTTTTTTGTGGAGGCCTTTATATTAGCAGCACTCAATCAAGTTTTGCGATTTTTAAAAACGAGGTCTCGTTAGGAGATGGCGTCTGTGAGCAGCTAGCGGCACTTGTAGACGCCTGTGGTAAAGGCTGTATGAAGAGGTATCTGATACTCCTTCCGTAACAACTAAGCCGCCTCAATTGTTGCATGTGGCCACATGATGAATTTCAGGCTTCTTCCTTATGAAATCACTTGGAAAAAATTCCACCTGCGCCTATCTTTTCCTGATGTATTATTGTTGTACACTTTTGTGTTTATCTCAGGTGAAACCAAACCTTACTTATTTTCGCGCGGCTGTCAATCTTATGTCAAAGGGTCAAAGTAAGGGTTTCACTCCGTGTACTCCCTCATCCACCGTTGAGTAAATCGAGCAACTCCGTCGACTCGCTCCGTGTAAACCCGAACGACAAACACTCCACTCTTTTTGATCAAAATGGCAATACCCGAACGGCCACGGGGTAAAAAGTGTTAAGGTTCCCGTCAAAGAGAGAGAAAATCGCCGATCACTCTATCTCATGTAATTGGTTAAGGAAGTGCTGATACCTATTATCCAATGGGCAAACTAAACAAAACATCTTAAAGTGTACTATAGTTCAAATGGGTCTCAGATAGGTTCCTTTTCAACCTGCGCGATGTTTTGAGATAAATGTTTTTTATAGAACCAAATGTTGTGAAATATTGTGGACGGAAGAAAAACAAAATAGGCCGCCTAGTCAAAGGACGACCGCGGCAGATGTGGATCATCAAAATTGATGGTTATTGAAAGAATTTATAATTAAAGAAAACCAATAAATAAATACATGTATGTAGTAAAGTAAATAAAAACAGTTAGAAACCATACACGGTCAAATATGTTTGCAAATAAGTGATATTTGAGTATGTTTGGCGTTATTTCTAAACAAGTTTTAGTGTTTGCAAAAACATTTGATAAAATTAAAAGTTGTTTTTACGAGCAGAGAATTTGCACGTTTGTGCTGAAAGGGTCAAATCAATTTGCAAACATATATATTTGCAAATAAATCTGATAGTGTATGGTCCGTTTAATAAAATAAATACAGTAGACTCGCGATTATATAATACCAATTAAAACCAAGGCTATTCACATACGCGATTTAGTCAAATTTACCAGTGGAAAATAAATAATTATGCACTGAGTTATTACTTTTTATTCTGTACAAGTTTTATACAAATTGTAGCCAATATTTTCAGATTTTTTTATATGTAAAATCCATTCTACCTCCGGTACATACACATTTTTTATTCGCTAAAGGGATTCTGTTGTATTTTTCACAAGATGTTAACTTTTGATTGGTACAAGGCCTTGAAACTTGAAATTTTTACAGGACATCGGTGGGTCCTTTCTCTTAATTTCAACAACTCTAGCTCTACAATACAAAAATATTTCCAAAATGAAATAATTATCTTCGCGTTTTTATCGATTTTATTGGAAACGGCGGAGTAAATTCTATCATGATCTAACGTCTACAATAAAATCCAGAAAAATGCGAAGATATGTTGTGACGATATTTTTTAATTTAGGAGAAAAATTGGCTTTTCAATCTAAGATAATAGTTCTCCTGGAGTACAAAAGAAAACTTAAAAATTATGCTGGGCCAAGACCTTAATTACTAACTATTGAAAGAAATTTTCAGTGTAAACAGTGATTTAGTCTAGTCAAGTAGTTGAAAACCTGCGAAAAATAGTTGCAAGGACCCGAAAATATGAGCGATAGCTCATTCGATTCTGGATTTTATTCTGAGAAAAACTTTTTTTTTTGTTTGTTCCGCAAATAAAAATGACAATAATTGTTATTAACAAAAAACTAAAAAAATAAGGGGTCTAGTTTTTTGGCAATAACACAAAGACTGATGGTTAAAATCGAAAATCGGAAAAAAGATTCAAAAACAGGAGGAAATTTCTGATTAAAAACTCCCAACTGCCGGAGTTCTATCTCCATTATTAATAATTTTAATTTAACGCTGAAAATATGGCTCCGCGAAGCCATAACGAGATGCACTCGCCGTCTCTGAAGAGAGTAAAAATTTGAATAAATTATGGTGTGTTCTTAACACTTGATGGAATGAGATCCCGTTGGAAAAATCGATTTTACTTCACTTTTCAATAAGTTAGGCAATTGTTAATTTACAGAATTTTTTGGGACCTCCGCTTTCAATGAAGACAACAAAATTAAAAAAAAATTGACCTATAAATTTTTCACTTCTTGGAGCCTTTCTTATACATGGTGATTTTTTTAAAAGGATCCACCCTAAATATGTAGAAAACAAAAACGTTATTTGCAAAATTCTGAAAGTCAATTTTGTCTCGTAATTTGTGTAGTTTTAGACATGCAGGTGCATCCCCTTGGCCGGGGCAGCAGCCCCCTCAAAGATCTTAAATAGAACAGGGGGTTTAAAAGTTTATTTTTTGAATGGTTCGTTTGACCTCTATTTGGCGATGTAGTAGTTTTTTATTTGTACTATTAGTTTTTAAGAAAACATCACTTTGGTGACAAAATTTGGAAGTTAAAAAGGTTAATCTTTTTCTGAAAAATCTAGTATTTTCTGAAATAAAAACTGTTTCTTATTCATTGACATTGACAATTATTCAGTTTTAAAGTAAATCTGCATACGTTCGGATGAATAAATGGTCAACTCAGTTGCTGAAAGAGTTGAAATTATTTTTATTTATGGCTCCCAAAACAAATGTGCTAAACATATTCATAAAAGAAATTTCAACAAGATGGAGCTCCACCACATTATGCCTCAAACGTTCGCAATTGGCTTAACAACCGATTGTCGAACCATTGGATTGGCAGACATGATGCAGTTGAGTGGCTAGCAAGATCACCAGACTTGACAAGTTTAGATTTTTTTCTATGGGGCCATTTGAAGTCACACAACGAATTTTTGATTAATGCAGGCGAATTCCGCGAGAAACATTTCAAAACGGTGCTCATTTCGAGCATCTCTCGTAACAACAATAGGCGCTTAACAACAATGTTGTTCAGGAAAAACAAACGTGGGATGTGCTACAATTTCTCAAAAACTAATCGTAGAAATAAAAACCTACTACATCGCCAAAAAGAGGTTAAATGGACCTTTCAAAATACATAGTACATTATTATACATATACGAGTTTAACAAGATGCTTTATTGTGACATGAGTAGGTTTGGGGCACGACGAGCGCAGCGAGAAGTGCCCCAATAGAACTGAGCTGACCAAACGTACTCCTTTTGGGAGTTTTGTACTTATATTTTATGAGCTGTACTCCGGAAGATAGTTGTACTGCAAATGTCCTCCATTTGTATTCGAATGTACTACCTGTACTCCTTTTCCTTTATTTCTTTAATTTTTCAGCAGACATCATCGGCAGACGCCGAAAAAATCATTTTAGAGATAACTTATCTACAGAAAGAAAGTCACAATGCCTCGTTAAACGAGTGTAATATACTATTTTTTCTACTTTGGAGCTCTTCGTTTTATGAAAATGTTAAAATTTTGCTTTTCAAATATTCTAGGGATTTTTAGAATTAGCTAGTACCTACCGGTGGTTATGTTTTTTATCTGAAAAGTTAACACTTGGCTTCGCTTCGATAGGAGTTCGTTAGAAATGCTCAATACCAACGTAATTGTTAGGGTCAATGGATCTACAGCAGTGGTTGTAAGTCTATATTGAACAAACAAAGTAACAGTAGAAATATAAAAAGGCGTGAGTGTAAGCGTTACAATAACTCGACTCATCACACACAACTGTTCGTGCTTGGAAGTTGCTGCGCTCGGATGAAGTACTAGGGTTCCGACAACACTCGACCAACACCGAACAGGGAACAAATCGCTCTAACACTTCCCCTCGCGAACGCACGCCGACGCGAATCAATTTCGCACTAGATCATGATTGACGCTCTCGCAAACACAACATTACCGTACACTTCTGATGTCTGAGGCCAGCAAGACCCTTGGTCAAGATGTCGGCCGCCATGTTCTCGGATGCAATGTGCTTCAAAGTCACAATCTTCTCCTCCACCGCATCACGGATAAAGTGATACCTCATATCGATATGTTTGCTTCTAGCATGGAACGTTGGATTTTTCGCCAGCCGCAAAGCACCCAAATTGTCTTCGAAAATAACTGTGTCGGCCAAATGTTTTAGTCCTAGCTCTCCTAGAATTGCCTGGAGATACGATGCCTCCTTCACTGCCTCGGTCAATCCCATATATTCGGCCTCAGTTGAAGACAAAGCGACAGTCTTCTGTTTTCTGGAATCCCATGATATAGGTCCACCCAAGAAGAATACAAAACCCGTATAGGATTTTCTATCGTTTGGACAATTCCCCCAGTCGGCGTCGACGAAACCAGTCAAGGTTTCCTGGCTTCTTTCAAAAGTTAGTCCAAGGTCGGCTGTTCCTTTCAAGTATCTAAGCACCCGCTTAGCCGCCATCCAATGTTCCTTGTTGTAGCAATTGTTGAACTGTCCCAAAAAGCTGACAGCAAAGCTAATATCGGGCCTCGTTGAAATTGACAAATAAGTCAGTGCACCCACCAATTCCCGATAGGGAAGGGTTTCGTCCGGAGGTTCTTCAAATTTTAAAAACTTCACACCTGGATTAGTAGGTGTACGAACGGGGTTCGATTCCACCATCCCAAATCTGTTCAACAATTCATTGATATATCCGGTTTGGCGCATAACAATAGCATCTTTGTCCTTACTAAACTCTATGCCCAAACAATATTTCAGCTCACCGAGATCTTTAGTCTCAAATTTCTGTGAGAGGTACTTCGCTAGGTCATCAATGGTCGTGCTGTTCTTGGACGCAACAATGATGTCGTCAACATAGATAACGATTAATGTTGATTTTTCTCCCTTACCAATTTGATACAAACAAGGATCTGTACGGGTTGGCACGGCACCAAAGGCTTTCAACTCGTGGTCTAACTTAGCATACCAACTCCTTCCCGCTTGTCTCAGACCATAAAGAGATTTCTTTAGCAAGCAGACCCTGCTCCCTTTCTGAAGTTCTCGTAGCATTTCAGATGACTTGGCTCCAAGTTCGTTCCTTTCCTCACATTGAATCATTTCCAGGAGTTGCGACAGGTATTTCGGAGGTTCCATGTATATTTCCTCCTCAAGTTCACCACTTAGGTAAGCACATGTTATGTCAAACTGCCTGATGTTCATTTGAAATCTCGTAGCTAACGATATCAAAAGTCTGATGGTACTAAGTCTGGCAACGGGCGCGAAAGTTTCATTAAAATGGACACCAGGACGTTGGCTAAAACCTTGAGCTACTAGCCTAGCCTTTCTTCTTTCAAGTGTACCATCTGCCGTGTATTTGTTTCTTAACACAATACGACTACCTATGACTTCACAATCGCTCGGTCTTTCGACTATTTCCCATGTTCCGTTTTTAATTATGGACTTTATTTCGTTTGCCATAGCATCATACCACTCATCAGCTTCTGGAGAATGAATCGCCTCTCTCATGGGCACTTCAGCGATGTATGCTTCTTCCACAACATCTTCAGACATTCTCGCTTCTATGGTGTAACGACTCAATTTACGAGGTCTTCCCCAGGCTCCGGTCCTGACAAATCTTGGTCTACCTCTTTCTCTTCGTAATATGGGTTCTTGTTCACCTTCTACTTGCACATCTGGTGCCTCTTCGGCATCTTCTTCATCGTTTTGTTCAACGATTGGAATTGTTTCGATCTCAACGACTCGAGGTGAAGTCGTCTCTTCAACTTCCTCGCTTACAATTAATTCTTCAGGAAAAAATTCCTCGAAGTCGTCAATTTTTCGTTGAGTATTTTCGATAAATCGGACATCGCGTGACCTCTACTTTTTGCTCACTCGGTATCCAAACTCTATACCCCTTGTTGACTTCCGAATACCCCAAAAATTTTCCCTCTTTAGCTCGAGACTCGAATTTTTCCTTCTGAGGTTTGGTATTTAGGCAAAACACACGACAACCAAATTCTCTGAAGTTGCTTATATCAGGCTTCTTCCCCGTCCACTTTTCGAACGGTGTGACTCCCCCAATGCTCTTCGATGGGCACCGATTCCTAATGTAATTCGCAGTATTTACCGCTTCTGCCCAAAAACATGAGGGTAGACCCGACTGGATCAATAAGCAACGAGCCATCTCAATGAGAGTTCTGTTGTTCCTCTCAGCAACCCCGTTCTGTTCAGGGTGATAAGGAACGGTTAGACGTCGTGTAATACCGTATTTCTTTAACATACTATCGAATTCGCTACTGGTGTATTCCGTACCGTTGTCTGATTGAAAACATTTAACTTTTCGGTTATGCCGATTTTTAACCATCGCGAGATACTCCTTTGTGACTTCGAAAACCTCGCTTTTGGATTTCAAGAAACGAACTTCGCACCACCTAGAGTAATCGTCAATAAATTCAATGTAGTATCGCGCTTGACTCATGGATTGTACACGCATTGGTCCACATACATCTGAATGTATCAACTCCAACAGCTCGCTCGTTCTTTTTGACTCTTTCGGAAAAGGCGCCCGGATCATCTTCCCCTGAAGACAAACATCGCACACAATCGCGTCCTTTTCGAGTACCGAAGGTTTTAGGTTTTCTAGTCCCCGCACTAACCCCTTGTTAATAGCGTCATTCATATCCCGCACGTTCAAATGTCCGAAACGTCTATGCCAAATTTCGATAGTCTCTTTCGACGAATTCACCGCGAAAACCGATCCAATGTCTGTTATTTGCCGCGCGTAATACAGTCCACCTATTCGATCTGCAATCAGCTTCAGTTTCCCATCGGCTCCGATTACAAAAGCATTGTCTTTCTTGAAGGTTACTTCAAAGCCGTTGTTGGTCATTTTTCCTACCGATAACAGATTTGTACGGTCCGGAACTAACAGCGCGTTGTTCAAAGAAATGTTTTTTAACTCACCGTTGACGTCAGCAACAAAAGCAGCCTTCCCTCTAGCTGTGATATCCGTTGAACCGTTGTTCGCGAGATTCAACTTACCAAAATCGGAACTCACTTCGCAGAAATCCTCTAAATTGTTGCAAAGATGAGATGTGGCACCGCTATCCAAACACCACTTGGACTTTTTTCCGGGAACATCCGTAAATAACGACAATTCAGACACATTCATACAGACATTTTCGGCATTACTTGCGGAATCACGTCCTTTGTTTTTGCATTCAGCAGCCTTGTGTCCTATCTCACGACATTTATGACATCGATATTTAAATGGTATCTTATTACCTTTCTGCCTTTTATCTTCCGCAGCGCTGTCTGCTTGTTGAGCGGTTTTCCGACGCCACTGATTGTTTTTACTCCACAACGCCTTCTCAGAATTTCGTCTGGGCTCACTTCTGGCATCGCTTTCTTCCACGATCTTTATTCGTAGCACTTCCGGTGTAGGCAACTGGTCCCTGCTTTCAATTGCACACCTGAAGTTTTCGAAACTGCTTGGAAGGCTATACAATAACATTATCGCTAGGAGATCGGGATTAATTTCTACCTCCATTTCGTCGAGTTTGTCGACCGCATCGAAGAATTTATTTATATGTTCACGAACGTCGTCGTTTTCGCCCATACGCTGCAAAGTCAGCTGTTTCAACAATGTAGCCTTTCTAGCAGGACCTTTCGACTGGTATATGCTTTCTAATTTCAGCCATACATCTCTGGAAGTCGTACATCCTTTAATTTGTTTGAGTTGTGACGGGCTTATTGCTAGTATGATATCGGATTTCGCCTTATTGTCAGATTTCTCCCACGCATTGGCCGCTGCAATCGACTCTGCATTCAGGTGCGTCAAGTTGGCCCCCCTTTTTAAGCGATTGTTTTAAAAATTATATTTTTGAATTGTGCTCGATTTGTGCCCTACTGTGCTGATGCTCGTAATTTTGTGCTAGCAATAAACAAAAAGTTATAGCCAAATCTTTTTGGGGGGGCTATCTTGACGCTCAGCCCCCCCTATATTTTGGAAATTTGAGGATTTTTTGACGCCAATCAATTGTGCTCGATTTGTGCCGGATTGTGCCGGTGTTTATTCACATTGTACTGGTCATAAAATATGAAATATTTAAGAAAACGTTACTGGGTCGCAAACTATCTGCTCAGTGACTCATACATTTTGGAAATTTGAGGATTTTTTTACGCCAATCAATTGTGCTCGATTTGTGCTCAAATGTGCTGATGTTCGTAATTTTGTGCTATCAATAAACAAAAAGTTATAGCCAAATCTTGTTAGGGGGGCTATCTTGACGCTCAGCTCCCTCTATATTTTGGAAATTTGAGGATTTTTTGACGCCAATCAATTGTGCTCGATTTGTGCTCAAATGTGCTGATGTTCGTAATTTTGTGCTATCAATAAACAAATAGTTATAGCCAAATCTTGTTAGGGGGGCTATCTTGACGCTCAGCTCCCCCTATATTTTGGAAATTTGAGGATTTTTTGACGCCAATCAATTGTGCTCGATTTGTGCCGGATTGTGCCGGTGTTTATTCACATGGTACTGATCATAAAATATGAAATATTTAAGAAAACATTACTGGGTCGCACACTATCTGCTCAGTGACTCATACATTTTGGAAATTTGAAGATTTTTTTACGCCAATCAATTGTGCTCGATTTGTGCTCAAATGTGCTGATATTCGTAATTTTGTGCTATCAATAAACAAGAAGTTATAGCCAAATCTTGTTAGGGGGGCTATCTTGACGCTCAGCCCCCTCTATATTTTGTAAATTTGAGGATTTTTTGACGCCAATCAATTGTGCTCGATTTGTGCCGGATTGTGCCGGTGTTTATTCACATTGTGCTGGTCATAAAATATGAAATATTTAAGAGAACATTACTCGGTCGCACGCTATCTGCTCAGTGGCTCATACATTTTGGAAATTTCAGGATTTTTTTACGCCAATCAATTGTGCTCGTTTTGTGCCCAATTGTGCCGCTGTTTGTTTCAATTGTGCTCCTCTCTAAATAACAAAAAAACGCGAAACAAATCCGGAGGCCAAGTTGACCGTCAGCCCCCGGTTTTTTTACGTTTTTTAAAAAATATTAGGCTTATTCAATTGTGCTCGTTTTGTGCTCAATTGTGCCGCTATTTGTTTCAATTGTGCTACTTTGTAAATAACAAAAAAACGCAAAACAAATCCGGGGATTAAGTTTTTTTTTTAAATGTTAGACTTATTCAATTGTGCTCGTTTTGTGCTCAATTGTGCCGTTGTTTGTTTCAATTGTGCTCCTGTGTAAATAATAAAAAAAACGCAAAACAAATCCGGGGGCCAGGTTGACCGTCAGCCTCCGGTTTTTTTACGTTTTTTTCTTAAATATTAGGCTTATTGAATTGTGCTCGTTTTGTGCTCAATTGTGCCGCTATTTGTTTCAATTGTGCTCCTGTGTAAAAAACAAAAAGAAACGCAAAACAAATCCGGGGGCCAGGTTGACCGTCAGCCCCAGGTTTTTTTACGTTCTTTTTTAAAATCTTAGGCTTATTCAATTGTGCTCGTTTTGTGCTCAATTGTGCCGCTGTTTGTTTCAATTGTGCTTCTTTGTAAATAACAAAAAAACGCAAAACAAATCCGGGGATCAGTTTTTTTTTTAATATTAGGCTTATTCAATTGTGCTCGTTTTGTGCTCAATTGTGCCGCTATTTTTTTTCAATTGTGCTCCTGTGCAAATAACAAAAAGAAACGCAAAACAAATCCGGGGGCCAAGTTGACCGTCAGCCCCCAGTTTTTTTTTTTTTTTCATTCAAAACAACAATTTAAAACACGTTTCCAGGACAATAGTGTTTTATTATTATATAGATTTTAATTAGGAGAAAAATGATTGGGTCTTTTATGTTGTCCCTCCTAAAACCGAATTTTTATTTTTTTAACCTGTGCATCAAATTGTGATTGTGATTGTGCCGAATTTTTCTGCAAATTTCATAAATTGTGCTGTTTTGAGGTATGCGATCTTAAAGGATGAGCAATTGTCCCGAATTGTGCCGTTTAAACGATAAATTTCGCTATTTTAATTACAAAGTTATAGCAAAAAACCTTGGGGTAGATTAAGACAACATTCACCCCTTATTAACTTATTACTTTATTTAATAAATAATTGCATAGATACGTTTGTTAAAATTACAGTAACAATTGTTTCTAGGTTATGATTAAGTTTAACGGAGGTTGGTGATTTCGGACCTAAGAAAAAGTTACGAGAGAAAGAACAAAGAGGGGTAAATTTTATCAATACACCTTTTTTTGCTGTAACTTTGTTACTGAAATAGCATCCTTCAAGTTGTACAATTTACCACAATTGCAAGGATTTTCAATGAAACATTAAATTTTTTATTTATCAGTTTATCGTTCACACGGCATAACTCAGCACAATTGCTCTCCTTATTTACTATACAAAGCTTGTTTATATCAAGTGTGAAGAGATTGTTGTCAAGTGTTGAATGTAAAGTGATGCTGTCGGTGTTTGATTTCATTTGTTTTTCGTCGTCCCCAAATTTGCTTACTTTACATTCTTTAAATATGGGAAACTGATGTAGGGGAGAGTGGGATAACTTTGAATATTCGTTTTTTAAATTTCACCTCATAACAAAGAAATTTATCTATCTGTATCATAATCTTCTGGCTTAATAGTGCTTAAACAGCAAGCTGTTAGGGTAAATTTCTTATTTTTAGGAATGGAAGTTAAATGGTCAACTGTCCTACAGTTGAGGCAGTTTTGAACATACATTATAAGTAAATATTGCCAGTAGGAACAATTAAATATCATTTTGCTGACAATCTGGTTTACAACAATGTTATGGTCATAAAATAGACAAGAAATTGAAAGATTGTTACCGCTTTAACTAGAATGGTTACGAATGAAAAACCGTTTTATCTGAAATTTAATAGAAACCATAAAGTCCTTAAAAGAAGTGGTCCCTAGCACCTTTTGTGCATGCTTATAAAGGTACTTAAGTGGTTGATTTTTTTTTTTATAAAAGAACTGTTATGTATTTCAAAAGATGACAAGATAAAACGCAAAAAACGAGCACAATTGAATAAGCCTAATATTAAAGAAAAAAACGTAACGTTGACGGTCAACTTGGCCCCCGGATTTGTTTCGCGTTTTTTTGTTATTTAGAGAGGAGCACAATTGAAACAAGCAGCAGCACAATTGAGCACAAAACGAGCACAATTGAATAAGTCTAACATTTAAAAAAAAAACTTGATCCCCGGATTTGTTTTGCGTTTTTTTGTTATTTACACAGGAGCACAATTGAAACAAATAGCGGCACAATTGAGCAGAAAACGAGCACAATTGAATAAGCCTAATATTTTTTAAAAAACGTAAAAATACCGGGGGCTGACGGTCAACTTGGCCCCCGGATTTGTTTTGCGTTTTTTTGTTATTTACAGAGGAGCACAATTGAAACAAACAGTGGCACAATTGAGCACAAAACGAGCACAAATGAATAAGCCTAATATTTAAGAAAAAAACGTAAAAAACCGGGGGCTGACGGTCAATTTCGCCCCCGGATTTGTTTTGCGTTTTTTTTTTGTTATTTACAAAAGAGCACAATTGAAACAAACAGTGGCACAATTGAGCACAAAACGAGCACAATTGAATAAGCCTAATATTAAAGAAAAAAAAAACGTAAAAAAACCGGAGGCTGACGGTCAACTTGGCCCCCGGATTTGTTTCGCGTTTTTTTGTTATTTAGAGAGGAGCACAATTGAAACAAACAGCGGCACAATTGGGCACAAAACGAGCACAATTGATTACAATAATAAAATATTCAAAAACTAAAAGTCGGGGGGCAAGTTGACCGACCTGCACAATCCGGCACAAATCGAGCACAATTGATTGGCGTCAAAAAATCCTCAAATTTCCAAAACATAGGGGGGGCTGAGCGTCAAGATAGCCCCCTAACAAGATTTGGCTATAACTTCTTGTTTATTAATAGCACAAAATTACTAACATCAGCACATTTGAGCACAAATTGAGCACAATTGATTGGCGTAAAAAAATCCTCAAATTTCCAAAATGTATGAGTCACTGAGCAGATAGTATGCGACCCAGTAATGTTTTCTTAAATATTTCATATTTTATGACCAGTACAATGTGAATAAACACCGGCACAATCCGGCACAAATCGCGCACAATTGATTGGCGTCAAAAAATCCTCAAATTTACAAAATATAGGGGGGGGGCTAAGCGTCAAGATAGCCCCCCTAACAAGATTTGGCTATAACTTCTTGTTTATTGATAGCACAAAATTACGAACATCAGCACATTTGAGCACAAATCGAGCACAATTGATTGGCGTAAAAAAATCCTCAAATTTCCAAAATGTATAAGTCACTGAGCAGATAGTGTGCGACCCAGTAATGTTTTCTTAAATATTTCATATTTTATGACCAGTACAATGTGAATAAACACCGGCACAATCCGGCACAAATCGAGCACAATTGATTGGCGTCAAAAAATCCTCAAATTTACAAAATATAGGGGGGGCTGAGCGTCAAGATAGCCCCCCTAACAAGATTTGGCTATAACTTCTTGTTTATTGATAGCACAAAATTACGAACATCAGCACATTTGAGCACAAATCGAGCACAATTGATTGGCGTAAAAAAATCCTCAAATTTCCAAAATGTATGAGCCGCTGAGCAGATAGTGTGCGACCCAGTAATGTTTTCTTAAATATTTCATATTTTATGACCAGTACAATGTGAATAAACACCGGCACAATCCGGCACAAATCGAGCACAATTGATTGGCGTCAAAAAATCCTCAAATTTCCAAAATATAGGGGGGGCTGAGCGTCAAGATAGCCCCCCCAAAAAGATTTGGCTATAACTTTTTGTTTATTGCTAGCACAAAATTACGAGCATCAGCACAGTAGGGCACAAATCGAGCACAATTCAAAAATATAATTTTTAAAACAATCGCTTAAAAAGGGGGGCCAACTTGACGCACCTTCTGCATTCCCAGCTACGACTTCAGGTCGGTCAACTTGGCCCCCGACTTTTAATTTTTTAATATTTTATTATTGTAATCAATTGTGCTCGTTTTGTGCCCAATTGTGCCGCTGTTCGTTTCAATTGTGCTCCTCTCTAAATAACAAAAAAACGCGAAACAAATCCGGGGGCCAAGTTGACCGTCAGCCCCCGGTTTTTTTACGTTTTTTTAAAAATATTAGGCTTATTCAATTGTGCTCGTTTTGTGCTCAATTGTGCCGCTGTTTGTTTCAATTGTGCTCCTTTGTAAATAACAAAAAAACGCAAAACAAATCCGGGCATCAAGTTCTTTCTTTAATATTAGGCTTATTCAATTGTGCTCGTTTTGTGCTCAATTGTGCCGCTGTTTGTTTCAATTGTGCTCCTCTCTAAATAACAAAAAAACGCGAAACAAATCCGGGGGCCAAGTTGACCGTCAGCCCCCGGTTTTTTTACGTTTTTTAAAAAATATTAGGCTTATTCAATTGTGCTCGTTTTGTGCTCAATTGTGCCGCTATTTGTTTCAATTGTGCTCCTTTGTAAATAACAAAAAAACGCAAAACAAATCCGGGGATCAAGTCTTTTCTTTAATATTAGGCTTATTCAATTGTGCTCGTTTTGTGCTCAATTGTGCCGCTGTTTGTTTCAATTGTGCTCCTCTCTAAATAACAAAAAAACGCAAAACAAATCCGGGAGCCAAGTTGACCGTCAGCCCCCGTTTTTTTTACGTTTTTTTCTTAAATATTAGGCTTATTCAATTGTGCTCGTTTTGTGCTCAATTGTGCCACTATTTGTTTCAATTGTGCTCCTTTGTAAATAACAAAGAAATTCGAAACAAATCCGGGGGCCAAGTTGACCGTCAGCCTCCGGTTTTTTTACGTTTTTTTCTTTAATATTAGGCTTATTCAATTGTGCTCGTTTTGTGCTCAATTGTGCCGCTGTTTGTTTCAATTGTGCTCCTCTGTAAATAACCAAAAAATACGCAAAACAAATCCGGGGGCCAAGTTGACCGTCAGCCTCCGGTTTTTTTACGTTTTTTTCTTAAATATTAGGCTTATTCAATTGTGCTCGTTTTGTGCTCAATTGTGCCACTATTTGTTTCAATTGTGCTCCTTTGTAAATAACAAAGAAATTCGAAACAAATCCAGGGACAGATTTGACTTTCAGCCCGTTTTTTTTTTTTTTCATTCAAAACAACAATTTAAAACACGTTGCGAGGACAATTGTGTTTATTATTATATAGATTTTAATTAGGAGAAAAATGATTGGGTCTTTTATGTTGGCCCTTCTAAAACCGAAATTTTATTTTTTTATCTATGCATCAAATTGTGTTTTGATTGTGCTGAATTTTTTTGAAAATTTCATAAATTGGGGTGTTTTGAGGTATGCGATCTTAAAGGATGAGCAATTGTCCCGAATTTTGCCGTTTAAACGATAAATTTCGCTATAGCAAAAAACCTTGGGGTGGATTAAGACAACATTCACCCCTCATTAACTTATTACTTTAACTAATAAATAATTGCATAGATACGGTTGTTAAAACTACAGTAACAATATTGTTCCTAAGAGATGATTAAGTTTAACGAAGGTTGGTGATTTCAGACCTAAGAAAAAGTTACGAGAGAAAGAACAAAGAGGGGTGAATTTTATCAATACACCTTTTTTTTGCTGTAACTTTGTTACTAAAATAGCATCCTTCAAGTTGTACAATTTACCACAATTGCAAGGATTTCCAATGAAACATAAAAATTTTTGTTTATCAGTTTATCTTTCACACGTCATAACTCAGCACAATTGCTCTCCTTATTTACTATACAAAGCTTGTTTATTTCAAGTGTGAAGAGATTGTCAAGTGTTGAATGTAAAGTGATGCTGTCGGTGTCTGATTTCATTTGTATTTCGTCGTCCCCAAATTTGCTTACTTTACATTCTTTAAATATCGGAAACTGATGTAGGGGAGAGTGGGATAACTTTGAATATTCGTTTTTTAAATTTCACCTCATAACAAAGAAATGTATCTATCTGTATCATAATCTTCTGGCTTAATAGTTCTTAAACAGCAAGCTGTTAGGGTAAATTTCTCATTTTTAGGAATGGAAGTTAAATGGTCAACTGTCCTACAGTTGAGGCAGTTTTGAACATACATTATAAGTAAATATGTATTAAATATGTAATTAAATATCATTTTGCTTACAATCTGGTTTACAACAATGTTATGGCCATAAAATAGACAAGAAATTGAAAGGTTGTTACCGTTTTATCTAGAATGGTTACGAATAAAAAACCGTTTTATCTGAAATTTCATAGAAACCATAAAGTCCTTAAAAGAAGTGGTCCCTACCACCTTTTGTGCATGCTTATAAAGGTACTTAAGTAGTTGATTTTGTTTTTATAAAAGAACTGTTATGTATTTCAAAAGATGACAAGTTAAAAACAATGAAAGGCTTGAACGTCGCAGAACTTATTAAAAGAGTAGCAAGAAATTTATGGAAGGGGGCTGCTTCAAATAAGTACGAATTTTTAAATTTTTACATCGATAATAAAAAAAAAAGCAAAAGCTTGGAAACACTGGGGATAACTGTGGCAACTGTGGGTAACGGCTAAAAATTGCAACTTCAATTGAATAAGCCTAATATTTTTTAAAAAACGTAAAAGAACCGGGGGCTGACGGTCAACTTGGCCCCCGGATTTGTTTCGCGTTTTTTTGTTATTTACAGAGGAGCACAATTGAAACAAACAGCGGCACAATTGAGCACAAAACGAGCACAATTGAATAAGCCTAATATTAAAAAAAAAAAACTTGATGCCCGGATTTGTTTTGCGTTTTTTTGTTATTTACAAAGGAGCACAATTGAAACAAACAGCGGCACAATTGAGCACAAAACGAGCACAATTGAATAAGCCTAATATTAAAAAAAAAAACTTGATGCCCGGATTTGTTTTGCGTTTTTTTGTTATTTACAAAGGAGCACAATTGAAACAAACAGCGGCACAATTGAGCACAAAACGAGCACAATTGAATAAGCCTAATATTTTTTAAAAAACGTAAAAAAACCGGGGGCTGACGGTCAACTTGGCCCCCGGATTTGTTTTTGCGTTTTTTTGTTATTTACAGAGGAGCACAATTGAAACAAACAGCGGCACAATTGAGCACAAAACGAGCACAATTAAATAAGCCTAATATTAAAAAAAAAACTTGGCCCCCAGATTTGTTTTGCGTATATTTTTGTTATTTACAGAGGAGCACAATTGAAACAAACAGCGGCACAATTGAGCACAAAACGAGCACAATTGAATAAGCCAAATATTAGAAAAAAACTTGGCCCCCGGATTTGTTTTGCGTTTTTTTGTTATTTACAAAGGAGCACAATTGAAACAAACAGCGGCACAATTGAGCACAAATCGAGCACAATTGAATAAGCCTAATATTAAAAAAAAACTTGGCCCCCGGATTTGTTTTGCGTATATTTTTGTTATTTACAGAGGAGCACAATTGAAACAAACAGCGGCACAATTGAGCACAAAACGAGCACAATTGAATAAACCTAATATTAAAGAAAAAAACGTAAAAAAAACCGGAGGCTGACGGTCAACTTGGCCCCCGGATTTGTTTTGCGGTTTTTTTGTTATTTACACAGGAGCACAATTAAAACAAACAGCGGCACAATTGAGCACAAAACGAGCACAATTGAATAAGCCTAATATTAAAAAAAAAAAACGTAAAAAAACCGGGGGCTGACGGTCAACTTGGCCCCCGGATTTGTTTTTGCGTTTTTTTGTTATTTACAGAGGAGCACAATTGAAACAAACAGCGGCACAATTGAGCACAAAACGAGCACAATTGAATAAGCCTAATATTAAAAAAAAAACTTGGCCCCCAGATTTGTTTTGCGTATATTTTTGTTATTTACAGAGGAGCACAACTGAAACAAACAGCGGCACAATTGAGCACAAAACGAGCACAATTGAATAAGCCTAATATTAAAGAAAACAACGTAAAAAAACCGGAGGCTGACGGTCAACTTGGCCCCCGGATTTGTTTTGCGTTTTTTTTTTGTTATTTAGAGAGGAGCACAATTGAAACAAACAGCGGGATAATTGAGCACAAAACGAGCACAATTGAATAAGCCTAATATTAAAAAAAAAAACTTGATGCCCGGATTTGTTTTGCGTTTTTTTGTTATTTACAAAGGAGCACAATTGAAACAAACAGCGGCACAATTGAGCACAAAACGAGCACAATTGAATAAGCCTAATATTTTTTAAAAAACGTAAAAAAACCGGGGGCTGACGGTCAACTTGGCCCCCGGATTTGTTTCGCGTTTTTTTGTTATTTAGAGAGGAGCACAATTGAAACGAACAGCGGCACAATTGGGCACAAAACGAGCACAATTGATTACAATAATAAAATATTAAAAAATTAAAAGTCGGGGGCCAAGTTGACCGACCTTACGACTTCTGGTTTCTTGTTCACGCCGTTGACGTAGTCAAATGCATCGTTTTTTATTAACAGGGCTTCCATCTGCATCTTCCAAGTATCATAGTTTTCCTTGTTAAGGCTTTCAATTCTTGCAACATTGGTTCCACTCATTTTCACTTGTCACTTTTTATCACTTATCTATCACTTTTGTCAATTTTCAATTGTTTTTGGACTCACTCACGGTTTCGCGACGCGACACGTTCTGGGCACATAATCTGTTAGGGTCAATGGATCTACAGCAGTGGTTGTAAGTCTATATTGAACAAACAAAGTAACAGTAGAAATATAAAAAGGCGTGAGTGTAAGCGTTACAATAACTCGACTCATCACACACAACTGTTCGTGCTTGGAAGTTGCTGCGCTCGGATGAAGTACTAGGGTTCCGACGACACTCGACCAACACCGAACAGGGAACAAATCGCTCTAACAGTAATACGTGTCAAATAAGAAAACTAAAAGCAGTTGCATAATAAGTTCCAGTGTGCAACTACTTTTAGTGTCACAATGAACACTTTGTGACACCAAAGTAGAAAAAATAAACTTTTTCGAATTTAGTTTCATAATTTGCAAATTATAACACCAAAAACAGAATCATAATGATCTAAATTATAATTCTATTTTTGGTAACTTTTCTTGTCTTAATGTTGCCTGCAACTTTGCAACTGTACTGCAATGTGACCGCGACACGACGTTAGAAACGGTGATAAACGTCAAGTAATCGCACCATATGACAGATGTGAACCAGATGTGAAAGAAAATAAAGCAAAGAGAAGTAAATGACTTTCGTTCCATGATTAGATGTAAATATTGCTAAAAACAAGAAATGAAAAAATTTTATTTTAAAAAAAAGAGAACCGACTTCAAAAAGTGAAAAATAATTGAATACATGTATTATTACATGTACTACCCAATGATCTGTCGGAAGTCGGTGCCAAGTCAAATAGGGTACAAATTTGTAACATATTGTAATTATACAAAAACGTTATCAACAACGTTATAACGCATACAAAATTCGATATCATTCGAGACGACCGTCAACGACGACTGCCGTTTGGAATGTTTTGCTCAGCACGAGCCCCCCACCCACGCTCACGCATTCCGGTGCGTTCGCCGGGAGATCTTCGATGTGGCTGGAGCAGGCAGCCTACCTATCTACTACCTATTTGGCTTAGCACCGACTTCAGACAGATCATTGGGTAGTACATGTAATAATACATGTATTCAATTATTTTTCACTTTTTGAAGTCGGTTCTCTTTTTTTTTAAAGCAATTTTTTTTACAATTTTAAGTGATAAGTTAGTGATACCTAGTAAAGACGCTTCTCCAATAATGAGGTCCTCAATCAAGTTGACGAAGAAATCGGTGAACAGAATTATATACATAAAATGAAGAAAAAATTTGAGGATTTTTCTCGATTTCCATGGGATTCCCTGATCAGATCCTGATTTTTTGACAATGGAACCACCTCAAGAGTATACCCTTTCAAATAAAAGAAGAATTTTGTAAATCGGTCCACAACTGACAAAGAAATCGGTGAACATACATGATAAGTCGGTTAAAAAGCGAAGATTTGAGGATTTTTCTCGATTTCCATGAGATTCCCTGATCAGATCCTGGATTTTTTAACAATGTAACCACCTTTAGAGTATACCCTTTCAAATAAAAGAAGAATTTTGTAAATCGGTCCACAATTGACGAAGAAATCGGTGAACATACATGATAAGTCGGTGAAAAAGGGAGCGAAAATTTGAGGATTTTTCTCGATTTCCATGGGATTCCCTGATCAGATCCTGGATTTTTTAACAATGTAACCTTTAGAGTATACCCTTTCAAATAAAAGAAGAATTTTGTAAATCGGTCCACAATTGACGAAGAAATCGGTGTACATACATGAAGTCGGTTAATTAAAGGGAGCGAAAATTTGAGGATTTTTCTCGATTTCCATAAGATCCCCCCATCAGATCCTAAAATGGTGACAATGGGACCAACCTGTAAGTATACGCTTTCAAATAAAAGAAGAATTTTACAAATCGGTTTATAAATGACGGAGTTCTGCGGTAAAAAAACATTAAAAAAAAAGAACATACAACCGAATTGATAACCTCCTCCTTTTTTAAAGTCAGTTAAAAATGGCAATCAAACGTGAGGTACAGCTTGTGTCTACATAATCAAAAGTTTCCAAATCTAACCTCCAAATCAGAAACGTCATTTAGCAGAAATACCAATTATACTGAAATACCACTCGTGTTATTCAAAAGTCCCAAAGTCATTAAAAATTTTAAAAAATTCTTAATTAAATAAAGCCAAATTCGAAAAAATAGTATATTACACGCGTTTCACAAGCCGAAATTGTAGCACTCGTGCCTTTGGAGCACTTCTCGCTGCGCTCTCGTGCTAGAATCAACCGTCTTGTGAAACTTGTATAATAATATACTATTTTAACCCTGTTTAAACTCTGTTCCATTTAAGATTTTTGAGGGGGCTGCTGCCCCGGCCAAGGGGGTACACCTGCAGGTCTAAAACTACACTAATTAAGTGTCACCTTCACAACGAAAATTGACCGGTTTCGGCATTTTGAAAAAAATCACTCTGCATATGTACTCAAGAAGTTCATGTGCAAAAAGTTTTTAAAAGTTAATTATTTTGTTTATAATAATTATTGTTTAAAGTTGAAAAAAAAAATTAATAATCCAAAAAATATTTAACATATTTTTTTCTACTTTGCTTTCTTACTGAGGCTATTACAATACACTTTTGTGTGTCATAATAGACAAAAACGGTATTATAATAATTCTACTAAAAATAGTATTTTATGTTTTTAATACATATTGGCAAATTGACTGGTTTAATATGTAAAAAAATTCCTCAGGAAATAATGATTTTAAAAGAAATTCTTAAAAACAATTTTTATTGTTTCTAATAGTTTTTTTATATTTCTAATGTTTAAATAATTAGAAATAAAAAAAAATGTTTTTATTAAAAATTTAATTGTTCATTAGCAATGTAGTAGAGATAGAACTCCGGGAGTTGGGAGTTTTTCATCGGAAATTTCCTCCTATTTTTGAATCTTTTTTTTTTCGATTTTTCCGATCACTTATAGTTTTTGTTTTATTGCTAAAAAACTAGACCCCTTATTTTTTTTAGTTTTTTGTTAATAACAATAATTGCAATTGCAACAAACAAAAAAAAAGTCTTTCTCAGAATCGAATGAGTTATCCCTCATATTTTTCAGATCCATGTAACTATTTTTTGCAGGTTTTCAACTTCTTGACTAGACTAAATCACTGTTTACACTTTGTAGGTATATTATTCCTAACAAGTTCACGAAAAAAAACAGTTAGAACTAAAGTACAAAACACATCGGAATGTTCAAGAACTTCCCCCTTGTGCGTACGAGTCTAAATGAGTATTTTTGTCCTGATTTATGAGAATCTTTTTTACAGTATTTTTTGCTCTGAATGTCCAGAGATTAAATAGTGCCGCCGCCGCCCGCCCGTTGCCGAATTGTGAACTATAGACCGCAAGACACCACCTCGTAACCAAAAGCTGAAACTTTTTATTGCCTTTTTAACTGGGAAACGGACCACAATACATGGCGGCAATCTTGAGCACTTTGGAATGAACGTGTCATTTTCATTCCCGACTCCTGCACAATCTAAGCCATTATTTCAAATGATTTTAGTGGCATACGCATTCAGTGCACTTTCTTATTTTCTTCTTATTTTGAGCAGATTTGGTTAGAGCATCGCTGTAATAAATGCGTTTTTCTCAGAATTATTTGTAGCCTTCCAGAAACGAAATATTTAACTTTTTTTTCTCAGTTACCATTCATACTTCACCTGTGCAAACACTTCGTCTAAATCCTTGATATCTCTACTTTACAAGGATAATTTTTGTTTTTCTATAATTGCACTGGTTTTTCCGTGAAGCTGGAATGAAATAGACCGTGTTTTTACACAGGCGTTATATCTATATATATATATATATATATATATCGACTCAAACGGTCCCCTTAATGGAGTAAAAAGAGCGTCAATCCCGAACGCACAATAAATGAGAGAATAAATGTCAGAATGTGACATTCAATGTGACCAACCAAAAATATACCAACATGACCACATTTTGACATTTGACAATTGTTTATAAAAAAAAATGGAGAATAGGTGAAATATTTTTAGAACGATTTTAGTAATTGATTAATGTTCACTGATTACCAATCGATTGATTTCATTGATAACTAAATAAAAATTCCTTCATTTATTTGGGAGCCTAACAAAACAACCCCAAAAAGTTCTTCTCATCCACAAGAGGGCGCCGAGGTTGATGTCAAATGCATCTGAGATTTCATTTTATCCTATAGTATAATTTTCTATGGTCGTAATAATCTCTGGTTGTAATTCGTGGTGGGCATAATCGATATATTTCCATAATCGAATGAATCGAAATAATCGCTTCGAATAATCGAATGATCATTCGAATAATCGATTATGAATGATTCACCTAGTTAGTCAAGTTAGTAACTTTAACTTTTACTCGTTTCAACCGTTTCGTTCTCGAAAGCTCGGAAGTCAAAATCACTGACACCCTTTTATAACCTCGGGCTACGCAATATTCGCGGGGAATTACTAATTTCTTTATGAAAAATTAAAAAAAAACTCGTCCTAAAATGCTTGCACAGCGATTTTCGAAAAATTGCTTTGACTTTGTTATCCGTTTGAACTCGTGATGGTGAAACATCATTCGAAAATCATTCGTTTCGTTTCGGCGTGCAATCGAGAGTTCCGATTCGAGATACGAGACGAATGACTGGCTGTGTATTCGCTATTCAGATAATTGTTTCGAACCGAATGATCTCTCGGTTGCAATAATCGAATGATCGATTATTCAACCATAATCGAAATATTTCGATTATATCATTCATAATCGCCCATAGTGAGTTGTAATGCGATTCATATCTAATAACCTAAGGTTTTTGTATTTTATTTTCACATCTTCATGTAGAAAATATATACACAGAACAAATTTGGTGAGTGTCTAAAATTACATTAATTTGAGTATGTACTTTATTAATTCTGTATATCAACAGGTGCCAAATGTCGATACTGGAATTCTCAAAAGAAATTGCTAAATGGAACAGCAACAAACGGAAACTTCACCATTGTAATACTTGCAAATTACATAAGACTACATCTATGTTTTTCATGAATAACCATGCAAAGAGGCATCTGATTGGGCTTCGGCCCTTTAGCTGTGAAAATAGTGTTGAACTGTATTTTTGCAAGGATTGTGACTTCACCACTGATATGAGAGTGGCTCTAAAACAACACATCTTGGATTATCACTGTGATCAGACTCAGATCTTTTTAGGAAGTCAGAATTTTTATTGTAACAAGTGCAATTTTGACACTTATTCTATTTTGATCTGGTTTAAACATATGACCGGATGTGAAATAGACCAACATTTAACAGAGATTGCAATTGAACTTTATGAATGTGACAAATGCTCTTTTAAAACTAAGCACAAGACTTATTTAAATAACCATAAAATCGCTAGACACTTAGAGTATCATGAAATTAAATGGTATGAGTGTGATACTTGTCAATATAGAAGTAAAACCAAAGGTCATTTGAAGGAACACACACTATTGAAACATCTCCAAGATCACGAAGTTCAGTGGTATCACTGTGATCTATGTGAATATAAAACTAAAATAAAGTGCAATGTAGACAAACATAAAATGAATAGGCATTTACAAAATAATGAAATTCACTGGTACAAGTGTGATAAATGTGAATTCAGAAGCAAAATGAAAGGAAATTTAAATCGACATAAAAGGATGAAACACCTAAAAGATCATGAAGTTCGGTGGTATAATTGTGATCAATGTGAGTTTAGCACCAAAACTAAAAACTGTTTAATACGACACATAACATGTATACATTTTAAAGATCACCAAATTCAGTGGTACAACTGTGATAAATGTGAATATAAATCTAAACATAAATGGCATTTAAACCTACACCAAATATCAAAACATTTAGAAGATCATGAAATTCAGTGGTATAATTGTGATAACTGTGAATTTAGAACAAAAAATAAATTGAGTTTAAAACAGCACAAAATGAATATACATCTAGGAGATCAGGAATTTCCTTGGCACAATTGCGAACAGTGTGACTATAGAACTAAAACTAAAACCAAATTAACTGCACATAAAATAAGTAAACATTTAGAAGAACATGAAATTGAATGGCATTATTGTGATAATTGTCAATTTAGATCAAAACATAAAAAGGGTTTAAAGCTGCACAAAATAAATAAACATCTAGGAGATCATGAAATTCCGTGGCATATTTGTGATCAGTGTGACTATAGAGGTAAAAATAAAACCAATCTAACCGCACATAAATTACGTAAACATTTAAAAGATCATGAAATTCAGTGGTACAATTGTGACAAATGTGATTATAAAAGTAAAGTTAATTATAAACTAAAGAGACACAAAATATCTAAACATAACCGACAAACGAAAAGACGTCTTAAGAAACCAGTATAAATCGTCCCAAGATTTCAATTTTTTTCCTCTGAGCAAATGAGTGCCTGACTACATTCAACTTGATGGTTGTAAGAGGGCAATTAATTATTAAATTTTGTTTTTATCATTATTTGTTACAAATAAATGTATTATTTTCTATATACCTAATAATTGTATTTGATTGTGGGAATCCACATCCATACTATATGTACCTAAGTTAAATTTCTTTATGATTTATTTGTTTTATTCATTAACATTAAATAAAATTAGAAGGAACGACCAATGAAATAATCGGGACAGAGTAAAGAAAAATGAGTGTGAGAGAGTTTAACACAGAGTGTTTTGAAACAGTCATGTAAAACTTGTACAATAAAGAAAATAGAGGAGGACATGTTAAATAGGGTGAAAGAAAAATGACAACAGCTACAGAGAAATCGAATACTAGTCAAAGTTGTCTATGCAAAAGGAAAACGCATGTCATAGTTTAATAGAAGTATTTATTAAAGGTCTGGTCTGACATTTCATAAATAATTCTATTAAACTACGGCAAACGGTTTGTAGTAAGACATCGTTGGTCATTGTAAACAAAAATTAGGTTAGGGACTCCGAGAATAACAGAAAAAAACTTTCAGAACTTTTCTTCCAACTGGGTGTAATACACTTTTTTGCCAAAGTGGCCAAATGGTGCACTTATATATACAAAGTTCACCCATAACCCCCCCCCCCCCCCCCTTCTTCGGTGACGTCCACACAGACGATGTGGCAGTACCGCATCGATGAAGGTGATGAACACACTCAACTGCGTTCATCGGTATTGCCACATTGTGCAAAAGCACGCCCACGCTATTTAAATCGCATCCCGTGGCTACACAATTTTCAAACGCGTAATATGGAGGCATTTGGAATTTTTTTCCACCAACATTGCATAGCTTATTAAACGTAGATATTACTTTTAAGATACTTTTTTGTTCGGCTATTTGTAACACTGCAGCCGGATATACATATTTGAATTGTAGGTTAGGTAATAGAAATTCTATTAATTTAAGAAAATTAAACTTGAAATATAGAACGATAATAATCACACTCAAGGTAATGCTCAAAATGCCCCCACAAATTGCTGCCCATTCGGTCTAATTTCACGTTTTAATTTCAAATTTGAAATGTCAGTAAGTTGTGAATGATGGCTTTCAGTGTCAAGACGTCAACAACCGGAAGTTGTTACAATTCTACTATTTAAAAATGAAATTCAGTATTACTAACTCAAACAGTCCTTCTTGATCACGCTGTAGTATTATACTCCATTGTCGATTACTGAGCGTTGGATGCATTCGTTTAAATTCATTGAAACAGTTTATGAAAGCAGTTTTCAATTTTTTCTTCAACATTTTGTTTGCTTTCGCGACATAATTCAATTTATTCAGTTTTAATATCACAAGAGCATCGAAAATAAATCGATTAAACTTACGAGTCATGAGACGTATTCCGCCAGAACTCGAGTGGTATTCGTTACGATTATATAATCAAAACGACCCAAAAAATGTGAAATTTTAACGGAACTTTTTTTCTGACGTTTATTAACAATCATCAAAAAATTTTTTCAATGACAAAGTTCATTGTTGACCCAGCGGAAAAATGAAGTGATTATACCACGTCGTCAAGGGTGTAATCGCTTATCTATACACGGCAACTATGTAAAATCTGTAATTGATATTGGCTCAATTCTCTTCAATTTAACGCTGTCGACCTGACGTATCACTGACAATTGACAACAAATGTCATCCAAGTTATTACCAACACAATTTTTTATTCACATTAATATAGAGTTTTTTGTTTTAACAATCATAATGCGGTGGTGGACACATAATAAAAAAAATTGCCTGTCACAACATCCGACTAGAGACACAAACTCACTTGAACTAAATTACATAAATGTAAAAACATCAACATTTAGAAACCAATTAAATATTATCACAAAAAAGTACATCTTTTCTTATCAGCCGGGGTAAATAATAATAATCGGACTCAATTATGCAAGCAGAGACGATGCGAATGTGGAAGGGGCAAAAATTCTGAAAAAATGATGTGGGTTTGTCAAGTTCTATTACTGGTTAAAATTTTGATACTTATTTCTGTATGTATAGATTTGTTTTTGCCATTAAGTTGGCGGAACGTTATTTGTAAATGCAAGGTTACGTTTGGAATGCAATACTCACTCCACAGGTCTAAATTTAAATGTAGCTATGAACCATCTGTCAGGGGCGTTACGGGTTGACACGCGAATCACAGGCTTACCAATTTTGATGTAAATTGTGTTGTTACCAACTCGAAATTTTCGCTCATTCAGTATTACCATTTTCCAAAAAATATGTAACATATTCGAAAGCAGCGATCAAAAATACATGTCTAAAACAAACCTTACTTTAACATACATTATTTAGAATCTGCATTCACGCCTTGCATAGCTAAAGGCTATTTATTTTTTAAAACTCACCACCTGTTTCATTCAGTTGGTAGAACAAAAACAAAAAACATTTTTATTCAAAAATTCCCACTTTTGATTTTTGACAATTTTCACATCAGTAGGTAGCACATGTAATAATACATGTATTCAATTATTCTTTTTTATATATAAAGTTGCGACGCTTTTTACGGCTGTGCCTCGAGCGCCAGGTTTTTTACGTGGTATGCTCCACGGGACCGCGGGTAGCTAAACCGGAGTACGGTAAGCCAGAGGTCAGCTATCTAGTTTGGCAGAAGGTAATGAAACAAACTACTGCAATGAAACTATAGGTTTATTATATACAGTATATACAAGTGTTAATTACACGTGTCTCTCTCTCCGGAATTTTTGATACGGTCTCCGGCTTTATTTACACCGTCTTAACACGTACACGATCCCGGGGAACAAGGAGCGGGGGTGGGAATGGCGACGGCTCTCTTTATTAACCCTGTGTCTCTCTCTCTTCGGAAATTGCGAATTGTCTCCGGTGCCCGGCATTATTTACACCGTCTTAACACGTACGGGAACGGGGACGAGAGGCAAGGACAGGGGGTGTTTGTATTTTTATTAAAACAAATGAAGGGTACAGGTCCATAAGGTGCTACGTCACAAATTATTCGTTTTGCGTAAGACTGAATTTAAATTTGAAAACTGTTTTTTTTTTTTTAAATGGTTCAAATTTTAGAAACTTGATTCAAGGATTTACTTTCGGTATTGACTTAGAACACTAGACAAAAAATAAACTTGTATATGAAGAAAAGAACACAATATTAAGAAATTATGTGTGAAACGACCAAATAAGTCCAACGAAGTGAATACAAACTATTGTATTATAAAACATTTTATAATAATAGAGGTATTCCTAATTTTAGGGTGTTGTCGAAAAATGATTCTGCTTCAACACATCAGAATTTCTTTAAGTCTTGCAGGCACTTAAACTTTTTGGTGGTATAAGATCTAAAAATATAATTATTTTTAGGTTCCATTAATATTTTATTTTATTGTACAATACTCAACACAAACTGAAAATACTAATATTGTCAGCTGCACTGAAACCGCCATGTCACTTTAGGCGGGAGACTAGTTTGCATCACGTCTTATTTATAAGGAATTGGCCCCCTTTGGACACTTGGACTTGACACCTTGTGGCGCTGTATGCAATAACTAAAACTTTTATTTTCTAGGCCCTTGTTGCGTTCTGGACGTGTATGAAGATATTGGCACATTCTACATAAAAAGTGCTACAATATGGCAGTAGTATACGTAATTTTTGGACTTGCCCCCTTTTGGACCTGTACCCTTCAAATGTCTCTCCCCGGATTGCGAGGGCGTGGACGGGTGTCGGAGCGATGAACGGAGCAAGGAACCAGACACTGGACGGAAATCTGCCACCACAGATGTCTGGGGTAGGCGGTGAGCGGGGACAGGAAACCAGACACTGGGCGGTGACATGTCTCTCTCTTCGGTTCTTCGTCCTCCACATCTTGCTTGTTCCCAAGCTGGTAGGGGGCCATGATCTGAAGATTCCAACGTTCAGACCTTTTATAGAGAAGTTGGACGGGAGCCGATGACGCGACGAGGTGCACTGGCGCTTCAAGACCTGATCGCTAAATGACACGGCGATCCGTTTTTACTTATTGGAGATTATGGAATAAATATAACAAATGAATACTTTTTATACGCAGTGTTTAATTTGCTCTTACTGGTACAGAGTTTTATAAAGAACTAACTTAGTCTTCACACACGATCTGAGAAGCAGAGTATTCGTCATGTGTTTACATCATTTAGAATATTGTATTACAGTGCTATGAGGAGAATGCTAGTTGAACTGATTTTTGTTCACATTTCCAACATTACTAAACGGCTTCAGTTCCGGGTAACGCAGAAATTCGGGGAGAACGGCATCGGAAGTGCTGTAATTCACTAGTCACTGGGCCGAAGTGGCGAACGTCGCTGGCTGTATTCGAATCTCGCGAAATTCGGTAACTTTGTTACAAAGTTAATTTTTAACACTGAGTTTAACATTGCATTTAGTAGACTAGCGACTGATGTGATGGATTGTGCGTACGACACCGCACTGCTTTTAGTTGCAATAACAATCCACAAGAATAAACTCAACTTCTGGTCAATTTAAGAATAACATAAGAATAAAACAGTTTTGCAACTTTACTAATGAATGAGGAACAAGAGGAAACCATTTCCTACTGTTTGCTGACTTGCAACAGGTGTAAATTATGCTAAAAGTTCCCGTAGGAGAAGCATTTTATGCCCAACAACTCGCGGGTGCATGGGTAAAAGGTCAAGTTAAATTGTGACTTTTGCACTTTACCTATGTTAAATTACATTAAGAAGATTACTGAACTTACACTTTTTAAATGAACGCTAATATAACAAAGAAACTGATGAATTGATAACACATAAAAAAAATATAGTGAAACATTGTCTATTACTTATCTTCTTAAACTATTACGCTTCCTGCCGGTTTTGGAGCTGTCCTGACACCTTACTATTTACTTTCTGGCAAATCCTGCGAGTCTGTGATACTGCAATTCCTGCTGGTCCTGGGAAATTACACCAGTTTCCATGTGAAATATACTCCGTGCATCCAGGAAAGAATTTTCACAGCTATTATCCCTTTGAGGTGGTACAAATGATCCTAGTAAGTGCTGGTGAATTTGCCTATCTGATTGAAAGAGAATAGTCAAGGTCTGCACGCAATAAAGTAGTTTCTCTTACCTCTCTCCGAAATCTCAACATTTAACGATTTATCCGCTAAAGCGATTTGTTATCGAAATAACTCACGTTCAACGATGCTTATCCGCAAACGCGATTTCTCTGGAGCAATCCCTTTTACCAGGAGCAAACTTTACGTTGAATGTGAACTCGTCAAAATCTCGAACGAAAAAGAGCGAATCTCGGTTTAGTGGCGCGGCACTGCAAAACCTATCGTTTTTTGTATATGCCGGTTATCTCTAATGCAGATGCGTTCCTGAACCCGGGTGGTGAATGCGCGGCAAAAATCAAATTGTAACAGTCTCTATCTTTAGAACTTTATATGGACGTATCCCTGGCTACTGTTACAATTTGAATTTTTGCCGCGCATTCACCACCCAGATTCAGGAACGAATCAGCGTTTTAGAGATAACCGGCATGTACAAAAAAGGCACGAGATTTTTTGCAATGCCGCGCGACGAACCTGCAGCCTTCTTTTTCGATCGACATCTGACCGAGGTAACATCTCATCGTAATTTTTCTCCTGGACAAGTGTAGGTCTAGAGAATCACGTAAAATACCTATATATAACGAAATCGCGTTAGCGGATAAAATCGATTCGGGGAGATTATTTTCCACGGGACGAAAATCACACTCTTCGATGAAACGGATGTGCTAATCTCTTACGGATAATTCACTGTCAATTTTCCCCTCCTCATATATTTCTCCATGCTTCCTATCATTTCTTTCATACCTTTTTCCTCTCTCGCTAGCATCACCAAATCATCCGCATATGCTAAAAACCACACTTTTTCTTCATTGCGTGGACTTCGCGTGAACCCAGAAATCTCGTACAAATTGTCTTCTGCCCTTTTTTCTCTGCAGTAGCATGAATCTCCCAAAATTATGAGTCACAAGTCCCAGGCACCGCGGATAACTTGTTAAACTTGTTTGTAGAAATTTGTTTTTAAATATTGTTTGTCAATTTCAAAAAGTTATAGTGTTTTTGATTTCTAGTTTCAGTACCCGAACCACAGCCGCGTTCAATTTGTAACAAAGTGATTCTCTAACTAAATATAACTAGATTGCAACTCAGATAAATCGATAAATAAGTACCTGTTTTTCTGTATGAGGTCGACAGCATCAGCTTGCGGCCATTTAAAACCTATTTTGTCTCTGTTAACTTAAATTAACTAGTTATTAATCTAGTTTGTTTCCAGAATAACTATTCTGTCACCAAAGTGTACACACCAAACTATTTCAATACGAATATCTGATCATTAATTTACGGTCACCACTAAATGTGATTACCTACCCCTGAACGGTCACTCAATCTGCCCCATTTGTTTTCCGTGGATCATTAAAATTGGTGCCTCGCGTTACGCGCCCGACCCCTTAAAGAAACATACTCCAAGAATACAAGATAATGAATAACTTTGGAGACACATTAGTTATTTTTGGAATTAGTTAGTTAGTTAATTTCAGTTTGGTCACAAATAAATATTTTGCTGCTAGTTTAATTTATTCTCGTATAATATATAGACACTTCCAAAATTCACATAATATTCGAATTTGTTGATTTATGCATCTTGTCAACGGTCGTTATAGTGCCAAAACTTCGTGACAATCTAAACTCTCAGCACTAGTTTCAATTCTATTT
Organism: Diaperis boleti; assembly: GCA_963583935.1. Classification (NCBI taxonomy): domain Eukaryota; kingdom Metazoa; phylum Arthropoda; class Insecta; order Coleoptera; family Tenebrionidae; genus Diaperis; species Diaperis boleti. The sequence goes on along the minus strand of OY757245.1, from coordinate 30,655,550 downwards.
TTTGTGTCGCAATAGGAAAAGCACTACATGAGAACTATATGGATGTTTGCAAACATGTAGCTTGTTCATTTTTGTTATCCTAATTATTTCCCAAATTCGTCTTCTCTTCCAACTTTTGCCGTACTATTTTTGTTTTATATTATTCTTAACTACTGTTATCAAGAAAAAAATATATGTAAAAAATTCAAATGAAGCATCAAACGACGCAACACCTGGTATGCCAACTAAATCCCTAACAACCAATTCAAGATAATGGAATACTAGATACGTCAGTACAGTGAGTAAGAAAAGAGATGTTTGAATTCGTGTAGCCTACAAATATGAGAGTGTGCAATAATAGTATATTATTATACGAGTTCCTGTGTAATATATAGGTCTTAGTGTTAATATAGTGTTTTATAGTTCGACACAACTCCGGCAAGATTTAAATTGTTTAAAATCCATAAAAATAGTGTGACGTTTATCTGACATTTTATTATTGCATGACCGTGTTTACACAAGCGAAAATTTGAAAATTCTGGCTGTCGAACTATAAAAATACTTTCTGATGGAGAATTCGAAAAATAGTTATTAATAATATAAGTGCGAGAACACAAGCTTAAAGTTTGAGGTTGTTGTTATGCAACGAGACGCAGTCGAGTTGCATTTGACAACCGAGAACTTTAAGCGTTCTCGCAAGAATATTATTCATTATTTTTTTTGTTGATCAACTACGTATGAGTTGCTATAGAAATGTTGTTTATTAAAAACGAAAATGGAAAAGTCGAATGAGGTTCCTGACAATTTTTAGAAAAAAGCAAATTACTGCGGGAAAAATTGTTGCCTGTGAATTCTAAAGCTGCTTACAACAAGGGTTATGCAAGTTTTTGTCATTGGAGAGAAAATAACAAAAATCTTTTCGGTAACAGAAGAGATAATTCTTGTCTATTTAGATGTAAGGTAAGTTTGCAATTTCCCATTGAAATTAGATCATTTGTATTCAATTTATTTGATTTGTAGCATTGTACTTTGAAGATTCCTTAGAAGAGCGCATCAAAATTGCCAGGAAGGTGTTCGGGGGAACTACATCTACAAGACTACAAGCAATGACTCTTCTAGTTCTGCCAATGTTACCGAGTTCTCTGCGAGGACCGTGTCATCATCCAGCAGTCATGACAGTGACCAATACTTTCATAAATGTGAATTTCACTTTCATAATAAATGATTAATAAATAACATGATGTCTTAATCGTTTTAAAAGTTGTTACTGATTCAAATCGTGTTTTAAAAATTTTAAAACACGTTGCTATGAGAAACGTGTTTTAAGATGCCGTTAATGTTCATGGATTCAGATATTAAAAAGATGAGTTAAAATGCGATCAACAAATAGTATATTAAAGTATGAGTGGATAACAAGGTCTTTAAAACACGCGCGAGTTTTCGAGCACGACGGCGTAGCCGGGAGTGCTCGAAATAGAGCAAGTGTTTTAAAGACCAGTTATCCACGAATACTTTACGCTATTTTTTATTATACCAGCAATACTGGAAATAAATTACGCACTAAAAACTTAGAAATATATATATTTTTTGTCGTGATAAATCGAAATGGCGTAATAATATTGCCATTAGTTACGACAATTATTGTTTCCGTTTTTCTCGCGTCCACGTCTGTCATTGCATTTAGTCCTGTCAGCAAAAATCGAGGAAAAATGAGTTAAAACGAGATTTCACCCGATATAGAAGCATTGGCCGAACAAGCGGAATCCAAAATACTACCATCGAAGTCAAAAGACCCATACCTGAAGGAATATGAAAAGTTTTCAAATTTGATGAAGTTATAATGATACCTATATTTCCTTGACAACCTTTAAAGCTCGCCGTGCTTTAATCGCCTGTATTCGCACGCTCAGGCGTGCTTTAAACGGCGATTCTGATGCAGGTATAATAAAAAAAACAGTTAAAACGGTTTTAAAAATGCTGACAGAAAATTAGACACCAACGACGACTATAAACCACTCAAATGATTTTGACAGAAATATAAGAAAATCTCCACAACTTTCGGTTTCATCCACTCCAGTGACGGCAGTACCTCATCCATATCGACTATTTACCCTATTTACTATTTCGTAATGGTGAAATTAAAAAATCAGTTACATAATTTTCGTGTAATTTTAGTACCCAGACAAAGCCGCTGCCGATGGATAATGTGACCGTATAAGCTGAGTTCTGCCTTTATCAATTTCGAGAGTTTTTCTCTTCAACATGATTTCCCGTTCAAGTTCATTGCGAACTGTTATTAGCTGGGTTTGAGACTCTTCCGCTTGTTTAAGTTGTGCTTGAAGCGAAGCAATATTCTCCTTAATGTATTTAACTTCTTCGATCAACCTAAAACCCAATATGTAAAAATGTAATTTGATTTAAAGTGAAGTTACCCAATGTGGGGCGCGTCACGACAATTTTCAACACGTGGCCGCCCCAACCTGTTGTTCAGCCTTGTTTGGGCTTTTTTCATCGGAAAGTCCATTCCTCGGATTGCATTGCGAAGATCAATTATTAGAATTTCTATATCGGCAAGATCTTTTAAAACCTAAGCAAACGTTAATAAATATTTTATCTGTTTCCTGGTAAGATTTACCTTTTTTAATTCATATTCTAACTTTTGCGTGATTTCTTCCACACAAGCAACTCTTCTGGACAATGCTAGTTCTACTTTGTCAGACTGGGACCTTAAATCTCTTGCTGCATTTATTAAAATTGCATCTAATGTTGCTCTTATTCCTTCTGATCGCTGTCGCGTGGCTTTAGCCTCCGTCAAGGTTTCTTCCGTAAAATGCGACCAATACTCTGGAGTAGATTGATCGTCAGGAAATATAACAGCTCCTGGTTTAAACAGCATAGTGTTTGAGGTATTTGTAAGTAGAATGTTTAGAGCTTCAATTTCATGAGCTTCTGTTTTATCACTCCAGTCGTATTCTAGTCTTTGTTTTGCTGTTTTGTCTTCATTAAGTTGTGCTTCTATGTCCTTTAAGGTTCTAACAAATGTTTCACGGATTTCTGCAGTTAAAGCAAGCTCCTTAATTAATTCTACTTCAACTTCGTCTCGAACTAGTTCAGTATCCAATCGTCCAGTTCTTCGTTCTAAACATTCACCGGCGATAGATTCGGGTAGTTGTAAAACTTTGGAGGCTTGCTTTAATCTTCGACGTTGTTCCTCAATAACAGTAATTTCTTCAGACATTGCTTCAATTTCTGCCTCGATTTCGCATTTCCAACGATGAAGTTCTTGTTCTCTTTGTCGGAGTCTTTTGGTGTTATCTTCCTGATTTTTGTCCACGTCGCTGGTGGTTTGTTGTAAACACTGACGTCCGTTCCAATCAATACTTCAACAAAAACAAAGCTAGTATTTATTAGATGATATAACACAATTACTTACAGATTCATTTTATGTTGCTCTTTTGTTGTCGTATCTAAAACGTCCTTATTGTGTTTTCTCCATTCTCCTTCGCTGTATCTCGCTATTGAATACTTATCAACTACCGGTCTCGTTCCAGTGAGTCCGGCCAATGGACTCCAGTCGACCCTACCAGTGGCCCAGGGTCCGATTGCACCCATCTGACTTTCTTGATACGGAATAGCATCTTCAGGTTGAGGTAAATAGCACGCTGGAGATGACGCAATAACTGGTCTCAAGTTATTAGGAACAGGAGGTTGAGAATTAGGGTCTGGTTCAGGAACATTTGTCCCAGGAGCTTCTCCGGATCCCAAATTTGGACACTTCTGACAACAAGGGTTGTTCATGTTCGCGACTATTTTTCAGTTTTCATATGAATTTTATTGAAGTCTACGAATACACAATAATTGCTTTTATTGACATTTGGTTACCAGGGATAATGTTTGATCAATATCGTCCATGACACGTACATCAATAAATAATACTGAGTGATCAAGAGTAAAAATTTGAGTTGGCATCAATACAATTTACATCAAAATTAGATACTTAGTTTTGCATATTCATGTTATTATGCATTCTAATTTAAATATAAATTTACCTGACTGCATAGATAAAAGTTAATAAAGATATTCGCATATTAGAATTAATAGTTATGGCAAAGCTTAAGGCTGTCTTACGAGATGTTTGCCACAAAAAAATGGCAATAATATCTTTTAATACCAATAGATATGCAGAGGCTTCTGTTAAGAATGGGCCCCAACTATTCTCATGATGGACCTTTAAATTAAAATCCTTTGCCCAAAATACTTTTGAATTTAAAAGATCAAACAACCGATCCACCCAGTCTACAGATGCTTCATAACCAATGAATTTAGGATGCTGCAGATCCTTTAGAAATTTAAGAGCCTTGACTATACTGTTGACCTATACAGGGAAAAGTAATAATTTAAAAATAACCATCAATAATTGATATAATTATTATATCAAATGAATCGACAATTTTATATTTGGGACATTCCATACCAAGTGAGGCACCTAAAATTTAGATTTCGTTCAAATCTCATATATTAATAGTACTTATAAATAGCAATGCTCAAGCGCCATTTGAGATTTTTTAGGCCGCTTATTTTTGATATCCATGAAGGTGAATTATAAATGAAAATACGGGACATGAGTAACCTTTCATTTGATTTCTCCGTTCCTACTGACATTTATTTCAATTTCATAACGGTAATAGAGGGAAAATGAAATACCCTTTCCAAATGATCCCATGCAATTTTGACCAAATCCAATATTTTGACCTTGAAAATGTCAGAAATTTGAAAAATGATTATTTTCCATCTTATGACTGCTTTTATTTGCTTCAAATGTTCCCCAAAATGTAGCTTATGACTTCTTCTTTATTGGTCATGAGCTTTATTGTGGGCAGATGTTGGGTTCAGAAGATATGAATTTTTTGAACACCCTTTACGACGGGAAATGGTCGATTTGTTGCACTTTACTTTTGAAAAAAAATATATCTTCTGAACCCAAAATCGGCCCACAATAAAACTTATGATCAATAAAGAAGACGTCATAAGCTACATTTTGGGTAAAATTTTAAGCAAATAAAAGCAGTCATAAGATGGAAAATAATCATTTTTCAAATTTCTATGTCATTTTCAAGGTCAAAATATTGGATTTCTCTATTACCGTTATGAAATTGGAAATAATGTCAGTTGGAACTGAGTAAAACACATTTAAGTTCACTGATGTCCTATCTTAACATTTATAATTCACCCCCATGTATATCAAAAATAAGCAGCCTAAAAAATCTTAGATGGCGCTTGGGAGTTGCTATTTACAAGTACTATTAATATCCCAAATTTGAACAAAATCTAAATTTTAGGTGGCTCACTTGGTATGGAATGTCCCATTTATTAAAAGACAAAAGTTATTTGAACAAATAATGCGCACCTTGTGCATACGTCAGAAAAAATATTTTCGTTGTCAATTTTGGGATATGACGTCATCGGCAGTTTTTTAAATCATTTTGTTTTTCACAATTTTTATTCCTCTTTCAATTGTCAAAATAACAGTATAAAAAGTTTAATATCTTACATAATAAATTTTTTTAGAAAAAAATTTGGAGCCGTAAGATTTGACTTTTTTATACACATCTGTCAAATTCTGACAGATCAGTGCTTTTTTGGCCTTATCTGAATCGGCTCACGCCTCGGCCACAGGTGCGTCCAAAATAGATCATTTTTACGGTACAGAAGAAACTGCTATACAATTTTGTTTCTATACATTTTTTGCTCCCACTAATGGTTTTCGAGATAATTCCCACAAGAAACGGGGGTGGACTAATGTTTGCCTTCGCGCTGAAAACTATATTCATTTTCCAACATCATCAGACCAATTTTATGCAGAATTTAATGTTGAATATAAAAGTCATTTAACATTTTCTCGTCGTCATTTTTGGGCAAAAGGAGATAAAGCTCCCCAGATGAGAACTCTTCGGATCTTTATTTGGGTCCCTGTTGGGAGTTCATTACCAAAACTTTATAAATTAGTTCTTCTATTCGGAGTTTGTTCGTCTAATTTGCTTGAACTGTAGGTAATCTATACAGTGTGGAAATTAAGTAAGGAATAAATTCAGTAACTCCGTTAGTATTTACACTAGAAATAAAACTTAAAAAGCGTGTGGTAGGGTTAATTATAGCGCATCCGAGGAATGTATACAAATTTTTTTTCATTAGTTTTTTTGACAATTATGACGTCATCAATATTTTTTTCTAATGCAACCTATGTTTTTTATTTCACATTCGCGTAGAGTTTTTTATTCTGTTTTCAACGTTATTAAATACTTAATAGGTTACATAAGGAAAAAATTAATTAAAACGGCGCTAAACTTCAAATTATTAAAAATTCAAAAAATTAATATAAGAAAAAACCATACACATACCAATACAATGTTGACAAGCTCTGAATTGGTACAAAATAATTGTGTTTAAACTGTTTTTCTCTGATAAATGAACTTCTAAATAATAACATCTGGTTGCAACAGGATGGTGCTCCACCACACAACGCCCAGTGCGGCGTTATTTGGACGAAGTATTTCCAAGAAGATGGCTACGAAGAAGAGATCCAATAGAATGCTAGGCTAGGTTCCCAGATCTAACCCCATTAGATTTTTTCTAAAGGGGGCACTTAAAAAGCAAGGTGTATCAAAACCGACCCAACAATTTTGGATGATCTTAAAGCCAGAATTCGACATGAGTGCAGTTTAATGACTCTCCAAACCTTTCAAAACGTATTGACTGCTTTTTATGATTGTCTTGGATTTTTTCAGATGATGCAGGGTCATAAGTTTGAACATTTCGTGTAATATCTTTAATTTATAACTTTCAGATAAATAGTCTTTTTATTAATTTTGTTAATTTGTTAGCCCTACTTTCAAATTTAGGGTTGTTTTTTTTATTTTATCTTATGGATTGCTTTTGTCAACTCTGTTTTGTTTGGATTTCTATATTTTTTCCTTAAATTACGGTAAAAGCAGACAGCTATGTTAATTTTTTGAAATTTTACTAATTTGAAATTTAGCACCGTTTTTATTTATTTTTTCCTTATGTAACCCATTAAGTATTTAATAACGTTGAAAACAGAATAAAAAACTACGCAAATGTAAAATAAAAAACATAGGTTGCCATTAGAAAAAAATATTGATGACGTCATAACTGTCAAAAAAAACTAATGAAAAAAAAATGGTATACGTTCCTCGCATGCGCTGTAATTAACCCTACCATATGCTTTTTAAATTTTATTTCTAGTGCAGATACTAACGGAGTTACTGAATTTATTCCTTACTTAATTTCCACACTGTATAAATAAAAATCAATTGCCGCATGTATGAAAGAGCATCACTTGAGAACGGCTCGGCCAATTTCCTTGATTTCTTTTTTGTTCTACATACTCATAATTATCAGGCCAAGGTTTGTATGAAAGAAAATTTTTGGAAAATCCACAGAAAAATTGGAAAATTCGGAAAAAAACTCTTAAAGTGCTTTTTCTATGGGTTGTTGGTATAAACTCAAGACCATAACTCACGATTCGAATGATGGATATACGTAAATTTTTTTGTAATGGGCGGCAATATTTAGACCTCTAGTCCTATTTGACTTGAAAATCGCACGACACTGAAAAATAGCCAATAGAAAAACAGAATTCGGTGTCGTTTCTATAACAATATAAAAATTTCCTGGAAATTTTTTGCACCTAGCTAAGTCAACATGAAATTAATAAGTGGAAATTTTTTCAGCCAATCAAAATCATTTATTTATTAAAAATCTCAAATTACAAAATTAATATTAACTTCAACAATAATTAATTAGTTACTGTTAAAATTGAACACACAATTGTTGTAAGTAATCATATCTGATGGTGATGAAGTTTCATTACAAGAACTGCTTCCAAATGGTTTTGCTTGCTGTCTCATTGAATTAATGATGGTTTGGTGATGCTCCATGTCCATTTGTAAGTATGGACGGATAGAATGTGCGCTGCTATGTCCAGTAATTTTGATAAGCTGCTGTCCTCTTACAGAATGATTAGTGTTTTTTTTTGTGTCGATACCAATTTTTTTTGCCGGTTTAGCCATCCTCTGAGATTGTTGGTTTTGCCAATTTGGGTTAGGAGTTAAAAGTAATCTGTCTGTGCTAATAAATTTTGTTCTTTTTTCTAACAATCTGAAAACAAGAAGGGGTTGTTTATAATGTATGGCAAATTGCAAGATTGTAGTTACCGAACTGGACAAATATCTGAATTATCTTTATTCGGCTCTAGAGCTGCCGAATTCAATGTCGGTAAATGGATCAAACTTCATATTAAACTTCTTATAGTACATTTCTTGTAATTGTTTGGCACTGGAGTTCCACATGATTTTTACCACTGACTCCTATTCATTTCCATTCCTGTTCCTAATGTTAGAAGCCCAGTCTTTCAATATAATTACGAGCTCTTCTTTCGATACGCAATTTTCAATGTTATATCTTTTTTCTTTACAAAAACTTGTAAACTGGATCCACACACATGTTTTGCTGCGTTTTGTGTTCATTGGTACTGTATTTTCTACCGCTTCATCACTATTTAGCAAAGATGTAGAACCAAAACGTGACATTTTTTGAAATTAAACAACTTTTTTTCCGTTGTCAGGGATAATTCTGTTATATAACTTGATTTTTTTTTGCCAGAAATTTATAATTTAAGAATTTAAGAAGTATAATGTCCGTGTCGTTGCGATTTTCTTACCGAATATGCCCTCGTGCATTGATTAATGTCCGGAAATTTTTTCGAATGCATTTCCAAAACGTATTAATTAGCCCGAGTGGAACACGGGATATTATAAGTGGAACACAAATAATCAATGCACTTGGGATATTATAAGTGACAATTTAACCTGTAAATTTTATTGCAATGGCACATAGTTGAATAATTGGTTGAAAAAAAAAACAAGTTCAATTTTCAGGAAAATAAAATTGGAAACAATTACAAGGGAATGTCGAAATATTCGGACAAACTGCAAAAAATATCATTTTTTTATACAGTCTCGATCATAACTGAGGATAGGAACGGCATATTTGGTTGATTGTTTTTTGTTCTACTCGTTATAGTCCCTAGATGGAAATAACTTAATTGAATGTTTGAATTGAAAAAAAAAATCGGGAAGTTCTGGAGAAAAATCTGGAAAAACGCATCACAGCCTAAATAAAAAAAAAACATTTTTGTTCTTACTTTTGTGTTCAAAAAAATCAGATCATTCTGTCAATTTGGGCCAACAGTAAGGATGTATTTATTGTATGTATTGCTTATGAAATTCGTAATTCAGAAATATGGTCGTTATGAACTTGGACCTATAGTTTCTGAGATACCGATTTTTAAACTTCGGCGTTACCAACTCCGATAAGATTTTGCCCGTTGATCCGCGCCCAAAATCCTAGGCCATGTTATACAAAGTATTTTATTTCCCCCTTCTAAGTAAATGACACATTACAGGTATTTATGTAACTAAGTAAATGGCTAATTACAGAAACAGACCTGTAAAGTTTTACGGGCTTGTAGAAAAGACCTGTAAAGTGCAATACCATGACAACGCATCGTCACAGACTGTCCTGCCGTCAGATGACAGAATTTTATAACTATAAAAATTGAAAAAAAGTCGTCTTAAGGTGGAAATAAAAGTCTGTACGGGATTCCGCCTTGCAATTAATCTTTACTGGGCTCGCCGGGTTATTTCCCGGCTCACCCATAAAGACTAATTTACAAGGCTTTTCCCGTAAATAACTATAATAAGCGCGTATTATTATTTGATAGATGAAATGTTTCTATCAAAAACATAAAAATTACGCCGCTTTCAGACTTGTAAAGGTCTTGTAAGATTTAAAAAAAAAATTTAGATCCAGAGTTAATATTTTCATAACTTCATAACTCATACAAATATGACAAAAAAATGGCGGATTTTTATTAAAAAATAATGTCAATGACGTCATTGAGGCAAAAAGTTGGGTAACACAAAAAATGACAAAAAGTGCTTCAGTTTTATTGAATTTATTCTTTATTTTTGGTGCGCACTAATAATAAAAATTATAATACAGGCTGTACCAACTAAAATTTGTACCCCCAACAATCCCAATTTCAAAAGACTCAGAATTTATTACATTTATTCCGATTAAACCTTCTTAATTATCAAAATGTGCGGTTCACAAAGTAACAGTTAAGAGTATATTTTATGTAGATTGGGAAACTAAAAAATTCATCCTTTTTTGTAGAAACAAATAAATAAAAGTAGGTTTGAATATAGAATTCAATAAGCTTTAAAATGATGTATCACACGACCCCTCCTCCATTTGATTTTTTTAAAGGGCTGGCTCCCCTAAAAGGGTGAGATATGACTTGAAAAGTTGGTATAATTTGGTCCCCTTTGTTAACAAAATTGACCTGTTCGAGCGTTTTCTTCTGAGTCTTTCGAAAGTGGAATTGTTGGGGCGTACAAATTTTAGTTGGCACACTCTGTATACATATTATGATACAATGGTACGACTTTCCGAATACGGCTGTGATCCGAGCGGAAGTGAGTATTGCTGGAAGCTGGAACCGGTTCTGCATCACGTAAAATGCATATAGAAAATGTGTAAAGAACTGAGCAAACGACCAGAAATAAAACCGGCAAAGTAGGAGATTATGACAGATCATAAGGGTTATAATTATTTACGCTTTTTTATGCTTACTGCGCAAGTCCTACGTACGCTACGTTTGCTACCTATATCTGTAGCGCAACGTTCACCAGAAACTTTTTGAAGTAAAACTTCTTTAGGGACACTTGACTTGGGGAGTAAGCTGGTGAATGCGTGACGAGAGCGTTACGAAAAGTGTGATCGGGCAAAGCGAACGGAAGTTTTCTTTAATGCACGATTTTACAATAATTAATTATTAGATTTTTTTTTGTCTTAACGAGATTCAAACCCGCGTCCTATAAGTTGTGCATGCGCACTTCTCACAATACACACTTATCTTAATCGCTACACATGATTGCCGACTTTTCGCTGACGACAAACTCAAACATGCATTATCCAATACTGCAGACGGTATTAATCCAGGATTCTCTAGCTCCATTTAAAAACTTACATAAATTAAGAGCACTTTCACGATAGCGAACTGAAGTTTTACTTCAGTCGTGTGGTCTAAAGCACACTCGTATTTTTTTTTTTTAAATATGAACATAGTTTTCAGAAAATAAAGAAAACGAGCCCCACAAAGAGGCTCAACTGTTCGATGATCATCAAAATTTTTAGTGGTAATTAGTTTATAGCAAAAGTTCAGAAATATAGTAGCCTCAACCTTAAATTGTCACGAATTTCTTGTCCAGTTTTTTGTCGGAATCGAGACATTGCGGGACAAGTAAGTCGTAACCGATACCATATGGATTCTAACCGGTTTTGATTGTCTTGTTGCAACTGGTCGACTCGATTGCAAGACGCGGTTTCCGTCCTGGCACGCGACATTGCATCAGGGGTGTATTTAATATTTTGTTATGAATTATTACTAGCTAAAGTGAGGAGTTTGTTTTTAATATTTGGTCCAGCATATGTTTTTCTAAGGCTTGCACTTTTAATGTATTCTAAAGTTGAACAGTAAAATATTAATTTGTTACACGTACTGAGGGAAGTGTTCAACTCAATCTACATTTTTCGAATACGGTCCTGTCACCATTCCTTTACATCTTCGCCGAAGAGTCGATCAAGAGTAGAATGTTTATTTCAGAACCAGTTTAGGACGTTCATAAATAAGTTGGTCGTGCATCATTTCCCCTCCCAACCCCGTGACAATTTAAGCTTGAGGCTACTATACTTTTATATTTTTTCCATTTTCTGTAATGGATATGTTACGGGTGTCTAAATAAAAATCTGGTAAATATTGCTTTGGTAAAATTTACAAACATTGAACGTGTATCCTAGAGATAACAAACAAAACATCAAAAATGAAACACAAACGAAGAACTTTTTATTAAATAAGGTGTTCAAAACGTCCTCCTTCTGCTTCTTGACGACGCACAGCTCTTCTTTGAAGACCGTTCAAGATATTTTGGAGCATTTGTAGAGAATTGTAGAGTTCTTCGATTTTGGCCGTTATCCAATCTCTAATAAGTTTTTGAATATGAATGACGTGTAGAACATTGACATTGGCTACGATCTGCCGAATGTAAACCGTTTTTGTTTCATGGCAATCTCAACCAGATTTTTACATAGAAACCCGATAGTAGTCTTCGGAACCTAAAAAAATGTAAAATCTCATAACGTCAGGGTGATATTACTCATTATTTTATGATTATTTAGGACTCAACAGTTATTTAAACAGAAAATACAAGATCCTGCTGTCATCATTTTCTGCTGTAATTTTTCAAATTTTTGCGCAACGGAGAACTTATATTTAACAGCGCCCCTTATTTGAACGCAAAATCCTAATCCTATCCTTTTTCTAATCCTAAGATATCCGTCCTCCTATTGGCGAAAATCAGCAAAGTGGCTGACCTCTGGTGTTAGATTTTATAAGCTTCGAATGAAGGAAATCATTGTGAAATATTGTAGTAAAACCATTTGGTTCAACTTTTGTTGTTGAGTTTATACATAGTTTTCGCTCACAGTTTGCAGTAATAAATAAGTGAATAAACATTAGAAACAATTAAAGAAAAAGGACACATAACATTTGTTTTCCTTGATTTGACCTGTCAACTACTGTCAACTGTCATTTTGAAGCGCCCTCTGACGATCGTGATTTTTGCCAATACACTCCGTGACACGGCTCCGAAATCTCAACATTACCAATGCTAGGTAGACCACCGCGAATACATACATCGGTAAGGAATGATATGTAAAGCGTAACTAAGTTCACCATTCAACCGGCGGTCACCAGTGCCACCTATTTGCTTACAGAATTTGATCACATTTTCTACGTGCTGTTCATTAGACAGTGCCCTCTTTAATAATAATAAATAACTTACTTATTATGTGATCCGTGCACTCCATACTTACGAGGATCAAACAACCGCCTCTCACGGTTTTATCTAGGAATTTTTGTATGACGTATGTTACGCCTCTGATGCCTCTGATTTTGACGTCTAACTTCATAGCAACGTGTCATTAATTTTTGAGGCCATGTATTGTTGATGGTTAATGTTAAATTCTTCAAATATAAGTTATTTAATAAATTCAAACTTTTTTTTCGAAACAAACATGACAGTATTTGTTTCCAAGGGTAATTTTACTTTTTAATGCTCCATTATCAACATAAATCTCTAAAATACCCTAGAAAACTTGGAGAAAGTGTCTAATAGGACATGTGCTCTTTGTTATTGTGAATTGAGAACTTAACAACCTTTTGGAAAGTAATAAGATGGACCTTCAATATTTCAACTGTGAAATGGAAACAATCAAAATGTGTTCTTACAGTAATTTTAAAAGGAGCTACCTTTGTATCAATTGTGGTTTCGAGACCTATTTCAAGTTGACATGGTTTAAACATATGTTGGATGATTGTTTGTCGACCCCTAAAATACACAACATTAAATGGTTAACCAGATTTAGAGGCCAGATGAAACCCCAACATAAACATCAACTTCCAATGAACCGAAACCTTCGTTGGTTTCAATGTGAAAAGTGTGAATATAAAACCAAGAATACTGGTCACCTAAAAGAACACATCAAGAATAAGCATTTAGAAGATCATCAGATTAAATGGTTTAAGTGTGAAAAATGCGAATATAGAACCAAAAAAAGTTGTAATTTAAATCAACACAACAGAAACCATCACTTAGAAAATCACCAAATTCGATGGTTTGATTGTACAAAATGTGAGTATAGGAGCAAAGTAAGAGGTTATTTAAAACAACATTACAGAGTTAGTCATTTAGAAGCTCATCAAATTCAATGGTTTGAATGTGAAAAATGTGAATATAAAAGCAAGACAAAAAGTCAATTAAAAGAACACAACAAAAACAAACACTTAGAAGATCATAAGATTAAATGGTTCCAATGTGAAAAATGCAAATACAAAACCAAGAGCAGAAGCATGTTAACAAGACATAACAAAAGTATGCATTTAAAAGAACATGAAATACAGTGGATTGAGTGTGATAAGTGTGAATATAAAACTAAGAAACACATTGATTTAAGAAGACATAACAACAACAAACATTTGAATGAGGACCAAGTACAGTGGTTTGAGTGTGAAAAATGCGAATTTAAAACCAAGAAAGGAAGCAGATTAAACGATCACCTCACAAGCAAACATTTAGAAGATCACCAGATTGAATGGCTCCAATGTGAGAAATGTGAGTTTAGAAGTAAAACGAGGAATAATTTATTAAAGCACATTAGACGTAAACATAAGGAAATTAATATTACAGATCTCTATCATAATTTATAATAAAAAAAATAAAATCATTCATAATGTAACCTTGTTTTCTGCTATTTGACTGTTTGATTTTTGTATAGCTAAGTCATGGTTTTGTGTTGTTTTTTTATTTTTGCATTCAATTTCAATTTCTTTTGCTGTCAATCTTGCCTTTTATTATGACCTTCCAAAAGTTTGTTGCTGCTGCTTTATTTTATTTTGTACATATATGTACATATTTTAGTTTACTTTCTTTTTTGTTGAAACTTCTGCTTCACGATTCCATATTATGGGACTTTCACTCAACCCATTTTTTCTGAATTAATTTTTTTGTTTCCTTGTCCGTTAGGTCCAAATATGACTTTTTCATCCGCATCACTTCCATGTCCAATTTGACCCATTTTAGAAATGAAACTGCAACTATTTGAAACAATATGATCAGTCAAATGAAACGCGTCAAAAAATAGTTAACAATTTACTTGCAACCTGAGGGGTGATGCGGAGAACCAGCGAACTTAACAGAGTGGTACATAAATTTCAATTTCAATACAGTTGGCCTTGGACCGATGGAGCTTCTCTTGAAATGGACCACCAGAGGGAGCTCGGAGGTTTTCAAAACGGAGAAATGCTTTTTCCGTTGTCAGCTCTGTTAAGACCCCCAACACTCAGGAGCTAAATGGGTTGTCTACCGCTTCCATCATGAGAGAAGTTGGCCACGGCACAGGGCGAGCGGGAGATTTTTGAGGGTGTGATAAGGACTTTTTGGACACTTCCTGTTTTGTCTTTGTTCTGGGTAGACGGTGGTCGAATTGCGTCCCAACTTTGTATTCCAAGCGATCCAAATTTTATTTAAACGGGTTGTTTCGATGAGTTATAGTTTGAATTCCTTTTTTTAATACGATTAAAATTCATAGATTGGTATTAAAATCACTTCAAAATGTAAACTTTCTTTCAGATTTAGACGAGCCTTTGGAGGTTTCCAAGCTTCTATAAATATAGCTTATTTTGTTTTTCACCCAATGAAATTTAATTTAAAAATCAAGTTTTGGTAGACCGAAACGAAAAAAATCTAAATGAAAATTGCAACCTGGTTCCAGCAAGATGGAGCTCCACCCCATTTTAGTCAACAAGTCCAACTTCACTTCAACTCTCACTTAGATGAGGTGTTTGCCGGCAGGAGAGGGGCAACTGAATGGCCGGCCAGATCTGTCTCCTGATTTGTCACCTCTCAATTTTTTTTTGTGGGGTCATGTAAAAAGTAAAGATTATGCCGGAAGACCACTTGATTTTGAAGATTTAAAGCAACGAATAAGAAAAGAGATTGCTAGCATCACTTCCAACATGTTACGCAATGTGTTACAAAGTTTTGTTAATAGAATTCATTTTTGTCAAGAAATTAATGGTCAACATTTTGAACATTTATTGTAAAAGACAGATGTTTAGTAATACTGTTAGGTTTGATGGCATATTATTTTCTTACAGCACAAATAATAATATTTGCAGCCGTGAGTTTAATAATAATAATAATAATTTATAAAAAATATATTAATTTTTTTGCAGACAAATGCCAAAAAGTAGAATTATTATAGCACATCGTTAAATTCAGAAAAAAAAATTATCTTTTCAAAAAGGTTATTTTCACCCTATGTTGCTATTTAAAAATATATAAGTTGGTTTTGTATCTCGAAAACAAATGACAGTGCAACTATGAAAAAACAGTTTTTGAGATATTCAGGTGTTTCCATACTTTTGCGCTACCCTGTATGTGTATTTGTTTGTTTTCATTGGATGTGTAAAGCGGGTACCTCACCAGCCGTTCTCATGAGTTGTGATAAGGGGACGTCCATTAATTACGTGAGGCATTTAGGGGGGGACCGGGTCGAGCCGAATCTCACACAATCTCACGTGGGGGTGGGAGGGGGAGCTGGACAAAAATCACGTAATTTTTTCCTACAAGAAACAGTGTAAAATTGCTATGTTAAAAATATGGCTAAATCCTACACAATAATATTTTTCTTCAAACGTCAGAAAAACGTGACATTATATACGTCAAAAGGCAATGACAAATGTCAATTTCGCTGGCTAGACAGGCAAAGTATTTTGTCTGCCCCCCAATTGACTATACTTACTACCTAGGCAGACAAAGTGTTTTGTCTGCAGCTCAATTCAATTCAAAAGGCCTGTCAAATCGGGAAGAAACTTGAAACGACTTCAAAGACTTGAGACGACTTGAAACGACATGAAATAATGTTCTGAAGGGAGATGAGACAACTGAAATGTTTTGCAAGGAATTGAAAGCGACTTGAAGAGACATACACCGACTTGAAGAAACTTGAAACGACTTGAAAGGACTTGGAAGCGACTTGAAATGTCTTGAAGCGACTTGGGAAGATTTGAAATATCTTGAAGGGATTGGAAGCGACTTGAAAAGACTTGAAGCAATCTGGGAAGACTTCAAATATCTTGAAGGGACTGGAAGCGTCTTGAAAAAACTTAAAATGAAATGAAAGAACTTGGAATATTTTGAAACTACTTGAAAGACTCGAAGCGACTTGAAACGACATGAAATGTTTCGAAGGGACTTGAGGCGACTTGAAATATTTGAAGAAATAATGAAGAGTCTTGGAGCGATCTAGGAATATGTATTCCAAATAATATCTTGAAGGAACTGGAAGCCACTTGAAATAGCTTGAAGCGCCTTGAAAGGATTTGAAATGTTTTGAAACGACTTGAAAGACTTGAAGGTAATTGAAAAGACTTAAGATGTTTTGAAAGGACATGAGGCGATATGAAATATTTTTAAAGGTCTTGAAGCGACTTAAAAAAACTTGAAGCGATTTAAAAGGACTTGAAATATCTTGAAGCGACGTGAAATATGTTAAAAAGACTTGAAGCGACTTGAGAAAATTTAGAGCGAATTGAAACGACATGAAATGTGTTGAAGAGACTTGAGGCGACTTGAAAAGTTTTGAAAGGAATTGAAGAGACTTGAAATGTCTTGAGGAATCTTAAAGCGACCTAGGAAGATTTCAAATATTATTTTGAAGGGACTGGACGCAATTTGAAAAGACTTGGAAGAGTTTTGAAGCGACCTGGCAAGATTTGAAATGTTTTGGATATAATTGAAGCGACTTGAAAAGACTTGAAATGTCTTGAAGAGTCTTGAAGCGACCTGAGAAAATTTGATATATCTTGAAGAGATTAGAAGCGACTTGAAAAGAATTGAAATGTCTGGAAAATGCTTGCAGAGTCTTGGAGCGATCTAGGAACACGTCAAATAATATCTTGATTTGAAATGTCTTGAAACGACTTGAAGGGAATTGAAAAAACTTGAGATGTTTTGAAGGGATTTGAGGTGACTCGAAATGTTTTGAAGGAAATTGAAGCGACTTGAAAAGTGTTGAAATGTCTTGAAATTGAAGAGCCTTGAAGCGACCTGGGAATAAATATTTTGAAGGGACGGGAAGCTACTTGAAAATACTTGACATGTCATTTAGCGACTTGAAAAAGATGAAGTAGCTTGAAAGAATTTGAAACGAAATAACTTCAAATGTTTTGAAACGACTTGAAAAACTTGAAGCGAATTGAAATATTTTGAAGGGACTTGAGGCGACTTGAAATATTTTGAAAGGACTTCAAATGTCGTGAAGCGACGTGAAATATTCGCGTTCGCATAACCGCGATAATAGTAGATTGTTTTATTAGGAGTAAAAGTGGGACTTTTCATGGCAAGTCTGTAGGTTTGACGGCCAAGCGCGCATTGCCACCAAGAATTTTAGTACTTCCTACTTAAGTACTTTATTGTTCGATTTTCTCATTGTGATTCTAGACTACGTTCATAGTAGTCTTAAATATGTACTAGTCTTAACTAGTCTTAAATAAAAACAATTAAGCACCTTAGGGGTCGAAAAATCGCCAAAATCGACTCACGTAATTAATGGACGCTCCCTAACAATGATCAGAGGGAGTCAGGCTTATGTGGGGCGGTGTTGTAGTTTAATTGCTCATCCGAATACCAGTATTACTCAACTCATAAATTGTCAAATTTATCTTTACAAACGTGTATCAAATTTATGGACAATCTGGAAAGATGTTCAAACTGTAATTTATCATTGTAACCGTGCGTTGTATCATGTATTAAAATTTCCCGTACAATAATTCCAATTAATGTTTGTCATGAATTATCCAAATATTGTATTTACTTAAAGAATGAACCAAATTATTGTTAAGAGTGACGAAATCAGCTACAATAGATCACTAGATAAATGTTCAAGAATTCAATTATTGTTAATCCAAAAGTTCGACTAATAATAATGTGAAAGCAAATACTTTGATAAATCCCTGCTTTGTGTTGTTAATCTACGCTCCGCTTCGAACGTTGCGCCCCTTGCATTCAAAGAACCTGGTTCTGTTCTGGGTACATTTGGTTTGAATGTCCCGCCACTGTTGTCTTGTCCAAAAAAAACACACAACGTAGGTCCGTTCTTCTGCCTTTGTTTTCTAGACGAACATGATTCATTGGCCAAATTTGAATTTCGCGCGAGTCATTGTTTGTTAATTTGACATTTCATTTACGTTTGGGACTTTTCATTTCAAATTGTTGGTGGGAAGAGCTTAGACTCATCACAGCTCCCTTCGAATTCGCATCGAATTTTCTCTATTTTCTTACTGCCGTAATCATTCCCACTGTGACCGTTTCGTTTGATTCTGTTGTACGTGTCCAGTTCAAAAAAAAAAAAAAAAACATGAATAGTCCATTTTGCTAATGCGGGACACTAGTTTAGTTGTTAAACAAAACAACCATTTTCCTATGCAACGTGGGGAATTTGTTTTCCTGGAGACAAAGTAAATTATTTAAATATAAATATATTATATTTCTGCCAGAACTAACGTAATTTATAAGCGATCATTTTCCTTTTTATATATGAAATTCTCAGCTAAATAATTCCAATTTTACCGTGTTTCTACTATGTGTTCTGGTGGCGTCATGTCATAAACGCAGCCGATATCGTTGTATATTTTATGCCCTGCCGCTATAAAAACTTGAGACTGTTTATTCACTAGAATTTGTTTAAATATTTCCCTGCAATGCTCTTTGAGAAAATATGTCATTAAATTCGTATAGGCACACTCTAGATGTAGACCACGGAGCTATTTAATTGTATATGTTTGATGTAGATAGCTGCAACAATCGAAAGCTCAATCTGACGACCCAATCTCATTCACTCCCAGGAAAAAAATATGAGGTGCGTCTGAAGAAGTTTTACTTCAAGAACTCTCAGCAGCATCAAAATTAATCATGCGATTGCCATGAGAATGCCCAGCAGATGTGGGATGGACGCGAGCTCATTATAACACCGTACGTAAATTCTGTTTCTCTTATTATTGATCACTTTTCTTACTGCTAGTATTATCTCAGCTGCTTAAATTTTGGTAGGTCTTACAAAATACATCGGAGGGTCGCGGGCCGTCCTAAGAATCTTTTTATTCGGACAGCAGTTTGACGACCACGGACTCACACAAAATTGCACTGTTCCAGTATTTTCTACTCTTGGTGGTATAAACCATTCAAGCACTACAACTAAGAATAGAAGACAAAAAGTCGAAATAAATAAAATTTTATAATAAATCCTTTTATTTGTATTAATGATCAATAATTACGATCTTATTAATTAATTGTTATCTTTTCTTCAATATTCATTTTTCTGTGCTCCTACATTCACATTTAGCGAATTGGACCGTCATGTATGCATACGATTAATATGTTGTAATAAATTACACCTTGTTTTAGTTCTACGCTCGCACTTTCCACATTGCCACCATTCAAACTGATTAGATAAATGTTTGTTTGGGTGCTGTTCTTTTAAATGTAAACTTTCGTGGTGTGATCGCAACGTGTCTTTTCTCTTGGTTTTGTATTTGCATTTTTCACAGTGGAACCACTGAATCTGATTTTCTTCTAAGTGCTTCATTTTGTGTCTTAATAAATTAGTTCTTGTCTTGGTTCTATAATCACACTGTGCACATTTAAACCATTTAATCTCTTGAGCTTGTAAATGACGAACTATGTTGTGCTGATTTAAATTGCCTTTGGTCTTGCTTCTATACTCACATTTTCCACATTCAAACCATTGAATCTGGTGATTTTCTAAATGCTTGTTTGTTTTGTGTTGTTTCAAGTTACACTTTGTTTTCGTTTTATATTTGCATTTTCAACACTGAAACCATTTAATCTGATGATATTCTAAATGCTTGTTTTTGTTGTGTTGTTTTAAATAAGCACTACTCTTACTTTTATATTCAAATTTCTTACATTCAAACCAATGAAACTGTTGATTTATTGAATATCTATCTTTATTTTGAGGTTTTGTGTGGGGTCCAAATTGGATTAATGGTATAGTGTTTTGTATTTGGGAAGCTGGCAAACAACCATCCAATAGATGTTTAAAATAAAATAACATACAATATGTTTCAAAACTGCAAGTCATACAAAAGTAGCTGTGTACAGTTGCTGCAGCTTTGGTGTCTTGTTCAATTTGAATAAGATGGCACTCTAAATTGTGCTGTTTGAGAGTAGTCAACAAAGGGCTTGTAAAATTACAGTGTTTACAAAAATACGTGTCGATTGTTTCCATTTCACAGTTGAAATGTTGAAACTCCATTTTACAAAGTTTCTCCACGTTGCCTAAACGGTGTTTTAGAGACCCTGTTGAAAATATAGCATTGAGAAATAAATGTAAAAGAACAAACCCTCACCATTATGAAACATGTGTGGCTAAGTAGCATTCTTAAAAAGTTCTGTAAATCACTTCTCTGGTAGACGGATTAGGCTAAATAAAATATATCAACATTAACAATAGCATAACCTCTAAATTAATGGTTTATATTCCATTTGACATTTTCACCGCTGGTACACTACAATGAAGTTAGGCGTTAAAATTAGAGACATTTATAAACCAAGTGATGTGCGCTAGTGCCGCTTTAACTCGGTATTTAAGATATAATTACCTAATATTGAATGGAAGATTAATGCCTTGTTAAAAAGTTGAAGAAATTACGAACTACAGATGATACAAATAAATATGGTATGACTACGCGCACATCAAATCTGTGACGTCAACTGGTTCCATAAATCGGCGCCACATTTAACTTTTCAACCATTACATCAGACCTAATGATGTTACCTTTTTCACATTATTCGAATAAAAATCTTGTAACAAAATGCAAAAAAAAACAAAATGTGTTCATTTAAAAAAGTCATCAAGTCGTCTATAAATTTGACATAACATTTTAACGTAAAGTCCGTTTTTTTGTTAAAAAACCACCAACGTCGCACTCATTCTGAAAAATCACATCGGCAACATAGCTAGGGTGTTTTTTCTAGTGACAAATGAAACGAGGTTATGTTCGTGATTTGTGACATTTTCCAACATAATACGGTACGGTGTATTAAGATTTGTATCGTTTTGTTTATTAACATATGATTAATATTTGGTTGTAACACATGCTTGCAGTTAGTTTCCGTGAGAGCTATCGCCAACATGAAGATCCCAAATTGTACTTACCATTTGTTATTTAAAAGCAGCGGATCCTAAAACGACCTAATAATTCAAAAGAGCCAAAGATGAAGAGTAAAGATCAAGGGGCAAAACTACATAGAAAGATATCATGTTTGACAAATTGGAACAAAGTATGTAAAACAAACAGAACATAACATATTGACATAAAAGGTAATTGCAGATTAATAATCACTGGTCAACAAAAATCCATTTTTTGTGTGTAACATGGAAACTTTTACCTGAAAAGGTTAGATAGAATTGATATTATAATAACTTAGATACAAATAGTTTTAGTGTAATATGATGAATGTTTTGTATGTTCTGACGAAATCATTGAAATTCCGAAAGGCATTGATCGAGTTCTTTTTGCCCATCCAGTAAGAAACCTCACCCATGTCATACAACATATATGAGGGACCCACATTTTGTATATCTGGCGTACAGTTGATCTCGAAATCTAAAATATACCTATTGATTGTGACTTGTACTTGAGCTTCTAAAAATTACCTCAAAAACACGCGGGTGCTTTCTCCAAATCTCGTCTTTGATAAAAACGGGGAAAGTTCTTCAAATTCTGCGACACAGTTGACTAAAGAAGTTTTTAGTTTTGAGTTTAACAGATTTCTTGTTTTTCAACTGACATGCGTGACAACAAACGCAGTCGCATTGACAACTATTCTCAAATACCAACTATCTCGCGTGAAATTCAAATTAGTTTTTTTTTTGTTTAACCAACATAAATCAACAGGTGGTGGTTTTTTAATAAAAAAACGGCTTATACGTCTGTTGCCAAATTAATAATGTTGTATGTATTGCTGGTTGCAGACTTTCAATTTGTAGATGAAGCAATAAATCACATGCGTTTTTCAATCCGTCTTCGTCACTCAAAAAATCACAAGCAACTTGATGACTTTTTTAAATGAACACCTTATATAAGACCTCTGCTAAAATCAATTTGCAACAGAAATCAAAGAGAATTTGCCACCGAGGATTTAACGAATATTATTGGAAGAGCAAAAAAATAGTAAGATTAAAATCATTATTGCCTTCATATGCAAAAATACCAGCATGGATTTTGAGTGTAAACATCCGAAGTATTGTTCAGTTGAACAAATAATAGCAGGTATATTTAAAAATAACTGGTTCGTTGAAGTGAACGGAAGACTTTTGACGTATATAAATGATATTTGACTGATTCAACCGCCAAGTAATCTTACATCCAGTTGACGTCATTTTATAGTGCGCACAACAATTTTTATTTGGTTTGGCTACTGAACATACTAACGGCGTCAGAAAATTTTATGGTCGAAGGATCATACCATGTTTTATTTGTACCATGGAACTACAAATGGCAGACATGAGTTTGTGCAGTGTATCTATATACAGGGTTTTCAAAATGTATGGAACCGGCTTAATATCTTCAAAACTATGAGCCGGAATAACTTGCAATGAATGAATTCAGCTAATTGATATCTATTACATCTACTTTTTTTAACTGTTTTACACTGTTACGTTATGAGATACACAGCCAACTAGATTTTTTTTAAAATAGCACTAGTGGTAAAATTTGACATCATTCGAAAGCTAATTTTTTTCTGAATATCTTCATGTAATGCTGGTGGTAAAAATGACAAAACCAGCTGTACTTTAACACTTTTAGAAGTCCAACTGTATGAAAACAATAAGCATTTGCTCCAAACATTTATTTCTTAAAAATGATTAATGCAAGAAGAAGAATAACAAAACATAAGAAAACTTAAAAAATAAATTTGGAAGCATTAATTTGGTGTTTCTTTTTCCCCTACAATAAATAATGTTCAGTGTCTTTCTGTCAGTAGTAAAGCCGTTGGACAAAATTTTGCATTGCCTACTATAAAATTTCGGGTGTAAGTGTTAAAAAGAGTACATACCCTTGCATGTCATCAGGACCTCTACTATTGTCCCTTTTTCACTTAATTTAACCATACTTGGCAAATTCAGTGCTTTCAATGTGTCACCTGTGGTGGCAATGTTTAAACAAGAGTGACATAGTCTTGAATTCAGAAAATAATAAGCTTTCAAATGATGTCAAATTTGACCCCTATTGCTATTTAAAAAAAATCTAGTTGGCTGTGTATCTCGGAAACTAACGATGTAAAACAGTTGAACAAATTAGGGACAATAGGTATTAATTAGTAGAATTTATATCCAAAATATCAAAATATTCCCCTTAATGGTTTTGAAGATACTAAGCCGGTTCCATACTTTTCGAAAACCCTGTATATAAAATCCAAATACCACTCACTGATGGACTCATCACGAAATCTCCGGATCCATCGAAGGGATTGCAATGAAACTTTGCACACTTACTTATTTTACCACGTAGACGCTCAGTAAGAAACGGTTTTAAAAAATTCCATTCCAAAGGGGGGTAACGCCAACAACCCCCCCCCCCCGCACCGTTAATCTCTGTATCCATTGCAATGAAATCCCCAAAGGGGGGTAACGGGGCGGGGGAGTGAATCTCTAGATCCACTGAACCGATTGGAATGAAATTTTGCACACTTACTTATTTTACTACTTAGGTGCTCACTAAGAAACAGTTTTTCAAAATTCTACTCCTAAGGGGGGTAACGGGGTGGGGCGTTAATCTCTAATGATCCACTGAACCGATTGCGCTGAAATTTTGCACTTACTTATTTTACCACGTAATCGCCAACTAAGAAACGGTTTTTCAAAATTCCATTCCAAAGGGGTAACGGGGCCACCCTACCTGAACTGGCCTCACTATCTCAAGGGACCCCCTGTATCAAGGTGACCCCCTCGGGCCCTCTGTCTTAAGGGGGGGGGGGGTGCTCGGCCACACAACAATTTTTTTAGTTTTATCGTTGGTCAAGCTTTAAGTTCATTTATTATAAAATTGGAAGTAGGCTGGGGGAGAAGTGAAGTTTTTTGGATGTCAGAAATTATGCACACTTTCTTCTTTTAGCACGTAGGCGCTCACTAAGAAACGGTTTTTCAAAATTCCATTCCTAAGGGGGGTAACGGGGTGGGGGATTAATCTCTGGATCCACTAAACCGATTGGAATGAAAATTTGCACACTGACTTATTCTTCCACGTAGGGGCTCACTAAGAAACGGTTTTTCAAAATTCCATTCCTTATTGAATAAAATAATAAGATCAAAACACGGTGTGAAGGATGAAATGAAATAATAAAATAAAATCACCGTGCGAAGCCGGGACGGGTCATCTAGTAATATTAATAAAACACAATCATTATTTCGATTTATGATTTGTGTATCAGAAATAATTTTAAATGAAACTAGAGACGTTGTCCTGCCCGAACGTGAGCTCACTTTCATTTAAAAGAAAATGGGGAGTGGAGGGGTGGTGAAATTTTGGGGTTATATATTCTGATGATGATAACGCGAAGAAACTTAAAAACAAATTGAAAAAACCTGTAATGTATTTATTAGTCATCCACGCAAAATCTCTGTAGAATTTGAAAGTACGACAAAATAGGATTTCAGACCTACTCTTGCGACTAGATTAATTTCCGATGTCAAATTTGATTGTCCAATTTGGTAACAAACCCAATCATTTCCATGTGGCTGTCAACTATCTGTCATCAGCTGACAACCAAATCACAGGTTCACCAACTTTGATGTAAATTGTATTGTTGCCAACTCAAATTTCTATTCGTGATCACTCAGTAGAAGAGAAAACTGAGCGACAAATTTACAGATCCAAATTTGAAAAAAGCGGCATTTCTGAAATAAAAATTTCTACTTTGTACTGTCATAGCCCTGTACCTGTGACTGTACTGCCTGCTCGTTTTAGGATGGAGTCCCGGCGCTGGCAGAAGGTACTTTCGGACATCCTTTCGGAAAATTAAAGCTTGAATGCAACACGCAGGGGCGTAGCTCGTGTAATATAGCTCGAAGGGTTAGGTACTATTTAATCATGATGACTACGCCACTGGTAACATTTAAATTGAGCGCGTTTGTATCGTGCGTTCAAAAAAATCGACGACGAAGCAAGCCTTGGAATCCCTACCTTTTGGAATCTCCAAGTTATGTCTGCATTTAGATCACACACATGCAGTCCTTACTACGAGTAAACAGTGACATTATTAAATGTGGATAGGAGAACGGCAGGAGCCTTCACAAGCTCTGGCTAGTGGGGGCACGGAGGCTTGGCTTCAGTGCCTGGTCGCGTTGATGAGGCACCACCATAAAACCTCCCCAATCTGACATGTCTGACAATCTGTCATGTCAAATGATGTCAGATGTGAGGTGACAAGTTTGTCACCACTACGCCATACGTTCTTTAATCCATGGCCCACTTGACGTCGTTTTTTATTGAACGCACGATATTTCCACCGCGCATGCAGAGCTCGCGCCGTCCTAAAACCAGCAGGCAGATCAGAGTTGAAAACTGGAAGATTGGAAGATGTCAAATCAATAGGTGACGTGCATAAGTGACAGTTCGACGAGACTGGAGGACCAACACAACCATTCTCCATATAAAATGCGTGTTTTCAAAGTCGATTAAAATAATTTTCTAAGGGGTTATACCAATTTTTTTTATTGCATCAGTAAATGAAACACATTATGAGTATAATTAATCACCAATTGAACCATTTCCATGGATTTTCAAATTTTAAATTAAATGCGATATAGACTGTTTTGACTTCAGAATTAGATAATTCACTACTACTACTAATTGTCTAAATACAAAGTTCTCAAATTTATCTTCTCTCTGTCATTAAACAACTCATCCAAACTTACTGCACACAAGTGTAAATCTTATGAAGCAGGGTTATATTGGTCCTCCAGTCTCGTCGAACTGTCACTTATGCACGTCACCTATGATTTTTGAGGTTATGCTCCTGTTTATGTTTAGGATGGGGATTTTTCTGGAGTTTGTCTACCACAACACTTAAAATAGTGTTTGGCCACATATTTACTAATTGTGAGTGTTTGTTCTCAAGTGTACATTTATTTGTAAATATTTTATTTCCAGCAGGGCTCCTAAAATACTTTTTAGAGAACTTTCCAATAGCTTAAAGAAGTGTATACTTGGTAATGTGAATTGAAACCTTTACAACTATTTGAAAAGTAATAAGATGGAGGCCCAATATTTCAACTGTGAAAACGAAATAATCAAAACATATTTATGCAACTGTTGTAATTTTACAACTCCTTTTATGGTGAATCTCAAACAACACATCTTGGACTGTCTTATTAAAACTGAACCAGCTGCCAAAACTTCAGCAGGTCCCCAGAGTTATTTTTGTTTTAACTGTGATTTTCAGACATATTTCATGTTGAATTGGGCCAAACACATATTAGATGACTGTTTATTGACTTTTGGGATAAAAAAGAGGCAATTTCCAAAGAAATTTGGAGACTCATTAAAAACCCAAAACAATCATGAAGATTTAAAAAAACAACAGCTTGAATGTGACAAGTGTGAATATAAAGCAAAGAGCAGCAGTTATTTAAAACGACACAACACAAACAAGCATTTAGAAAGTCATCAGATTGAATGGTTTGAGTGTAAAAAATGTGAATATAGAACCAAACAAAAGTGGACTTTAAAACAACACAACAGTAACAACCATTTGGAAGATCATCAAATCCAATGGTTTGAATGTACAAAATGTGATTATAGGAGTAAGACAAAGGGTAGTCTAAAAGACCACACTATAAACAATCATCTAGAAGATAATCAGATTAAATGGTTTGTGTGTGAAAAATGTGAATATAGAGCTAAGAGAAGTCATTATTTGAAACAACATAACATAAAGAAACATTTAGAAGATCATCAGATTCAATGGTTTCATTGTGCAAAATGTGAATACAAGACTAAGACAAGAAGTAGATTAAAAATACACAATAGAGTCAAGCATTTAAAAGATTATCAGATTCAGTGGTTTAAATGTAACAATTGTGAGTATACGACCAAAACAAAACGTCGCTTAAAAGAACACAATCACAACAGGCACTTGCAAGATCATCAGATTCAGTGGCTTAAATGTGAAAAGTGTGAATACAGAGCCAAGTCAAGAAATTATTTAACTATACACAACAAAAACAAACACCTAGAATTGTCTGTATTTAAATGTAAAAAATGTGATTTCAAAACAAAACACAAAGGTGCTTTAATAAGACATAACATTCACAAACATTTGGAAGATGACCAGGTTCAATGGACTACATGTGATCAATGCGAGTATAAAACAAAGAGAAAAAGTGATTTAGCAAAACACTATACTAAACATTTGAAGGATGATCAGATTCAATGGTTCAAGTGCGAAAAATGTGATTACAAGGCCAAAAGAAAAAGCATCTTAACAGCACATCACAAAAGTAAACACTTAGAAAATAATGAGATTCAGTGGATTGAATGTGATAAGTGTGAATACAAAGGCAAGAAAAGAAGTGCTCTATTGTCACATTATAAACATAAACATTTAAAAGAGGACCAGGTACAGTGGTTTGAGTGTGAAAAATGTGAATACAAAACTAAGACAAGGAACAATTTAAAAGACCACATCACATGCACGCATTTAGAATATCATCAAATTGAATGGTTTCAATGTGAAAAATGTGAGCTTACAACTAAAACAAAGCATGCTATGTTAAAACACATTAGATTTGTACACAGAGAAGAGTCTAATTCAATGAACTTGGATGGGGAGGCACAGAAAATGTATATTACAGAGGAAACATACAAATAAACGAATTACCGTGAAGAAGAATATTGTGTGAAACTGATTCCCATAACTCAAATAAAATAAAATATAATATAATAAATAAAACTAAATAAATCAATAATTCAACACAATACTAGCAGCTTTTATCCCTTCCCACTTATTGTCCCTCTTCTCCACTCAACCTTCCTCATCCATTCGATCCCTCTTCCGTCCTCATTCAAAATTTCTTCTCTACGCTCATCTCTCCCTCTCAATTCTACGCATTCCTTCAACAAATGCTCTATCGTCTCCCTTTTTTTTTTTCTACACATCCTGCATACTCTATTATTATCCTCACTCCAATATTTATTATCTCTCCTCAATTCCACATCTAAATCTTGCTATTATCACTCTCTCTTCCTAGGTACTTTGGCATTGCTTCCGTTATTATTTTTTCATACTTCCCATTGTACCTAGACTCCCTAATTGTCGTTCTTCTTTCCTGCACTTGCACATCTCTATCTCTCTGCACTAATTCATCTGTCATTACTCTGCCTCTCTCTCGCATTCTTTCTATCTCCGCGCCTGCGTACCCGTTTTTCGAAATATGCCTCCCTTTTTCCTTTTTTCTTTCAAACACTTGCAAAATTCTGCACTCTCCTATCTCTATCACTCTCTCCTCAAATCTTATTGCTCTTTTTCCTGCTTCTATTCTTATTCCATCTCTCTTTGCTTCCTCCATCACTATATACCCCGGTGTCTCTCTCTCTCTCTCTCTACCCCTAGCACCCATTTCATATATTTTCCTTGCACCCCTTCCAATCCTTCTTGCTCTCTCCATCCCCATATTTCCGCTCCATACATCATCACGCTTTTCACCAAACTATCAAACATCATTACTCTCCTTCGAAAATAATGTCCAAATTTTCTCTCTCCTATTCCCATACAGCTCCTATTATCTTATTTGCTTTTTTCACTAACTCTCTCACATGTGCTGTTGCTGTCTTTCTTTCATTCATCACATAACCTAAATACTTAAATTCTTTCACTTCTTCAATTTTCTCTTTCTTCCACCTCCACTCATTTACTTTTCTCCTACCACCCCCTTTTCTGAACACCATCATCTTGGATTTCTCTACATTCACCGTCAACTTTTTCCTCCTCATATATTTCTCCATGTTTCCTATAATTTTTTTCATATCTTTCTCCTCTTTCGCTAGCACCACCAAATCCTCCGCATATGCTAAAGACCACACTTTTTCTTTGCCCAATGACCACCACAACCCCCCCTGCCTGCCCCTTCCTGAACATCTCCTCTATATCTCCAATAAAAGCTGCAACAGGGTGGGGCTTAGTGGGCAACCTTGTCTTACTCCCTTATAAGTTTTGAAACATTCACTCACCCTTCCATCCACTATCACTCTACTTATCGTCTCTTCATATATCTCTTCTATTTTTGTTACCAGATGCTCATTTATCCCTCTCTTTCTCAAGCATTCCCACAGTAAATCATTATCAAAAGCCGCCTTCAGGCCCACAAAGAATACATATATCTTGCCAGCCCTCTTTTTTATCTCATTTCCTGCTATGTGATTCAAGATATATACATTATCCATGGTCCCTTTACCTTTCGTAAATCCCGCCTGCCCGGCTGGTAACACCCCCCTCTTATTCATTTCCTTCATCAGCCTCTCTTCCACAATCATCGCGTATACCTTATATGCTGTATTTAGGAGAGTGATGCCCCTATAATTACTGACTATCCTTTTCTCCTTTCTTATATATGGGGCATATTATCCCCTCCTTCCACTCTTGGGGGAATCCCTCTCCCTTCCACACTCCATTCATTATCTCTAACAACCTGTCAACTTCCCTTTCCGTTCCATATATCCACGCTTCATTCTGTATACCATCCCTCCCCGGTGTCTTCTTTCTTTTCAGTTTTCTTAGTTGTTGCTCTAGTTCTTCTCTTGTTATCTCTTCTATTTCTTCCACTTTTTGTTGTCTCTTTTCCTTTTCTTGTCTGTTTTCATCACCCCCCTGACTGAAGTACTCTCTCCATTCCTCCATAGTAATTCCATCACTCACTCTTTCTCTCCTTTTCTTTCTTTCCTTATTTATGTATCTCCATACCTCTTCTTCCGTCTTTATACCTTTCATCTTTAGCTCTTCTTCCATCCGTTTCTTTTGCTTCTTCTCTTTGCATACTAAATTGTACCTCTTGCGTGCTCTCTTGTACTCTTTTTTTTCTGTTGCGTTTCTTATGTTATCGCTCAGTTCCCAGGCAACACATCCTAATCTAATAGACGTCGAAACACTGTCTACACCGTCTATAAGCCGTCTTTGTCTAAAATTGAACTAAATATAGACGTCTATGGTAGATGATTTTTAAACCCTCTACAATATAGATGTCGAATATACGTCTATTATAGATTTACAGTCGAACTTCAGTCATTTTTATACATATATTATATGTATAAACTTCTACATATATTATATGTACAAAAAAGATATCTATATATCCAGGCGAAGCACATAAAACCACTCATTCTCTGAATAATATATAGAAGTACTATTTTATCCGTAAACGTTTTCAGATAAATAAATTGGAAAACAATAATTTACACTATATGAATTTGAAAGATTAATAAGATCAAGCTAAATCGTAATACATAATATACTATCCATTTTTCTGACTTCCGCATTGTCAAAGTGACAGTATGTTGGCGAACTTGCTAATTATCCCTAGTAGTAATTTTTCTTTAGTGTTTTGGTAGTTCGTACTAATCATTTAAATTTCAAAAATTGACACTGAAATTTTTCTCATTTTATTCTTTCGCGAGTTGAGAGTACTCGTATTTCATAATGCAAGAAGCAGAAGGATGTGTGAAAAGAAAACGCAAGAGAATACTTTTAACTGTGATCACATTCGACTTGGATTGGATCTCGTAAAACGACCTCTAAGCTCAAGCCACAGGATGCGACTTAAGAACCAAGTGAACATCTACAGGTCGGTAGAAGAGGAAATCGTAGAACGTGCCAAACAGAAAATGGTACTGGACCATTTGGACATCCAGAGGATGGACACCACCGGGCGTACCCACCTGGACAAGAATGGATCTTCAAATAACAACTCTTTCAACAAGGAGGACATCATGGCTATTCTCAAGTTTGGGGCTGAGGAGCACTGAGGAGTTGTTCAGGGATGAGAACGACAAGAACGAAGAGCCCAATGTAATCTTTTTTCCAGTTACTTAACCTTACTTTCTCGATTTGACATATTTGCAGGATATTTGTAACTAAACTGGTGACACACGTGCAAAAAGTACAGTTTCGACAAAAGTTTTTTTGAAATTTTGACACTGACAATGCGGAAGTCAGCAAAATGGATAGTAAATGTTTTCGTGGTTAGGATGTCAACAAAAACAAAATTAAGTTGAAAAAACTGTAAAAGTCATCTTTTGTGTAGGTGTAGATATTTTTTTAAATATGTAATTCCAAAAAGAAACCGACGATCAACCGCCCAAAGTTCTTGAAGCAGCAAAAGCATCGAAATTCATGTTACCATCCATCATCATTAATACATAAGTAATATTATGATTTTACTGAAAAGTTTAATTTTTGTATTTTATGTGATAATGCATATAAAGTAGGCAAAAGTTGCTATTTTATCTGCAATAAGATAAAGTGACACTTTTACCTTGTCAATGTAGACACGTAAGTAAAGTTGTCACGGATAATAGTTATTTATGTACCAAGTCAGTAAAGTGAGTCTTTATCGAACGAGCCTGAGATTATGAGCCGAGCAAAGCGAGCGAGGCGAGTAACAGGCGAGTTCGATAAAGACACTTTACTGACGTGATGCATACAAACTTTTATCGTCAACCGTAAACATTTATAATAAAAAAAGATTTTATAACTTTATTGTTAATAACACATTTCATTATGACAAGTACAATTATTAAACAAAAAGAATGGTTCTGGTAAATGCAGATACTTGGGAATTTCGCTTGCTACACTTCCAAAAGTATGGATTCCAACTGGTTGAACTGTGCATTTACGATTTCGATAGCTTAGGAAAAATCGGTCGTGAGGCGTCTGTTTAGGACGTAGAGCTAAATATTTGTTAAATAATTCTATGGATTTTACTTTTCCATCAAATTCTGAAGTGATCACAAATAAATAATCGAGGCCTGTTGGTCTTTGTTTTAGTTATACCAACAACCAAAATTGTTTCTTTGTTCTCTATGCCATTTACTTTTACATTCAAAAGTTCATCATTACGGCAGGCCCCAGCAATGCCAAACACAACACAAATCTAAAATAATTACTACATTAATATCAAATTGGTTTTGAACAATTTTCAAAAATTACCTTCATCATCATCTTCTTGTGAAAGAGTTTTAGACTTCTTTGGAATATGACTTCTTCCTTTTTGTTTTAAAAAAGCCGAAGTTTTTGTATTTACTAATGTCTAGATCATTCTTTCCTGAAAGGTTTGCTTTCACCATGGAATAATACGACCACATTGAAGAAGGAGCGTTTTTACTATATTTTATAGTTCCATGCTTTTTGCACCATTCTTGTGGTAAAGGTTCCAAAGACGTCTTTTCTGAATTTCATGCGGCGTGCACTGCATGTCTTCTTCCATATTTTTATATAAATAATTCGCGACCAAACTTTTACTCTTGGCAGTGGACAGTGGACAGTGGCAAACGATGTCTGTTTAATGTCATAAAGTCATGGTTATGTAGATACATACATATTAGCGGCAGGTAAAGTGTTTGATTTTTACAGTAAAATAAAGTGTTTGTTTACTTCCGCAAATCGCTATAGTAATGTATGGCTCTATTGACGGTTGACGATAAATATTATTACAATTACTAAAATATGCTCAAATTTCACGAAAAGAAATTTAACGGTTTATATGGATGTATTTTTCAAGCGTAAGGGTAAGTGACCTCGTTGTAGGTAGATTTCTTTGTCGGACCCTAGACAAACTACCCAATACCGTGCTCGCTGCTCGACCCATCTTCCCTCTCGACACTTCGTTAGAAAAGATTGTGTTAGTACAGGGAGACCACGGTACAAGGCCAACTTATGAGAAATCACTAGCATACAGCTATTTGGTAAGGTTTGATAAGATAACTTCCAAATTAATTTTACCAATTATTTATGATTTTAGAAAAGCCGTCTAAGCTCAATTGGTGGGTGGACTATTATTCGTCAAGCCGTGATGAATATACTAAAAAATGTGATTACGAACAAATTTGCGACGAAGTTTAATTGGGCCGGCCATAACTATTCAAGGATACAAACTTAACGCAACTGATAAATCGTGAGGTTAAATACATTAATTCAATAGGGTACTTAATTAACTAATTTCAGAATCTGTATTTTTCGTCAACGGGAAACAAACCCTCGGACTTAAATGACGTAGTGATCACTAAGGCCATTCAAGACAATGGCTGAAGTTATCAACTCAGCGGCACTATGGTGCCAATAAGGGTGGCTGTTAAATGAATTGTATTTGGTATTTAATATATACGTTTAATTCATTTCATTTTTGCATTATTTCATTTTCTGTAATGATAGATAAATAGATCATATTTCTACGCCTATAATACGAAATTTTATATTCGCTTTAGATGAAAATTGTACGTCTATGTATAGTCGAATTTCTACGAAATATTTACGTCTATCACTGTACGTCTATATTTAATCTAAGTTGGATGAAATATTTACGTCTATCTGGCTGACATTTGGACGTCGATAAACAGTCTATATAGACCATCCTTAGACGTCTAGTCTAGTCGAAATTTTAACGTCTATTAGACTAGATGTGTTGCTTGGGTTCCCTCACCTTTTCGTTTATTTCTGTTTCTTCGTATTTTGCCTCCCTAAGTCTTGTTCTATAATTTTCTTTTTCTTCTTCCGTCCAAATAGTCTTCACAATTTTTCTTCTAAACTCATTCACACTTCCTCTATCTTTCTCTCTTCCTTTTGTCTTCACTTCTAAAGGCATATGGTCCGACTATTCTTTCTCCCACCTTGAATTTCTCTATTTCATCCCATGCTTCTTCATTTACCATAACATAATCAATAACTGTCTCCCCTCTTGGCTCAATATACGTGTACTCCCCTTTCTCATCTCCTGTGCAGTTCCCATTAATTATGTTCCAACCCCTTTCTTCTACTAACAATAAGCTAATCAGTACTCTCCCTTCTGCGTTTTCCGTTCCATCTTTTGTTCATCTTCCTTCAATTGTTTCTTGTTCCTCTTCTATCCGTCTTCCTTTTCCTCCAATTCTTGCATTAAAGTCCCCCCAATCACCAAAGTTCCTTCTTCTTGCTCTTTTACTCGCTCTTCTATTATTCTCTTCGTTTCCTTCATACTTCTGCTGTACACTGTTACAATTCTCCATTTTCTCTGTTTACTTTTCACCGTTCTTTCGATAATCCCTCTTTCTTCTTTTGCTTCAGTTCCATTTTCTCCTTCCAGTCCCTCTTTCACCCCCATTATTATCCCACCTTTAGCTCTCCCTTTCTTGATTTCCCTCTCTGCATATTGACACTTCCACTTAAACTCTTTCGGCATTCTCTTTTCCAATTTTTCCCACCCCTTTTCTTCGTCCCACCTAAGCCCTTTTCCCTCTATCCATATCTTTTTATAACCCACTTTCACCCGCTGTCCTTTTTGTCGCTCTTCTTTGGCTATCGCTCTTAATTCCTTCTGTATATATCTTTCCTTCTTTGTCAGATCATCTTCTATGTATACTCTCTTTCCTTTTTTTTTCTCTTAGTTTTCTTTTATTTTCCATAACTTTCATCTTTTCCCCCCAGCTCCCAAATTCCGCCACAATCATTTTTCCTCCATTTATTTTATACATCTCTCACAGTCACTTCTACCTCTAATTCCACCTTCATCCATTTTTCCAGTTTCTTCTCGCTCTCGCATTCCTCTTCGTCCAATCCCGTTACTACAATATTCTTTTTTTCTCACTCTTGTTTCCTGCTCTTCTATTTTCTCCTCCAATTTTTTCATTTTTTCTTTTAGTTCCATCTTTTCTCTTTCCGATTTTTCTTCCTTTTCACGGGTCATAATTTTCAACTGTTCCAGTTCCCGGCTCATCGTCCGATTCTCTTCCTTTGTCTCCCCTACATCGTCCATAATTT
The DNA here is from genome assembly GCA_963583935.1 of Diaperis boleti. Classification (NCBI taxonomy): domain Eukaryota; kingdom Metazoa; phylum Arthropoda; class Insecta; order Coleoptera; family Tenebrionidae; genus Diaperis; species Diaperis boleti. The sequence goes on along the minus strand of OY757245.1, from coordinate 30,619,779 downwards.
TTTTCAGCATCTCTTTCATTTCCTCATCCATTTCCTTTTTAACCGGTGATCTTTCTAACTTCTTACTTTTCCTAAAGGGGTGAATCCTCTCTTCTGATTCTCGTCCTTCTTCTCTTTTTCTTTTGTAATCTTCTTCTCTCTCGCTCTCACTACCACTTTTTTTCATTCTATTTCTTTTTCACTTTTTCACGCTTTTTATCCGCTTATCTTATCGAGCGCCGCAAAACACGACCGCTCGTCTCAACTGCTCGAATCGGAATTTAAATATAGGTATGCTACAGGTATTGGAGCCGGAATAGATGAGGTACCTACTGACGTCTTCCCTCTGTTGTGGGTGGCCCCTTAAGATTTACACTTGTGTGCAGTAAGTTTGGATGAGTTGTTTAGTGATAGAAGATATAATTATTTGAGAACTTTGTATTTAGACATTTGGTAGTAGCTTTGATTTATCTAACTCTGAAGTCAGTACAGTCTTTATCGCATTTAATTTTAAATTTGGAAATCCATGGAAATGGTCAGTTGTGGACCTAATTTATGGTTAATACACTCAACCGCAAAATTAACCGGACATTTGATTTTTGTCCCGCGAATTTGTGAAAACGGTCTGTATATTGATTTCATATAGATACACATACGTAAACAATTGAAAGAAAGAAATGTTCAATTTTTTTGGGATTTTCCCTTATCACGAAGATTAGAATTTGTACTAATGTTTTAGGTGGCTTTCAATCGGCAAGGTTTTATTATTTTATTAAAAAACCTCAAATTCGTTTTGACCGCTATTTCTGGTGTGGTTATTTGGTTGTCCGAAAGAAAGAATTGTTGTGAAGGCGTTTTATTGTGTAATGAGTCCAAAGAAGCCGCTCAAGCTGTTGCTCTACATAATGATGGACGCAGCATCCGATATATCGCTAACTTGCTTGGTATCCCTAGAAGCACAGTATCTGATGCGATACAAAGATTCAGGGAAACTGGCCTTTAATCAAGAAGACCTGGACAAGGCAGACGACGAGTAACAATTGAAGTGGAAGTCCGATTTCTTCGACTACAAATTCTGTGAGAACGGACACTTCCTGCAACAGCTTTGACTAGGAGACTGGCAAATGTTCATGGTACCGTGATCTCATCCGATACTGTATTAAGAAGGTTGAAGGAACACAATTTAACATCTCATCCACCTGCTACTGGTCCTAAGTTGAACGCAGGGCATCGCAGGCAGCACATGGAATTTGCGCGAATTCATGCCGACTGGGGTATGCCCGAATAGCGCCGAGTTCTCTTTACGGATGAGTCGCATTTCACCCGGTATTCACCCGATCGTCGTCAAAGAGTGTTTAGAAGACAGGGAGAACGATATGCCCAGTGTTGCTTTTCGTCTAGAGTAACCTTTGGTGGAGGTGTGATGATATGGGCGGGCATTTCTTTGGAAGCTCGTACGGCTCTTGTAACGTTGCAGAGAGGTAGGATCAACGCTGACAGGTTCATCAGGGACTGTTTAGAAGAGCATATGGTACCTTTTGCGCCATTAGACTTTCTCCTAATGCATAACAATGCGCGACCGCACACAGTCCAGATCACGCGTCAGTATCTTCATGATGTGTTGGTATTCAGGTACTAAGGTGGCTACCCAGGAACTCTGACTTAAACCCCATAGAGCATCTATGGGACAATCTGAGTAGACGCATTAGACAGAGCGTTGGCGAGTTTCATACAGTAGTTCAGCTGGAACAGGCGCTACTGAATAAATGGGAGATGATGCCCCAGGATGAGATTGCTGCTTTGATAACAAATATGCCACGACGAGGAAGAGTTGTCATTCAAGTTCGAGGAGGAAATACTCGATATTGAGGCTTTTTCTTTCGCAGTTTTCTCAATATTCTTTTTCGATTCTTTTTTAACTTTTTAAACAAAGATGATTTTTGAAAAACCTCGTGTCCGGTTAATTTTGCGGTTGAGTTTATGTTGTTATGTTGGTCCTCCAGACTCGTCGAGCTGGAGTTTGGTCAGTCATAGTCATAGTCATAGTCAGCAGCTGTCAGATCTGTGCTGTCAGTTGCACACGTTACCTATAATAATGTGCAGAAAGATCAGTAAATTATTGGTCTTTTGTATATAAATATCATTTTATACACTCTAATTACTATTGAACCATCTTCACACACAAAACAGGTGTTAATACTTTGCATCAAATGAAGTCATTCCAACGTTGAGGTTAGGTGAGTTTATTTTGAATGATCACATTTATGCCACTGCAAATAATAACAGGTGCGAAATGGCGTAACTGGAATTCTCTGAAGAAATTGACAATTACAACATAACTGGATGAAAACTTCGTGGCTATTATTTTGATTTTGTTCACCATGAGTCAACAATCGAAGGGACATGAAATGGCGCTTCAGCTCTTCAACTGTGAGATTAGTAATGTAGAATCGTATTTTTGCAAATATTGTGATTTCACAACTGATATGGCTGTGGTTCTAAAATACCATGTTTTTATGTATCATGGTGACAATGTTGAATCCAAATCTCAACTTTATATAAAATGTCAACAGTATGTTTGCAAAGACTGTGGCTTTCACACAGGTTTTGTTTTGATCTGGTTTAAACATTCAACAGAAGGATGCAATTTTAAAAGTAACATTCAAGATGAATATAAAATAAACAAACATCTAACAGGGAAAGAACTAAAATTTTATAGATGTAACAAATGCTTTTACAAAACTAAATCCAATAATTGTTTAGAAAGACATAAAATAATGAAACATTTAAATAATCATGAAACTGGATGGTACAACTGCGATAAATGTCATTTTAGATCCAAAGAGAAAAGGAATTTGTGGCGACACCATAAATCTAATCACTTCGACGAAATTAAGTGGTTTAAGTGTGACAAATGTGAATTTAAAACCAAACAGAACAGATATTTAAGCAAACACAAAATATATAAACACTTACAAGAGGATCAAATTCAGTGGTATCATTGCGATAAATGTGAATTTAGAACTAAACATAAAACATGTTTAAACAGACACCAAATATGCAAACATTTAGAAGTTCATGAAATTCAGTGGTACAATTGTGATAAATGTGAATTCAAAAGTAAACACAAAAAAAATGTGACCCAACATAAAATACATAAACATTTAGAAGATCATGAAGTTCGGTGGTATACTTGTGATACATGTGAATTTAAAACTAAAAAGAAATGTACTTTAAAAAAGCACACAATATCTAGTCATTTACCTGATGAAATTAAATGGTATAAGTGTGATAAATGTGAATTTAAAACCAAGACGAAAACGTATTTAGGTCAACACAAAATGTTTAAACATTCGGAAGGTGATGTTCAGTGGTACCATTGCGATAATTGTGAATTTTCAACGAAAAATAAAAGGACCTTAACACTGCACAAAATTCGTAAACATTTGAAAGATCACGAAATTTTGTGGTATAAATGTGACCAATGCGAATTTAGGGCTAAAGAGAAAAGGAATTTAAGGCTACACATAACAAATAAACATTTAGAAAATCAGGAAATTCGGTGGTATAATTGTGATGAATGTGAATTTAGAACTAAACTCAAAAAGAGTTTAAAACAACACAAAATGATTCAACATTTAGAAGATCATGAAATTCAGTGGTACCATTGTACTAAGTGCGATTACAAATCTAAACATAAATCCGTGCTAAGGGCTCATTTGGTAAATCGTCATCCTTACATTGAAAATTGTACCTTTTTACTAAACAGCAGAAAATAAAATTATACTGATGATTTCCATAACTACAGTGTAGTTGAACGTCTATTAGTTCTTTAGTTGTATCAACCAAATATAGGTAAAATTTAGTTTAAGTGTATGTTATATTAATCTAATAATTGTACGTATTATATTTAACGAGTGCAAGTTCAATGCTAAATATATTACATAGAAATAATTTTATTGTAGTATCTGTTGAATTTTCCCGCTCTTCATCTGTAACACTCTTTGTCATGCAATAATAAAATGTCAGATAAACGTCACACTATTTTTATACATTTTAAGCAATTTAAAGACTTCACGTCACGGGGTTGTGTCGAACTATAAAACCTTGTATTATACTCGTTCCTGTGTAAATTGGTACCCGGAAAGCACCCAATTTACACAGGAATTCTTTTTATTCCCTGTTTTCACTGAATATTTATAATAAAAAAAAATCGGTCCAGTCTGGTATTCTTCTCTCCAATGTCATCAGTAATAGCTTTTCACTATTCTCTTTTTAGCTTTCATTTAGTTTTCGTTTAGTCTGGAAACCAGGGAACAAAAAGTTGTTTGTTCATTTATGGAAAAAAAACCTTGACAGGTCGATTTCTATTTTTTATTGCGCACACTTTGACATATTTGTAAAAAAAAATCCGCCATCTGAAAAAGTCATGACGTCATCGCCATTTTTTTTAGCAAATTTGAAAACTTCAAGCAATTTTAAAAACAAAAATGTCAAAAAAGTATGACCTTAAACTTGAACATTTTCGAATCAAACGACTTTAAAAGTTGAAAAAAACTGGGATTCACTTTCTTTGATAATCTATATATTTATTTAATCGTTAAATTTGGATCGTTTGAAGCAAATAAAACAGTGGGTACTGCACTGATTTTTATATTTTTTTTTTTTATGAAAGACTGATAAGATACACCGGTAGATACTTTCCATTTTCAAAAATTTCACAGGTTGATTATTTGCATGTAATTTTTTGATGGATACCCGTCCATTTCAGTCACAGAGTTCAATGAGCGAGAATCCTTTTAAGTAACAAGCTGGCTAACTAGAGTTAAATATAAAGTTCCCTCCCCTAGGTTTGTGTGAGTAAGTGGTTCAGAGACTTGGGACGCTCGGAGTGTTATAAACGTTCAAGGAGAATGCTGTGACAGGAAGGAGTTTCTCTTACTTCAAAGAGAGAGATCAAGGGGTACAGTAATAAAATATAAAAATAAATCAGCGAAAAAAAACTTTACGGGCGGTAACCCAACTTGAACTGTCGCCATCACACAATTGAAATTCCACATTATGTCTTCAGCAATTTTACGGTGTTATCTTGGCTTCCAAAAATGAAGATTGCGCATTTATTAAAAAAAATTCTTCTACAAATGCCCGGTAAAATGATGATGGATTCGGACGAAATCAATTTCCGATTGAGTTTTTAAATTCATTATCTGGATTTCCTCCACATAAATTGCTATTGAAAGAAAATGTAATTGTTAACAGGTAACGCATTAGTGAATGGTACAAGAATCCGATTGCATCAAAATACAATTGATTGCGAAATTTGAACCGGACGATCAACTGGGAAACGTATTTTAATCTCAGAATTCATATGACGTATTCCGGTTGATGCCATTTTCCTTAAGGCGAACCTAATTTCCAATCATGTTAGCATTCGCTATGACCATTCATAAATTGCAATGACAAACCTTTGATATGTAATATGGTAACCAGTCTTTATGCAACACTATTTATTTATTTACAGCATTCACTTTTTTTACATTGTTTCGCTTACCAATCCAATACATACCACTCGAATTTCGAGTGACGGGCGATCACTAGTTTTATTGAAATCTGAATAACTGAATTACATTTATATTACATTTGTATTACATTTAAATAAGCTGTTTCAACTGATGACCGTTAACTTGTTGACACAAGGCCAGAGTATTACGAAAATCTTGTTTTTTTTTTGCAGAATTTGTGGCATTTTGGAAGTTCAAGATCATACTTTTGTTTTTAGAATTGCGTGAAGTTTTCAAATCTGTTTAAAGAAATGGCGATATTGTCATAACTTTTTAAAGATGGCGTTTTTTTTTTACAGATATGTCAAAGTGCGCAATAAAAAATTGAAGTCGACCTGTCCCGAGGGTTTTTCCATAAATGAACAAACTCTTTGTTCCCAGGTTTCCAGACCAAACGACCTCGCTGTATATGTGCATATTATGGTAGGTTAGTACATGTTCCCATTTAAACAGTTTTTATTTCGATTCGTTTATCGGGTAAATTTTTTGTGCATCCTCATTATCAAAGAACATGGAATCCATAGGTAGGTATTGGTTTTAGGCTCATAAATGACGTGGGAAAATCAATATAGTTTTCAGCCCGTTTTTTGCGGCGATCATCTCGGAAACCATTAGTGGGAGCAAAATTGTATAAAAACAAAATTGTGGAGCAGTTTTTTCTGTACAAGGTCCATATTGAATAAAACATTTGCAATAAACTGTTATTGGTCAAAAAAACGGCGGATGACTATTTTTTGCCTTTGCGTTGAAAACTACTTATTCTGCAGCGCTATTCATGAGCGTTGCTTAGGAGATTAGCAAAAACTTCACGAGACCAATTTTATGCAGGATTTAGCGGAGAACATAAATCCGATAACATTTTCTCGTCGGAGTTACCGTTTACGAGAAAAATGCAGAATAGCTTCATGGCGTGACGCGCGGGGGCTTTTCGGAGCTTTATTTGAGTCCCTGCTGGGAGCTATAACCAAAATTTCAAAACTTTATAAATTATTTCTTCTAAAAAGTGTAAATTTGCTTGGACTAGTAAACAGTATCAAAATCAGAATCTGATATGACTGCGTTTATTACTAAGTGGTCAATGGATAATCAATTATTATCGATTACCTATTAAATAATAATTCCGAATTGTAATGAATGTTGTTGCATATAAATAAAAGTCGAAATAATCTGTAACATTTTTATGTAAGGAAGAACAACATATATAATTTCTGTACATAATTTAGCTTCATATATACAAAACAATAGATACAAATCTTTGGCGAAATTATATACACGAACGTAACAAAGAGAGTATTTCTGCATAAATAAACTTATACCACGTTACACAAAACACTCGCAAACCGTAAAACATTGCAAATAGATAAATTACTATCACGTACAAGGTACAAATATTACAAATTCACATATAAAAGATTTGTATGTATATACTCACTTACAATTAATACTCATTGCATAGTCATGAAAACTAGACTTACCAAGTAGTGTTTAATAGTGCAAAAATTGACATATCACGGCTCAACCAAACAATTAAGTACAAAACGACGTGCATCGAGTGAGACGAAAACTTGATTGTACAGCTGCATAAGACATGACTATAATTACTTTCGGTTTGAGTAGGTACACTTAACATTAATCAGTGCAGTAGTGTTTCGTACAGGGCAATTTGAACACTTGCAAACATGAACACTTTAAACGGGGTGTACCTATGTGGTTACGACGTCAATTTTGAATATCAACAGAGTGCGCGCGATTTAAATCACGCTCGACGGTAGCTTTTCGAATTGAGGCATGGTTTGGCTGCCTCGGCGGCGGGGCAGGGTACCGCTCCCGGGCACGCAAGACACTTCGGGACAGCCGTACGAGAGCAGCAGGTCGACCAGGCTGCGGCTGGCGGCGGCGGACACTTCCGCCGTCACGCTGTTGCTGGACTGCTGCTTCGCCGCCGCTATGCTGGCGGCCGCGCGGGCGTAGGCCAGGCACGTGCGGCCGTCTTGGTCCACGGCCTTCACGTTGGCGTTGTGCTGGAAGAAAGACATATTTTCAGAAAATACTTTCACACTACAACTACTCTCTAATTCACAAAAGAAAGTGCACAAAGTGGGTAATAATAAGTGTTTAAGTAAAATTATTTATTTACAATTTACACGTTTCTACATGACTCCTATGTAGACCAAAATATTATACAAGGTGATTCACGAAGTATGGTGAATATTTAAGCCTCAAACTATATGGCCCCTAAACGTAGCTTAGACAGTATTAAAAATGCTTAATGTAAAGCTGAAAAATTAATAGCACTCAAAAAACATTTTTATAGTCGCTGGATTTATTTTGGGCAAGAAACTTGTAAACATCTCGGACTAACCTTTTCCGACTGACAAAACCTACGTCAACGTACCATTTATAAAAATTGTTCAAAATGACGACCGCCGCATTTCGCGTTGTTGCACGTAGGGACCATTTCTCCCGATTCATCTTTCGTGTAAATTATTATTCCCATCTAACCAATTTAACTTACTATGCGTGCACTATGGAGAGACCACATTTATTGTCTTTATGTTCATACGAACGTCCGCTAATAAATCATTCCTTTAAATAAATCGCACACTGTACAACTCCATAATAACATTGGTGATGTCACTATGTATTTGAAAATAAAGGCATTTTAAAAAAATGTGCACCGTCAACAGTGGAAATAAAACTGAAAGTAATTAATTGGCAGTCGTTCAATGCGCTCATTCCAGCAAAAAAGGCCTTTTTGTTTAGGCCAAGAGATTAGCGGGTTTATTTACTAATGGTTCCTCAATCATGCCAGCGGTTCTCAATCGGTTTTCGCGTAAATTTTTAAACCATATTATCTCGTTTTTTTTTTTAGTTAGAATGTTTATTTCTCTAAGTCTCCTCACATTAGGGACTGTAACAGGTTTAAATATTCGCCAAACTGCGTGAATCACCCTGTGTTATGTACTTGACCAAGGGTAGAAATATGTACTATGTATATTATTAATAAATTATTGCCAGCTGTTATTAGTTTTGACCTCATAAAATTGGACCGTCAAAATCGCATCCTAGGTTCAATATAGGTTTGAAATTTTTACTCACCCAGATCAAGAGCTGGGCCACAGCCAAATTTCCCATGGCACACGCCAAATGCAACGGCGTTCTCAGATCTCTGGGGGCAACGGTCGAGTTGACTTGCTCCGTGTTCGCCAAAGCCAAGACGTGAATGATGCTCTTGATGTTCGAACTGCACACCGCATCCACCAGCTGTTGTCCCAACGGCATCGTGGTGTTGGGTGGCGGCAGAAACTCTTTGCTCTCGTATTTCGCCCTTATCCACCTTTCTTTCTCTTCTCTGCTGGACGTGGGAGACGGTCGGGTCCGGCCCTGTATTCGACATTCCCATACAGAGTTCGCTAAAGTATTGCCGATCGCCAACATCACGCTTAGATGGCCCGCGCTGGAAAATGAATTTTTGATACAGTGAGAGTAGTTTGTGTGTCGTCTGCTTTAATTGTAACGATTAGCAATGCTATCAAAATCACGGCTGACGACAGTTCGTATAGGTTGGTACTTACGGCCACTCGTCCAAATCCAACGACCTAACTCTAGATATATGAGATCCCAAATTCCTGTGAATTCCCGAACATTCTATGCACATAAGAACGCCCAGATTCAGGCTCGCCCAATCAGGATCTGCAAAACCAACAGTCATAAACGACAATAGAAATTTAAACACTTCAACGTACTTGTGGCATCACAGTCTACACAAAATCCATTTCCAGGTACACGACTACGTATCGACTGCATGGTTGCAGCCTCCATTGGATTGCTCTGCTTCTTCCCTTTCGAGGATTCGTTCAATTGCAGAGAATTCAAAATCTGTTGTTCTATTGCAGCTACCCAATCGTCCCGATCTTCGGAACTCGAGGCCTCGAAGTGCCATTGCTTGTTGTCGAGAGAGACTATGTAGAATTCGTACCCGTCGGGGTCTACAAAAAAATTGTTGCGACTACAAGCCAAGGACAGTATTTGGCGGCTTACCATCGTATTCCGAATTCTTCACTCCGCTGCTTTTCATCCTGCGGTGTCTCTTCTTGACATTCGGTGTTTCAGTTTTGATCCCATCACCGTTGACGAAGGAGCTGCTGTTGGATAACACCATTCCTTCGTCACCGCTGACTTGGGAGTACTTAGAGCCGGGATCTTTAACCATTTCGAACGCGCTGAGAAGTACTTTCTCGGTAGTCCTCTTGTCTTTGGCCCCCAATGACAACCCCCCCAAACCCTCATTAATACTGCTACTCCCGTTGGTCCCGGCAACCGTGATAATAGACTTAGACCCCCTCGGCTTCTGTCCAGGAACTTTAACAGTGACGTACTGTAAAGAAATCTCCTTTCCGTGCACATCATCCATATAGTCATGAAGACTCGGATGGTACGTCAACCTCCCGTCATCACACAACGTCACATACTTCTTCTTCCACTCCTTATTCAACGGCTTGCTACTCCTCTTATACAAGTATCCTTGCTTCAAGGGAATGGCCCTGCCGCTCCCAAAATCGCCCACGTTTTTCAACTTATCATCTCCTTTCTTGGACGGCGCGAAGAGATTCGATCTTCGCCGGCTCTTTCTTGCGGTGGTAGGGGTGGAACTGGGCGTGGGCAAATCCTTCGGATCCTTTGACTGGATGTTGTCGACAGCATGCGGCGCGGCGAACTTTGCCACGTTGTTGTTTTCCGTAGGGATAGATTGCACCAAAAGGGCCTGGGAGGATCCGTGACTCAAGGTCGACGAGGAGGAGTTCCATTTCTCGTCGGATGACTTGAAGGAGGGTTCGGTTTTGTCTCGGTGGAGGTAGTGGGTCGACGATGAGAGGGTGTGGACTTGGCGGGAGCCCAGTGAGTGCAGATTCATAGAATCCTAGAACAAAAAGGATATTGTGAGAATTGGTTTATTTATTAAACAAATATTATACATTGTTACGACCATGGGAAATGCCTGGATGAACTCATGCAGGGTTGTCTCAAATTCTCAAACCTAAATTATTTCGAGATAATTCTGTATGATGTCATCATGGTACGGAGGTGAATATTCTATATGATTTAATGTAGGACACTGTGGGACCAGTCGATTTAGTCAACAAACTCGTAACGAGTCTGGAAGTCAAGAGTAGGGATGAATAATAAATGTAAAAATAAATTGTAGATATTAAGTTAGTGAAAGTAAAAAGGGTGAACCGAGAATGTGACAATATGACTTGGAGACCCGTTAGTATTTGCGCTAGAAATAAAACTTAAAAAGCATGTGGTAGGGTTAATTATAGCGCATCCGAGGAACGTACAATGTACAATATATTTTTTTTTTATATTCGCATAGTTTTTTATTCTGATTTCAACGTTTATTAAATTATAATAGGTTACATAAGGAAAAAATTAAAATAAAAACAAAGTTCAAATCAGTAAAATTTCTTAACAGAACTGCCTAATTTTATCGGAATTTAAGGAGAAAAAAACAGAAAGATAAAGATATTACATCCAATGTTCAAACTGATGGCCCTGCATCATCTGACAAAATCCAAGACGATCATAAAAAGTAGCCAATATGTTTTGAATGGTTCATGTCGAATTCTTGCTTTAAGATCATCTAAATTGTTGGTCGGTTTTGATACACCTTGCTTTTTAAGTGCCCCTATAAAAAAAATCTAATGGGGTTAGATCTCGGGACCTAGCCGGCCATTCTATTGGCAGACCTCTTCTTCCTAGCCATCTTCTTGGGAATACTTCGTCCAAATAACGCCGCAGATTAAGGGCGTAGTGTGGCGGAGCCCCATCCTGTTGCAACTAGATATTATTACTTAGAAGTTCATTTATTATTTAATCAGAGAAATACAGTTTAGACACAATTATTTTGTACCAATTCAGAACTTGCCAACTTTGTATTGGTATTCCTATGATTTTTTCTTAAATTCCGATTACATTAGACAGCTCTGTTATTTTTTGAAATTTTACTAATTTGAACTTTAGCGCCGTTTTAATTCACTTTCTCTTTATGTAACCTATTAAGCAGGATTTGATAACGTTGAAAACAGAATAAAAACTCTATGCGAATGTAAAATAAAAAAACATGGGTTGCCATTAAAAAAATATTGATGACGTCATAACTGTCAAAAAAAACTAATTAATGAAAAAATTAGTAATTTTCGTCGGATGCGTTGTAAACCCTACCACATGCTTTCCAAGTTTTATTTCTAATGCAAATACTAACGGAGTTACTGGATGTATTCCTTACTTAATTTCCACACTGTATATCCAATTTAGCATTTAAAACGTACAAAATTACGCAGTTGACATTTTAGAGTTTGAGAACATGAGAAAATGCATATCCAAATTTTTAGAACCGGTGCAGGATCAAGGGTCGCTTTTCCATTTCCAATTTCTCATGAGGCTTCTGTAACGTCCGGTGGAATCGAAAGAATTAACATGCTGTAGACAATACGGCAATAACTGACAAACAACCGTAAAGTAGTCATTTTTAGCCTTATGAATATGATGATGAACCTGATGAAAAGAATGATTAACTGTCTTTGAAAAAATTACTACACCACACCATCTGGACGCCGCAACGATCCTAACCGTTAAAAACAAAACACGTAAAACTACGTCACCACTATCACCTCCACAACACCCTTTGATGGACACCACCTCCCACACTGAACTCACCTTATGAGACAAAGTGTTATGACTAGGTGACATTTGCGAGAAGCCGTTGTTCGCTGGCGCAGGCGGCAGATGTCTTGGTCCTCCTGCTGGATGGAAGTGGTTGTTGGGCGTCGAAGGTCGCGAGTTCGTCGGGGTTAGGCATGAAGTCGACACCGAAAGTCGTTGTTGGGCGATTTTTTGACAAGCTGCGAAAAAACGCCGGAGTTTGCATTCATTCACGAAACCGTAAAAGTTGATTACTCACCGTCTTGGAAGACCCGTTCCACGTTGAGACCGTAGGTGGCACACGTCTCGTAATAGGAACACCTCTTCAAGTCGTTAGCTAGTTTCCTCGCTCGGGAATCGTCGATGACTCGCGGATTATTCTCGCTGATTGCGTCTGAAATCGATAGGTTCTGTAAGTTTTTCGGAAGCGAAATTCTCAAGAGACGTCAGAGGACGAGTTTTTGTCTGACTGCTGTTGTTGCCAGCGTGACGATTGAGAGGTTTGCATAATAGAGGCTTTGGATTTTTTAACAAAGCTCCTTTTCACAGCGTTTCTTATTGAGGATTACGCGGAACCAGAGACTTCAACCATAGACAATCCCAATCTTTGGGAAATCACGTTACGATGAGATTGTCGTTCTTTTAGTGTTAAAAAATCAATGTAAGGAGGGAGGGAATAGACGACACCCTCTTTCCTTCCCACGACACAACATAAAATTCCGTAGTAAAACATTTAATAATAGAAATGGAAATATAAAAGATAGCAATATTAATAATTTTATTGTTTGATGTAAACATAAAAAAATCCACCTTTTGGTAAAGAAAGAGTGGGAAGTTCTTCTGGATCACCGTAGCCACAGGCTATGTAAAAAAATTAAGGACAGAACATCCTGACTGTGACGCGTCATGTCGTTAACAACCACATCTCGCAGAAGTCCTTTTGTCTTTTTAAAAGCTCTCCACAAGCGAGTGTATGTATGTCACTGACAACAATAGGAGCCCGCCAAGTGCTCCTTCAGGATAATGGCGTTGAAGCACACTTACACCATATTATTTGGTTGTTGTTGGGAAAAGTTTTACTTGCTACACACTTGTATAAAATAAAATTTTACATTTTTCTTGTAGAATGTAACGTTGCGTTGCATTTGCGATCGAGCCATCAGAATTTATTCTCGAATGCGGTCGGAAAAAGTGCACATTAGATGTCCATTTATTCCGGATCCGCTGGTCGAACGAGGTTGCAGTTTTGATGAAAACACTGTTTCATAGGTGTAGCACCACCTGGAAACCGTGAAAAAGCACTTTGGATATTCTCTAAAGTCACTTTGACACCTTTGACATTCACATTTTAAACCAAATTGTCAACAGTTAGTAGTGCCAACCTAATTTAAATTTCACAATTTAAATGATCGCACGGTAATGTGTATTTTTCAAATCTGCATAATTCATTTTATATAGATCTTTAATGTGCTTGATGTCAGCGACTATTTCACCTTGTTAAGGGTAAATATAAAGCGAAAGACTTACTTACTTTCCCTTGCTTCTTTGATTTTATATTCCGTACAAAGTAGTTCATCTTTTATTCCAATTGACTGACCAATGTCAACGTCTTTGCAATAAAATTATCATTTTCCTCTCGTTTTCTCTATAGCTTTTTTGTTATGGTCTGCACACCATTTACAAATATCACACATGTTAGATATTACCTAATTAACTAAGATACGTTTCTTAATGAATAAAATGACTTTTAAACTATGACAAAATTAATGTCGAAGACATGCAATTACATATATCGGTTCTTCATAAATGATTCATACATCATGATGCCTCTGGAAAACGAAATTTACATGTACATACTTAGATGGAGAATTTTTACGGTCAAAGCCTACTGACCTTTATAGTCTTTTATGAATTATGTCCGTACCTTAACAGTCTTTATAAAAGATTCATACATCCGGTAGAGTTTGAACGTCAAAATATCCGTCTAATTACAATGTAAATTTTATTTTCCACAAGTATTACGATGTATGTTCAGACATGCAACCGAACCTCGTATCCTAACCCCGTCGCGTAATATCCCCTGGTTGATGAAATTTAAAGTGCAACCGAACCTCGTCACGTACCATCAAGTCGTTTCATTTCGAAGTTCCTTCAGTCGTAAAATGCAGGTACCGCCTTCCAGTCTAAACTGGCGAACAGGTGCTGCAACGCCCTCGCGTAAAATCTTTTGATGTGGTGGCAGAAAACTGGGTGCGGTGGGGTGCTCACGAGTTACGATGCGACGTTCGGTTGTATGTCTGCACCTTCAACCGAACCTTGTCGCGTAACATTTTGCCGTTCTGTCAGGTTCGGTTGATCTCTGAACGAAAGAAAGAAGGACCATAGTTAGAAAAAATAAAAAATTAAATTAGAATTGTGTATACAGGGTGATTATAAATTTTACTACATAACTAATATAAAATTGCAAAAAAAAAAACAATTTTAAAAATATGTAGAAAATTGTCCTTAATTTATTGTTTGATATTGATATTGATATTTGTTTAATCCACTAAATAGCTAGGCGATTTTTAGGGAAACAGTCCAGAAAATCGATATCATCGGTAATAATTATAAAAAGGTATTAAAGCCAAAGAAGAACAAATGAGAAAAACAATCCATACTGTATGACTAACAATTCAATATGCAGTTTGTTGGAGAAAATTTAAAAAAAAGTACTTCTGGTTCAAATATGTAGTAGTTAAAATTATATCTATGCCACATAATTATAAACCTCTTATGAATAATTTTTGATATTCAGAACCATACACGTCTAACTTCAATGAAAATAAAAGTATGTTTTCTAAGACCGAAAAGTAATCTAGCTGTCTCCATCTCTAGAGAAATTCCTATATCCATTGCAGTGTCGATATTATAATGAGGTCTGCATGACGACGAGAACAAATCATCTATTCAAACAATTTTAATACATAGTGCAGATTTCATCCCATGAGAGCGGAAAAACTTTCCAATATATACTTTAGTTTGTACATATATCTTTCCGCAAGCGTCGTAGACGTCCGATCACTGTGGTGTTTTATGCTTGTAATATTTGCACGAGAACCAACTAAGAGTTGCGCAATGTGTATCTTCTGTTAGATTGATTATGAGCTTGTAATATTTGCCTACATCTACGTAATTATTGACGAGTTTTATAACGAAACATTAGGTCCGAAGAGTCTTTTCTCTTGTTGAGTCAAGTCAGACAAACGAACAGTTTACGATCTAGCAAAATAAGCAATTATTTTCTAAACGAAGAATTAGGCACGCCTTTTTCATCCAAATTATACGACCACGCAATGTGGTGTCATTCTTAATGTCAACAATCATTCTCATACCCAGAAATGACTTAGTCTAATCACCGCTTTACTCATTACATCACAATCTTCCCCAAATAGACCTTTAGTAACGGTCTGATTAATTCACTCACTTTTACAACCTCAGATCCTGCTGCGATTTTACAGTCGACAAAACAAGATAAATGCCCTTTTTGTCATAATATCTGTGATATTGATATCCTCTTTGCTTAAAAACAAAAGACATTTTTCTTTCCCACTCTGTCATCTTGTGGAAACAGGAACAATACGGAAAAGGAGCGGATGAGTCGTTTATTTTCACACAATGCAGAAAAATTGTCAACATCTTTCTTACCTTGAGTGCCCACCAAAATAAGAGGGATTTCCGCCGAATTCCGGTAGTGCGACATCTTCGTGTAGTAGTTGTAGATGGCGTTAAATGAGGACTCGTTTTCCAGGCTGAAGACGAAGATGACTGCGTCCACCCAAGCAGTAAACTAAAAAGAAGGAAGCATTAATCATGTTTCTTACAGCAGAAAGATTCAATCAAGAGATAAATTCGATGACACTGTAAATGTATGTAGGTAGCAGATATCAACGGGCAAGTTGTTAAATTGATTCAACTGTATCACTCGCCATTAATTAGAATCGTAATTAATTCTGACAGATTTCGTCGGAGAGAAAGGTGACTCGGGCTGAAAAGTATGAGGGATTTCAATATTGCAGACGAAGATAGTATAGTTCGATACAAGTGCGCTGTCAAGACACGAATTTTTGAAGCACGAGGCACACCGAGCCCCTGAAAAGTGACGAGTACTGAACAACATTTTTTGTATTCGTTCACGCAAAATGAGAAAAAACAAATAACATTAAATTTTGAGGTTAGGTTTGACAGCTGTCAAATTAAATACATATGTGGGAATATTTATATATTGGTTAATGTTGAGGATAAAGAAAGTTAAAGACAAGGATTGAAGCGGAGTACAGAAGAAGGGCCAATGAAGACATAAAGGAATACGAAGATGATATTATCAAGGGGATCAAGAGGCAGACAACGTAGTGATAAAGATCGTAAGAAAGATATACCTCAACAAAGACATCTAGATATTTTTGGACTTTTTTATTGTAGGTATCAAACTTAGCACACAATATTTATCATTTTGCTAACTACTAAATAGTTTGTAAACATGTTTTCAAAAATCAGTATTGCACCAAAATACATACACCTCAGCTTCTGCCAAATAACTTTAAGGCCGCCTCAAAAATAGAACACCTTGAACTTCGATTGCACCGTCATTGTTATAAATCATTGTGCAACAAAACAATAATTATTTTTACAGTCGAGTCTAATTATTATTGCATTCCAACAATATTCAATCACACCGACAACATTGACAAGCTGTCTCTCTCAGACACCTCACTGAAAGAAATTGTTCGGTCCTTTTTTACAAATTTGTCGTAGTATATATAAATTTATATTTAAAACCATTCAAATATTAAATTAAATGACTTTTTTTAATATGAAATACAACGTCTACATTTATATAAAAATACTTCTTGTGCTGTATTATGCTTTGATATCAAATACAACTACACGTAGTATTTTTTAAAAATGGTGTAAATTATTATTTGTGATTTTACAAAAGTTGAATTTCTAGTAGTATGAAAGATTTTATGTAGCTGTAATTAATACTGCTATAGTTCTATTAGTAACAGTTTGTATTATAAGAGCAATTACACGCACGCGCATTAACATATTGCAAGAATTTTCTTGTAAAAAAGTGATATTGCATCACCATCAGTGTTCAGCAGTTACTTTGATCAATTTGAAGGTTTGGAGGTTAAAGTGGGGTTTGGAATGCCTAATTCCTGTTTTTGAAGGTAAGTGTATGTTGTTTTGCCACTAATTTGGTAGTACTAGGTGAGTTTTCTTAATTATTTGTGTAATCATCTTTTGAAAGAAAGGCATCAATAGTGGGCTTCTGTAACTTTGAACAGCGTGTTCCTCTAACATTGTAAATGCGCTGACCATTGCAACAAGGCCTCAAATTTTTAAGAGATGGTATACAGGATAGGACCCCATTCGTATACTTATATCATTATTTTGTAGACAATTTCTGCTTGAAATAATGAAACCAGCAATTTATCTTTGGAGGAAAATGGAGTTTGCAAACCAATTACAGTAGATGAATCTCTTAAAAAAAAGACAAAGTATGTAATCATAATTTCCCTTAGTATTAATTGAGTTTCATATAATATTTTTTTCTCTGTCTTCAGAAAAATTCAGTTATGGAATTGCTAAATAATTGCAATGATGGACTTGAACTTTTACAGACCTACAAGCTAACAGGCATCACGTTAACACGTCGAAAACTCGTATAGACGGTTGTTGTAGGTCAGGAACTAAAAAACAATTTAGACGCCATCAGGTATGTAATTCTTTTTTAACATTTTTGGTAATTGCACTGTGTACCTTTTGCAGAATTTCGAAGGATACATTTATTCAATTTTAATGTAAGTTATCTGACTACAGAATATGTCAAAAAATAAAATATCAAAAATAACTGTGATTTAGACGAGTGTCTAAACTAAACGAGTGTAACTGTATTTAATTTGCCAGAAAAGATAAAAATAAAATAACACTTATTATTTTCTGAAGTTTTGTTTTCCAACATCATGTAATTAAAGCAAAAGTCCTTAAATAAAATTATGTTTAGGTACTTTTTGTATAGTAAGTGTGATATATGTAATTATGTTTTTCAGAATACATATTATATTATATTGTTATTTTTGTGTCTAATAAACGTTTATATTATTATGATTCTTCTTTTGTTGTCTTGTACCTTTCTCTCAGCCGCCTTAATACAAATACATAATAGGTGCGATTCTGTATTTGCACACGTTAAAATTTTTAACAGCACTAATCTGTAAAGATGATTGGATGATTTCCCAGTTTCTATCATTAAAATTGCACAATTCTGGTTAAATTTAGAGGGTACTACCAAAGATGCCTTTAATTTGTCAACGTTTCTCAGCAATTTAACGCTTATGTGAAATCGTTACCATCAAAACGAGGAAATCATCCAATCAGCTTTACTGATTAGTCCTGTTAAAATTTTTAACGGGTACAAATACAGAATCGCACCTAATATATAATTACTAAAACTATATTATACAATAATTAGTATATTCAACAGTTACTGTAATAATATAATATACCATTAATGTAGTAGTAAGTTATACAATTACTATAAAAGTATATTCTACAACTACTGTAGTAGTATGCTATCCAATTACTGCAGAGGTATTTCAAACACATTGTTGATTTTTGTACATTACTACTTTCAAGTGTATGTTATAAAGTAAGATGCATACAGTTTTTGTTGTAGTATTCAATACAAAAGTAGTTGCAGGTAAAATATATAACTAGAACAAATTGTATTTCAAACTGTTTTTTGTATATTACCGACAACAATTTTCTTTCAGTGCTGATCTCTCCGTAATCCCTCAATATTGCATTTTGAATCCCCTTAAGCACTACCACAGCTATTATTCCAGAATTATGTCCTGTCAGACGGGCAAACCTAGACCTAAATTTAGCCCACACAATACAGGTACGAGAGGTAATCCAGGCTTTGCGTTTGGTCTGACCCGATTTTGCATTCGGCGGCTCGATCGATAATGCAGGAACACCATCAATAATAAACGAATTATGTTGGCTTCGAGCTCATTTATAATCAAATCCGTATTGTGTTCGATGAATTACTATCTGCTACAGTCGGGTCTATCGAGGTAACATCATCGGAGCGCGATCTACGTGCTTTCTCTAGCATCTGAGGTCGTAGTTTTTTACGCAAGACGCTCCGTAAATGGCGGAAATAAAATCGAGACGTCATGTGTCTGCAGAAAGATTAATTAATTTATGAATGACGGCTACATGTTTAGAAAGCAATGTGCTTTTTATGGAGAAGATCGTATCATAATATTAGTTTATGAGTTTCCATTCATAATTTGTAAACAGATTTAATAAATTCTTGTTCTAATTTCGTGTGTATCAGGTATTTCTATTTTTTTTCTATTCATTTCTAGCTTCTTCAGTAAGGCACCCATTTTTGTTAAGGGTGATGTTTTAGGGAATAAAAAGGTGAATAACAAAAATATAAAAGACACCTGAATTAAATTTTTGAAAATCCAATTTGTTTGCCAATTCAATTCCCTTGTCACGAATTATTTGTGATTTTAAGGACAGATATATTAAAAAATTTATTTAACATAATAATTGATTTTGAAATAGAGAGACACCGATCGAAACAGGTTAACTGCTGCTAACTATTTGCTGAAAGATAACGTGACTATTTATTGTTGTATTTTTTTTTTTTGTGAAGTTGGTTATCATTTATTAAACTTATATTGGTATGGTCATGTTAGTATAAGCAACAGTAATCTTTGGTTGGTCACATTGAATGTCAAATTCTGACATTTATTCCGTCGTGGTCACATGCACATTATTTATTTATTCCAAGATTACGTAGTCACCTTTAATTAGGACGCTGCAAATTTAGCTTTCCTAGAAATTCTATTTTAGATTTGAAGCTTCTTTAGGCCTTTTTAACGTACTCATACTTTTCAATTACATTTGAATTCTTAGAAATGCGGTATAATAGTTGAATCATTAAATATTCGAATATTAAAAGTCTGGATCTTTGGATTTTAGAATTTGGAATTTGAAAAATTATTTAAATCTGGACACTACGGAATCTTCAATTCCTTTGAATTTTGAAATTTGAAATTTTCAAACTTCCACCTTTGAATACTCGAATATTAAAATTTTAAATTCCTCGGTATGACTTCGGGATTTTAGAATGTATACTTCTTTTCAAATGAATTGGCATCGCAGCAGGCGGTGTTTGTGTAAACTGAGCTTTATCTTATGTCAAAAAAAGTTACTAAAACATGTGAGACTTATTTGGAGATTATGTTATTAAACAACTCAAAATCCTCTTCTGAATCAGAAATATCTTAATTTGTATTAATAATTATAAATGGTGGAATGTTGCCAACGTCTCGTATACCCATTTTTCAAAATGGTTGGTAATTTCCTTCTGAATATGCCGAATAAAATTAACCCCTTTTTCTTGTATACAGTTTTCAAGTGCTTCTCTTTAATTCCCAGTTTTGCTTGAATTCTCTGATTGTAGTATGCCTTACAAAAACCCCAAGCCAATTATTTTTTTATTTTTTATTTATAATTAACATAATTTATAAATATAAATTAGAAGCTTTTCTTCCACTCCTATACTTGAATTCGAGTGATTGTCCCTAAGTTTTTTTTTAAAGTATCCGCCTAGCAGTTCATTCAGCACGTTATTTAAATCTTTCAAAAATCCATGGTAACAACGTAGCTTTGCAAAAAAAAATTGGACAAAGAGTGTTCCATTTCAAATAATATCTTCAATCTCCTACAAAATACAAAACATAACCTTAAAAAAAATTACAAATTTCATTACTCACTTCGAATAAAAATAGCTTGATAAAAATGTGTCAGAAAGACAGTTTTTTTTTGTCAATGAACGAATACCCAAATCACAAATGTCGAAAACAAGTTGACAGTTACAAGAATGTTAGAAATATTTATTATGAGCGGTCGTGCTGCCAACATAAAATTGAATTTCCAGCGCCTGCCGCGATGCCAATTCAATTGAAATGAAGTACAGCAATTTTCGTACTTGCAAATCTCGAATAAGTAATTTTCGAATATCGCAGCAAAAGAAATGCATACGCAGGAATGCTAGGCACTCATCTGACATTAAACTATTTTTTCGAAGAAACGTTATTCGCAGCTAGCTCTAATCATTTTCTTAAAATTTGTTAAATCTGGTTTAGTTTATTGTTGCGTGTGTTCAATTTAAAAATCGTATAGTCCATAATTCACTTTACCAGACCACGTGTCGCGTATTTGAGTCTTTATATTTATATTTCTGCCAAATATATCGTAAGTACACATCAAGGTAATTTGCAAGGTATTTTTCTGTTCATGTATGAACTTCTCAACTAAATCATCCAAATTTCATTTTTTGTTCCGACCATGTTTCTGGTACCGTCATGTCGGAAACGCAGTCGCCATTGCTTTATATTTTATGGCCTGTCTCTATAAAGCTAGCTTGTTTATGCGTAAGATTTTAGAGTCAATTTGAGCCATTACAAATATGTGGTGTTTTTTTTTTTAAATAAATCTGGGATTAAAGAACCGTAAAAAACTTAAAATCTCCAGATTACTACTTTTTAATAATCTCTAGATCTCTAGATTGTTACCCATAATTTCAAAATTTCACAATTTTATACTTTTAGAATATGTAAGTAGTTTTCAAATATTCAAAATTGCACAATTCAGACCAATATAACGTTGGAATCTCAAAATCTTCAAAATTTGGAAATCCATAATAATGTATATGAATTTTTGACTAATTAATTCTGAAGTGCTTAGTTTTATGATCTTAAAATTTTTTAATATTTAAATCTTAGAAAATAACTACTTATATGCTTGAAATGTGGAATCTTGAAATTTTTTAATCACACAATTTTAGAATATAGTGGATAATATTCTTAAACTTGACACTTAGGTATTTGAAAGCTTAAAATCTTGGATTGTCATCCCCTGAAAACGTTTTTTAGAATATTAATTTCTATAGACTTTCTTTAGCTGAGACTTTTACAATACAATCATATTTTAGAGGCTTGGTCCGTAATTTTTGACACTCACGTCCAAATATTAAAATTATAGAATTCTTTCATTACATGTGACTCTGACTTTTAGAATTTTCTTAAACTAGGACTCAACAATCCAAGTTTTGCAATTTTATACTTTAGAGAATTCCATGAATTTTCTTCCCGATTAAAATTGTAGGCTCTCACAGCACGATTTCTATGGAGACGTCTTATGCAAGGACCAGACAGTAATAATAGTAATAGCGGTAATTTCATGCGAAATGAAACATGAAATTGGTCTTTACTGCCTGGTCTTTAGATAAGACCTATGTCCTATATTCTCATCTATAATTCACCCCCATGTATATCAAAAATAAGCAACCTAAAAATCTCAGATGGCGCTTGGGAGTTGCTATTTACAAGTACTATTAATATGCCAAATTTGAATAAAATCTAAATTTTCGGTGGCTCACTTGGTATGGAATGTCCCAAATATCAAATATGGGATTTTGTTTTGACAGCATGAACTCTCAAATTTTTTTTTTGACTAATCCTTAAAACGGCCAAGATATTAAATATACAGGGTATTTTTAACAAGTGTTCGGTATTTCAGAGGACGATTCCTCACTTATTTTTAAGATAAAAAGTTTATATAAACATGGGTCCGCAAGGTCTTCATTTTGAGATACCGGTTGTTAAAGATTTCTTTTTATTCTTTCAAAAGAATTTTTGAAATACATAATGTCAATATTTGGAGGAAAATTGGTACTTGGGTTTTTTTTAACATGAGAATTTCAAATTTGATCTTATACGGGTCAAGGATCAAGTAGGCTAGTAAGTTTATTTTGCAGTTTTTTTAATAATAACTTGACTTACAGTTAAGTAATAGTAATTATCCGAACCGCATAACTCCAACCTCAAAAACGTTTTCAAGAATTCAGAAATAAATCTTTAACACCCAGTATCTCAAAAAAGAAGAACCTGAGGAATCGTAGTTTGAAATATCGGACACCTATTAAAAAACACCCTGTATATTTCCGAATTTTGTAATCTTGGAATTTGCTCATTCTTACGCTTAGAAGTTTGAAATCTCAATGTCCATCAAATTCAAATTAGTTTGGGTAATGAATCTTGATCTATCAGAGTATTAGAATCTAGAAAAATTGTAATCTGGAAAATTCAGAACCGCAGGCCGACTTGAAATATGACATATAACTTTGAATACTGCTGCACAAACAGGAATTGACTAGTTTCACATAAATTTTGTCTCGACCGGCGCATCCACCATTTTTACAATCCAATTCTAACAGAGTTTACCGGTCCTGTATATTTTTCCGGATGAACATAATGTTCTTCTCATCATCATATTGTTATCAACTAAACAAAATCCAATCAATCTTTCACCATTATCCTTGATTAATCCGACTCCATGTTCCGATACTATGCACGTTTGTTTTCTTATCACATCCAATTTAGTCTCCGATTTATCTTTATGTTTCCTTTATACTGTATTTAATGAAGCACGGTCTGTTTTTATCTTTTCTTGCATTCTTCCATTCTGATTATCGTCCAATCTTAGCGTTGATTGTAGTATTAACTGCGATTTTATTCATCAAATCCGTTTAGTACGTTCCTTCTTGCCTTTGTTACCACAGATTAATTTATCATATAATATACTAATTAAGCAAAATAGGTACCTAATGTCAACAAAGTATAGGGTTTATCAGATCAATCTGTTGAGACATCCTGAGATACACCTGAAACCATGTAATTAACTATTTTACCTTTGTCAAAATCTATTCACCCAAAAAACTCTTCGATCCCATTATCGCATCCTTAACACTTTGTTTACTGCTGTTCGCCGGTCATCGACTTGTTGTCAGATAAACCCTCCGACCCGAATTAATGGGGTGAAAGAACGAGAAAGGGATGGATGCAGTCGAAAAGTTCCGGGCCAAATAATGTCGGATGCATTCCGGGAAGTGGCGAGCGAGATCAGTGAACTTTGGGCGAAGCTTGTGTTATTGGAGAGAAAGCTGCATTCTTGCACCCCCGACGCAGCGATAGGTCAGAGGTTATGGGTTGGGGGAAATCGGAAGTGGAGAATATTTTAATTTTCAAGCGATAGAGAGATGGGGGGTATTGTTGAGAGGCGCTGAACTTGTTAACTGTCTGTCTTATTCTGTCGCCAGTAAAGAAGGAAACTAAAAACCTGAAGAACGTAAAGCATCAAGGAATTACAAAATTCTGAAAAACCTAAAGGAATTGAATATCCTAAATACGTAAAGATCTTGAAGAGAACGTGAAACACCTAAGCCGAAGAAACCCAAACGATATTTATAAAACAAATAAAATGCCTAATTATAAAATTATGTAAATAATTGCAGACACAGAAAATTATGAAAAACCTGGCGAACATGAACAATCTGCAGAGCTTCAGATAGCTGAAAACCCAAAGGAACTTAAATAAAAATAACTGAAAAAACCTTTCAAAATTGAAAGATATTTTAGTAAGTTAAAAAAGCATAAAAAAAATTGTTTTCTTTTTATGAGCCAAAGCACATAAAATGAAAGCTGCCTAGGCAAATAAAACAAATATATAAATCAACACAATATATAGCACTAAACTTACGGGACAATTTCATTAGTTTTCAGTTATTGCTATAGTTTTGTTTTCAATTACAGATTTTAACTTCTCCAAGAATCAACATTAAAGCCTTACATTTTGAATAAGACATGCAATTAGATTTGAACTTTTGAACTTAAGTAAAAAATTATGATCAACCACCAGTATCGCCTGAACAAAAGCTGAAACCATACACAGTCCTTCCTCTACTTACTTATAAGAATTATGCTTAATGTGTAATTTGTATCCCCTGAATAAATTACGTAATTACCATTCCTGAGTCGTCTTATTGTAGAAAGGTCAAGGCAACATAATCTATTTGCTTGTAAAAAAACTCAGTGTACTCATATAGCAACAACAAGAAAAAGACGTACTCGGAAACTGGTATTTACACCAACTGAAAATTAACATACAGAGCAGATTACAATGAGGCTCTAATAACAAACAAATGCCCACTTGCGTGTCCGACTTTACTTTTCTCCGGAAAATACTTACAGAAATATACGTGTATGCAACTCACGCTCACTTCCACCGCCTATTCTGAACCAACCCGTCCATCAGGTGGCGAAACCCCAACTGAAGCAGTCGTCCCGACAAAAGCAGGGGTTGCGAGCGCCGCGGCGCCTCGCTCCCTCTCGCAATCCTGGCTTCTCTTTCCTACTCCTGTTGTGAATTTCGTGTTTTACAATCGATAGACCTCCTGCTGCAGAAGCGGGCATTTCGCGCTGAACGCATCCGAAATGCAGAGTGGAATTTTGTTTCCGAAAATTCGGGATGGAATTTAATTGCTGGCAGTTTATACGTTCGCCCTGTGTCTTTTTTTGTAGGGGGCAATGTAACGTAAAGTGAATTAGTCGTTGGCGCCAATTTAAAGGGACATCGGCACGAGTTTGCAAGCGAATTGCCGTCTTGGAAGTTTTGCTACTTGGGAAGTTTCTTAATTGGCTCTTACGTCAAACGCCGGAGGATTTATATGTCTGTATCGAGATCCACAAAAAACTTTTTTGTGAATTTTCACATTTTTTTATTACAAATAAGACAACGCCGATAACGCCAGGCTCTGCTCTAATTCATAGTTTTTCCAACCGCCCGCTATCTTACGCTCATTGTGTCGCCCGCGAAGACTCTTGTTCTCTTTATCTGCAACGCATAAATTCTCCCTATTTATTCCTACTTCCTTCCAACCTGAAGGACCTTCCAGCACCTCCTTCCCCCGTCTTGACTTCGACGGTCCCGCTTCCAAATTGAATTATTAATGGATTAGGCGTCTGAAATCCGTAATGAAATCGTACGACCCTTATTATTACACGTGGAAATAAGTGGATACTTAGTCGTGGGGTTTGCGTGACGTTAAAACGAAGAAATGGTAGGTTGGATGGCGACTGGCCAGGCGCCGCTCGGACTGCCGATGGTAATAAGCGTGATAACTTGAAAGCTTCGGTAAAGGAGAGAGCGGGTAATTGGTGTCTGAAAGGTATAGGATCTTGCTTGTATCATTAATGGGATAGTTGTTTATTGGTACATTCGTTAGATGAAAAGATGAGGTTCGGAGGACAAATTTATTTGTGATTGAATTTCCAGTAAATTGTGGTCTTGTTTTGATAGTGTCGAGGATCAATAGTGGTGTACCTTTGTTTTACTGCTCTCTTCAGTTTAGTTTTCAGGTGATTGTTGGCCTTCCCCTCTTCTCTAGCTCCAAATGTACTTTTAGTAATGTTGTGTTTCAATCTATATTCCTTTCTATCCAAATTCATATGTCTTATGTCATTGTTATGATATGTGTTTCGATTAATTTGTCTTGTAGTTTGTATTTTCTGTTTTTGCTAAATCAATTAAAATCTAACTAAACCCCAATAATTACATTTTGTTCTCACAATGGCGTACACTGTGAAACACAAAATGTTTTTAATGAAAAGTTATTCACGGACCGGAAGGAAAGTTAACATCTAATGGTTGTATTCCGCTCAAACGTGTATGTAGGAATTTCAAGAATTTCCAAACATTGCCGTAGATTACATGCAGTTTGAAAAATGTTCTTTTTGTTTTCCAGATACATAATATTATGTATCTCATTCCGCTGCTGTTGAATTTACTTATTGCCTTTTGCTATCTTCAAAAATCCTTTTTACAAATCTGTCCTTAATTTTCAATTTACTTTCCTCTACCATTAACATATTTGAAGTCGTTATTTGTCCAAGAAGAGCGATCGAAACTTTCCACCCTAAATATTCCATCACTAAATAATTCAAACCGAAAAGTACTATCGACGATCCAATCACACGAACTCAACGTAGCGTATTGTGTTTACGTTTCAGCAGCCAAGTTCATTGCAACCGTCATTGAAAGCCAAAATACATCATCGATCCGGCTCTGGTTGCACCTCTGATGAATTTTGGTGTGAAGTGTATTAAATCAGCGAGACAAAAATTATGTGGTAATTAAGTTAACAAAGTCCTCTTTCCGGAAACATTCGAATCCTTTATGTGCCCACTCACATTAAATATTCCAATCTCAAGAGCTTAGTGGTTTATCCATACGACGCGACACTTCATACATATTCATTTCAATAATTCATTCCGTGATATTCCGATAATTTAAATTTTCCCCCATTTTACGTAAATATGTAATCAAATCTGACAGATTGATATGCATCAACGACCAATGGCGGCAATTATTCAGTATTCAATAGTCGATAATTACGCTAAGTGCTTCTAATTTTGCTGGACTACATACTTCTTTGTGCGAGTAATTGGCAATTAATTCTAAAAGTTCTAATAATAACGACGATTAGCATTCCATGTTCTCGCACACTAAAATCCAATTATGGGAAAAAACAGAAGAAAAGAAGAGTGTAAACTGGAATGTCGCTTCGCGTCTACTGATTTATGTGCTTTCATGAATTTTCATTAAGCGTGGATGGTTTGTGGCTTAATTCCTCTTCAATGAAGATTTTTTCCTTTTTCTGCTTGTATGCTTCTTTTGGTTATTCCACCAACTGTTTGGAATCTTCTTCATTATTATACATTTCCCAATAAATCCCTTGAGATTTGTTGTTTGCTTATATGAAAACTATTAATATTCTGAAGAATAGTTTAGATCGAGTTCTTTTATCGAACTCAACGGACTTTCTATTTTCATTTCACAAGAAAAAAATATTGGAGAGTTTATCAAAACAAGTAAAAATGGGAGATCTGCATTTGAGATATTAACGCATTGATCGACCTTGAATAATATATTGATTCAGTAACCAGTCTCGATATAAGCAAACTCGATGGTGGTAACTTTATTTCATGCATATTTATCGCTTGTCGGACAGTAGGCGGCGACACCTCCCTAAGGATGTTTATAAAAAAACGTCTGAAGTATATACGATGGTTTCAATTTTATTGCCTGTTGGGATGTTGCAAGAGACACCTCCCTAGCGACATCAAGCAAAATTCATACAATTTGTTCATCTTTGTAGGTACTACTTGTATCTATTAGACTCATCGAAATTTGGCGCACTTACAGTCCGTGCTGGTTTTTAAACAAAAAATAAATACGATATCTCATGAATGCAATTTTTTTACTGGCACCGACGAAAAGAAAAGGACACGGTCTGACCGTTGTGTAAATCTGTTTGGGTTTGATTTTCTACAATCTTTCTACAGACTGAAATCGAAATACATGCATTAAAAAATCCGGTAATACCTTGGGCTGAATACAGCACAACCCCCTTAGTTTGCGTGTCCAACTTGGCCCCTATATAGAGATATAATTATTTAAAGTTTTGCTATAAAATCGAGGTACACCACTGGAAATGAGCATACTTGAGTGTAATGAAATTAAGAAGTTTTTGCAACTTTTCCTTGAATTGATAAATAGTAGACAAAAAAAAAACATAACAGTATGTTTGTAATCGCGCATGTGTTAGTGGTGGTGAAAATGGCAGATGCAAAAATACCCGATTAGGCGTGTCCCTAAAAAACACCTATGAGACCACGGGACCTTTCGCCCTCAACGTCAAGATCGAGGTCGCAATCGCACCGATCGTGTCCTGCAGGCAGAAGAGCCAATTCTCGAGGGCGTAAAACAAAATCCGGGGATTAGTACCAGGAGATACATACACCATGTGTTATTTGAGAGAACAACCGAATGTGACGTCAGAATAGAGATAAAGCTGTCTTCGTTTAGGCCCGTTTGTACTCAGTCATCCATAGGAAATCGACGAGGGTATTGATAAATACTTAGCCTAGACAACTTCTAATTGTCAAAACCAGTTGGTATGGATTTGATTTGACATTTAGTAAAGACTTACACAAAGTCTAGTGGATGGATCGAATTGTAACTATGGATGAAACGTGGGTTCGTCATTATGAGCCAGAGACTAAGGAGCAGTCAAAAGAATGGAAACATGCTGGGTCACGTCGCCCCAAAAAATTTCGTGTTCAGAAATTAGTAGGAAAAGTTCTTGCTTCCATTTTTTGGGACAAAGAAGAGATACTTTTTACGGATTACTTGGAGAAAAACAAAACAGTGAATGAAGATTATTATTCTTCATTGTTAACTAAACTTCGCGAAAAAACTGTGGAAAAACGCCGAGGAAAAGTGTCTAAAGGAGTGCTGTTTTTGCAAGACAATGCGCCTGCTCTCAAATCGCTGTTGGCTTTGCAAAAAATAAAGGAATTGGGGTTTCAACTGCTTGATCATCCCCCATATTCCCCTGATTTAGCTCACTCAGATTATTATCTATTCCCAAAACTGAAAAAAACAATTGAAAGGACATGAATTTAGTTCAAATGAAGAGGTAATAAGTGTCGTCGAGGACTGGTTTGCAGATCTAGTGTTACTTTATAAACGTTATGATAAATGTTGAAAGGAGATTAGGATGACTATTTCACTCATATATATTTTAACCAATCATATGTGATCATTCAACAATGGAAACAAAATTTAAATTCAAAAAATCAACAAAATTTACAACAAAAAAATAACAATTGCTGCAGTCACTGAGGCAGCATACTGCATGTCAAATACCTCAATTACCTGACACCTTCCACCACATTATCAATAATTTTGTGCGTTTTCGTGAAATAGTCTGGCGAATATAATTCGAGTTGAGATTTCGCTGGAAAAATTTACCAATTGTGGACTCGAGTTCAAAATTGCTAGAAAAACTCTCATAACAATCGGTAAATTTCTCCGACGAAATTTCAACTCTTATTATATTATAACTGAATAAATAATTTTATATTTGAGATTTAATTGTTGTTTCTATGTTTCTAGCCTAAACTTATCAATACATCCTCGTATACCGTCGGCTCCCGGTGCAAAAGAATTTCAGAGAATCTAGAGAATTATTAGTTATTTTTGCAACAAGTGTAAAAAGTGACTGTATTGCACGCGATGTGAAAAATGTCCTCCGAGGACGAAGGGGGAGTTGGACAATACTTGAAGTGTCATAACACTACTGTTACTTAAGAGACATTCGGAATTTACAAACGAAACAGATATGTACTTCGAAAGAATTTTTATACCCAAAATGGTGACAATCGTGCACGATCGTAAAAAAATAATATAGGGAATTTGAATATGTACTTTAAAGAAGCCCAAGAACAAGAAGAATTCTAAAAAATACAAATAATCAAAGAATCCCAATAACCCAAATAATTTACATATTCAAAACAATTTCTCAACATTGAAGAATCTCGAAAGCAAAAAATCCGAAGTACTGGATAATTACAAAGTATAGAAAGAACAAAGGATCTAAGAGAAAAGGTAGAAAGAAGGTAAAATAAAACGATATCTACTAAACGCATTTTTTGGGTGCCGACGGAAGAAGAAATCGGAAAGGATCCGAAAAATCCAAAGAATACGACAAACGTGAAAAATCAAGTGAGAAGAAATAAGAAGAACTCTAAAAATCCGGGCAACTTATAGAACCCAAACAATCAAAAGAATTTATAGAACAAAAAGACAAAAAATCTGAAAAAGTCGATGAAGCTCCAGGGACTGAAGATTCCGAAGAACTTGAAAAATACAAGTAAAAAAAAACAAAGAATTTAGAGGAATCGTAAAGTAAGAACAAATAATAATTAAAAGAATCCTAGGAGTATCAGATAACCAAAAAATTCCTTGACTAAAGAATGAACCCAATTTTCGACTACATAATATCTTTCAAAATGTCCTCCGAGGCCGAAGGGGGAGTTGGACAATACTGGAAGTGTCATAACACTACTGTTACTTAAGAGACATTCGGAATTTACAAACGAAACAGATATGTACTTCGAAAGAATTTTTATACCCAAAATGATGACAATCGTGCACGATCGTAAAAAAATAATATAGGGAATTTGAATACTTTGAAGAAGCCCAAGAACAAGAAGAATTCTAAAAATACAAATAATCAAAGAATCCCAATAACCCAAATAATTTACATATTCAAAACAATTTCTCAACATTGAAGAATCTCGAAACCTAAAAATCCGAAGTACTGGATAAATACAAAGTAAGAAAGAACAAAGGATCTAAGTGAAAAGGTAGAAAGAAGGTAAAATAAAAACGATATCTACTAAACGCATTTTTTGGGTGCAGAAGGAAGAAGAAGAAATCGGAAAGGATCCGAAAAATCCAAAGAATACGACAAACGTGAAAAATCAAATGAGAAGAAATAAGAAGAACTCTAAAAATCCGGGCAACTTATAGAACCCAAACAATCTAAAAAATTTATAGAACAAAAAGACAAAAAATCTGAAAAAGTGGATGAAGCTCCAGGGACTGAAGATTCCGAAGAACTTGAAAAATACAAGTAAAAAAACACAAAGAATTTAGAGTATCAGATAACCAAAAAATTCCTTGACTAAAGAATGAACCCAATTTTCGACTACACAATATCTTTTATAGTTCGACACTGTCAGAATTTTCAAATTTTCGCTTGTGTGAACACTCTTCTGTCATGTAAAAATTAAATGTCAGATAAACGTCACACTATTTTTATGAATTTTAAGCAATTTAAAAACTTGCCAAGGTGGTGTCGAACTATAAAACGTTGTATTACACTCGTTCCTGTGTAAATTAAGGGCTTTCCGGCACTCGGGGCTTAAAACAGCACTCGTTTCACTCGTGCTTTTTTAAAACCCTAGTGCCGGAAAGCACCCAATTTACACAGGAACTCGTATAATAATATACTATTTTCGGCCTCCGTCTCAATTTAGTTATTTTCCAGTCGTCCAAATCGGCTTGAAAACTATATTTGCCAGCCTAGGCTAGAAAATGGAAACTAGGGATTTTTCAATGCAAGCTTTTATGTTCGTTGGATTTGTCACCGCCCCGAATAGCAGAATAACTACCATTAAAACATCGGAAAAATTACAGGGGGGGCCCTTGGTATAGGACAACGACATTAACAAAACCCCCTTGAACAGAGGGCCCAAGGGGGCCTTTTAAGACATGGAGGGGGCTTTCGACATGTGGAGCCTTTGAAACAGAGGGGCCCAATTAGGCTCTTTGAGACACGAGGGCCCCCATGCGTTATGAGGCCCCCCTTAGACTTGTGGGGGCCCTTGCGACATGGGGGCCCAAGGGGGCTCTTTGAGACACGTGGGCCCCCATGAGGCATGAGCCCCCCCTACAAAAGTGAACAATGAAATTCTTTTGTCGGTCGAAAAATTTTCGTTTATCACACGGCCCGAAACTGTTTTGCAAGTGCTTGCACTTGTGAAGTCTCGGCTACGGCTCGCCTCCACAAACTGTGCTCGCACTTGCAAAATGACATTTTCTGGCCTTGTAATAAAATATACTAATTTGTATTCGTTTTGTGAAACACATAATGCGTGATGAAATACATAGCAACATACATAAATTTTGCATCGTATGTATTTAATTTGGCAGCCGTCAACCTAACCTCAAAATCTGATGTAAATTTGTACTTTTTCTCATTTTGCGGGAACGAATACAAAAAACACTATTCAATACTCGTGCCCTGTCACTTTTCAGGGGCTCGGGCTCATTGCGGCCCTCGGCATTCGCCTCGGGCTGCAAAAAATTGCCCTCGCCCCTGAAAAGTGTAATGACAGCGCACTCATATGAAATATATTATTAAAATAAATCCTTTGAAGTCTTTAGTAAAAAACTAAATTAGAACTACAAGAAAGTCGGTAACGGTAATCACCTGTAATTCCGGCGGTCCACCCTCGTCCCTTATCAACAACAGGTAACTTTGATTGTCGACGAGTATTTCCTTCTTGAAGC
Organism: Diaperis boleti; assembly: GCA_963583935.1. Taxonomy (NCBI): domain Eukaryota; kingdom Metazoa; phylum Arthropoda; class Insecta; order Coleoptera; family Tenebrionidae; genus Diaperis; species Diaperis boleti. The sequence goes on along the minus strand of OY757245.1, from coordinate 30,586,642 downwards.
GACCCCCTTCCGGTGACTCTTCCTGCATGTACGATCCGGTCAGGTACCTGTGAACCAGCGCCGACTTCCCGGAGGATAACGACCCCACTATCCCCAATCGCAAATCCGGGACCGTCCTGGATAACGTCCATTCTTGGCTGTTCACGAAGGAATCTGCAACAAAAAAACAAATTTACAAATTCCATGCAATGATGTATAAAATGTAAAAATTAATCCGTTGCGTGAAATTATTATCGGAGCAGACGAAGCATAAAATGGAATGTTTTATTAGAGTGCTGGTATTTTCCAGGAGAAAATCCTCTTTGCACCCCTTCAACATGGTTCGGGATGAGAATAATCGATGCTGGGGTTCAGAAATTGTTTGCACGTAAAGAACTGGCGGCTTATCGGTTTTTTATTGTGAAATCTACGGAATGTCTGTCTCGCATTTAGGAATGTCAGGCGCGACGTGACAGGATATTTGGAGGTATGGCATGAATTGGAAGAGCTGAGAGTTGGACAAGAAGTGCTGCGAAATAGGAAGCAGTTCAAAATAAACAGTCTAGGGTCAAAGGATCGTCCAAAGAACAGAAATATAGAAATAACAAAAATACTATCAAGTAGTAGATAGAAAGACAACAGAAAATGTCAAATAATATATAAATTTGGTATCAGCAGAAGACGGAGACTAAGATTGGGTGGCATTTTGGAAAGAAAGAATAGGCCAAAGATCTTCGATCAGTTTTGCAAAGAGTGATGCTAAACACATTATTGAGAGACCAAACAACAGAATGAATGGATCAAGCAAGAAACCAAAGTCACCCATATCTCACAAAAAATACCACATTTGAAATGGAATTTTGCTGGTCGCATTGTAGATTTAAGGATAACTGTTGTAACAGAAAAATTATCGTATGGAGGCGCTCTGCACAGGATGAAGATGTAGAGTGACAGTAGGATTGGAGGATTCTGTCTATTTCCTGTTATCAAAAAACAATAATTTCGAGCAATCCGCAAACTTCACCTTCAACACCAACAAGTTATCTCCGACGTAATCGTCATTCCACTTAATTACACGTCATGACAACTGCTCAACCCATCCATTGCAATCCATATTACTGTCACGATTCATTTGAATTGTTAATCGCCATCAATAACTATACGACAGTTTAACTGTTTCCATTCCATGTGCAGGTCGCGACATCGGACAAGAAGCGTTATTACTGCAAAAGCAGGAAAAAGCGGACGTCTTTATCGGCATCGATCGATCGAATGTCAACGTGTCTCGAAGCCTTGACGTTAATAACATATCATTACCGTCTGCACTCGAGGAATTAAAAATGTTCAAAGCAAGTACATAAATCAGTGAAGTTCCCACTCCAGAACGACCCTTACGTTTTTGTGTACCGTCAAAGGAACAAAGCGACTGGTACTTTAATGAATGGACGGGCTAACCCTTTGCGCCTACAGGTAGCAAGCTCATAAATTAATTCCTTAAGAAACAGGGAGCGTTGTCAATTAATTTCTTCCGTGGGACACAAGCGGGACGGAATTGGAGGCAATTTGGTCGTTTATCAGGAGGCGTAATCCTGGCTTATAGATGGCGTTAAATTATTTTAAAAAGAAATGGTTCTATAAAGGGGTTTTTGTAGAAAGTTTCTCCAGTAAATTATTAATTCAAGTAGATTAAAGTCGATATCTAAGCAACTTGGACACTTTAGATGTCATACAAATGCTGTATCTGAATCTCTATATTTTTATAAACATCTAATTAATTAAGACTTCCAGCCCAAATGTTGAGTAAAACTGGTGGTGAAATTTACCAACAAAACATTTTACATTCTATATTTACCTGTAGCTAAATATATTTACACTTGACAATAGTCTTTCCCAACATGTTTACTCTATTTACGAGCTGTAAGTAAAAAAATCTGAAACAGAAAATATTTAATTTGCATACTTGGTATTTCGCCATTTTAAACAGTTATCGTTACCTAACTATTCTTAGCATCATCCCGACTAATGTGCGAAAGATCGCATTTTGAGATAAACACCATAAAGCTTAAACCGATACTTAGAAGATCGATCACGCCGACTGACATCCTGAATATTTATGAAGGCCAAGATACACACTCAACGCGAGCTCCCTCTATGTCAGCACTAGATCGCTTATTTGCATTAAACCTAAGCACAATAAAAGGTTATCGGCTTTATGAGGATGCAAATTATGAATCAAACCGTATCGTTACAACTGTTTACACTCCGGATAAAAATAAAGCCAATGTTTACTCTCTACTCAACGCTCGACTTAGTTGCATCTTCTTGCTTCAATTGTACCAATGAAGTCAAATAACCATATCCGTATGACCGCAAAAAAGCGTTGAAGTACGAAAAAAGAGGAGAAACCACACGTGTCCTAGATCCACTCATCTGCTTTATTTAAGAAGAGTATCAGCAGCTGACGTCACGGATATCTACGCAGCTGCTTCTTGCACAAATAATAAGATCTACAATGGGAAGGTTAATCCGAAATCGAGGCCCATCTTTCAGCGGGAATGTAAACTTTAATAATAAAATATTTACGTTGGGATGGAATAAGCATGAAGGAACCCTGTGTTGTGGGAGGGATTATTTTTAACAATTATTTATCGAGGGATTTAGTCAGTTAAGCAAGCGCCCCTTCGGGCGGGAAAACAAGAAGATAAACAACTGGTGTTTCCTAAAATGCTAATTTTGTTTTGCTTACAAAATTTCCACCGGTACACAATTAAAAGCTTTAGAATCTTAAATTTGGTTGAATCTGATTTGAGTGCAGATTTTAAGATCGAAAGGGTTTTTCAGGTTAACTGAGAAGAAAAATTTATTTTTAAATCGATATATCTACACTAACAAAGTGCTGGCACCGTCCTAAAGGAAAATGAAAAATGTGTCGTTTCCAAAAAGAAATCTCCAAGTAATCAAAATTATTTCTCAAACTGTTTACTTTAGTCATTGACGTTGAAACTTCATGGTTGTGACATGTGGAACATATTTTTGCCGACGTTTCAACTAGTGGATACAATCCAAAGAGAAAAAAAAAAACTGAGGAATTCAATATATTTTATGTTTGCAGATGTTTATTCATTACATTGTTAACATTAAATTTTCACGTCTAAAAATAGCGAAGACATGATAGTTTTTTTTTCTTTCAACACTAAATATCAGCTATAGGTACCATCGGGAACCTTTTTTTTATATTGTAATTTAAACCAATTAACTATTCATAATTCCTTATTTTATTTTGTTTTCTTCCTGATCAGTAAAAGATCCATCCTATCACTTTCTTCTTTGACCAATTTTTGTTTGAGATTCTCGTTAGTTCACTTTCAAATATTTTTGTCACCAGTTTCCACTGATTTGGTCAATACTTTGCTTATGTGTTTCCCTTTCTTCCAACAGTTGTTGCTTCTATAAAGTTGATAATACAGATCAAGACATACGGCAAACAATAGTCTCTCGTTAATTTACTTTGTATGAGAAGTCGGTATGAAAATAGAGCGCTACAAATTTCCACGTAGGACGTAGATTATTATTTTCATGTTCATTTCAGACTTTTTGTACAGAGGCGTAGATATTAGTGTTACGCTTTTTGTATTCACTCCATGTAAGAGCGTGTTCAAGGGGTCTTGATGGCTTCTGTATTTCGATCTCGAAACACTCAATCACATCACATGCACATCACGATATCTTGTCCAAAACTGCTGATAATTACTGTTAGATGCTGGATTTTATGTGAGGATGGCCATATATTATTAACTCTTGCAATAATCCCGCTATGATTGGTAAAGTTTTACGGAAAATTTGAGGTGGGTAACAGACAATATATCCAAATTCAATGGGTAAACGTCGAAAACTATCATTATACGCAATTTTTTTTAATGTCAGAAGGACGTGTTCATATTTTACTTTTTCTTCAACAGAGAGTAGTTTTGCTATATCAAACGACCTTTTAGCGAAACCTGTATATAATCTTGGATATGTTTCAATAAGGCGAATTTGGTCCTTATTTGGGGTTCTTGCCAATTCCACGTCACTAGCATCGGTTGTACTAGCCTGAGGCACAACGGAAGCTGCTGATGTGGCGTTAGACGATGGTGAATCGGACGCTACAGAGATTTGAGTTTTTGCCAAGGTTTCTGCCTTCGGTTGTAAACTTCACACGCTCCTCTTTCGTGGCATTGGTGCTTTTATCAGAAGTCTAAATATTAACTTGTTATCAACTTATAGTTAAACATTTTGGTCTTGGTCTGAGTTGACGACGCGACGATACCATTTTCGGCAATTTACTACGTTATGACACTCATTGTTCAGCAGACGATAATTCGAATTTTCCCGATGGTGATGGTAATGGGTATGTTACCTGCATCGAGGTTTGCTGCTGCTGTTTCAAGGAAGTACTTACAGGTGATACTAAGGTGGAAGTAGAGAATAATTGTCGTTTTGTTTCTCCCTGCCTTAAAGAAACCGTTGTCACAAAATCACGTTTTCTTTTCTTCTCAGACGAACCAATTTGCAATGTTGACTTGGCGGCATCTAAATATCGCGGCAGTGCACCTTTTTTAATTCTTACACTTTGGCCACTTTATCATCGTCGTTCTTCAGTTAAACTACTTAAACTAAACTATATGCTCATAGTTCCATAACTTACATCGAAATGATTTTCACAACAATAGCGGGCAGCTTTTGGGAATATGTCACTGCCTGTGGCGGAGAGGCGGTTATAAATATTTTCTGGGGAGCACTTACAGTTGTGTTATCGCAACCCGAAAAAAATTGTACATTATACATAGAGGGAGAGAGGTGTACATACTATTTTTTACACAAGCGAAACCACAAAAACCTGACAATTCAAGAGAAGAACTGGTAAATACGCACGTAAAAAATTAGACTTGCGTCTACTAGCCAGTACCATTATCAAAAACGATCCATTCCCTTGGGGGCTCCCCTGCTAATGAAATAAACTGGACCAAGGGTCCCCCAATCCCAAGGGGGCCCATTATCCCAAAATCCACTTGTAACATTTGTATCAGAAAATAAAGAAAAATACTCGACCAAAGGTCCCAAAATAGGTACATACTTGCAAAAGTCAAGAATTCCGAGGCATTTTCGATTCTTTTCGTAGCAGATTATTCTTCTAGTAAGGTATCACAAACTCTAAGTAAGCCAAATTTCTGTTTTTTTGACCCACCGAAAATTTTACATTTTACTGTTTCTCAAATTGGTTGTAAACAACTAGCACTATGTTAGTCGTTCGCGCACCCTGTATAATATTTTTTATTTATAGACGCCGTAGCCTTTGATAACAATACATCTATTAACATGTGATAAAAAATTTATACTGTTTTCAATAACAACTTTATTTATAGCCAATGTGAGTCTAGACACCAATATTTTATTGAAGTCTTGAACTCGGCTATTGAATCCTCATCATCGTCCATCGAATGTAATATTCTGGAATTGTTGGAAACATACTCTCAGAACTAGACTTAAGAACAGAATTGTGCGTCACAAGAATGTCTTAATTCAATTGTCCAAAGTCGATTGTCAGAACCCGATTCTTCGAATTGGCTGACCAAATCCTTCTGCCAGACGCGACTGTCCCTAATGTCAAAACTGACTACTAGAACCCGACATTCAGAATGACCCAAATCAAAAGGTCTTCTGGATTATGATAATCCAACAATGCAGTCCAGAATAGTATATTATTATACGAGTTCCAGTGTAAATTGGCCGCTCTTCGGCACTAGGGGTTTAAAAAAAAAGACAAGAGTGTTTACATAAGCAAAAATTTGAAAATTCTGACAGTGTCGAACTATAAAAGCTAGTTTCGGTATTCTTTACACTTTTTCATTTTTTTTTTGTAAAAAGTCATTAGCATTAGCAGGCTGTATGTATATTATATTATGCGACTGATAGACATTGTTCCTACTGTCACGCAATTCATGTGATTGAGGTCCCACTGTAAAATATGAAGTTAATAGAATTGTGGATTAAACCATGAGATGGGAAAAACAATCGACGGCTCTGACGAAAGTGAATTGGAAAAGCCAAACAATACACCATACAGATGAAGAAAATACCAACCAATAAAAGAATCGAACGAGACCCCCATTGTCCCCCGTATTTCCGCTTGCAGCTTTTTAATTCTGTTACGGTTTAACAGAAAAGACACTAATAGGCAGGTTTATTCCACAAATGACCATAGGTGCGCAGTGTTTAATACACCTTGTCATTATTTCCGCAAGCAGGAAACGCACGTCTCCAACAGGAAATTAAATATTACTTAAGTCGTCAACAACGGTTTCGTATTTCAATTAAATCGAAACGGAATTATTGCCCTCGAGAGCTAATTCCGCACTACACATACCTACGGAGAGCGGTTCTAGAAAACTATTGACAAGATGATTTGTTGCCTTCAAAGGAGGAAGTTTCAAACGGTCAGTTTAAATTGGGGCATTCATGGAGTCTTGGACATTGTGGTTTGAAATGGTGATAGCGCCATTGAGTCCTTGTGCGATTTATCGTTCAGGTGCGAGCGGTGTTACATTTTCATTACCTTTTTTATCGCCGCGCTATCGATGATCGTAAAATATGGCGAAACAATTACAGGAATAAAGATAGCAGAGTTGTTGATAATCTCGTTATCGGCAGTCAATGATGTTTATGTGTGGCTGGCATCAATCGTCCGGTGAAATAACGATCCAACGATCCAAGTTCAATACACGCTGAATATAGAATGTATTCCGACAAATTTAAAAGGATAATGCCATTAAATATCTATAATTATGTACCGTCATTCAAAATGGAAACAGAGTCAATAGTCGATTAAATATCGTTGGTATTCTATAAAAACCAATATAATTATTATTTCACTCTATGCATTATCACAACGTTTATATGGATATTTCGATCCGATTCATACACTATCGAGAACTCAAAACCTATTTTAAGATCATGGTGTTTATTTGGTTAAACAATACAGTCCAATCGATTGCTCTCCTTCTAAACCAAGGACAAAGAACTTACTCAAATCCAACTCAGGATTTGGAACTAAATATCCTGAATTCAAAGAAGTAGAAACGAGAAAACTAGTGGCGCATCCACCATTTTTAATATAACCGAAAAGCTAGAATTTTATTTCAGCTACTGTAGTAAATCAATTCGATAGTCGCGAAATAAACAGTTAAATATAACTAACTAACTCGCTATACAGAGTGTAGCAGAAATAACTGATTGACAATAAACTGTTGATTATAATGTCATGGGGTCGAATATTTTTAAATATTTTTTTCCAAAATTAAAAAAAAAATTGAAGATGTTAAGGCTAATTGTTTAAATTATCTAACCTTCTAAGATTAAATTATTATTAATTAGGTGTGGTTAGAGCAGTCTAGGTTGTAGGGATTTTATAAAATATGGAAGAAGCAGCTTTAGCATTACAATAAAAATCTTTATTTCTACCCACCTAATCAAATATGCATAACCTTGAATCTTCCCATCACATGTCTAAATTTTCTCTCAACAACCCTCCATTAACTTCCTATCTCCAAGTAAATCTCCACCACGGTCCCCCCCTATCACATAATAGAACCATACAAATTAAGACGCTCGCTTTGTAAACGAAAGGAGTAGTCTCAACCGAAGAATTGTGCGCGATTAAGGCTATAAAAGGCCGACGAAACAACACCTCCGGAAATTCGAGTAGCACGCGCGCGGCTTCCGGGTCCGGAAAACAGCTGGGTATCATCCTGGTCACGCACCTGTCTCATCTCTACGAAACGTGCGTTTCCTACACCCATATGGGTCAATCCGATAAAAAATTAGCGGTTGGTAATAGCGGCGGGTAGGCAGGTGCCTGGGGTATCATATTGCGCCGCATTTGTTGGTACAATGGAATTTTCTAGTTCATCGGTTATGGACCAGCGGTGGTCTCGGGCCGAGGTCAACAAATCTTGAATTGTGAGTAGGATTTGTCCAAGTCGATCAGACGTAAAAGTGAATGGTAGAGTTTCGGACAACTGAAATTGTCAAGAGCAAAACGAATGCGAGTCCTTTGATGGAAGTTTTAGGGGTTTGGAAAAGACGGCCGATTTGTCTTTTGCCGATATGGAGTAACAAAATGTAGAGTGATGTAGCTACCACAAGCCAAGCAAATTATTCTATCCAGACGTATGCAGGGTGAATTTAAATATGATTGTGTCAGTATCAATCGAAGTGAGCAACAACAAATGCTGGATCATTGTTAATTTGGAAAATTTTAACATAAGTATAAAGTATACAGGGTGTTTTTTAATAAGTGTCCGATATTTCAGAGGACGATTCCTCATTTATAAAAATGTCATATAAACATGGGTCTGCAAGGCCTACATTTTTGAGACACAGGATCTTGAAGATTTCCAAAGATTGCGGTAATCAATGAAAAGAAGATTGGAAGCGTGCATACAGGCAGCATGGTGGGCATTTCCAACATGTATTGTGATTTTGATTTCATTTTGTATCTAGTGTTGTTATTGGTGTTTAAAAATTGGCGTTTAAAATCTTTTTATGTTGATTCAAACTTTCTTGTTGTACATGTGTATCTCGAAAACGGTTGCCCGTAGCAATTTTTGACAAGAATACCTTTTCCATGTAAAAATAATAGAGATATCGAGTTTTCTACTAGGAAATGTAATATGTATGTAGAAACACGCATGAAAAAGTTGTCTCTTCAAAAGAGAAAGACCAGTAGATAGCGCCCTCTACAATTAAGCACCAAACTAAGATGAAATTTGGATTACTTATCTTAAAAAAACCCAAACCCGACATTAATTAAAAAATTATTTACAAAAAACAAAAATAAATCTTTACCACCCTGTATATTAAAAATTAAGGGCTTGCTTTAAAATATCGGACACTTTTTAAAAAATACCTGTATAAATTCGTATGTTCGTATTTATTTCGTATGTTCGAAGTATAAAAATAAAATATTTAAAAATAAGAAAAATGTCTAGTTCAAGGTGCCTATATGAGGTGTTAAGACCTCCAATACTACACAAATTGATTTTTAATGAATCACATCAAACGGAAAATAGTTGTTTGAACTTCTATTTCTGCTCGGCCTTTCAGACAAACCTTGTTGCCGAAGAATCTTTTTGAAAAACTCTCGCGAACAAGCTTTCACCTCTGATAATAAGCAAAGCAGATTCACAATTAGCTCATCCTTGATGCCGAGCGAAAACATGGGATCTTATTTAGAACTAGTGGTAAACAGGTTTTTGTTAGAGAATGCCACTCTCTATAGTTGCGAATTCCTGGCACATATTGAAATCCGAGAATGTAGGAGTGATAGGGAGATCTAGCAGGTGGTGCAACGTTGTGATAAGCAAAACCTCTAATATATTTTTTTATAATCACATTAATAGCAGTTTCATATGGAGTTTGTCTCGACAATCATGACTGATTACCTTTGGATTTTAGACAGCAATCTTTATTTGAGATCTTTATAAACAAAAGATAAAAAATTGAGGAAGGACAACGTATATAATATATATGTAATTGCTAAATCCATACTTAATGTTTCTTTCAATTTATCAAACAAGAAAAAGCCACCTCAAAACGTACATTATGTATACAGGGTGACTGACAAAATATTTGACGCCGTCTCTACTTTATTTCTAACCTAATTTAAACAAATGATCATAATCAAAATCATTTTTTCACTTCTTCTTTGCAGTCAACTTTATTTTTTAAAATTGCACGCGATATACTTTTTTTTATTATTGTTCTTTAAGGGGATCTTTGCTGAATAACCAAAAATAGCTTGTCATCTGTCAAAATTTAAACGTCAAAAAAGGCCGAGTGGTGAAATGTTTCAATAGAAATTTAATTTGAAGTTCAATCGTTAAAATAAGCAAGTCACTCTGTATATCACAGAAACAAATACATAACTGATTCACATTTACACCAAAACAATATTGATTCTTGCTTGGCGTAGAAAAAACAGTGCATATATTAACTGCCTCTATAAATTAAGAACAGTGTGCTAAAATAGGCAACGGGGCTTTATTGCGTATCAAAAAATATTTACACTGAATCATTTTATCCTTTTTAACTGCAACTCTGACCTACAGTTGTGTGTTGACCACTAATAGCAATAGCAGTTGCCAAAAAGAGCGACTTGCCAAAAATTGAAAACAACTTTATTTATAAACGCACCAAACTTTTTCTTTTATAACTTTTGCCCCCATTTCGATGACTGAAATTATTTACGTATGTGTTGACGCTATTACGTTATCGGATGAGATAAGATTGCGCTACAAAAGATAAAGACATTACGACATTTTTTACAAGTAACAAGATCCACAATGTAATTAAGAGGGAGGGAGCTCTTAATTTTCACGCAAAATTAGTCTAAATAGCAGTTTCAATTTAAATTTAATATTATGGAACGGGAAAATATTCAGGACCTTATATAATGTAATTTACGCATTATTATTACGGTTATGAACTAACGGTTTAGAATGTAAGAACAAATTGAAGCAATACATACAGTGCGAACGTAAAGTATGGACCCAATTCGATAAAAAAACTGAGGCAACTTTCAGCAAGAATTCCTTGAACAGGTCAACTTTGGTTTTTAAATTCCCACTTTTTCCAATAATTTTCATTTTTAGATGGTGTTTTGTTTTTGAACTATGACGTCATCGACGTTTTTTTAAATGGATATTTTATTTTGGATATTGGATATTTTTTAATGGAATTAGATACAGTATATCGTCCTGAACACGGGAATATAAGCATCTCTAACCTTAAAATAAATAGATCCTGAGATAATTGGTTCCAAACAAAAAAGGAAAATATGAATTCAACCTGCATTTTAGCATTTTTGTAGGAAATCAATCATTTCTTGGCAATAGCCTAGCCCCCACTGAAACTCCTGAAGGACCTTTAGGATGGTCTCAGGCTGAATTGCTCTAATTTCATTGCGAATTCTGTTTTTTAATTCTTCAATTTATTGTAGCCGGTCACAAGAAGTAGTCCAAAGGAGTGAGATCGGGAGATTCAATAAATCCCCTGTGACCTATCCACTGGTTAGCAAATACTCCGTTTAAATCATTTCTAACTATAACTGCATAATGGGCTGGCGCTCCATCTTGTTGATACCATATGGAATCATTTGGATCTAGATTATTTGGATATAGGACCGCCAGAGCGGGAATAAGTTCATCTCTTAGAAAATCTAAGTATGGCTCCAAAATACGGTCACCTACAATTCCAGTCCACATGTTAACTTTTTGTGGAAACTGCGTATGGGTCTCCATTTTCCAATGTGAATTGACTGGCGACCAATAACGACAATTTTGCCGATTTACTTCACAATAAATTGAGATAGAAAGTGTCTTGGTCAGAAAAAAAAACGATGTTATTTAGAAAATCAATGCCAGCATCCAGTCGCTGCATCATGTTTTCGCAAAATTGTAGGCTGCGGTCCGGATCATCTTCGTTCAATTCTTGTACCAAAACGACTTTATAAGGATACTATTTGTATGTTTTCAGATATTTCACGACGGAAGATTGAGAAATTTCGTTGTTTGCTGCCCCTTGGCGGGTGGATAAATGGACATTTTCTTGAAGTTCTAATAGAACATTTAACTAAGTTTCTTCTTTGACTCTTGGGCGTCCACTTTTAAGCAGATTTCTCGCGTAGCCCACTTCTAAAAATTTTCGTTCTATTTTACTCACAGTAAGTTGATCTTTGGATTGGTTCCTAATCCCGATATCTGTTATTAAAACTTTATCCGCATAACCAATCATAATTAAAATTTCTATTGTTTCTTTTTCTGATAATTGTTCTTAGTCTATTTTTAAAAAAGATTGACAACAATATTTGTCAATACTATTCAAAATTTCATACAAAAATGCAGGTTCAATTCAATATCTTTTTCTTTTTTTGTTTGGAACCAATTATCTCGGGATCTATTGATTTTAAGGTTAGAGATGCTTATATTCCCGTGTTCAGAACGATATACTGTATCTAATTCCATTAAAAACTATATGGGTTTCCATTAAAAAAAAACGTCGATGACGTCATAGCTCAAAAATAAAACAGTATACAGAAATGAAAATTATTGGAAAAAGTGACAATTTAAAAACCAATGTTGACCTGTTCAAGGAATTTTTGCTGAAAGTTGCCTGAATTTTTTTATCGAATTGGGTCCATACTTTACGTTCGCACTGTATACATAACTACATATTACACTGATCAGTCTAAAACAGTTTGTATTGTGTATCATTGCATTTTCGTCAGCAACATCTTGAATATCATGGTAATGTTATTATGTTACATCGAGTGGTGTAACCCAAGGCTTCAATTTGGGACTTTTTTCTTTTTAGTTATATTATTTGCTCCCTCCATTACGGCTTGTTTCAATTATCGATAAACTCCGTAAGGACACAACCGTATAACTTTTTTATTATTTTGTCAGCTATTTTTTTTTAGTTATATTTAAAGTTCAAATGTCACATATGTTACTGAACAAACCATACTAATATTTTTTTAGATTGCATTGTAGATACTGAAAAAACTAAAATTAAATAAAATTTCCGCCTCCCGGGAAAATCTTGGAGTCACATACATTAAGTAACTTTTGTCCTCGTTGCACTTAAATAATTTACATCTGCGACGGTTTACGTTATCGGAAGAGATAAGATTGTGTGGCATTGTTAATTTAAACCGAAACAAATTCAAGAACCATTTAATTCAATTTTTGGCAATACAACCTTGAATTGCGATCTGTACCAACGCTTATCCAATCGAGATAAGTCGGAATCGAATTTGCGTTCAGAATCCAGAACTTGATTTGTGTATCAAGAGAAATCCAAGATAGCCAACAGGCACCAAACAAATACAAACTTTCACCAATTCCAGCCATTAAATCCTCATCGCCCGAAAAACCACTCAACTTTTCACGTTTCCACCAAATCACGTCACTCACTCACCAGACTTCCGCTTTTCCGGCAACACCAACGACTTGGTCCTCTTCACCCTCAGTGACCTCCTCCGGATCGACCGCAGGAACGACTCCGGCATCCTCTGGAACTTCGGCGTTTCTTGCGCCTTCTTGTCGGGCAGCAGCCAGTTCTTAACGGCCGTCATCGAGATGCCCTTGGATTTCTTCGGCGTCGCCGACGTTTCGCCCTTCAAATCCACCATCTTCGTGCACTCACTTTTCACTGTCACCCCGTGCGAGTCATTTTTTTCCGAATCGACGACCGATTTCCTGGCGATTTTATCACGCGGTCACTTCTATAGTACGAACTATAGTAAATGTGTCGCGATAGGGGACCTGGTGGAGTGGGCCTCCCCACCACCCAAAGACCGACCTCGTGGTGCGAAGAAGCGCAGGCGCGGAGGGAGACGATTCGAGCGATTATGACTCGGGGAAATGCTTGTAATCTGAGGGGAGGATATGATAAGATGAAAGGAAGAGGTATTGGATTCGCGTTGGGAAAGTTTTGCGAGAATCGGGGATTTTAATTCCGGTCGGACGTTGTACTGATTCCTTCCGGATTACTTACAAAGTTGATTATTTTTTTCTTGGTAGGGACCGATTCAGTGTTGGGGCCCTATAGTTTTGAATTAAAAAAATCGTAAAATGGCAATTTTACCTTTTTTGTAACCATTTTATTTTTATCCACCGTTTTTTGTTGTCTTTCATTGGTGGTACGTTTCCTTATTCTTTCTCATTTATATATGGGATAACGCTGAATTCTGATTATTTCCAACCTAATTTGAACAAGCGATGCATAAAATCAAATCGCTTTAGGAACGCTTCATTACTTTTTTTGATGTGTATTTTTTGACAAATTAATGACAGTCAACTTTATTAACGAGCGTAATTTTCATTACATTCGTTTTAAAATTAAAAGCAGTATACATGAATATAGGACTACATAACATAGTATATCAACAGACTTTATAACTGGGCGTTGCCAAATTTGGTGGTGTAAATGGAACCCCACTGAAACTGTTGTATACAGATTTCTCAGAAAGTATTTTTTAACTGGGTTCCCTGAAAATCGACATACGCCTTTTCGATGTTCCAACTAAAACTTTATGGATAGAAAAGTAAATCAAAAGGCTTAAATTCAAAATAAAGCAGCCGAAATTTTAAAAATAAAAATCAATAAACATTAAAACTAATAACTATTTCAATACATCTCCTAATAACAATTTCTGTTTATGTGAAAGATGAAACTCTATAATTACATATAACATTATTTTGATAAACTCTCTTCTCACATTCCAAAATTCAAAAAGAACACCTATAAAAACCATTCCAAAAGTTTCCTTTTTTTTTAATCCGCGTAACTCATCAAGATGTTTCTGTTTAGATATTCGTCTCGTTCCTACATGAGAAACTCCATTGAAAATTCCTCGCAGTACTCGTCTCATAGCACTTGTAAATAAACTATCGTTTGCATCCTGTCTTAAAAATAATTCCCATTATTTATGCAATACTTATAAATAATTCCGACACACATATGTGTCGGCTGTTAATTGCAGAAATCACTCTCGACAATTCACACATTTTTTGCTCAACGTTATTAGCGCAATTAGGTCACCAGAACGAACCGAAAATTCTCCCACGGGACCTCGTCCAAAATTCGCAAATAACCGCGTACCTGGAAAATATTCAAGGATTTTTTTCGAACTTGCAGAAACTTGAAAGCAAAACGGCAACTGTGGGTGAAAGTCGCGAGTTGCTGTTTGTGGTAAAGAGGAGAAAGAGTGTTTGCTTGGGGTAAACATTCAAGGCGAGTTTAATCGTGTAATCTGGCGTAAAAGTTATTTTTGTTTTGTTATTCATCGTTTATGGTAATTTGTTGGTACAACAATGATGCATATTGCAGCTGTGAGAGTTCCGAATGGAATTTATTATCTCATCTGAGACACCTAATGATTACTATCAGATGAAAGTGCAAAGATTACAGGTTTCTCGACGGTGAATTTATGTTTCTGGTATTGACATGTAATAATCTAAATGAAGTTGGGAGTGAACCACCATTTCTCAAAATGATAATAACTGTATATAGGTATCAAATCAAACAGTTATAAAGAATATTGTATTTCATGAAACAAATACACCATGATATATAATAACCATACAACCTGCATATATTAAGCACTGACATCTCAAAGCATCCGGTAAATCATACAAAGAACAGCATCGGGCCCAGGAGAGCTCCTTGGGAAACACCTGACATAAAAATCCTACGTTATGACAAACGTACTCACGAACAAATGCAACCTTTGAGGTTAAACGACATTTTAAAAGTCTAGATTACAATCGCCGAGATCCCAAACTTAATTTATGTACCGGAATGATTTACGCGACAGATACGGACGAATACAATGTACCGAGATTGATATCACCGCTGCGATTTTTAATTCAGACGAACCTGCGCTCCTCTCTGCCTTCAGACACGCCGTATATTAATCAAGTGCACCGTTACACCACCAACCTCAAGTCATGGTTCTTCGGTTCGATTTGATTAGCCCAATTAAGCTCCCCGATATCGTAATTTAACGAAAAAAGTCTGTTCGGAAATCAATGTCGGCAAGCACCTGTCCCGTCCTCGTGACGCAGATGTTGGAAATATAACCACAGGAACTGTTTCAACCCTCCGGTCAAAAGCTGATTAGCATTGTGGAATTTGCAAATCCGTGTGGGGATTTTAACCCGACTTGTTTCTTAAGCAGAAAAACTGGATAAGCCACATCGTTTTTCCGGTAGAAGAATGGAAATGAACAGGCTTCCTTGAAACGCGAGCATCAGGAAGCGTTCTTCCGTCGGCGTCTGCGGTTGTCGGCAAAAATTTAGCACCGATGTGATAACGACTCCAATTTTGTGTCATTTTCGATTAAAGGTTTCGAATTTGAAGAATTGACGACGTCAACGAACTATACTAGGGAAATAGTATACATATTTCGATACAAGTCAAGACGGCCGAGGGCGAAATTTTGAAGCACGAAGCGACGCCGAGTGTTGCAAATGAGCCCGAGTACCTGAAAAGTGTGTTTTTTTTTGTATTTATGCACGCGAATTAGTATCAAATTTTGAGGTTAGGGTTTGACAGTTATCAAATGAAATATATAAGCGGAAAAGTGTATATATTTAGTTATGTACCACTTTCACGATTATGTATTTCATAAAACAAATACAAAAAACCTTTTTTTAATTTTCGATTTACAAAATTTAGAAAATATATTTTGGAACCGTGTAATCTGTAAGTTTAAAACTTGTGAATCTTGGAATTTTGAATGAAAATGTTTGTTAAAGAGAATGTAATATTTAATAATGTTAAAAACTTCCTAGGAAATTAATAATTTACATAAGATACAATATTAAGTTCCATTGCCAAATATAATCGTCAACTTTATACACGTATTGTGGATATTAGGACTACATCACTGACTTACTTATTAGTTGAGTTTAAGATTTTGTACATGACAACGTTGTTTACATTAAAAAATGGTGGCTTTTTAATTTAATGAATTTGTTTACGGGGAATCTCACGAAAATGCTTCAGGGGCTAAGAATAATTTATGGGGAACGGTGGTTAAATGTGAATTTTTCTGGCAAATCGATTGATCGCGAAGGACCTACGTTGTGGCCTCCATGTTCCGGTGTCATTTTTTTTTTTGTTTGGGGCCATATGAAGCAGATTGTTTATACGACTCCCATCAACACCGTGCAACAATTACGCGAAAGTTATATAAATGGGACGTTGGCCTAGGTGAGTCTTTATCTTTTTCAATTGAAAGCAAGAGTGGTTTTTGTCAGTCGAAAAAGGTTAGTCAATAAAAACCGAGATGTTTACAATAGTTCGTATAGTAAGTAGTACGTGTTTTGCCTAAAATAAATCCGGCGACTATTAAAATGTTTTGAGTGCATCGCTGGTTGTTTTCAACTTCACCGTCAAAACTACGTTTAGGGGCCATATAATTTGAGGTTTAAATATTCAAGTATTCACTTCCTGAATCACCCTGTATTCTGATGAATTATAAATTAAGTGCCAGGAAAGCACTATTTTATTTTCCTCCAGTAATTTAGGAAAGGAAAACGACGACAATCCCGAAAATCTACATCTAAACGCCAATCTCTTCACCGCAACAACGCACAAGAAAATCATCCATTCACTCACTTTTACCCTTTCGCCGGTCCAATGAACTTTTTTTTTGTGTGCGTTAATTTGAAGCGAGCAGATGACTTGCAATAAAAACGGCGACGTGAGATTAGACCGTGAAATTCGAAAGCTATTCTTCGGATTCAGTAGAGCTCACAAAGATCGGGAAGATGCAACAGGCACGAAGCCATTGCGTAATCCCAATTTGGTCATGCATGATCGCCCGTTTAAACGGAGGTAAGGATTCGATACGTCGAAGAACTGCCTTATTTATAGTGGAGAGGGACCCGCAGATCGAACGGGAAAAGCAGGTATATGTGGTAGAGGGTGGTGACGTTGGGGATGACAGTTTTTATTGGCACGGAAATTTAAATTTTATTACATTTAATTGATGTTGTGATGATGATGCAGAACTTCTTCAGAGAAGACTAATGGAACTCTTTTGTGAGTCTTAGAATGGAAAGAAAGACCGTAGAATATCCAATATGTGAAGGAACACATCAGGCTTCAAGGCAAGAAAATAGGGAAGAAATAACAGAAGACTGCAGAAAAATAGAAAAAGGAGAACCAGAAGAATCATTGCAATGCGCAGATCAAATGGTTTTGAGAAAAAGAATGGTTATACATCATATTTAAAGAAGCACATACATATGGATATAAATGTAATAAAGAATTTTTCAGGAAGATATATACGAAAATACTAAAGAGAAAACATACAAAAAAAAACACATATTAAGCAACATTTAGACCAGGAATAAAAAAATATATATGTCAGTACATATTAAGAAGGTCAGGAGATGTTCTTGACATTTATAGATCTAAGGCAGGCTTCGGCACAATAACAAGAGAGGAAGTATGGAAATATCCGTTCTTTGGAGAATTAAAGCCAGTTTAAATAAATAAAAAGCGTAATTGGCAATGCACATATGAAAATAAATTTGTGTTTTTTCGGGGCCCTTCAGATGTCAGGGGCCAGAGCGTGCGTGCCGTCGTTAAATCCGGCCAGCTTAGAAGAACTACAAGTATCGAGAAAATTAATAGAAGCCATAAGATCCACGTGTGTGAGGTGAGGGCAAAAGTACAAATGGCTGGAGAATTATTG
Organism: Diaperis boleti; assembly: GCA_963583935.1. Classification (NCBI taxonomy): domain Eukaryota; kingdom Metazoa; phylum Arthropoda; class Insecta; order Coleoptera; family Tenebrionidae; genus Diaperis; species Diaperis boleti. Next base: position 30,568,353 of record OY757245.1, on the reverse strand, counting down.
GATGATGAATTTCAAGTGAACAAAGGTATAAAACAAAGAAATAGCCTACGTCTAGAAAGAATACCAAAACAGACAAGACAAAAGGGAGAAAAAGTGAATATTCTAATCTAAACACAAAGAAACAAAAAGTAATAAGTAATAATAATAATCAAGAAAAAGCAAAGTCATGATCCAGTCGAGAACTAGTTCAAATGTAAAGAAAGGAAAAATTAAATAGAAAAAAAACTATTAAAAGAATCATCCACTAATCCCCCTTAAAATCCCATACACATTTTTTATTTGCGTTTTTGTAATGACATTTGAATTGCCATGTTGACAAAGTCAACTATTACAACAAACTTTTCACTCTGTCATTCAACAATAGCAACCCATTCCACCATTCACCCCATTGAGGGTGTCACCCGCAACAACCCCGTAAATAATTCGCATTCGGTGCAGTTGCTGACGCACGGACCCCAATTCGGACCGGTGCGATGAATAAATTACGAAAAATAATTAATGCAAATTAGTGTCGCGTATACAATAAAAAAGCGCTCCATATCTAAAACGTCCCCAATTTATCAAAATCCATCGAGTGTGTTAAAGGGTAAGAGCTGTATAAGACAACAATGCGTTACACAACAAGCGGTTAAAATTCGTAACATATGTAGACAATCGCCAGCGAATTAAAATATAAACGTACCGTGCGCACAACGAAAGATTCTGCTTTGATGATGATGACATGTTAACGGTATGTTTATTAATGTGTAATTAACATGGCGCAAATTGCATATGTCGAGTGTTCAACAACGCGTAGCGGGTGGCATATGTCGGGATGATGTAAAATCAATGGGCGAGATGGAAGGAAAAATATACCTATTTCAACACGACCGATCTACATTTTGTTTGATATTGCAACAATTGCACACTTGCAAAAATTTCGCGCTACAACAGGTGACCTCGATCTTTCCAATAACATAACGTAATCGAAAATTGAAAATTGAAAAATGCCGACCCTTGAACTATCGTGATTGCATGTTGGAGCCGTTCCGGTTAATTAACCCACATCGGTTAACATTTTGTTGGAACCAAACCAAATAGGTACAACGGCAGGTAATTATCTCTGAACGGTTATTTTTTACATACTCTTAATGAGGTTGTTCGGAGCTGATCAAGACTCTAGATTTATGATCTCGCAAAGGCAAACGGCGTAGTTTTGGAAAGAAAATCGCGTAGTCACTGTGGAACTAATACCTTTTGGACAGCCATTCTTCGTTGTTTGACGGCTCCCAAATTACCATAAGTTAAAGCTAATAAGATCTCTCAATCTGAAATTCCGATCAATCAAAACACTGAACGGTGCTGTCATTTTTTGTATGGAATTTCGAAAAAGACGGACTTCTCCTTTTCCTTTCACGATTGTGTCTATTGTTCTGTTTCATCTTTAAATGGAGCACATTGACTGCTAGATATTACATCTGGTAGCGGAGAGGCTTTTTGTTTGTTTAGCCAGTACCAAAAACTGACCCCCAATGTCCGAAAGGCGGGCTCAAGACAACTGTGTAAAATCGGTCAATTCAGATGGTAAATGTCACATTATTTTTCACGCTGTTTCTAAGAAAGGTGTTGAGGATGATGCAGATGTTTTCTTGTACAGACAAGAGTGATTACCGCAGTTCAATAGACGTAACAAATTTTTGACAATTGGGGAGAGAAGTGGTGATTACCCCGATTTTTTGAGCCATTCTTTGGTTTATTTAAGGAATTACGTATGAAATAGGTATTTCCGAACGAAACTATAGGTCCTTTTTTTAACCGACTTCAAAAAAGGAGGAGGTTATCAATTCGGTTGTATTTTTATTTTAATGTTTGTTACCTCAGAACTCCGTCATTTATAAACCGATCTGTAAAATTATTTTTTTATTTGACAGAGTATACTTATAGATTGGTCCCACTGTCACCAGGTCAGGATCTGATGAGGGGATCCCATGGAAATCGAGAAAAATCCTCAAATTTTCGCTCCCCTTTATTAACCGACTTCATGCATGTTCACCGATTTCTTCGTCAATTGTGGACCGATTTTGAAAATTCATCTTTTATTTGAAAGGATATACTCTTGAGGTGGTTCCATTGTCAAAAAGTCGAGATCTGATGAGGGAATCCCAAGAAAATCGACGGAAATCCTGTTTTTTTCCTTTTATTTATCGATCTCTTCGTCAATTTTATTGTGAACCGATTTTGAAAATTCTTTTTTTATTTAAAAGGGTATACTCTTGAGGTGGTCCCATTGTCACCAAGTCAGGATCTGATAAGGGGATCGTATGGAAATCGAGGGAAATTTACGTCATTTCCTCATTATTCGAGAAGCGTATTCAAAAAGTGAAAAATAATACATGTATTATTACACGTGCTACCTAATGATCTGTTTGAAGTCGGTGCCAAGCCAAAATGAGTAACGTTAAATAATATTGAGTAACTAAATATTTAGCTACTCAATAATTATTATTTAGCGCAGTGAGTTGAAATTTTCGTGCTTCCTTCTTTGCAAATTGTTTAATAAAATCTTCTGTACCTTATTTTGTAATAAATCCGATTTTATTGAGGTCATAACAAGATTATTTAGTTGGTTTTGTTACATGGGTAATATTAAAATATTTTTTAACCTTGAAATTACTTCTTGCAGCGCTGATGGTCAATCAAATCAAAGAAATTGTCAGATTTTCGGCGTTTAAAGAAAAAATAGCATGTTTTACTCGAAGAAAATTGGCTTTTCGCGGCCACGAAAAGCCTCACTTTTGCTCCTCATAAAACAATCTACTAAATATTTTTATAATATGCAAAACTTTATAATGCCAAAGAATATTATGTAAATCGAGTTGAAACTCCATCAGCATCAAGATTGGTATAGACCTGTGATTCGACTGTCAGCCCTTGACATTATTATCAAAATGACATTCTTACTATACATTACAAAACTGAAATTTTAAATCTTTGTTACTCTGAATATTCTTAATATCAGGGTTTAGTTTACAGAGAAGCATTTGTCGGTCTGTTCCCGACTTCTGATCTGTAACCAAAACTATACTTTCAAAAGGAATTATTCGCAGAAAACAGGTTAAGTATACAATAACGCTTGCACGATAAGAACAACAATGCAGCACCTGTTATAATAAAGAAACATTATGTAACTTTGAAAGTAATAAAAATTCCAAAACAATTTAATAAAAAAGTACAAAAAAACAAAAACAAAAAATTTATTTAAAGCAAGTCCTCCCGTCGGGTCGCTCCATTACCCACTCCGTGTGTAAAATGTAAATTGCTCTCATGTCCGCAAAATCTCAATAAAAATGTAATGGCAAAATTAATAATTCGCTATGTTCCATTTTTCATTAGCAAACGTAAAAAACCGCAAAAAAGTACAGTAGACTCTATTGTCCCTATAAATTCACCCTGAAGTGAAATCACTGACATCCCGACATGTGCTTTAGTCCCCAAAAAGTGGGCGTCCTACTCCACATACACGAACACGCACCCTTGAATTACCGACATGCGAAAGCGAAAAGCATGCGATGTCCAGCGGCGCGGACGGGGTTGACCGTCTGTCAAATACCATTAGGTATGCTGAACCGCTAAATGGCGAGATGCGATCTGCTAAGTCAAGGGGTCAGCGATCCACGTGCAGTCTATGATAATTACAGCTCCCTATGTACGGGAGGGCTGGTCGACTTTCACGCCCACCGAGACTTACAGCAGCTGCTTTTGTTGTTGGGGAGGAAGAAATACTAATTGCGCGGAATGGCTGAAGAGTTGAGTAACGTATTTAGGTAGTACATACTTGGATAGTTGTAAAAGTCCAGCAACGTAAGTGTTGTAGTCCGACAGATCTGAAGAAAGTCAGTTTGCTGTCCGTTCCTCTTGCCTACTTATTATACTTCCTTTTTAATGCTTTTTTCTGTGGTTTCTGTCATCTTTTTTCAAGTTTCTAGATTCCATTTTACAAATTGACGCGAATATTGCGAGAAAAAGGTTATATTATCATTCAAAGAAAGCATATTTTGCAATTACTTGATTTTTTTTAACATCCGATAAAGAACTAGAAGGGTTTTAAATAGGCCAATCAGAGAAATGGTTTCATCAGCCCCAATTCTGTGGAATCAAGTATTCTGTTGCAAAAAAGAGACTTTGTCACATTTGACGGCTAAAGTCAATCAAAAATCAGTGGCGTATACTCGGAAGGATACTAACAAAATAACTGCATCATTCAAAGTGGTTTATTACTAAAGATAGGTAACTTACATATCTAAAATAAATGTTCAAATCGGCGACTATCGTGCTGTATACATAAACGGGCCCGCCTCAACAACGAACTTCAAAAACCTCTGGGGTATTCCTGATTTGATCAGACGCTAGTAGGATTCTGTGTCGCAATTCGTTCGCATCAGGAATATCGGTGGCATAAACAACCGATTTCACATGCCCCCAGAAATAGAAATCTAACGGAGTTAAATCCATACTCCTGACGGCCGGCCACGGAAACGGGCCACGTCTGCCAATCCATCTCTCCGGAAATGTGTTGTTTAAATATTCTACCTCCATGCGTATGAGCGGGGGCGCCATCTTGCAAGGAACTTTCTACTGGAGTTTGTAAAAAAATGAAATAATTATTTCAATTTAGACGATTCGGTAAAAAAAGGGACCAACTAAGATATTTTGAAAAATTCCAGTCCAAACATTCACTGAGAATTGCTGTTGGTCTCTAATTCTAGTAATATGCGGATTATCCACGGACCAATAATGCATATTCCTCAGGGTTAAGACCCCATTGCGAGAAAAGTTTGATTCGTCCGTGAAACAAATATTTGAAATAAACTGGGGAACTTCATTGTTCCTCTGCAACAACCATTCACAAAACTGCTGCCTCATTGGAAGATCTTCAGGCACTAAAGCTGGGACACGATTAATGTGGTATGGATGCAGATGTTCCTTCGAGATTGTTGTCCATACCGTAGTCACTGGAACATGAATTCTGCGAGCAATCTCGTGCACACTAAGAATGGGTTTAGCGACTACAGGTCTACCTCTGTCTAACTTCATAGGCCTTCCAAATTCTTGAATACGCCGATCCGAATTGGAAAATACGCGGTAGGGGACGTGACGATTTGGAAATCTTTCTCGGTACAACCACACTGCCGCTCTACAGTTGGCACCGACTTCACCATAGATAAGGTGCATGTCGGCTACTTCATTAAAGGTATCCATTTTTTAAGTTCAAATACCACTATGAACACCACTGGCTTCAATTAATTAAAATTGTCACACTAACGGTAACCGGACTTTTTCCCAGATAGCGTGGATTCATGATCACAAACTAAATTCTGACCTGATCTCTGATTGGGTGAACTTTGAGACCTGTAGCTCCTCAAGGAATCAAAGTGGACAAAGTTTAACAGTAGATTGGGACTACGATTCCTAAAGAGATGACTGTTGAATTACAGAATACCCTGTAGAATGGATTTTAAGAGCGGAATTCTATTCTATTATTATGTATGTAAAAGTAAAAATCTGAGAATATTGACTCCCCTAATTAGTATTTGACAGTAAAACTTTTCACAAAATTGTGTCGTGAAGACAGTGTCTTCACAAAATTAATTTATTTTTTAAAATTTCAAAACCTCGTGGACCGCCAGATGCGTGAGGGTGGAGTCTATCGAGCGAGACGTTTTCAAATCGGCAATGCTCGACTAAATCGATCAGGTACAAGACAATTCTAGAAACGTCAGCCTGATCCGTCGTTGCGGCGAGTTTGTATAAGAAATTCCAGGAAAATTTTAATCGGATTGTAATTGCAATGTATGTTTGTTTTTAGCTATTAAGAAATTTACGACAGTGGAGTCTATAAATAACGAAGAAAAACCAAAAACTCTACACAACGTTGGCTATTAAGAAATTTAAGACAGTGGAGCTTATAAATAACGAAGAAAAACCAGGAAAACAAGGAACTACACACAACGAACGACAACTTTTGGAAGTTATATAGTATGCCAAAAGGTCTTGCGACGTACCAATCTGTCTAGTGGTTTGGGTTTGTGCCCAACATTTCCTCGCGGCCCATGAGGTTTTGAACTAACTATAGTACTTACACTCTTCATACTTTTGGCCAAATCCTTTTCAATATTATTTCATTTGTCACATCTATTTTCTTGTGGTGTTTGATGCTTTTTTCTCTTATGACTACGTTATAACGTATGGTACTTCTATGTCGTTATGGAGGGTAGGTATGAATAGAAATATACCAAGGGAGTTTGGCGATCATACGCAGTATTTTTGAGTGGCTTCTTTGAATAATTGCAACTTTAGACTTGCTGGAGCATGCCCAAAGTTCCTCAGATAGGTTTGATAACTAATTCGCATAAAAGAACCTTGTTCTCTAGGGATAGCTTAGAACTCTTTTCAATTAGCCAAAACATTTCTTTTATTTTCAGGTCAATCTGCTTTCTCTTCTTGAGTATGTGTTCTTTCTTAAATAATTCTCAATACATAACTCATCTTTGCGACAGGCCTCTGCAATTACCATAATAGCGACCACTTTCTTCATGATATATTTCGTTCAAGAATCTTTCAATTTCTTCTATAGTAAATATTTCGCTTTTCTTTGGACGATAACCAATATTTTTATTCTTCAGAAATGCTTTCAACTTTAAATATATACTGACGTTATACTGACTCCTCGGTATGGTTATTCACTTTTTTTTCCTTCGCTCCACTTTCGAAACAGGTCATACGTAACTTCGTACCTTTTTTTTTTACTTTTCAGGTAACAATGATGCACAAGCAAAACTTGCAGCCTCTTCAATATCATCCATTTTTCCATTTTCACTTGAAATACCTTCAGAACAGTATTGAAGCGTTGATTTTGCAACAAATGTTGATTTAAAGTGATGTTTTTTTGTTTTGTATCCCTACCACGAAACAAACGCCACACATTTTATCAATTTGACAACAATCTGACGTTGATTGATTTTTCATAGAAATACATTCAGAAAATGTTTTACTTTTTCTTATTTGTGCAGGTATTGCTAAAAATAGCTTACTAACATCAAACTGTAAGTTTATTTTTTGGTCTCGAACGCTTAGGAAACCTGGGTACCCTCGGTTTCCCAATATTGCATTCTCGACCAAAAAATTGCACTTACAGTTTACGGTACGTAATATACTATTAACCGACTTCAAAAAAGGAGGAGGTTATCAATTCGGTTGTATGTTTTTTTTGTTTGTTACCTCAGAACTCCGTCATTTATAATCCGATTTTGAAAATTCTTCTTTTATTTGAAAGAGTATACTTACAGATTGGTCCCATTGACACCAGGTCAGGATCTGATGAAATGGAAATCGAGAAAAATCCTGAAATTTTCGCCTCCTTTTATTAACCAACTTCATGTATGTTCACCGACTTCTTCGTCAATTGTGGACCGATTTTGAAAATTCTTCTTTTATTTGAAATTCTTCTTGAGGTGGTTCCATTGTCAAAAAGTCGGGATCTGATCAGGGAATCCCATGGAAATCGAGAGAAATTCTCAAATTTTTCCTTCCTTTTATGTAATATGTTCACCGATTTCGTCGTCAATTTTATTGTGGAGCAATTTTGAAAATTCTTTTTTTATTTGAAAGGGTATACTCTTGAGGTAGTCCCATTGTCACCAAGTCAGGATCGGATGAGGGGATCCTATGGAAATCGAGGGAGATCCTCAAATTTTTAATTGCCGTCCTTTCCTCATTATTCGAGAAGCGTCTGTACTAGGTCTACTTATTACTTAAATTTGTAAAAAAAATAATAAAAAAAATTGTATTATTACATGTGCTACCTAATGATCCGTTTGAAGTCGGTCCCAAGCCAAATAGGTAGTAGATAGATAGGCTGCCCGCTCCCGTCACATCGCAAGTCTCCCGGCGCGTGCACCGGAATGCGTGAGCGTGGGTGAAGGGCCCTTGCTGAGCACAACAACAACCCCAAAGGGCAGACGTCGTTGACGATCGTCTCGACTTATATCGAATTTTTTATGCGTTATAACGTTTTTGTATAATTACAATATGTTACAAATTTCTAACCTATTCGGCTTGCCACTGACTTCAAACAGTAAGTAAGCCCTGGATATATACTTTGCCAAACGCTTAATTAACGTCGACGAAAAATTCCGTGCAGAATTGTTTTTTTTTCTAGTGCTTGTTGGATTTTGGACAATAAGATGAGTTTGCTGGACTGGAGTGATGTTCCCGAAATCCAAATTGATGTCTCGGGGTCAGAATTTATTCGTTTCAACAATAGATAGTCTTTCAAGCAGTTTAGACATGATTGATAGTATAGACTTATCGGTCGATAGGAAGATACATAATTCTTCCTCGGTTTTGATATTATCATTATTATTGCTGTTTTAAACGGCTTCGTCCAACATGTTTGTTTCAAAGTCGCATTTTGTATACAGGGTTATTGATAAAAAACCTTTGACGCTGTATTTTGTTTATTATTTACCTGCTTTGAACACATGACACATCAAATATATTTTATTTCATACTTGTATCTAAAGTGACATTTTTCGGATTATTTTTGATACCAAAAGTGGAACATTAAAGTCCTAGTACTTTAAAGAAAAATTTTAAAGTCCTAGTACTTTAAAATTATACGTCAATCATTTCTTACATTGTTCCCGAGATTTTTGTGGAATCAAATTGTTCTTCACGTGATCTGCTTCATCTACAATGTCTTGAGGCACCTCAATTTTCTCCATTTTAAACGGAATAATCGAATAAAATATCCAAAACTATTCACCGTGACCCAGTTTTTTCGTTGTCATTTTTGACAAACGTTTGTTACTATGGGAATGTTAGTTCCCGCATATTTAATTATTACAAATAATTTGTGCGAGATAAAGACACATTTCTTTTTATTTTGACTTAGTTCATTAAACTTGCAGTATGAAATAAAACGTTGTATTTACCTCGAACGAAGAAGTGTTTTTAAAGGTACTCACAAGTAATTCCAGCCTCGGCTAGGCGCCTCGGCCGTAAACAACTTGCTCGTACTTTAAACTTTACTTCTCGTTCTAGATAAATAATATACTATTTTTTAAAACACATTAAAATGAGCATGTTTTATAATTTTTCTTCCTGTCAATTTTAGACAGATTACAAACAAATTTATTTTTTTCAGTCTTCTGATTTCGCGATACAAGAGATGAGTGAGAAAAAAGGACGATGAAAAAAAAACCCTTAGGGGGATGGAAGGAGTAACTGAAAAATTAAATATGAATACTTGGACGCTCTGCTGACACAAAACAAGCCTCAAGAGAAAAAAAATATCATTAATCACAATCCAAACGTATAGTCTTTTTTGTTGAAATCTAATAAACACCAAATATATGTCCTGCGATTGAATAATAGGAGACTATCTTCGCACATAATTCATCGCCTGTAGTGCCCATCAACACAAATTATCCCGGAGTACGTCCGTCAGATCTGTGCAGTTCCCTCACAATTAACGAAGATGCTTTCAAGTTGACAATAACCAAGCGGGACGTCCGTTTCGCCCCATCGGCAAGAGAGTAGTAATCTGCAGGGAGTCCATAATCTGTGCCATGTCCCCTTCGGAACGTAAAAGAAGATTCCTTCCTTATTATGTTTCCTTTATTTACGACTTTTTTATGAATTTTTCATAGGTGTGTCGCGCGACATTGTGAGAAACTCCTCTGACTCATCCAATTTTCGGAACAAAAGGGCAGATACTCAATTATGCGGCTCCGGAACGGCCCGATGGGCTGAATAAATGACGAACTTCGTGAAGTTTTCCAGTTCGGTTATTACAAATTCAATTAGTGACGGTTAGGGAGTCTCTTTTAATTAACTGGGACCGGGAAGTGATGATGAGAATGCCAAACTTTTTTCTGAAAGAGTACTGAATCAGCGTAATCCGACTTTATTCACATTTAGGTAATAGGTCATCGCGGCTGGGGGCCTTGTATCATTACCTTTTATTCCTCCCCTGTTATTACCCCGGAATTATGTCATGATACATTCATTCACTGGTCGCTGCATCATCAATTTCGTTATGAAAGATGCACAATCATTGACCCTGACCCCACCATGTTGAGCGCAATGTGATGCTTCAATGTAACAACACGACTTTACGCCCCTGCTGGGAAACAATGTGAAACTGTAGACCGATCTTCATCCCACCGAAGTCGTGATTTCAAATTTTTAAGCGATTAGTGGAGTCAGAAAATATATTAGACTGGCTTGAGACCGCGTTCCCTGCTAGGACAAGTTTTTGTGTTTCAACAGAGTGCACGCCATGCACATTTTCATCAACATACATATTTCCAAACTAGATATACAGAGTGTCTCATAAGTCATAATCACAACAAAAATACAAAATTGCTGCTTTATAAATTAAAACGTTGAAATTATTAATTAAGAGCGATGCAAATTCATATTTCAAGAAATTAAACCAAAGTATTCTTGATTCTGTAGTTCTATAATTCCTAAGTCTCTCAGTTTTCTTGTTACCCAACTCTTCTTGCAACGATTATTAATTTATATTTATAATTACTTCGAAACTTGTTTTTCCAAAACCTTTGCGGTTTTCATAAATCCCCCACATCCACCCATTACCAAACTATACAAGCAACCCTGAACTACAATCCACTATCCGCTTATTTCAATTCCATTCCAACTCTTTTAATCTCCGCAACACAAAACAGGGATTTTCCTTCCGCGATACAATTTCCACTCCAGCACCTTCATTCTTGTTAATCCACCCCACAATTCTATAATCCAAATCGCAATCGCGGAAACTCGAAATACATATAATAATTTCTGGGCGGTTCGCACGGTCGCACGCAAGGTGTGCAAGGCAAACTCGTCGGCCAGGTAGCCACCTCTTATTAGGGGGGAAACAGCCCTCGTTTAGATGGGGGTTTTGTTCGTCGGGGAGATGTCTCAACGGATCCGCTGCAGTTTGTCGGACGAACATAAAAGAAGGAGCAATCCGGAAGAGGAAGGAATCTGGTCCGGCGGGGACCAAAGGTTAGATACACACCAATGAATCCGCTGAAGCAACCGTAAAAGTGGAGCGTGGATTTTTCTGCTTTTTTCGGAGATTTATGACCGCGATTGGTTGAAGGACCCAATTAGGGTCGATTTATGGGTATCTGTATCGAATGTCTGTGGTTCTTATTGAGATATTGACGGTTTTTTCTACAGATCTATATGTTTGATCGATCATGAGGTAGGTAGAAAATAATTTTAACCCTTTAAGGTCTTGGTGCCGAGACAGCAAGTGCCGTCGAACTCTAAATTAGTATCCCCAAAAATGCTGTACAATTTTTTATATGACTACAAAACAACATTGGACACATTATATAGAAACAGGAAGATAAAAAATACTGACAATTAAAAAAAATCCTGCTGACGTAGCTACTGCAAGGTATCGGCCTTGAACCTATTTTATTGTTAGTACTTATGTATTTACATACACGCAAACGTACCAAAAACGGAAAACGTAACGATGGCTAATGCTTCGAGATACATTCCTAGCAACCAGACATACCAGACGTTACCAGTACGAGAAAGAAAGATTCGTAGGCAAATATTGCCTGAAAATCTATCATAGTTCTTCTTCATATCCTCTCCTCATATAAAAAAACTGAATATGAAATTGACGCAGTTCTCTTAGATATTATTGTCAAGAAATCAGAGATTACAGTAATAATATCTGTCGGTGGAATACAAGACGAGAATTGTAGAAAAAAACTACAGAAAGCAATCATTGCTGATTTCACTATGTACAATTTTTATCACCTTGTACAAACAACATAATTATACGTAAAAACCAAATTTGATCGAAAAAGCCAAAAGCGAAAACCGCATTGAAGGTCGCATGACCACTATAAAATATTATTCACCTAATATTCTTTTACGGCTTGCCATTAAAATCTGATTCAATCTATTTATAAGCGGACATTAAAAGTGAACATTTAATGTGAAATGCTATTACCATTGTAATTCTAGCTTGCCCAGTGTTCATATTGCAATCATACGATCTCGTGTTTCCTTAGCTGTAAAAAACATGTTCGCGCTGTTGTTTATATACGACATGCAAGGTGAGAAGTGATGCAGATAAAGTACAATTCCGAAAGAAATGTCTTCTCCCTATAAAAATACATATTTGCATATATTTTTCGGATCTCTTTTTTGTTGTTGTGAAGCGTAACAAGCAGTGGCGGCTCGTTTATGAGGTCATTCGCTCAATGACCTCCGACAAGAAAAAAGTGAAAAAGGCAGTATCAAGACTCTTTGTTTTGTGGAATATAATAGTATAATTATTGCAATTAAATTATGATGTTTGAATTTTCGTATGTTATCTATTGAGTTTAGCTCTGTGGTTGTCGCGAACAATTTTATACCGAAAGTGTCTCATTGTAGAATCGAATCACGTACTTTATTGTAACCGACGTATTGCATGCTTGAGATAAAGATAGAAAGTCGGACGTCCGACTAACATATTGTTGTAAGAGGTACGATAGTGTTCCTCTTTAGTTCAGTCAGCTGACTGGCTACAAGTGTTCCAACTTTCATCATGTCGGTAGTTCAAACAATATAAGAATTCCAAACTAATAGTAATTATAATTTAAGTTTTGAGAAACGGTTGGAGCTTAAAACAAATGGTCGTCCACTCCCAGAAACGCAAATTAGACAGACACGCAAGGACAAAAACAAAGAAGTTCGTGTTTCGTCTGTTTGAATTTTTCAAATGCAAATGATTCGCTGTGGTGTAAAAACGGTGTCACAGACTTGAAACATTTGAAAGGAAAAACAAAAAAAAAACACTTTTTATGGGCAGAGCACATGAAGAGTTCAATGGATTATGCTACAATAGTACGTGTTGATATTCGATCACAATTGGACGGTGCTGCGTATAGAAAATCTATAAAGAGATTTTAACGAAAAGGTACACAAAAAATACATTTTAAGAAAAATAATAGACTGTGAAATTTATATTTTTTAAACGCATTATTTTTTCGCGAATCTTAACATACGGCTAAAATTCGAAATGACCCTCCTGTAAAATAAACAACGAGCCGCCACTGGTAACAAATGAAATCTTTACCTGCCAAAAAGCGAGACATACACACCTAAAATCCACCTAAGGTATTCTCCTTAAAATGTAAACTATAATTTAACAAAAAAATAATTATGCAAGAAAGAATGAAATATGTTAACTACAATCCAATGACAAAGAAGCATCAAATTAACATTTTTAAAAAGTTTTTTTATTATCAATATAATTTTCATCTCACCTACACTTCAAATTCCATATGAATCGAATCACAAATTATGTAATAAGAAATGATACAGTATTTGAAAGAGCTGATACGAAGGTATACGAAAATTGTATATCTATTATGTAATAAATTAGACTGGTATTCACAATCTGACTAGCTGAAGTATATTTTCTAAAAACTGGTCAGAAATTCCCATTTTAAATTTTTCACACCATGCTGCTTTTGTGTGGATCAAATCAACAATTGCCATTTTTACCCGACGCACCTGAACACCACTCTCGTAATTTCATCAATTATTTTCAATTATTTTGCTATTAAAATAAAAAATAAATGAATAACAAATTAATTTCATAGCCACTGTTACAATTTTAAATTCAGTGCTACGTGGGCACAGAGAGATCAGATGACTCGAGCTGCGAGGTGAAAAACTTTTTCTTTTCGGTTCCGTCAAGTACGAGGTATCGATTCACCGTCTATGCTGGGTTTCTAGAACCGGGAGTTCAGGAACAAATCAGGTGATACGGATTAGACGGACGGCGGATTGTCATAAATTAAGGTGTGTTAATGTATATCAGTTTTTACCGGATTAGGCGTACCGTGCAAATGATGGAAAAGTAAACGATAAGGTCATTTTTTACACTGTGCAGATTCTAACTGTCTCCCAATCAATCCAGGGCAACAACGTTCACTAAAACAAATGAATTTTTTGCCTGCTTTCCTGTATTTCCTGTTCTTTTCCTGGTTTTCTTGGAGTCCTGTAGGATTGTTGGACTGTTGGATATTTAAATTGTTGGATTCGTTTACAAGCAGCGAGTTTTCTCAGTTATTAAGTAGATATAATTTAGTCATTTAATTACATTAAAATTTGTACAATTGTCTTTAACATCAATTTTCTAGCAGTTTGTTTAACTTATCGATTTAAATTTTGTCACCAATTTTATTTTAGTTATTGCAAAAATCCTTTTGACTATCGTAAATTTATTGGACTTGTGGGAGAAAACTTGTAATTTCTTGTGACCTAGACCCTACCTCAAACCTTGACAGTAACGTTACATCAAATTTGATTGTAACACCACCTACAGTAACATTAACAAAAACGCGTTTTTTTTCCAATATCATCTTCCGTGTTTGCTGCTTCTTCTTGTAAATTACACTGTCTCTTCTTTGTACTCTACCACAAAAGATTCGAAGGATAGTCAAAATATGATAAAAATGGCGAGTTTGGGCTGTGGGATGTGAGAGATTAACAACAGTGGCAATTAAATAGATATAAACAACCTTGGGTCGCTTGTGTACACAAAAGCTGGTATGTTAATTTGATCATCGACTTGGTAATTAATAACAACGTTAATTTATGACGGTTTTAGCATATGCATAATTTCCATCTTGTGTCATCTTCTATAAGAACCGCATCGTCGGTCAATAGACGTGTATTGGTTTTCTCAAAGCCTTATTTTATTCAAGGGTAGCTAGCTTTTTTTAAGTTCTTAAAAGCTTATTTCAAAAAGGTTTCAGAGAATGCTGCAATATTATATTGCCAAGTTGACAGTATACGAAAATGAAACACACTTAATTAAAATCGATTTTATCCAAGAAGATTTCTGCTCCTTTTAGAATACATAATATACAGGATGATTCACGAAGTATAGTCGTTATTTAAACCTGTGACCGTCCCTAATATGCGGAGAAAAATATGAAAAACAATTCTAAACTGTAAAACCCCAAGATATATGGTTTTAAAATTTACGCGAAAACCGATCGAGAACCACTAGCATGATTGAAGAACCATTAGTAAATCAACTCTTATTTCCTTATTGGCCTACACAAAAATTTGCTGGAACGAGTGCGGTGAACGCACTTTCAGTTTTACTTTGACTGTTGACGGTGCACATTAAATATTTTAAAATTTATTAGCGGACGTTCGGAACATAAGACAACAAATGCACGAAATTTACACGAAAGGTGGATCGGAATAAGTATTTTTTTCGTGTGGGGCTACATGAAACATCTTGATTATGCCATTAACACCGAAAGATAGTGGGGTATGCATCTGCAAAATGCCCAGGGCTGTCGTCATTTCGAACAATTTTTATAAATGGTACGTTGGCCTAGGTGTCTTTACGTATTTTCAATTGAAAGCAAAACTGATTTTTGTCAGTCGGACAGGGTTCATCAGTAAAGACCGAGATGTTTACTATAGTTTGTATCGTAAGTAGTAAGTTTTTTGCCCAAAATAAATCCAGCAACTATTAAAATGTTTTGAGTGCATCGCTGATTGCCATTAATTAGTAGACATGTTATTAATGCTTTGAGTTTTGAAAATTTTATTATCCCTTCCTTACATGTACCCAAAGAGTCCCTTGACAGGTAGTGTACTTAGTAACTGCGATTTTACGATGCCTCAGCAACTTTCCCGTACCCGGGGGCGGTAAAAATCGTTAATATTTTTTAGTCTTCAGAGAAGTGCTTAAAAAAATACTTTTTAAATAATAAAGGTGTGTTTGTCAAAACGATTTTTTTACCCAAACCATTGCTCAATTCAATCTTGATAAAATAACGAAAATCTGTTCCTATCAGTATGCTCAATGCAAAAGTAAGTAGTATTTATCAGGATAAATAAAAATAAAATAAAAAATGTTCTCGACGCCGCCGCTTCTAATTTTTAAAATGTTCCATGTTCACACAGAATGTAGCAGTTACTCATAATTATTAAAAAATTGTCACACTGTCACTTTTCCTAAGATTTAATTTAATCTTAAGAAAATATTGCTGCTCAAATCGACCCTTTTGCGAACTTAAACAAACGGTTTTTTGCCAATGTGCTCGATTAAGCTACTTTTTATTGCTAGTGTAATTTATTGAGTAGGGCCCGTATTTTGTGAATACTTTTTCGGAAAATCATCTTTAATGGCCGTGTAGACTACTACTCACCCATCGATAAAAACAAAAATAAATTAATGTACTCATTCATTTAGAATATTCTAATATAATGGGTCTTCATAAATGATTCATATATCAATCAATTTACATTTACACTAGAATAAACCCAAAAGATACTAAATACGTCGAAGATAACCTAAAATAATAAGGAGTGATTGTGAAAGTGATTAAAACAAATTGACCAAGATTACAAAAAATTAAGCCAGAACTGGTTAAAAGAAATTGCAAGTCTTCGTTGAAAATTATTATCAAAACTAACACGCCCAAAACTTATGACTTTTATTTAATACATATTTTGATGTGAGTATCCTTCAGGCTGTGAAACCATTAGGTACTCTATAATTTTTGAGTGTTATTCGTCAAAGACAGCGGATGTGCGTGTATCGTGGTGATCGTAAAATCTAATTCAGTCCGAACAAATAAAGTACCTACTAGTTATAGAAATATTGCTAATGACCAATCTTAGTTATCATTCTGCTACTTACTAGTCAATCTTAACATTTTTGAAGTTCTTGGTGGGTCGAACAGTCGCCATATTTTTCTTTTCAATTATAATAACTTACCGCACCAATAAGAGCTACTTCGAATGGACACTCACCTGAAACAGAAAAAAAGATTTAAATAAATTATTGTCAGGTAAATATTACTGGCTTAGAATTGTACTGTAATCAATTGCTTTTTAATACACATCTAGTAGGTGGTTACGCCCCAAATACATGTCGTTAATTACTCAAACGGTCTTTATACGAACTGAGATCTTAACAAACATTACCAAAAACAAAAAAAGATTGTATTGTAAAAACAACAAATTACAAAATACCTATAACTGAGGAAAATTGAATCAAGATATAGTTGTCGAAACTGAGGAGAACAAGAAGAGACAAAATGATACAGAAGGGATTAAATGAAATAAAAATACATGTATGAATGATGAAATGAGGAATTAAGAAAGCAGCAACAGAATAACTTACTTCAAAGATACGGGGACCATGAGACGAAAACCACAAAATGAAGAAGGAAATCGAAAAAGTTGCTGAGAGAGTGAAAATGTTAGAATTTTTAACTTTATTTTATTTTGTGTTATAGCGGCTAATACTACAAAATTCAAGTGTTCAAAAGATGCAGCCCTGTGACAGACGGACGGACGGACAGGGGAGCCCTGCTCCCTGCTCCAGACGTATATATACGCCAGGCTGCTCCCTGCTCCAGACGTATATATACGCGATGACATTTTAAATTATTTGGAGACGCATAACGATTTTTTTATTTTTTTTTTATGTGATACTTTCATGACAAAAACACAATTTAAGAGTGATTTACCGTTTTTTAAAAACTAGGATATATACGCGATACGAACGCCCCAGTTCTGGGGTCGGAATAGTCGATTACTGTAATCAGTTCAGGAGTATACAGTGTGGAAATTAAATAAGGAATAAATTCAGTAACTCCGTTAGTATTTGCGCTAGAAATAAAACTTAAAAAGCATGTGGTAGGGCTAATTATAGCGCATCCGACGAACGTATACCATTTTCTTTTCATTGCTTTTTTTGACAGTTATGAGGTCATCAATATTTTTTTAATGGCAACCTATGTTTTTGATTTTACATTAGCATAAAGTTTTTTATTCTGATTTCAACGTTATCAAATACTCAATAGGTTTTACATATGTAAAAAACAAATAAAAACGACACTAAATTTCAAATTAGCAAAATTTTAAAAAATTTACAGAGCTGTCTAATTTTATTAGAATTTAAAGAAAAAAAAACATAGAAAGCCAAACAAAACAAAGTTCCCAAAAGAAATGAATGAGAAAAAATAAAAAAACAACCCTAAATTTCAAAGTAGGGCTAACAAATTAACAACAAGATTGTTCATGTGAGATATAAATTAAAGGTATTACACCAAATGTTCAAACTGATGACCCTGCATCATCTGACAAAATCCAAGACGATCATAAAAAGCAGCCAATACATTTTGAATGGTTTGGGGAGTTATTAAACTGCACTCATGTCGAAATCTTCCTTCAAGATCATCCAAATTGTTGGGTAAGTTTTGATACACCTTGCTTTTTAAGTGCCCCCATAGAAAAAATCTAATGGGGTTCGATTTGGGGATCTAGCCTGCCATTCTATTGGATCTCTTCTTCCATCTTCTTGGGAACACTTCGTCCAAATAACGCCGCACCGGGCTTAGTGTGTTGGAGCACCATCCTGTTGCAACCAGATATTATTATTTAGAAGTTAAATTATTATTTAATAGAGACAAACAGTTCAGACACAATTATTTTGTATCAATTCAGAACTTGTCAACATTGTATTGGTATCTCTATGGTTTTTCTTAAATTCCTATAACATTAGACAGTTCTGTTATTTTTTTGGAATTTTACTAATTTGAACTTTATCGCCGTTTTTTTTTTAAATAAAAAACCATAGGTTGCCATTAAAAAAAATATTGATGACGTCATAACTGTCAAAAAAAAAAAGACAAAAAATTTGTATACGTTCCTCGGATGCGCTATAATTAGCCCTATCACATGCTTTTAAATTTTTATTTCTAATGCAAATACTAACGGAGTTACTGAATTTCTTCCTGCTTACTTAATTTCCACACTGTATATACGCAATACACTCTGGCTGCTGCAGACGTATATATACGCATCGGACTCAATATAGCCGCATACGGTGAGCAATAGTTAAATTTAATTCAGCAGTGTAAAGGCTAGTAATAGGGTCCCGTTGGCACCCTGCTATTGCCAACAGAAGTCACAGCTACTGTATCGCTGTTCACTGCAATCTCCATTTCTATGTCTATCCCTGACAAAACCACTTCAAGAATACCACTTTAATATCTTCTGATACTTCCTGTTCGTATTCTTTCCTGCTCCCAGCTCCTTTCTTCTTAATTATTATCTTAACATTCATGTTCTTCCACTACCTCAATACTTGTTATACGAGGGGGTATTGATAAATTGTTAGCCTACTATAGAAGCAACTAAAATTTGGAACTCAAAATATCTTATTATTTAACGTAGTCTCCTCTTAAATTAATACATTTTTTACAGCGATCCTGCAGCGCCTCTAAACCTTTCAAAAAAAAATTTTCTTCTTGCTCCACAAACCAGCTTTCCACAACTTCTATGATTTCTTCATTGCACAAAAATGTATGTCCTTTTAGAGTTTTTTTTTAGTCTAGGGAATAGATAACTCTGTCTGAGGGGTGTACATCTGGAGAATAGGGCGGATAATCCAGTAATTCAAACCCTAAATCCCGAATTGTATTCATGGCAATGTGCGATTTGTGCACAGGTGCATTGTCCTGCAAAAGCAGCACACCTTTTGCCAACAGACCGCGTCTTTTTTCTTTGGTTTGTTCTATTAAGGTGATTAATAATGTGGAATAATAATCTCCGGTTATTGTTTAGCCCTTTTCTAAATAGTCAATCATTTTTATTCCACGAGTATCCCAAAAAACTGAAGCAAGAACTTTTCCAACGGATTTTTGGACTCGAAACTTCTTTGGCCGTGGAGAACCACGGTGCTTCCACTCCATCGACTGCTGCTTCGTTTCTGGGTCGTAAAAATGGACCCAAGTTTCATCCATAGTAACAACACGGCTCAAAAAGTCTGGATCTTTTTCAAAACGGGCACATATTGAGCGCGATGTTTCCACTCTTGCTCGCTTTTGATCGGCATTTAAACATTTGGGGATCCATTTTGAAGATTTTTTTTCAAATCTAAATCGACGTGAACTATGTGATGGACACGTTCATACGAGATCTTTAGTGTCTCATCTATATGTTTCAGCCCAATTCGACGGTCTGACAATATCATTTCGTGAACTGCATCAATATTTTCGGGGGTAGACACCGAAATCGGTCTTCCTGATCTCTTGTCATCTTCGATAGAAAATTTTCCTCTTTTGAAAGACGCAATCCAATTTTTCACAGTCGCCTATGAAGGGCACTGATCACCAAGTGTCAAGTGTCAAGCATATCTTCGTAAATATCATCACCCCGTAACCCCTTCAAATACAGGTACTTAATGATGGCTCGATACAATTTCTCAATTTTCACAATGGGGGCCGACATGCTTCCTTTCAAATTTTGCTACGGTGGGACTTGCGATGTGACGGGAGCGGACAGCCTATCTATCTACTACATATTTTTTTTGGCTTGGCACCGACTTCAATCAGATCAGTAGGTAGCACATGTAATAATACATGTACTGAGTTATTTCTCGCTTTTTGAAGTCGGTTTCTTTTTTTAAAAAGCTAATTATTTTACAATTTTAAGTGATGGGTAGACCTAGTAAGGACGCTGCTCGAATGAGGAAACGACGGCTGGTTGAAAATTAAGATGAAAGACGCAAACTATAAAAAATTAAAACCAGAAATACTGAAACAATGATGAATTAATATTACTACCTGAAAAATCTAAGGCAATAATGACTCCCAGACACAAAGATCTGCATAATTATTGAACGACTACATTCGAGAGAGTTCATAATAATTATAAAATGTGAGGATTTCGCCCGATTCCCATGCGATCACCTCATCAGGTCCGGACTTGCTGACAATGAGACTACCTCCACAATTGACGAAGAAATCGGTGAACATACATAAAAGAAAAAATTTGAGAATTTCCCTCGATTTCCACGGGATCCCCTCATCAGATCCGGACTTGCTGTCAATGGAACTACCTCCGGAGTATACCCTTTCAAATAAAAGAAGAATTTTCAAAATCGATCCACAATTGACGAGGAAATCGGTGAACATACATAAAAAGAAAAATTTGACAATTTCTCTAGATTTCCATGGGAGCCCTTTATCAGATCCGGACTTGGTGACAATGGGACTACCTCCGGAGAATACCCTTTCAAATAAAAGAAGAATTTTCGAAATCGATCCACAATTGACGAAGAAATCGGTGAACATAAATAAAAGGAAAAATTTGAGAATTTTCCTCGATTTCCATGGGATCCCCGCATCAGATCCGGACTTGCTGTCAATGGGACTACCTTCGGAGTATACCCTTTCAAATAAAAGAAAATTTTTCAAAATCAATCCACAATTGACGAAGAAATCGCTGAACATACATAAAGGGAAAAATTTGACAATTTTTCTCGATTTCCATGGGAGTCCTTTATCAGATCCGGACTTGATGACAATGGGACCACTTCTGGAGTATACCCTTTCAAATAAAAGAAGAATTTTCAAAATCGGTCCACAATTAACGGAGATATCGGTGAACATACATACAGCCGAACATAGAACCTCCTCCTTTTTTGAAGTCGGTAAAAATGATTTCAGACCCAACCGATCATTTATCGAAGTTGAAAGGAATCAAGAAGATAGTCAAAATGGTTCAGGCAGTTGCAAGAATCATACACAAAGGGCGACTAAATAATAAAATAGCGGTAAGCTCCGGAGTAAAATAAGGATGCCCATTGTTACCAACGCAACGTTATTGAACATTATCGTGCTGAACTGGGTGATGGAAAAGCCAACCACAAACAATAGGGAATTAAATCGATTAAAATTAATTAAATTAAACATATGGAGGAACATAAAAAGACGTAGAATAGAGACTGTTTAAAGTACGCCGAACATTTGGAATGCTAAGAGAGATAATTATGGGCTAGCACGCAACTATCCAAGGAAACTAAGTTGATAATCATCAATGGAAATGTAAAACATGGAAACATCATGGCCAGATACCAATATACCAGTATTAATCAATAAGTGCCTCAGAAGGTTATAGATGCAACCAGCATCATCCTCTGATCGAAATCCGGAGGAGGAAATGGATACGTACTAAGACGGCAAAACACAAACCCTGCCAAACAAGCGCTAGAATGGAACCCTCAAGGAAACAAAAGACAAGGCCAACCAAACTTGACATGGCGCAGAACTATAGTACATGTAGCGCAAAGACTGGAGAAGTTCTGTCGAGAAGTTAAAAGCATTGTTAGATGGAAGCAGCTTGTTGAGACCCTTTGCTTCAAAGTGGAGATATATAGGTTGTTTTTTTTTTAAGTTGATCAGAAGGAGATCCTCGTGATTCACGAGGATGCTTGCTGATGGTCAAATGTTGGAATCGCACATCGTAGCCACTACGAATACCGAGAATCATGTGCCCTGAGCAAATGCAACGACCCCAAGAAAACTGCCTTTTGCATTACGACCGCAACAGCTTCTACAGAGAACTCATACAATTTTCTGCTTGGAGGAGTGGTCCACGTCAGGCTTGTTTGCTCATAACTGTCGTCGAATAGTTCCAGTAGATTTGCGAAATAAGGTAACACTGACGTCTGGTTTGTAAGGCCGAAGGTACAAGCCACAAGTATAGGTATGCATTTTATTTTTTTTCCAATGATGTCCTTGTTACTATTGCTACTGTATAGATTATGGGTTGTAGGACTCTCTATGAATAACCACTATCTAATTGCGTTTCATTGGTTCTTAATCACTGCTAAAATTAATTTTTATTTTTAAATTAAAAACTGCAATCCAAGAATTTTAATTTTTAAATAAATTGCGCCGCGCAAATGAATCCTTCAGTCCCAGATTTGAGAACACTAGTTGTTCTGTAATAAAATAAATAAATAAAACAGTTACTAACGACATAAGGCCTACATCATGACGGACGGGGATATAATGTTCTGCAGTTATGAAGAGCAAGGAACAAATAATGAGATTTTTCTTGACCTATTTGTGGCCATTTTTCTCGACAAGAGTTTAAAGCTTGTCCTTAAATATTAACCCCTTCATAAAACTTAGAAACTTTCCTCTTAACACTCATAGCTCGAGGTGAAATCTTCGCAACGACCTTAATTAGCCTGCAAGCATCAGCCACCGCTGCATCTTCTGCTCGCATAAATATCGCAGAAATTCCTCCACCTCGTTTCTATATCGCAAACATCACGAAACCCATGCAAATCACTCCGATCCATTAGCATAGCTATTTATGTACACCTAACGATAATCTCATTGTCAGAGATAGCATTAGTCTAATCTACAACCCTCCGAGAGCTTAACGAGCAAATCATAGCGCCGGAATTACCATATCCTTCACCCCGGCACGTGAGAAAAACGTCGTGCAGTAATCGAAACTGACAGTTCATCAAAAACTCACTTTCTTCCCGACGTATTGTTACTTACGAAAAAATGGAGCAACCGAAAAGGTGTAGAACAATACGTGTTCTACAATAGGTTATTTGTAACGTTTACAGAATGACGAGGATCCAGCTGTCAGAACGAACGAGTGCCAAAGTTGATGGACGTATTTTCAGACAATGCAAGTCTTGACGAACTTCTGTGGGGTCAGTGCGCACAACAAATTCCAGGGTTAACGACGTAGGGAAACGCGAAGATGGAAGGTCAGTTATGCTCGAACTGCAAGTCGTAAACTCGAATGTGAATTGGTAATTTCCTACTACCGATACTGTTACTTACATTGAATGGGTGATGATAACTGGGACGTCAAAGGTAGAATGAAGACGTCAGAGTAGGTTCAATCATTAATTATAAGTAGGGGTAAGGTCAATAAAACATGCCAATTATTGCGTGTTTACCGCAAAGAAACTGATACTGTAATGTAATAGTGTCAGTTTATCACTTTGTACGACAGACCACCTACGGTATTTTATCGAGATTGTCGTCCGGACAATAACAGTTCCTAACTCATGACATGTTACATTATAAATATTTAAGAATGTAGGTCCAGAATCAACGCAGTAACTGATAAAGTGCCGGCCGGTATCTGCGCTGTTTGTTTTATTTGCAAACATTTACAATCGTAGATCATATAGAAAGAGACAATCAAAATAATATGTAATATAACAAAGATCTCGGGCGGAAAACCTGTTATAAAATGAATATAAGATTGAAAAATTTTGTTTCTCTATACCAGAAAAATACTAATCATATTTTTTTATAAAAAAATAATGCAGTTTAATAATAACTAATTATGTATCATTTTGTTAAGAACAGTTAGTAGGCTTGGACGGCTTTGAAGTGAAATTAAAGAATAACGAACTTGCTTACCTTTCTCATGGTTTTCAAATACATAATAATGAAAAATAATGGACATATTTTTTCGACTCATCTAACCCTAAATATTACAATGTTTTTGTCATATTATGTAAGTCCTAGCAGAAAATTTAACCACAAGTAGAACTCGTCAAAAAATTATTTTTTTCTATATTTACCACTTTTCTGGCCCGTTATTTCACCGTTACATGAACTTGAACGCAAAGTTTTTGTCGAACGAGGTAAACACCTTCTAACTTTTTTGGGACAGAACATAACACCCTATATACCGGGGGTGTCCCAGAGGTGTGTGGACCATCAATTAGGCCGTTATTTTGAAAGATATCAAAACGGGGTTTTCGGGGGACGATAGCCACACAATAATTTCGCAATTTAAAATTATTAGAAATCATATACAGTGTCCTAGTATTAGTAATATACCAAAGTTGGCTTTTTAAATGGAATGCCCTGTATATTAGTTGGTGAATTGAAACAGCAGTTAATGCTGAGCAAAATGATATAAGGTACTACAGGTTTATTATGGATGGTTCTTGAGTTATGAAGAATTTTAGGTAAAAATTAGTGCTTTTTTAAAAAATTGCAGAGGCCATTCCAACAGAGATAACTGAATACTTTTCTGTCAATAATTTTTTATAGACCCAAACTTTAATACACACTGATTGAAAGTCATCTAAATTGATATTTCTATTCGCGATTCAAGTTAAGATTCCCGCCACAAACATGGACGCCAAAGGCGGATGGTAACATAACCTTACTTTTTGGTTACATCTTAATTTTACGTTTATAGTAGTTAAACCTTCCGATTTGTGTGTTATTAACCAATTTATTAAACAATAAACAATAAAGTGACAAATGGAAGTCGACGCCAACGGGGTAATAACGATTGATTCTGTGAAGGAATATTCACATCATCTTGCACTGTTACATTTTTCGTCGACCTCTCAGCTTGAGTATGTTCTGTATTAAGCTGAAACTTGTTCATGTACATCTTGCCTAGATATTTCCAGGAGCAAAAAACTCACTTGTTCATGTACATCTTCTTCAGCTATTTCCAACAGTGGCACATCGTCCACCTGTTCTAATACATCGGGGTGATTTATCTGTATTCGTCTTGGATTCCGCCATTTCCGCACAGAACAAATTGTTTCATGGGTTCTACTTGACAAATTTAATGACGGTACTGCTGTCTTTTTCAGCACATTTCGTTTTCGCTCCACATATAATAAAAACTAGTCACTCACAAGGGATAACTTAGAAATTGGGAAACTTATTATCTGGAAGATCTGTGAAAAAATCCTCTGCTTTTAAATGCAGGGAGCAGACTCTCATGTATTGTGTGATTTTTTTTTTATTTGATTTGATGTCTTTTTCCCAAGTTCTTCATCTGTCGATGAACTCTTGACTCCCGAATTTGTTGACGATCAAAACTTTTTTTTTGTTTGGCAGAGGAAAACTGTGAAAACTAAGGTCCCTTTTCTTACCGGCTTTTCAAAAGCAATTAAAAACAATAGTTGTTTAGATTGTTTGATTTTAATCGAGGCATATTTAACACGGTATATAAACAATTAAACTCACCGCAACCGTTTAACTCAATGCGCGCAATCTAGTACTTTGACCGTTTACAAACTCGCCACCAGAGGGCGGTTCGCCCTTAGCTGGAATCGCGAATACAGGGTTCGAAATCGTACGCAAAATGTATAATAACTTTTTTTTTTTTTTAATTGGAACACCCTATATTCCATTATACCACCAAATAGCATTTTTAATAAGCTTTCTGTCAATATATAGTTTGCCTCGGCAAATGTTAGTACTTTAGATAATTTTTACAAAAAACGTAGAAAACTTTCCCAAATTGATGAAATCGTGTCAGATCGCCTTGGACTTGTTGCCATGGAGATATCATTTTAGACTGGTTACCATGGAGTTGTTTGTTCTTGTTGACAGTAAGTTATCCTGTAACAAATAATTTCACTTTTGTGATTTTTTTACAAAATTAATTTTACGAAAGAAGTAATGATGCATTTATGGTACAATGCCTTAGGAGAAGCCAAAAGAAACTCCTTTTTGGCTACAAAAATTTAAAACGTTTTGAAAACACTGGAAAAACGTGGCTTACAACAAAAAAACAATTAATTGGTAGAAGAGTAGGTGAAAACACTGAGCTAGAAGTTTTACTAATCTTAGAAGAAAATCTTCACTCCAGTACAAAAGAAATTGCTGCCCAATCTGATACATATTTCGAAATCTTCAGTAAACCGTGTGATCAAAAAACATCGGTTTCATCCATACCACATTGAACTCCATCAAGAATTGCAAGAAGCTTATTTTGCAAAAAGAGTGGAATTCTACGAAATAATGGACAATCTTCTAGAAAGAAATAGAAATATTTTAAACAGAATTTTGATCACTGATGAGGCGACCTTTAAGAGTAATGGACATGTCAAGAGGCATCACATGCACTATTATGCCACTGAAAATCCCCACTGGATGCGGACGATTGATTATCAGAATCAGTGGTCCTTAATGTGGTTGCAACATGATGGAGCTCCTGTACATTTCTATAGGAATGTAAGAAGATATTTAAATGACTGATTGTCGAGACGTTGGATTGGTAAGGGCGGCCCTGCAATATGGCCCGCAAGATCACCAGATTTAACTCATCTAGATTTTTTCGTTTGTTGTTATGTAAAGGATATAGTCTATCGAATTCTTACGTAAACCTAAGCCTGTATACCTCTCGGTGTCATTTCTGAAGTAATTTAATAAATTAGACAATAAACGACGAAACAAGTCCAAGGCGATCTGATCTTAATACGCGATTTTAGCAATTTCGGGAAACTTTCTAGGTTTTTTGTAAAAATTACCTAAAGTACCTACTAACATTTGCCGAGGCAAACATTGAAAAAAAAGCTTATTAAAAATGGTATTTGGTGGTACATATAATGGAATATAGGATGTTTGGATGTATAAAAAAATATTGACAGAAAAGTATTCAGTTATCTCTGTTAGAATGGTCTCTGCAATTTTTAAAAAAAGCACTAATTTTTACCTAAAATTCTTCATAACTCGAGAACCATCAATAATAAACCTGTAGTACCTTATATCATTTTGCTCAGCATTAACTGCTCTTTCAATTCACCAACTAATATACAGGCCATTCCATTAAAAAAAAAAACTTTGGTATATTACTAATACTAGGACACTCTGCATATGATTTCTAATAATAATTTTAAATTGCGAAATTATCGTGTGGTTATCGTCCCCCGAAAACCCCGTTTTGATATCTTTCAAAATAAGGGCGTAATTGATGGTCCACACGCCTCTGGGACACCCGGTATGTATTTAACTAGAATAAAATTTGACCTTAATTACAGTTGGATTCTGATACTGCCTACAATAGATATAAAATACTTTTTAACTCGGGAATCGATACAACAATATATTTATAAGGTAAGGGTCAATTTATGCTATTTTGACCATACTAAATAAGATATATTTCATTATCTTAAACCTTTAATGTAAACAGAAGATCCTGCTTACGTTAACACTTAATTTTTACGACGATACAAAGATTTTTTGGGTTTGTAATTTTTCAAAAACCTGTAAGCTAGTTTACAAGTAAATCACGGTGAACCTGGAATGTATTGCAAATTGTAGACTACCAGATGTTTAAATAATTGTGTCAAAAGAAGGGCCGCTGTAAATTTTACGACATTGGAGTGTTCCAGGGCTAAGGGAAATCTTTATCTGAGGTGCTTATTTTACAAATTGTGTTTTTCTAAAAATACTACCTGACCCGACAGACGTTGTTCTGTCCAAATTTCAATAAATTTGTTTTTGGACAGATCGAGAAACAACACAGAAGTAAAAACAAATGTAATTTTATTTTAATTTATATAGGTTGAAATGCGTTTTTCCTTTTTTTTTTCAGTTGAGTTATTTTCTATCCCGGGAGCATACCGAACAAAACAAAAAAATATTGAACCAAATATGTCGTCCAAATCGGTGCAGCCGTTCTCAAGTAATCCGCTTACCAACGAGCAGCATTTCATTTTTATTATATAGATTAACTGCACCCTGCCCCCTTTCTTAGTGAGCGCCTACGTGGTAAAATAAGTAAGGGTGCAAAATTTCATTGCAATCGGTTCAGTAGATCTGGAGATTTGGTAATGAGTGAGTGAGTCAGTCAGTCAGTGGTATTTGGGTTATATACATGTATGTATATAAATTGTCTTCCGAATAAAATTACGTGACAGAAAAAAATATGTTACTATTAATAATCAGCACCTCAAGGCAAGTGCCCAGAGGTCATCGCTTCTATACCCCACCAACTGCCCTAACTGTATGCAAAAGGTTAATAAGAAATGCAGTTCATTTTCGACATAAAATACTAGTTCCTTGTTGCACTCGGGCAATAAAATGACACGTTTCTCACGAAAAGTGAATGACCACTGAAAACAGCTTATAACAATTAATCTGGGACCTTTTTCTGACCCATATCACGAAGATCTGCGCACCGATCCGCGAATTTCGCGTTCCGTGGTAGCGAATACCTTTCCAGCACGGCCGAGATACACTTCTCCGATAAGCGCTGTACAAGACGAGATAGATAAAGTGTCGTCTTCAACAAAATTCTTAGCCCGAACGAGGGCACTTAGTTACATTACAGATCCGGACTCGCGAGTCTCGAGACATGCCATAATGTGGTGCACTTTATGACCCCGACTTGGTTTTATTATAATCGTGATGTGTACTCCAGACGATTCACGTTCCTTTTTATATAAAATGTGGCAACGTGACGAGAATGGACGACGTGCTTTAAAACAAATTGTGCGGATTCGCGGGAGATTTGTTGTCACATCACGAGGTAATTGTGATGTTCCTCTCATTGCTGGTAACGTCGGCTACTGAGGAATCTGAGTGCAGACAATGTTGGGACTTCATTTGTTCTTTGTGCACTTTCAGGATTATAACGAACTTTATTTAAAACTAGCTGCCCCGGCGAACTTCGTACCGCCTCAGAATCAACTTATTGTTATTGTTAACTTATTAGCTTATTTTTTTTTTTTTATCAAAGGATAATGTACACAAGGCCATCTACTGGCATTACCGAAACCAGCATACAACGCCATGTATCAGAGATCATGACAAATAAAAATTCATAAGAAAACATGAAAAGGACCACGCAACTGAATCATCTGTCAAAGGATAATGCACACAACTTCTTGAGGCCAAGAGGAAAAAAAAAACATCGAAATCTGTCAATCAGTTCTCGAGGTATCATCAAAAAATTTCGTCCACGCGCGACAGAAGTGAAACTTTTGGAGTTTACTCCTTAAGGCTAAACCGGCCGGAAATTGTGGACAAGTGTGCAAGAGAGACAAATATATCGGAAAAGTAATTAGCTGTTTTTGAAACCGTTTTTGACTTTTTATTTTTTTAAAACGGCTTAAAAAACCTGAAAAACTATTAGAAATTCCGCTAACGGAGCATTTTTTTAATTTTTGCCAACCTCCAAAATTTTGAAAAAAAAATCCAATTTTGGAAATCGAAATTCAAAAAGTGGCAGCCGTCGTCGAAAGAGATGTACTTTCTAAGTAATGGGCAATTTTTGTTTTTAATTTTCCACCAATTTTGGTTCATCAAAACCGAAAAATAAACTTTCCTTTGATAAACTCAAATGCCGCCAAAAAAGTCATAATCTCTAGTAATTTATTAGGACGATAAAGTTGTGACAGTTATTTTAGAATTGTTTTGCTGAATAAGATGGAAAATCTAATGGAAAATAGGTGGTGCGTGTGCAAAGGGGTATGTCGATAAAACAATTCGTAATTATGTATTCGCATTTTTAATAAATTATTTACGACAAACTTTGACCGTAATTTTTCTATTAAAAAAAGTAAGCAATATAATATATAGTTAATTTGATTGTGTGAATACCACCAGGAAATGAACATTTCTATGGTATAATTATGTATTTACTTTTACAAGAAAGTAAAAATTAACAATAATATCGTTACTTTTACCTTATAACAATGCGAGCCATCGACTTAACTCGATTTGCCTAAAATATCGAGAAATATTATACCCATTTGCACACTAGCGAAATAAATGCTAATTGTATAAATAAATAAATGAAAAGTAAATGAATAGTAAAAAATAGGTCGTTGTAATAATTTTTATACCCGACTAACATCTAGATGACTATTTTTGCCACGCAAAAGGAAGGTATAATGGAGTATTTCTTTCACAAGTGATATAATGATAAAAAGGGGTGAATTACTATGGTTACCCAATGGTAAGATATGAATCATTTTTTGAAACGTCATTTTGACACTTTAATTAATTTTTTGTTTTTTAACTTTTACAAGAAATTACACGTCGGGTATAAAACGTCGTATCTTACACGTGACCGAAATGACATTGTAAGCTCGTGAGATGTGTATCACTCGTGCTATCGCACTCGTGATTCAAAGATCTCACTTGCTGACAATGAAGCATTTCTGTCACTTGTAATATAATCTACTATTATTCGGGTTCTCTTATTGCCATGCTACGAGATTTTCGTGGATCTATGATTTCAGGAAGTAAAGCGTTTTCAAAAAAGAATAAAAGTTTGAGTAAAACTTTTTCGTTCCAGAAAGTCTTGTCTTCATAAATCCGTTCTAAGTAGATGTCCTTCGGAGTCCATACCACCAAGTCACAATGTGGCTTATTTGTGATATGGAGCTGGCCTTGGACCTGGTAATAATAGTTGTGGTTTCGTTTTAATTTTCCGTTTTTTTTTATCTAAGCAAAAACTTTTCCAGTAACGTGGAAAAACGTTTAAAACACAGAACATTCTTCATTTTATTTAACATGGTTTTAGTGTTGTCAAATAGTGACATCTGTGGTGATTGTTACTATTTGATTAGGAAAATCACAACACAAAACAAAACATAAAATAAAAAAATAAAAAAACAGGTTTTATATTCGGTCGCCTCAATTATCATCTTGCGATATTCATAATTCATTTATTATAAAGACAGAGTGATCATAAAGTTCTGCACAATTCACAATTTAGTTATGTAATGTTTTTGCGAAAAACGCTCGATTTTTGTTTTCGCCATCTTTTGACATAATTTTGATGTCATCTGTTTTTGAACTATGACACCGTCATCAATTTTTTTAAATGGCAACCCACAACTTTTTTTTTCGTTTTAGATGCACTTTTCAATTCTCCATTCAAAAGGAGTAAAAAAGTGATACCTTGCATAACTTTTTTTTCTTGAAAAAAATTTACTTCAAAAAATTAAATTTTTATTCCTTGAAAAAATACTATCTCATTACGAATACGTGGCGAAATGGCGCAGCTTAGTCCCAAAGTGATTGAATGAAGTGTTCAAAGCGTTAAAACACGTCTGGGAATTTGTCAAATAGTTGGCATGTGGCAATTTGAGCACTTGCGTTAAATTTTACTAAATGTTTTTTCGTTGTTTGCTTTCCAAATTTATTGTTATTTTTTATATTTTTTTGAAGGAATAAAATTTTTATTTTTGATGTAATAAAACGTAATATTTAAAAAAAAAGTATCAATTTTTTACTCTTGTTGAATAGAGAATAGAAGTGTATTTAAAACCCAAAAAAAAGTTGGGGGTTGCCATTTAAAAAAATTGATGACGGTGTCATAGTTCAAAAACAGATGACGTCATCAACAAAATTTTTACGTCAAAAGATGGGAATTTAAAAACAAAAATTGACTTGTTCGAGTGTTTATCGCAAAAACAGTGTATAACTAAATTATGAATTCTGTGCGGAACTTTATGATCACTCTGTATGTATGTATACAGGTCTAGTCAATAGTGCGAGGACGGAAGATGGCTTTACTAAAGAAAATTAAAAAAATGTTTTGATGTCATCATAGATTACCATCAAATCTGCATCGACTAAAATTATTTTCAGCAAAATTTTCTGTTTTACTATTTATGTCTATGTTAGGAGTTCAAAGAAAAGTTTATTTTTCGATTTTGATGGACAAAAATCTGAGAAAAAACAAAAATAAAAATTGCTATGTACTCAGAAAATATGTCGCTTTGGACGACGGCTGCCACTTTTTTAATTTTTAAAATTAGATTTTTTTTTTTTGGAAATATTAGAAATCAGGCAAAAATTCAAAAAATCCTTCGTTAGCGTGAATTTGATTAATTGCATAGTTCTATTAGAACAAAAATTACTAAAATTAACCAAATGGTTTTCGTACAATTAGTTTCAGCGCCATCTAACGGATCAGAAACACACTAGACGGTCGACCGGATTTGCCTTAAAAATCGATTTTCTTTTTTTACTTTTGTACCAGTCCAACAAATCAAAGATCATAAAAATCGGTCCAACCGTTCTTAAGTCATAAATGGTGTAACTTCCTTCTCCTAAATCCTTCTTTAATTTTTTCCTTAATACATATATCTCTTTGTATCTGTCGACCTTCCCTCTTCATCCCCTTAAGATATCTCCTATTTTCCTTGGCAAGTCTGTAGGTTTGCAAAAATACAGACGAACCACGAAAAGCTTTTCTCCGAATAAAGCATGCTATTTTGTCTTTAATCGCCGAAAATCTGACAACTTCTTTGATTTGAAAAAAACTTGTCAGACCACCAGCGGCGCCTAAAGTAATTTCAAGGTTACTTTATGCACTAGCAGAAAAGTTTGAGTGTGGGTTTGTCCATTTATTTTATATTTTTTTGACCTATTTAGGTCCTGGTCAAAAGTAATGTTGGTAATGTGTAACCTATAAATTGTCTATTTATTTTAAATTTATGACCTGTGTAACAATTTTTAAATTTATTTATATGTAGTTTTTTAAATTATTTGTATGTACGTTTAAAAACTGATAACACCAATAAATTTCTTTCTTTCTTTCTATGCGCGGCCAGACGACTTTATGCGCCTTCTTTGTCTGCCATGGCAGAGAAATGGCCATTTTGTCATTACCTATTGACGTATACAATGTGACGTTTGAAGAAAAATGTTATTTAGTTCATGATTCTAAAATTTATTGTCAATTATGACTCATATTTTCTTTATTATTATACTAATACACAAACAGTTCTTGTTATCAATTTTTAACAGATGCTAGATTGCACTGTACATATACAGGTGGTCTTACGAAAAACGCACCACGCTATAACTTATTAATAATCCGATTTCAGAAATTCAAAAACCGTGTAAAACAGGTGTATAAATGCTAGAAAAGAGTATGATTCTTAATTTTTTTAATAAGTCATTTTTCTCAAGCGATAGTCAACTTTGTTTTTAAATGGCAACACATTTTTCTTTATTCAATTTGGTGGAGATTTTTTTTTCCGAATACAATGGTATGTTTCAACATGATTTTGGGAAATAATTTTATTTTTTAAACAAACAGTTTAAGGGTGCCGTGGAATATTGTTCAAAATTCCTCCCAATTTGCTGAATACAAAGCTGACACCTTCTAGTTACCCCATATGTTGCATTTAAGATTAAAGCAAGAGATATTTCTCGACAAGTTTGAATAATTCTCTGTCTTGCTCATTCTCGGGAGGTGTCAAATAGGCACGGTCTTGAGCATAGCCCCATAGCCAAAAATCCAGCGGCTTGAAATCAAGTGAACGCGCAGGCCACCGAACGGGCCCGTATGTCTCTATCCATTTTTGATCAAAGTTAGCATTCAACCAGGCAAAATTTATACTGGCATTATGTGGCATAGCCCATCCTGTTGGAAAATCACATGTTTAAATAGAAAACACAAAATTGGTGTCGTCGATTTGGATCTTTTTCATACAACGCTTGTTTTTTTGTGGGATGTAGGGTTCAATTTCTTAAAAGCTCCGTGATTTCTTAAATTTCGTTCAGAAAATAATAACAAAACTGCAAGAAATAATACAGACAACAATAAATAAAAACACGTCGACAAATCTTAAATGAGAGTTATTGTTTTGTGCGCTTCCATTGGATTCCAACGCACACACAAAATTTTAGGAAAAAAAAAACCATGAAAATTTACAAAATCAAGTTGAAACATACCATTGTATTCAGAAACAAAATCTCCACAAAACTGAATAAAAAAAATATGTGTTGCTATTTAAAAAAAAAGTTGACTATCGCTTAACAAAAATGACTTATTCAAAAAAATTAAGAATCATACTCTTTTGTAGCATTTATACACCTGTATTACACGGTTTTTGAATTTCTGAAATCGGATTATTAATAACAGAGTTATAGCGTGGTGCGTTTTTCGTAAGGCAACCTGTATATATTTTTCTATTTAATCTTGGATTCTTTTTCTGAATACAAGTATTTTTCAAGACGGTGCAAGTGACGTAATAAAGTGCTTTTCAGAGCTTTCGCTTACTTCGTAACCTATTCCTAGCACTTTGAGTGCGACTTTATACCGTGCGATGATTTAAATTATAAATTAGAGTAGGCGGGTTTTTTATTATGCAATGGTCCAGCCTGCAAATTGACTGACAGTTTAGACTGACAGTAAAATTTGAGGTTATCGTAAACATTATGTCGTTTATGTCTCTCATTTTAAATTGTTTTAATTTAAAGAAAATAAGAGACTAACAAATAATATAGAATAATTATTGACAATTACAGCAAATGTTCAAAGTGTTCTCCCGCAGCTTCAATTCAGCTGTTCACTCCATTCACCATAATTATTATGTTGCCGCATTTTTGAAAAGTCACTTTGACATTCAAATTTTAAATGAAATTGTCAAAAGTTCAGTGCCAACCTAATTTAAATTTCACAGCCTACTCTAATTTATAATTTAAATGATCGCACGGTATTGTGATTTTGCAATTTCGTAATACCTACTCTTGTTGTAGAGAAAGTAATTATCATTGGTTCTGATACGGCACGCCCACAATAATGTGAGTTCGATTTACAGAGAGTTCGAGGACATTCGAGTTAGAGAGTAATTTTTACATAAGTGCTATAGATCTGCAAATAATTTGACTTATTGTTAGAGGAAAATTCTATTTAGAGGGCGTCGATTGTATAGTTTTATTAACAATAAATAATTATGTCCTGTTTATGCTGAAATTGTCAATTTCATTTTTGTTTTACTCATATTGCTTTTGTCATAAAGTTCTTGCGTGTTTTAGTTCTTCACTGCTATTTCGATAATTCTGGTAGGATCGTGTGGCTTTTAATTTACAATAAAATACGAAGATATGAGGTAGCATAGTTGGAATAAAACTGAATAAAAAACGGAAACTGTGCAAAGAGATAAGAGGAATGGCAGTTTGTCTAATCTAACTTTAAACTCACTCAAGTTTATAAAGTTGGAGTAGACACTAGCTAAATCCAATAAGAACAATTTCGCTAGAACTGGCCCAGCCTAGCGTGCAACTTTTTAAAAGAATCGGTCCAGTAATATCTCCAACTGACAACTGACACCAGCTTATTTCAAAACTGTTTTAACTTAAATAGATACACCAGACAAAATATTTCTAGACAGACAATACCAACGAACAATGCTGACCCTTGCACCAAATCTTTGTCATTTAGTTTCAGTTTTCAACTCCATTCAGTGTTAACATTAATAGAGAAATTCAATTTGATACGGTTTCCCGTGGTCGTTGAAAAAACCCCCTTGGTCTAGCCTAGGTCGCTATGCTAATAGAGTTTATCTATTTATTAGCTCAGGTGCGGACAATGCGAGTAAACCGGACCCCAACCGAAGGACTGCTCATTAGACGACAATATTTTACCTAGCCCAAACTTCAATGTATCTAATTACATCAGAATAGTTATCTAATGGCCGAAGACTTCAAAACGGAACGAGTTCTTTAATTTATCTGCTTGTTGGCGAACCGTAGAGGTTCAAACCGGCTGGAGGCGAAATTAAAACTTGGGAGATCGCGAAGTATGATTTATAGCTCAACGATCTGAGTTGAATTCAATTACATACCTGTAGTCGGTACAGTTCTAGTTCTGGAGTAGCAGCTTACCTGAAAGGGAAGGAAACAAATAATTACATATTTACGGTAGCAAGACACTTTTCGTATGTAAATAAAAATGATGGATCTGCTACCACGTTGTGGTCTTTTGAAAAAAGTTACAAAGCGAATTAGAGGGCAAGTTCAAAGGAATCAATCTCACGTCAATCATTTCTCCCTTCGTTTAATTGAATTGGTAAATAGTGGGGACCAAGCTGCTTGGTTTGGATGTCTTAAGCTGCTGTTACTGTTATTGATTACATTTTTATTGAGTTAGTTCCCAGACAGTCGGAACTGCAGCACACGTACAGTTAAAATAAATGTTTGCTCAAAAACTTTTCGTTAGTTTTATTACATTTTCTGTGGTATGTTCCCTTTTACTACTGGGATGCTGATTACACTGACCAGACAGCAGAAAAGTTCGTTGGGATGAAAATTTACGCGACACTCAGACACATTCCGTAAATGGTTTTCACAATTTTGTCAGAATTCCATACGAAATATTATTAAATTCTGGGTGCTTGAAATTGGAATGTTGTAATTAAACACCTCAAGTTTGGAAAATGAGGAATGTACTCCTGACTTCTACAGTTTCCTTGCTTTCATTTCTGTACAAATTAATCCGCATCTATTTTGCATGCTATCATGTAAAACGGTATTAAAATCGTCCGCGAGCAACAAAACCTCCGACATTGAACTCGTTAACGAAAGGTATAGCAAGTTTAATGAGGTCGTCTTACTGTTTCCTGCAATCGCCTATTGCGTCACAATCAGGAAGAGATAAGACTACAAAGTACGCCTCTTCAACAGCGACAAAGAGGGGACTTGGCAAAACAGCTTGGCGATGACTCAGGAAACCCGAGATTGTCATTGGGGTGGTAATTACACCCCCGAAATCACAAGGGCGTATCAACACTTGATGACTCAATGTATTGTACTCATCTCGGACTAGCTTGCAGATCGATATGTAAGAGGTTTTTGTAGGATGTAAAAAGAGGGTGCGGAGATTTGATAATGTCCTTTCAATGAGGAGAGTGTTGAACTTGAAGATCTCGAAATGACCGTTTTCCATTTATTTACTGAAAAACTCTATAACCAATTACGCCAAGAATGCTCTTGAGTATATTTTGCGATAACTGTAATCGAGTGCAAATTTTCATTGGCGCACTTGTTACGACTCGCAGAACCCACCTGCTAGTTAGTATTCCATTAATAATTTTAAAGAACTATTCCGCACCTGCAACTGTAATTCAATTACCTTTTCATATGCAATTAACAGCACAATACAAGATTCTAACTTGACTTTGCAGCTCATGTATATTAAATGGCCTGGAATACATTTAAAATGTTAGTCTGTATTAATACTTCAAAAATTGCAAGTTTATCCTTGCAGCAGAGCTTGCATACAAACTGATGACACAGCTTCATCTATAGTAGACAACACAAGAAGATCTGATAGTGAAAAAAGCGAAATTCAGATCAATGAAACAAACCTAATTATTTCAGGACTTTTTTCAAATGCGAATTGTACTATTAATGTCATAATTCGCAATATCTGCAACAAGTAAGCATTAAATAAATTTTGAACAGTTATGACAATTTTTTTAATATCTACATAGCCCGTCCTGGCTTCGCCCGGTGATTTTATATTATCATTTTATTTAATACTTTAATAATTTTGAAAAACCGTTTCTTAGTGAGCGCCCACCTGGTAAAATAAGAAAGTGTGCAAAATTTCATTGCAATCGGTTCCGTGGATCCAGAGATTAACCCCCCCACTCCGTTACCCCCCTTTAGAGTGGAATTTTGAAAAACCGTTTCTTAGTGAGCGCCTACGTGGTAAAATAAGAGAGTGTGCAAAATGTCATTTCAATCGGTTCAATGGACCCAGAGATGGAATTTTGAAAAACCGTTTGTTAGTGGGCGCTTACGTGATGAAATAAGTAAGTGTGCAAAATTTCATTGGAATCGGTTGAGTGAATCCAGAGCTTAACACAATTTTTGTTGTTCATATTGCTTTATGTGTTTATGACGTCATCAATTTTTGAGCTATGACGTCACATTAATTTTTTTTTATAAAATGCCAATATTTTTGTTTTAGTTTTTGGTAGTACTCTTAACACCCTCTGAAATAAAACCTACAGGATAAATTTATCTGCAGTAGTTTTTGAAACATTTTGCCTAACCAAAGAATACTGAACGTAAACATCACAAACACGGCAAACAATTTAATAAATATTTAATAATAGTAAACATAAAAACTTAAAATTCATTACTAACGTAGCAGATGCTCAAAGTGTTCCCCACTGACTTATTGGCAAACTCCTAATCTAAAATAGAACTCTTCTTTAACATTGTGTAAAGTTTCAGGTGTAATATTATTTCTAATTTCCGTGCGGATACGGTCTTTCAAATCGTCTAAATTGTTGGGCTTTGTTGTGAAAACTTTACTCTTTAAATAACCCCAACGGAAGAAGTTAAATCAGGCGATCTGGCTGGAAATTCTATGAATCCTCTCCTCGCAAACCATCTATTTAGCAAAACTTCATTTAAATATTGCCGAACACAAAGGGCATTTAGTGAGCTGCCATCTCGCCAAATATCTGGATCTTCAGGATTTGGATATAAGGCTGCCAAGGCTGGAACAAGTTCGTCGCTTAGAAAACTTAAGTATTTTTCTCCAGCCAGATTGCCATCAATAAATTAGCTCACAAAATTGAAGACGGCGGTACGGGTCATCTATTGTTAACTCTTGAAGATGCCGTTAAATATTTCATATTTGTTGCAAAATTTCAATTAAAATTATAGCTTTTTATGAAATTAATGATTGTCACTGATGACATCGAATGACTAACTAATATCGGTTTTAATGTATCGTGGTAGATAAACTATTAAAAAAAAAAGAAGAAAATACTATAAAAATAGATATACCTGCCGATATTAGAATCCAAAAAAGTAGTAAATTTTGCTTTGATCAAAAAGTAACCAGTCAACTTCGACGTTTTTTATAATTGTTGTGGTGGAATGTAAAAATCTCAAAATCTCAAGAACTGTTAGAAATAGAGTTAAGTAGTGGTGGTTTATTAAAGAGGTTTAGAATACTATCTTCAAATGTTATAAAAAAATATAGCATGTGCCGTCACAACTCGGAAGGAGATGACGTCACAAATAGGTGCAGTACTTTAAAACCAGCGCAACTCAAAATAAAAGTTGACCTGTTTAAGCGTTTTACAAAAATATCATTCGTTTCGAAATTAGTGAATTTATTCCATAAGTAGTTTCCACACTGTATATAGATCATGAGTAACTACTACATTTTAGGTGAATTTGAATTTTTTTTAAAACTATGAGCGGCGTTAAGAACATTAAGGTCATCTTAGGAGAGGGACGTTTTCCTCGGTAGATTTTTATTTATCCGAATAGGAAAGCTTGTTCATTGTGGAAAGAAAATGGATTAACATGAAAAGGTTAAATGCTTCACACATACCTTGCTGATTACGTTAATTTAAGTGAATTTCATACATTAAAACTGTAAATTATCTTCAATACCCAAGAAGTACTTATTTTTGCATTCAACATAGTGATTTTCCTTATTTACGTATGAATTTAGATATCGTTTGTCATGTTAATGAAATCATGAACGGCAGTGTTACCAAACTATTAGCTCATTACGCAGAAGATAAAAATTAATACTTAAATAGCTATTAAGACAACTAGTTTTATACCGTTTAAAAATCAAGGTCGTAGTTTAATAGCCCGATATTTTTAAACTATAAAACTCGTGTTGTCCTCAAGATTTTTTCTAACACCAGTAAAATATCTAGTAGAATATTATAATAAATGTATTTTGAAAGTATTAGGGCTCTATTGTTGAACATGTGACTGCGTGAGTGAGTAGTCGAGTATTTAATTTAAAGTAAGCGCACTTCACAATCACTGCAGATTCGAGCGTATGAGACGGTTTCCAGTCCCTGAAAGTGGAAACTGATGCTGATGTACGAATCCGCAATAATAAGAATTCACTCTTCGGAAGTGGCAATATTTATTTTCATAATTGTCATTTTTATTAAAATTTAAATATATTTAAGTCGAACTCCACAAACTTTAATAAACGCAAAATTACAATTGGAACATTTTTCGGGAGAACACTACTCCCATCATCAGCCCTAATTTAACAAGAGATTAATGATACAATTGATAAATTACAGAGAGGTTCTTATCTCAAAGAATATTTACAATTATGACGTTATTTTGAATTAAATTTGACGTTTTGAAAGGGCTACATGATTTTTAAAAGATTTCGTAAAAACAACATTTTCAGGGTGCTCAACTATTGTTACATTTCAAATTCCCTGACTTTTCCCTGTTTTCCATGACTCTCTTCCAGATTTTTCCAGCCCTATCTGTTAATAATAAAATACAATGTACATCCCTTTTGTCAAGTT
Organism: Diaperis boleti; assembly: GCA_963583935.1. Lineage (NCBI taxonomy): Eukaryota > Metazoa > Arthropoda > Insecta > Coleoptera > Tenebrionidae > Diaperis > Diaperis boleti. The sequence goes on along the minus strand of OY757245.1, from coordinate 30,527,645 downwards.
AACTTTTATTAATTAAAAAATACCTAACTTTTAAATAAAATGTTTCATGTATTAAAAAATTAAATAAATATTCTGATACAGGTGTAAAAAAAATTAAGCCGTCACAGGACGCCCGGCAGATGTGAAGCATCGAAATTGATAGTTATTGAAAAAAGTTATCATTAAAGAAAAACAATAAATAAAAATGGAGTAAAATTAATAAAAACAGTTTCGTTAATAAAATTAATTAATATATTTTTTCTTCAAACGTCAGAAAAACGTGACATTGTATACGCCAATAGGTAATGACAAATGGCTATTTCTCTGCCATGGCAGGCAAAGTAGTCTAGCGGCGCATAGAGTCGTCTGGCGACGCATAAAGTAACCTTGACCTTACTTCATGCGCCGCTGGTGGTCAGATTTTCGGCGTTTAAAGAAAAAGTAACATATTTTATTCGGAGAAGAGTGGCTTCTCGTGGCTCGTGTGTATTTGTCAAGTCTACAAACTTGCCACGAAAATTCTCACTTTTGCTACTAATAAAATAACTTACTATTTCTTATTATTCTTATTATAATAATGTATACAGAATATAAGAGAAATAAATATTTTTAATATAGAGTTCTTTACAATGGAGTTACAGAATATTATTTGATGTATCTTCTGTGATTTCTGTAATAGTAGCTGTCACAAATATTTAAACTCAATAATACTGTCACTGATTTAAAATCTTTAAGCACTTCAAATAATGTTCTTTTGAACACAATAATAGAAGATTTCGGAGATTCGGCTTCTGACGCACGCACGCTTTAGTTTTCACACAGGAATAGGCATATTTTATCAATTTGTGAATTAACCTTAACATGTTTATAGGACTTTTTAAGCTCTAGAAATTTTCTATAGAAAGCATTCGTATACGTATCTCTTATCGTTAAGACAGCGTTCGTAAAAACCGATTCGCTCAAATTTTTTTTCGTCGACTTACTTTGCAAAAGTGATCTCCACGAAAGGCCCTTTTATTTTAACAGCCAATGTCAACCCTGAAGGTACACTCTAAAAATTTTTGAAACCGGATAAGTAGAAGTTTCAGAGATTACTTAGACACGCGTTCCTCGCACACACATGCGAGATAAGAGCACGGGCAGAGAAGAGCGTGATGCCGTTTTACGTGACAAGATTCTAATCGGTTTTACTCCCATGTCGCTGCTAAAGATGTTACACATCAAAATACCCGAACTATATGGACTAATTTCAGTGTAAGGAAAGACAAAATAAATCTTAAGCATTTATTCGGCTCCTTTTGACATCAATTCTGGAAGTGAAATGCAATATGTACCAACATTAAAAATCCAAAAGAAAAACAAGTTAAAATGTAAGTTTAGATAGGATTGAACAATGGTTTATATTACGTGTGCGGTGTGCGCGTTATTATGTCCGCGGGAGCCCAATGTTCTAAATATTAATTTAAAAAAAATTCAAAAAAAGTTTAATTCCCTGACTATTAACTAAAAATGATAATTTCCCTGACTTTTCCCTGTTTTCCCTGAACAATTTCCAATTCCCTGACTTTTCCAGGTTCTCCAGGTTTTCCAGGTCGCTGATAAAATGTAAAAATTAAAAATGGATCAAAGAGAATCTGGTAAGTTCGTTTGAGTGGTAAAAAATTAAAATAGTGAATTGATAATGGGATTATTGAAGTTATTCTGTTTGTTTAAACAAGATCTGTTTTCCAGTTTCAAGGCTTTCCTTATTTCCAAAGTCTCAAGAAAATGTAATTCCCTGCCTTTATTGCATAATTTGTGAATCAATTTGGAATTTGATGGTGAAAAACTATGTTTCGTTATTAATATATGATTGGCGAAAGAAGAAGGTGTTGATGGAGGAGGATCAAAATCTGTGTTTTTATAGATGTGTCTGAAATGTTCTTTAATAATTTTTATTGAATAAAGTTTTTTTACACACTGTCAGAAATTTCAAATTTTCGCTTGTGTAAACACTCTCAGTCAATAATAAAATGTCAGTTAAACGTCACAGTATTTTTATGGATTTTAAGCAATTTAAAGACTTGCTGCGGTTGTGTCGAACTATAAAACGTTGTATTACACTCGTTTCACTCGTGCTTTGTTAAACCCGTAGTGCCGGAAAACGTCCAATTTACACAGGAACTCGTATACTATAATAATATACTATCTCGTTATTTTATCAACATTAAATTGAGAAGTAATCTAGGTAAAAAATCGTATTGACAAGCATCCCTTTCTTATTTACAAAGCAATTTTTTGAAGCACTTCTAATAGCTAAAAAATATTATGGCGCGGGGAAGTTGCTGAGGGATTGTAAAATCGCAGCTACTAAGCACATTACCCGTCAAGCCTTACTTCCTAACTTCCTAATAAAGTATTAATATTGTTGTTAAATATAAATCTCCTCCTGCTATTCCTCTAATAAATTAGTGTTCTTTTTTTCTCACATTCTTGTACTGGTATTTCGGAAGCAATATAGTGTTAATGAAAGTTAAACTGGTAATTGGTAAATCGAATACACACTAAAATTCTAGCGATTCTAGCCTTGAGAAGTGGAAGCAATCAGTGAACCAAATTTTAGAAAGGTTACCCAATCATAATTTCTCATGGATATTATTCACTTCAATATATTAAATTTCTCTAAGTAAATCTAACTCGCACTTATATCCATTTCGCATTGAATTTTATGTCTGACACGCTAGTTATTGTGAACTCCCACTCGCGTTCCTCCAAGCAGTCGACAGAAATTTTCTGTTAATCCACAATTTTCTATTTAATACAAAGACTGACCGATTTCTTTGACAAGAAAATTTTATGTCGTCTAGGTGGAAATCCTGCTCGCTCGGACAACCTGAAAAATCCCCCGTCCATTTGCGCGAACATCCGGCTTTTTCACGCTCTTTCCACGTCCGATTCATCCCGGAATCGTCATGGACAAGGTAATCATAGCTGAAAATTTCATAAGTTCCACCGCTCCAATAAATCAGTCGAGACAATAGTTTCAACGTTTTAACTGCGACCATTTGCGGTGCGTTTACAATAGGTACACGTCTCATAAATATAAATGTATTGTAACAAGACGCATTGGTCAACCGGTAGAAATTCTAATTCATTCAAGAAAACGGTTGAAACGTGTAATGACAGCATGAAATTGGCCCTATGTTGGTGAAGAAAAAAACAACGAGAAAAAAATTGGAACATTTGAAAGTCACAGAACGAGCTTATGTATAGTAGATATGGTAAGATAGTTGATTAGAGTTATTACATCGTCTTTACCGTCTGTAGGGTGACCACATTCTGTTCGTTCCAGGGGTGATTTTTGACCCGCACATATCTTATTATCGATCGTATGGTAAATTCGAAATTAACGGAAAGTAGTAAAGGTTTACAATTAGAATTATGATAAGATATTATGATTTGCTTTATTCCATTGTTAGTTCTATTGTTATTCTGTCTTATGTTACTGCATGTTTTTACCTACATCATTGTGCACATTCGTAAAAATTCTTTAGCCCTTTTTAAGCGGCAGTACTTTTTTTGCAAGAGTTTCAAATATGTCAGAAGAAAAATGTAGAGCCTCTTGTTTATGAATGGATTCCATATGAATGGACAATTTCTTCTAAATAACATATATTGTAGTTTAAGATTGTCATTTACTGAAAGACAATTTCTTCCAATGCCAGTGAGATAAAATTTTGTATGTTGGTTGTGAGATGCTGTAACCTCATGCAGGATAGTGGAACACATCTGTTCGTACCAGCCATAACACTAATAGACTAATAGGTAACTCATTTATTTTAAACGTGGTTCAGCGTATCCTTTTTCGCTTGGTGCGTAGTATTTATTGGCAATCTATATACAGAGTGATCATAAAGTTCCACACAAAATTCATAATTTAGTTATGTACTGTTTCTGAAAAAAAAAAGCTCGAACAGGTCGATTTTTGTTTTTAAATTGCCATCTTTTGACATAAAAATTTTGTTGATGACGTCATCTATTTTTTAACTATGATACCGTCATCATATTCTTTAAATGGCAACCCCCAACTTTTTTTTGGTCTTTAAATACACTTTTCAATTCTCTATTCAACAAGAGTAAAAAATTGATACTTTGCATAACTTTTTTTTTAAATACGTTAAAACAACCTGCTGTTAAATGACAGCCTTAACCTAATGGAGAAGCCTGTCTATACGAAATGAGACAGTGCAAAATTAGAAAGACTTGGTAAACCCGACATCAGCAAGTTCAACAAACTACAATGTGTCCCTGGATGGGGTGCCCATGAGGTAATTTTTTCTAGTAAGTTGTTTGGAGAAGAATATTTTTGGTCTTGACTGGTTTTGCTCGTTATAAAACTACAAAAAAAGATAAAACATGGCAAATCATAGTTGATATGTTTTAATTTGGGGCTTTTTTCTTCAAATAGAATCGAATTTTTGTCTAAGTCCCAATATTTTTGATAAATCTAGTATTTAAAGCCGAACACTGCCTAGCAACGCCTAAAAAATACCATTGAAACTTTATTGTTGTTAAAAAAATACTAAGTCTTCAGCAAAGAATTGTTTTAATTCAGTATTACGGTCTTGGCGACCTATCATATCAATACGTAATCCAAGAATTCCAAGAAAAAATTCCTGGGGTTCATTTGAGCCGCAATGGATTGTTCAAATTGTTTTGTTAATTATTTTACTCAAAATAAGGTATCAGCCGTGACTGCCACTGTGTCCAGGTTGCTAGGAAATTTTGAGTTTAGTTTATGGACTTCTTCAAAATTAAAGAAAAAACCGCTTAATTTAAAACAGGTTGATTAAAATGTTTGACTGTTTTAGAGAAAAAAAAAAATTCAAAATTAAAGAAAAAACCGCTTAATTTAAAACATGTTGATTAAAATGTTTGACTGTTTTAGTTTTCTACAGTTGTAAGATAAGCAAAACCAGTCTAGACCAAAAATATTCCTCTCCAAACAACTTAATAGAGAAAATCACCTCATGGGCACCCCATCCAGGGACACACTGTATAAGAAAGTCGTGAAAAGCGAAAGAAATTTAGTAAACAGAATGGGAAAGGTAATCGCGAAAGTAACATACGAAACATAAACATGAAAGACTGTCGTGTAACGTAGTAGCAATAGATAAAACGGAAAAATAAAAAATAAAGTAAAAGTGCAACAGCAAAACAGAAACAGAATGATACACAATTCTTTTGAATATATTATGGGGTCTATAAAACACTTTTGGATTTATGAACCCATAATTAAAATGTTTTACAATTTGTTATAGCAACCAGTTCATAAGCTACCACTTTTTAACGCTATAAATTTTTTTGGGTTTTCATGTTTTAAGGATTTTATATTGTTTATCAAATTTTTATAAACATGAATCTCTAGTGCAATAATTAGGTTATCTTCTAAATAATAGCAGGTATATAGAAGCATCGCTTCAAGAAACATTTTTAAATAACTCAAATAGTTTGGATGAACAGAGAGAGATTCTTGGAAGCGTATGAATAATATACATATACATATTATATACCGTGCGATCATTTAAATTATAAATTAGAGTAGGCGGCTTTTATTATTATGCAATGGCTCAGCCTGCAAATGGACTGACAGCTTAGACTGACAATAAATTTGAGGTTATCGTAAATATTATGACGTTTATGTTTATCATGTTAAATTCTTTTAATTTAAAGAAAATAAGAGACTAAAAATAATTGAGAATTACAGCAAATGTTCAAAGTGTTCTCCCGCTGCTTCAATTTAGCTGTTCACTCCATTCACCATTCTGTTGCCGTTTTTTTGAAAAGTTACTTTAACGGTCAGATTTTAAATGAAATTGTCAAAAGTTAGTAGTGCCAACCTAATTTAAATTTCACAGCCTACTCTAATTTATAATTTAAATGATCGCATGGTATATATATGACAAAATATAAAAATGGGGTCGTCTCCCTCAATTGAATTTGACGAATTCGACTTTGGCATATCATAGACCATATAACATGAAGTACTAAAAATACTGTTGTTTAATAAAGTTGTTTTGTGAGATAACAGAGCGTCTCAAAAATAGCAATTTCGGTTAGCATTTTCAAACGCTGTATATTTACCGCCTAATAAACAAAAAAATAGGGGTATAATATTTTTTCGTCTACTTTCTAGAAAAGCTGTTTTTGAAAATTGTGGGACGACCTCATTATGTGTTTCAATTACGATTTATTACGAATTCCAAAATATTCATTTTTCCTTGTTTGAAATTTTTTTAAGCAAATTTAACAATAAATCATTAAATTTCAATGAAAAAATAATTTAAAATTTAATTTTTTAACGGTGGATGCGTTGGTTCAACTTAAAGTTCCAAAGATTAAAACAAAACTTTCACAATAATGCAATCATATTTATTGCAAAAAAGTTTTACGATTTAACTCAATGCACGCAATTCAGCACTATCCGCCTTTGACCGTTTATAAACTCGCCACCAGAGGGCATCCGCCCTTAGCTGGAATCACGAATACCTGGCGTATGTATACACCCCACTCGACACAAAACATACGTAGAAGAAACGATAGGATATGCTTCGAAATAGTATTTACATTTTTTTTTGCCTGTGCAGTTTGTGTTATTATTCCTACTAGTATCATTTTGAGGTTATAAACATGGTGCAAATAAATTAATATTGCATCACTATATTATATGTATAATGCAGTAATGTCCCTAATGGATTAAAAATAGCGCCATTTATATTAATACAAAAATCATATTTCACAACCTCACCTCATTTTAAACATATCCCGCCGAGATTAAAAAGTAAACCGCTTGTCTTGTAATCTGAAGTGTTCCACAAAGTCCCTGCCCCAAAGAAATTAATCCCAGTCAAACACACCATTATAAGTGTGAAACGTCAAGTACTGCTCTTTGTATAACACAAGAACAGCCAAGGTGGTGCATACGAAATATCCCCATTCTAAACGGCGACCGTCCGCCTCTATCAATCAACATCACGAACGTGAATGTGAAAAAACTCGCGGTGCTGCGGTGTCGCCTTGCTTAAATTTCCATCTCCAACATTCTAAAGGAAAGATTTATATAAATTATATTCGGTATAAACAGAGAGGCACTTGAATAATTCATCCTGGTTTCGGATTCGAATTCATCGATTACGGAGCCATTACCCCTCGAACTAAAGCTGCATGTCTGCTGATGGATAATTTTGATAAAATATAGGTTTGGAAGAAACTGTGGGGTTCTTCTTCAGTATCAATCCTCTTTATTATTTATAAAAAGTCCAATATGACTTATACAGGGCGATTATTATAAATGATATTCCATCAAGTTGGCTTTGGAAAATATGTCAATGTATTTTTAACCATTCGCCGCTTATTTTAATTAATTAGTAGGCAAACAACAATTTACTTCTTGATCATTGTGCATTTCAATGAAGCGGCAAATGGTTAAAAATACGTTGACATATTGTCCAAAGCCAACTTGATGGAACGTCATTTATAATCACACCGTACAAGCTGTATCATAAGGTTTACGATCAGTAAGTCGATAAAAGTAACCAATGAAATGCCTCCTTTAATGTTGACTCAAACGTAATTCCTAATAATTTTTTGGTTACCAAGCACCGGTTGTCCCGGAAATAAATACATTAATTTTTTAACCAGTAGTAGAACTCATTAGTGTCAACAATTTTTTTAAATAAAATTTTGCCCTAAACCCCCTAGTTATTGAGTTAGAATTAGTGGAAGTTGTGACGTTAAGCCACTGAACCCCTGAACGGATAATAACACACGACAAAAAACTCCGAAAAACAATCGGAATTAATCTTCGGCATAAATAAATTAAAAAAAAAACTGAAAACTGACCTACTAAACGTCTTTACTTTAACATCCAATGCTATTGAAAATTGTGGGGCCTAATAAGTAACATGCGGATTCTCGTCTGCCCATACGTATTATCAGCCTCTAAAAATTAGACTTTTTCTACTTTGCTACTCAAAATAGACAAAAGCGGTGTTATAATAAAAATTATAACAGTATAATTTATTTTTTTAATATTGACGCTCTTGAGTGGTAATACTTGGCGCATTGGAGTGGGACGGGGGCTGGCATGTGGATGACTCGCACTGACTGTGTGTGGACGCCGTCCAGAAGGTTTTCAACAGTATAGCGGAAAGTCGTGGCGTTACAGCTCAAAATATAAAAGTGTTTTCGGAGATTGTAGAGATCTTGTTCTCCTTGCGCCAATTTTCAAATAGGGCGTATGTTTTTTAATATAGGTACCTCGCGTGACTTTGAAGGTAGCAAATTGTACATGGTATTTTCGCTAAAGCCCGGATTTCTGGGGGCATACATTGAAGAATTTCATAAGTCATTTTTGAAACGACGAAAATACGAGTATTGACGTTTCGAATTAATTCTTTTTTATAGCCGCCGTTAATGCACCTAGCAAACGTGGCCAACCGCCGCGAAATTCCCTAGATTGTGAAATTTGATTATTTTGTATAAAAAGTGGCAAAGTAGAAAAAATGTGATAACTCGGTTATATATAACTCGTTACGCTCGTCGTGCCCTAAAACCGTGCGTGCGACAAAATGCTTCTTATAAAACTCGTGCGTACGTGATAGGGATTCAATTGTTGCTATTTCAAAATTCTCCAAATTCGATTTGCTAACCTGCGGGTACTGGCGGTTTTTTGCAAAACACAATGCACAGCGTTAATGAAAATTAGGCACACGAGAAAAAGCCGACATCTTTTACGATAATAACTTTAAAAACGAAAGTAAAATACAATAACACGTCCGGTCGAGTTCGCTCGATAAACTGATTAATTATTGTTTCGCAACAGGTAACTGCACCCGAGTGTCCAATTAATTTGGTCGAACTGTAGGTACCCCTTTTTTTAATGAAAAAATGCACTTGTTTTTCTCCTGTTCTTTTTTTTTCATAACATACTGATTCATACATACTATGAAAACTGTTTTATCTACACTGTTTTCTTTCACAATTTTCTTCCATCTTCAATACGCTTCAATAAAGTCCTTCTAAATTCTTTCAACTATCCCACACTGTCCAATAATAATTCTTAATATTTTTATTTAGAGCTTTATCTTTTATCTGAGAAACAGGAGAACTAACCAAAAACCTGAAAAACTAAAAACCTTAATAAAATCGGCCATCAAAACTGGAAAACTGCAAAATCCGCAAAACCTGGGAAAGCTGAAAAAATCGGAAAATTGGGAAGATGACAATCCAATAAATTAAGGATCCGATTAACTGAAAAAACAAATACTGAAAAATTGAAAACCGCTAACTGAACTGAAAAAAAATCGAGAAATAAGAAAAAAGTCGCATGGTGTGTTTCAGGCTGTTGGGTGTACCCTGAGTCCTCCTCCGCCAGACCAAACTCTTAAAAAACTGTCAAACACGCCGAGAAACGCAGACATGCGTCATACGAGAAAGCAAAGATGTAGCTGAACTTTCGTAATGTATAGCTCGACATCATCTGTCGTGTTAGCGTACGCGACACATGCATGAAAAAAATTATCGCTTTTTGCCTCTATAACGGGCTATTATATGTAGATGTGTCTAGTACGGTTCCAATTTTAAAAACGTTTGAAGTTCAAAATGCGAAAATAACCATAATTCTGAAAAATGAGAAACTAAAATATGTACTTGATAAAGTGAGAATCTGGGCAACCTGAGAAATTAAGAAATTGAGACTAAAAACTAAGGTGTTTCTTTCTGCTAGAGAGAAAAGTGGTGTCTGACAGGGGGACATATTAGGTCTGCCACTATTCATCATAGCCAAGGCTCGTAGTTGAAAGGTTGTTTGAAGGCGTAGGAAGAAATAGTCATTGATTGGGTCATTATGAGTCATTTAAGTTTGAAAGACTATGTAGAACTTTTATAAAAAAAAAATCCCTAATCTCCTGTACTGTTTAAACAGTGCCAAAACACTAGATCCTCGCCCGAAGGCACTGCACCGGTTGTTGGTCAACCGAAACCTCAGAATCTCCTTATCCGACCACCGGTCATTGTGACGGGACGTGCAGAAAAAAATCCTGCGTACAAGAAAAACTGCGACCGGTAAATCCACTTGATGGATTGTCCCCTCTTGTTTTCTAAATTGGAAATGAGGGGTCCCGACTGAACCTGGACCTTATACCATCGTCTCCTTAGTGCGCTGGATGCACGCTGCAATAACATCATAAAATTTGAATACAAACTCGTGTATCGTTTGCAACCGGTTCGGTTCCAACAGAAGAAAAAAGTTATTAAAAGTTACATGCCCCATAAAGGCGTATACGTTGATGTGGCTTGTGTTGCAAATGATGTACTAACTTATGCTAATTGCGGAACCGTGGAGGTTTCAAGTGCGATTGAAATTTCGAAAGCGGTTTGCGATCATTCCGGTGGATCGAATCTCAAAAGCCTCTGCGAGTACAAATGTTGGCATAATAACGTGTTGTGGTTTGCTCTGCGACGTGAAATTAATGCTTTGAGCTATTTATTAGAGAAATAAAAATGATAAAGTGGATGATCAAGAAAGATTGAAGAAAACTAAAACACATAAAAAAGAAGTAGCAAAAATAATTAAAAAAAAAAAAACGGAAATAGGGTATATCGGTAAGACCATAAGTACGGCAACGAATATAGCAGTAACCCCAGAAATTTTAAATGAAAACCAAAATACAAAACAACGTTTGGAAAAAGCTATAAACAAAATAGGATTTATAAAAGAAAAATTGGTAATGTCTAAGAGTATTGTCGTAGTAGTACTAAAAAACTGATAGAAAAAAAAAACACGGCCATGATTTGTACATTGCTGTAAACAAAAACGTTGAACGAAATGATTTTCGTCGTTCCAAAAAGATAAAAGAGGAAAATAGAAAATTATCCATCTATAGAAAATGTAATTAAAGCTACTTAACACCAACCTAGAAACACAGTATGTATAAACAAAAAAATAAAGAAGTTAAAACAACTCAAAAAAGATGAAAGGCTGTATCTTTAAAACCTCGCCATCATTGCTGTCTATCAAAAAACAAAAGTCTTATTAGTGAAGTTGGTATGTTCCATTTCTTTTGTCCATGTGTAAAGTAAGATATTTGTTCCATGTGCGGCTATCTCTAGAATAGAGAGTATCTGCATAAATGTAGTTACTCGCCTACAGCGCACCTTCCAACCCCTACTTCAGACAGCAACTGATTGTCAATTTAGACTTATGCTTGTTTTGAGTAAATAAATGTAATGTAATAAATTTCCACAACCAAATCATTATTTTTAATGAACGGCGATTGAGTTTTGATAAACAAAAATTGATTGTTAGCAATATAAACATTAAATTTTTAGATTAATTTTAATAAAATGTCTCGAAAGGGAAGCAGTTCGTATATTTTCTTAACTCTCTTACATTTTATTGTATACAGAGTGAAATCGAAAAAATATGCATATATTTAAACGAGTACACGCTGAGATCGTATAGTATCCATTGTTCGATTTTTAGCCTGTTATAAGAGTGGGACACAACCCCCTTAAATCATCCCAGTTCCGACGTCTATGAGAGAATAATTTAAAATGCAGGTACAAGATAAAAAATCAGCTCGCACAAAAACTGAAAACAAACATGAACTTGTCCCTGACATAAACCCACAATATTTTTTTTACATCTCTTACCTTACATTACCCCTCGATGTTTGAGCTCTGCGAAGCATGTTCTGCCGAATTCGCGCAAAAACACCTAGTGTATGTATCTCCTGGTACTAATCACCGAATTTTTTCTACGCCCTCGAAAATTTGCTCTTCTGCCTGCAGGACACGATCGGTGCGATTGCGAACTCGATATTGACGTTGAGGGCGAAAGGTCCCGTGGTCTGGTGGGTCACTCCTTGTTCATTTCCAGTGGCGTACCTCGGTTTTATAGCAAAACTTTAAATAATCATATCTCGATACAAGGGCAAAGTGGAACACGCAGACCAAGGGGTATTCATTCCAAGGTATTACCGGATTTTTTAATACATGTATTTCGATTTCACCCTGTAGAAGACGCTCCTCAAAACGTGAAATGGTCTGAAGAAAGTCTTATTACAGCAATTGAAAAAGTAAAAAATACAAAAATGGGCATTTGTAAGTTAAGCATAGGTATCCTGATAGAAAATACTTACGCGTGCTGTGGCCTGTCTGATTATTATTTTAATCTTAAAGAAAGATTTATTTTGTAACAAATCTTCCTCAAATGGCACAGGGGCAGCCACCTTTGGACAAAAATTTAATCTACTTATTTACTTTATTTAGCATTGTAATCGATACTTTATTGTCAACTGATGCTAATCAGGTTAAGTGTCATTAGGACGTCTTTTTGATTAAAATTTTAACAAATTTTTTATAATGATAAAAATGTTAATTTATATATTTTTTAACAAATAATGATATATATAATGTCGAGTGTCCCCAACTGTACCAGATTCCTATAGGACAAAAATCAAATCAAAAATGTCATAAATTATTAAAATTATTATTTCATCTTTAATCGAAAAAATTCAATATTAGTCAAAATAACAAAACGACTTTTTGCTATGGAATGTAGAGTTGGTAAAGGATGGGCCGTCGCGTCTGCCAGTTTGGGAAAAACCAAAGGGTCGTAAAACCGTTTACCTGACTGGCACCGCTCACGATCGCAACGCAGTCGACATTAAACATTCATTCAATCGAGTCGCATTCGAACTCTTATTCAAAGCAGTCGCATTCGAACTCTTCTTCAAACCAGTCGCATTCAATCATTCATTCAAACGAGTCGCATTCGCACTCTTATTCAAAGCAGCCGCATTCGAACTCTCATTCAAATGAGTAGAATTCAATCTTTCACTCAAACAGTCGACATCAAACATTCATTCAAACGAGTCGCATTCGAACTCTTATTCAAACCAGTCGCATTCAATCATTCAAACCTACGAGTCGCATTCGAACTCTTATTCAATCCAGTCGACATTAAACATTCATTCAAACGAGTCGAAAACGAACTCGCATTCATTCAAAAATTCAATCTAAAACCAAGACTCGGTTATTCAAATTAAGTAGAGACCACCGGGAGAAGAAACGTTCAAGAACTATCTGCAATTATTCTAAATATACAAGTGTATAAGTTGGCGAGTTTTTCAATCGAAATCAAAACATGGTCCTTCGAGCAACATACAAATTCAAAAACCAAATCGACCAGAGCTTCAAACCTCTCTAAATCAAAATCACCCTACAACTTCATCTTACAACAACTTTAATTGGTTTAAGGTCTGTATAGAAACCAAATTTGAAATTGTGTATTTGGAATGTAGGATTCTAGTAGGTCAGCATATTATGCCCTTGGTAGCGGATATAAACGTCAGTTTTCTGTACCATGCAAATTTTATTTAGTAAACAAGATTTTGAAAAAAAAAGTGAAAAATATAAAGGCAATAATTTACTTTTATGTTTTTTGAGTACACCCTTCAAAAGGTTCAATAATAATCCTACTTTCATAAATATCTGAAGGCCTTTTGTTTCTTTCTTGCCCTCCCCTTTAAAATATTTAATTTTTCACCAGTTTTATAATATCTGAGTCAAGAAAAATTCTTTTTTGATACTGAAGAAAATTTCTCACAACAATAAGTACTGTTACAATTTGATTTTGCCGCGCATTGGCAATCGTAGATTCAGGAACGAATCAGTGTTTAGAGATAACCCGCAGGCACAAAAAGCACGAAAAATTTCTTGCATACCACGTGACGAACTTGCGGCCTTCTTTTCGATCCACATCTTAACGAAGTCACATCTCCGTCGTAATTTTGTCCTAAACAGGGAGTAAGATTTAGGAAATATCGTCAAGTACGGAATAAAGGATAAAGATGTCCAGTTAAATTTTAACTAAATCGCATTAGTGGATATATCGGTTATAAGTGTTGAATTCGAGGAGAAGAAAAGGGTACGATAATAGTTATTTATTATACGAGTGTGGAATGTACTATATTAGGCACGCAAGAAAAAGTTTCTTCTGTGCCTAATATAATATTCCACACGAGTGCAATATTAAGTTTTATCCAAAATCATTCCCAATAATTAACTCCTTTGTGTTTTTTTATCCATTTCCCATTAAAAGCAGAGACCTATGGAATGGTTGCTATAGTTTTGCATTTGGTTGATTTGCCTATTCCGTGAGTCGGAGTTTTTCTCTCACTAGTGTGTAACGATCAACATTACACCCTCAAATTAGCATAGTAATTCGCTTATTATACACGATATTGGATAAACTACTTTATTGCGTGCAGACATTGACTATTCTCTCTCAATCAAATGGGCAGATCCACCAGCATTCATTTCATTTGAAACAGCTGCTCCACACGTGACTTTCCTGAACTGACGTAATCCACGCGTGGACTCAGGAAATCCATAAGGTTGTCTCCCAGGTTCACAAGTTGAGGTATTTGTAGGGACATGTCAAAGCCAGCAGAAACCCTTGAAACCGGCTCAGAAGATAAGTAGTAGTTAATTTTTTTGTTTCATTTCATCTAGTCCTTTTTACTATCGCGTCAGTTAAATTGTACATTTTCAACTAACACATTTCTTAATCTTGTATTTAATCATTTCAATGTAATTTAACCTTTTAAGAGTAGTACAATAGTCATAATTTAACTTGTTACATTTTCATTTCAACAGTCATATAGCTTTTATTTAACCAACTTGTTACTTGTCAATTTAATTTCAATCATCGCAACGTTAATTTAATATTGTTTAATTATAAGAAATTTTCTGTGTTTATTTATTTGTTCATTATATGACCTTTGGAGACATAACTTACTGTATTTTCTGTGTCACCACCCATACCTCAGATATTTGTCAGAACGTTTACCTACTATACTTCCTACTTCGATCGAACACTCACCTGTAACAAAAATAAAATACGTTTCAATATTATTGTTAAGTAAGTAATACATACTTAACTTATTATTATTACTTAAGTTAAGTAAGTTGGTGACACAAATTGAGGTAAAATAAATAAAATAAAATATAGAGGTAAAAAAACATTTTTTTGTGTTTAGCCAAAAGGCGATTCTCGTTCTATTTCGTAGGTAGCTAAAAGGTAGAGCGACTTTCTTTTGTTTCCTGTTTGATTTGGAGACGCTCTTTCTTTCTATGTGTCGTTTATTTCTATCTAAGTAAACTTCAACGCCCTTAATATGGGTATCAAATGAAAGGGCTTGAAGAGTAGAAAACGATAAAGTTAGTGACACCACGCTAAATTCAATATGGTCGCCGCTCCAAGATGGCGGATTACATTTTCTTTTCAACCCCCTTAATATGAGTATCAAATGAAAGGGACTGAACAGTCGAAAACGATAAAGTTAGTGACATCACACTAAATTCAATATGGCCACAGCTCCAAGATGGCGGATTACATTTTCTTTTCAACCCCCTTAATATGGGTAACAAATGAAAGGGTTTGAAGAGTATGAAATGATAAAATTAATCACATCACACTAAATTCAATATGGCCGCCGCTCAAAGATGGCGGATTACATTTTCTTTTCAACCCACTTAATATGGGTATCTAATGAAAGGGATTGAAGAGTAGACTTTTTTTTTAAACAAGATTTTATTTAAATACCCTGAAAAGAATAAAATAAACTTTGAAATAAATTAAACCAAAGCAAACCCATAATTTTGTTACATCATACAATTGCATATGATATAAAATACAATTTTTACTTAGAATTACATTCACGATGTATAAATTCTTGTGTGTAAACTTCTTTTATAGAAAAATACAAATTCTACTTAGAATTACTTTCAATATACATAAATTCTCGCGACAAACTTTTATATCATATGTAATATTGTTTGATGTACCAACAAAATTATGGGTTTGGTTTGGTTTAACTTATTTCAAAGTTTATTTTATTCTTTTCAAGCATTTAAATAAAGCTTGTTTTTAAAAATATTTCTTTACAATTTTTTTGTTTTTTTTGTTTTATACAACTGTTCCATTCTTTGCACAATTACCAATCAATGATTGCAGATACAACTGTCTGCTTCACATGTGATAACATTCAGTCGTCCAATCTTTATCACTTAATCAGGGCAATAACGAGGGTGGCGATGACTCAACCCCGCTGGGTGCATAAATTACCGCTTCATCACACATAACTATGATTTTCTCTTAACTCGACTCGACAGATTGGAAACTCCTTATCGTTAACCACTTCAATAAATACTAGCAATAAAACGGCTTCCCATTCTGCCAACCCTAAACGCCTTTCATGCAATCGCAATTTACGGCTTCAATTTTCATAAATATACAACAGGTAGACTAGCGCCTCGGGCCCACTATTGACGAAAATTTATCACCAATTACATACACGAAGCCCGTTATTTTCATGCAATTAACGTTGCATTGTGCGAATTTAATATCGCCGGAAGGGGGCTGCAAACGGATCTTGCGGGGAGCCGAAAAACATTCGGCGACTCCAGGTGTTCGGTAACCTGCGATTTTGAGGTGTAAGAAGGAGACATAAATTTGCGTGCTATTCATGACTTCTTGGCTTTGCGGGTGTCTTGGGGTAATTGAGAGCACAGTTGGGGCGTGAAAAGAAATCTTGGGACAATTGGATTTTTGTTTTGTCGTAATGAAGGTGGCAGATGGAAGTGCTTTTTACAGACTTTCAACAGTTTTTTTTTACAGCAATTCTGTTCAATCACGTCTAAAAATTTGTGGTAAAAAATTGGCAATTGAAAAAACCACCAATTAAAATTAAAATTAAGAAATGCGAATTTGAAGATTGAACTAAATTAAAAAAAAAAACTTACGAAAGACGGCATTAAGAATTGGAACTCCAGCTACCTACATCGCTCTAAATTGAAATCTATTCACTGTAAAATAATTAAACGTAATTACACCCCCCACTTTCGCGCCGCCCCTTAGCATAACGGACGCAGTTAATAAGCGACGGATTTCGGACACGTGCTGCCTTAGGGTAAAATAATGCACCGATGGAACGAAGGAAGTTGGTCGCAGGATGCGGGGGATCCCATAGTTGGGGCGTTCAAACAATGCGAATCAATCCAGAACTCTCCAGACGAAGTGGCTCCGCGTTGTAATTTGTATAGTTACCGCGTGCGCGACAAATCTCGGAGGGTGAACGTTCGGGGAAGACGTCCTCGAAGGGGTAAATACAGCAACTTTATTTGGGAAAGTTGAGGTAAATTTGCCCAGGGCTTAATTTTCGAATGTTTAAAGGCTTTGGCAGGTGGAGTGGTTTTGTTGAAAGTTTGATTTCAGGATGGAGTTACTTTGGGTGCCGTTTGAAATTCAGTTGGAAGGAGGGACAGGTTGAGACGATTTTGTTAATTAACATGCTGTGTGTGTTGAAAGTTAGGCTAGTGTTGAAAAGTAGCTATTTGTGTACCTACATTGATGTTTCGCAAGGCTACAATAACTAAATATTTTTCGTCTGTCGTCTGTCTGAAATATCCAAACATTTTACTTCCTAAAAACAAATCGTATGAAAAGGTTCAGTGAGTCCGACATAATATCGATCTCCTGCAATCTCTTCCATCTCCATACATGACGAAGACACTCTCCCTCCCCGTCAACGTAAACATGAAGAGAAAACAACCTCCGAAACAACAGCAAGTCTGGGTAGTTAAGCGCTTTTTCTATCCATATGAAATTATCCCCGATGCAGCTTCAATATGCAAAAGCTCATTTCCATGCAGGACAATATGCAACGAGGCAAAAACCAAGGGTCGGATTCAATAACGATATGAAAGCTCGCAGTGCCTACCGCCAACTCTTCATGCTAGTCCTTTATGCCGCGGGCTTTTTACAAACAAGTTTTCCTGCCGTGTCGTTTTCAATCACCCCAAACGTCAGAGCAGAGGGGGTTGCGATGAATTCTTTCAGTACAGTCACGACAAAGAGAAAAAAAAATCAAAATTGTAGTCCAAAGAGGCTAAATATACAGAGTGTATGAAATGAATGCCGTAACGTTCTTGTTACCTAGCGTCACACTAAAGACCAACTATCCAGTGTCCTTTTACGTACAAATCGAGCAGAAAATGTTGAATTTGCTAAAGTTTAAACAAAAATGTTACTGGCTCATTTTTGTGTTGTTATTTGTATTAAAAAATAAAGTTATTTCCTGTAAGCTTAGTAGCTTATTACAGAAATAACTTATCTACTTCTGTTGTCTATAATTTCCGTAATTACAACCACAAACGTGAATTTTTTGACAGGTACAGTTAAACTCGTGTCTATGCACCATGACGTTACGTAACATTTTTTCGTCGATTCAATCCAAGGAAACAATTACAGTTACGCACCGGTTGAGAAGAAAACACCACAATTTAATCCGGAACATTATGCAATTTTTGTTTACAAGACTTTCACGTTCAAAACAAACACGCCAGGATGAACACAATGTAAACATCGGCGTTTCACACCTCTCCGAGCTCTGCATATTTAGTTATGTATTTAGTCCGTAATTGTAAGGACTTGGGATTCAATATATTGTTTGCAATTAATGGGGTCTTCATTATGATTGTGTGCTCACCATTTAACGCTGGTCAATGTGACGTGCGCCATCTGCCATTTAACTTGGAGTGACACTTTCAAAGGTAATCTCATGTGGAATTCGCGTGTTGGTTCTTTCTAGTTGAATAGCGTGGCAGCCCTGCTTTTTTGTTGCAATGGGGCGCTTATGGGGGACGCTCGGAGGTCTTGGGTGTCAATCAAATTGTAATAGCAAAAAGTACTGCCATTTTTACGTAGACATGTTAATTTACAACTTGACAGAAATAAAAAATGATAAAGCACTAAACCAGATCTGAAAACAGAACATAAAGATCCAATCTAGTTTGGATCAAAATTAAACTAAATAATCAGCTTTAAAAAAAAAAAGAAAACGACTTCAAAAAGCGAAAAATAACTGAGTACATGTATAACTACATGTGCTACCTACTGATCTGTTTGAAGTCGGTGCCAACCCAAAGAGGTGAACAAATTTGTAACCTATTGTCATTACACAATTATATCAACAACGTTATAGCGCATCAAAAATTCAATATCAGGCCGTCAACGACGTCTGCCCCGCACATGTCTATTCGTTTGGGTTGTTTTGTTCAGCGCGAGCCCCCCCACCCACGCTCCCGCCTTCTGGCGCGCGCGCGTTGAGACTTGCGATGTGGCTGGAGCGGACAGCCTATCTATCTACTACCTATTTATTTAGCTTGGCACCGACTTCAAACAGATCAGTAGGTAGCACATGTATTAATACATGTACTCAGTTATTTTTCGCTTTTTGAAGTCGGTTTCTTTTTTTAAAAAAAGCTAATTATTTTACAATCTTAAGTGATGGGTAGACCTAGTAAGGAAGTTTCTCGAATGAGGAAACGACGGCTGGTTGAAAGGGAAGATGAAAGACGCAAACGCTAAAAAAATAAAACCAGAAATACTGAAACAATGATGAATTAACATTTCTACCTGAAAAATCTAAGGCAAGGTACAAGGCAGTTGTGCCTTTAATGATGACTACCAGGCGCAAAGACCTGAATAATTATTAAACGACTACATTTGAGAGAGTTCATAATAATTATAAAATGTGAGGATTTTGCTCGATTCCCATGGGATCCCCCCATCAGGACCGGACTTGATGACAATGGGACTACCTCAGGAGTATACCCTTTCAAATAAAAAAAGAATTTTCAAAATCGGTCCACAATTGACGAAGAAATCGGTGAACATACATAAAAGGAAAAAAAAACATACATACAGCCGAACATAGAACCTCCTCCTTTTTTGAAGTCGGTAAAAAGCATATCGATGAATACACAAGATTTTTTTCCTGTTAGTTTTTTTTACCAAAATAATGTTTTATGTGTTCTTTTAGTGTCTTTGTAATTGTAGCGTTTACCGGTTCAGAAACTATTTATTTAAACGAAGTATTTACAATCTATTTCAACATTCGTCTATGCACAGATTTCGGTTATAGCGCACAGTTATTTATTTAAGAAGTTCGCACGAATCACATGAATTGTGTTGCCCAGTAGTTTCAACTTCTGACCTGTGATTCTGTTCGTTGGCAAGTGTTTTGTCAGTGGAACAAAAAGTTGAACAACAAAATTTTCTAAATAATTTCTTAACAACTGCCGAAGCAGAATTTAAAAGAGATGGAGTCGTTGACTTTCTTAACACCCATGTGTCGGCGGACGAAAATCCTCACGCCATTTGGGAACACCGATTTCAACGCCAGTTCCATGTAAATGTATGGGCAAGACTTGTAGGTGGTCATATAACTGGACCTCATGTTTTACCACCACTTTTAAATTAACTTTATTTTTTTGACAAATGTTCTGGTTGAATCTGGTGTGCGAGAGAGACAACATATAATATGCAAAAGTATCTCCGAAACGGTTCGACCGATTCAAATTTTGAAAGCAGCTTATGTTTGAAAAAATCAATAGAATTTACAAGTGTTTTCGAAATTTTCAAAATTTTCAGTTTTTAAAAAATAAAAAAAAAATGTTTTTTTCTAAATTGAAGGTATACAAATTGTGGAGAATTGACTAGGTACAAAAATCGGTTTTCTTTCACGGCCATTGTACGGGACGCGCGGCAAAACTGTTAAAGGAATAATATAAAATCGCAGTTTTGATAAGGACAAAATAATGAAATTGATTTTTTTTATCAATAGGAATGGCAGTATATGAGCTACAAAATGTATACCTGGGATGTTTAAAAATTTTCCAAAAAATACGGTTTTTCACTTTCAAATTTCACAAAATTAGAAAATTCAAAAAGTTGAAAATAAGCGTGAAGTCTACTGATGTTTTGAATACAAAACCGTCTTCAGAATTGAAATTGGCCTTTTCGTTTCATTTTTATTGCGGAGATACTTTTCACTAGTTTCAGAGAGACATCTAGCGGATTTGCTTCTAACTGTTTTATCACCTTTCGCCTTAATGGTGCAAGAATCGCTGATTCGACCAGATAGAGCATGTATTATTAGTTCTTTGTTAAAAATTTTAGTCCTTACATAAATTCAAGACGGTCACAAGATTTTATAAGTCAATGAAAGTTTGAGGAGCTTGAGTTGTGTATTGTTGGTTGCCGATATATTTGGAATTAACATGGCGGTATAATATTATAAGAGGAGAAAATGGGAATTAATTTAATTCATTTATTTTCCTGGCTTGATCTGATCTCGACTGCTTTACTGTGCGTAATGTTTTCTCTTTCATTTAAAGGGTAGTTATTTATATGTATTAATATACATTAATTAAATTTATTATCGGCGTTACGTTCTTTAGTTGAAATCAGGAAGCCACTGACGTCTTTACTCACGGAAACATTTATTTGGAAAATCAAAAAAAATAATAACGTAGTAAAAAACTACGTCTACAAGGAATTATTGTTTTTAATATGACAACAACATGCACATTTTCTGTCACCTAGTGTTAATTTATATGGAATTTTAGCACCGTGTTGACTACTTTTTGTATTTAAAATTTATTACATGTACGGTAGCACTCATAGTCGTATAAATTATAGTAAAGTTGGTATGGGAGGTCTCTAAAAAAATTACGATAACCTCAAAAAACAAATAAAAACTTTCTAAAAAAAAACTATTTGTAGCACATCGGCACTGACCACCTAGGGAGTGGAAGGAAAATATCATGCGATCAAAAACTATCTTGGTCAAGGGTCGTCATGAAATATAAAACGGTTGTCTTAGCTTAGTTGTCAAAGTTTCTGAAGTGGCCTGCCATAGGACGTCACCCATAAGATGATATTAGTTTCGACAATTATTATAAAATCCGTGACTATTACTCTTGGCCAAGATAGTTTTTGATTTCATTGTAGAACAAATAATCTCAAATTGGACAGGTAACAAGCAAAAACGTCACCTTTATTAGAAATTTTGATTGATTGATAACACCATAGTAACTGCACTTCTTCCGACGATGATATACGTTTCCCCATTTTTTATTTACGTAGTTATGAATATTTTTGTGTAAGAACTTTCAAGATTACTTGGGTACTTCACTGGGGGATTACCTTAATTTCAAACAGACAGCGCGCGCCTGCGCGCCTTGATGACCTAATTCAATTAAAAAAACTGAAGTTCTATTCTTATGGAATCAGATTAACAATAATAAGCTAGGTATAGATACGTTATAAAGAAACAAAATGTATTTGTACTTATAGGTTGTTGGTGAGATAATTGTCTGCATATATCAGTAGCATCGAATGAGGTCCGGATTTTTGACTTAACTCCTGCATATAAATTGATAAAATCTACAGAAACCATAACATATCTCCATAAAGCCGTGTTTTTTTTAACCTCCATTTCAAAGTCACCTGTATACCAGATAATTTTTTTTGAAATATTCTAGTTATCAAAAATGATCAATCCACACATTTTGCTCAGAATTCAGTTTGCAGTGAATAACTCTCTACTTGTACTCTAATGTAAGATTTTTTTTGATAAGTTGGTATATCAGAAAATTGTTTTTAATGATCGGGGACATATGAAGGCAACCAACATTACTAGTTCTAATTAAACACATTTCGTGAGCCTTAACGCCAATATGTGTCAGTTATGGAAAAACCTAATGAGACATCGTGTTTTGAAACATTTGTTATTTTAATCAAAGACCATAACACTAATAGTAATTTAATTTTTTAAGTAATTTAATAGTAATTTACGTCTCTGGTCTTGTTTTATAATACGTAACATTTAAAGGTATACTTCGCCATCTAGTCAAGGAGCGTCAAAGCTTTACAGTAAACTATTTCAATATTAGACCGACGCTAGCGCCCTCGTTTGCTGAAACTCGATTCTACAGCAATCAAATCCTGTTTTCTACGCAGCGCGCTCTGCCGTCGTCAACATTAGTCTAGTTTCAAACCATTTCGAAATATTCACGGCTATGCAACCAGTAATACCATTATTTGAACGATTGATCCAAAGGTAGAAAAGGTACGCGCGAATAAATAACTCGCAGCCAATATAAGTTTTTGCAACAAATTTTAACAGAAATTCCTTCAATTTCACAGAAAATGCTCCGGTCGATAATCCGGCGCCAGTAAATCGGGTCGCACTAGTTTATCGAACACACATCTTATTGCGAAAGCTAGCTAACAATACGAAAGGCATTAAAAGCGCAGACTAATAAATTATTTCGCCATTAGCTCGACTTGGCGATTTTCCGCCCGAAACGATTTTCTGTCTACTTTGTAATCGGAACTGCTTAATTAATTTTAGCGGAGTAGATTAGCCAACTGACGTTCTGAATTCTAATCTGGCAGTGGCGACTCGTATAAATTTGTTTGTTTTTTTGTCTAAAATAATTTCTTTCTTGCAATGATTTTGAAATCATAAGCACACAGGCTATGAAAACATAATATGTCTGCTCGAAGTTTTGGCTGTGATCGAAATGTAGGTATGTCTGTGATCAAATTCAAGCCATTTGGTCAGGTGAATAGAATAAAGTTCAGTTTAACAATAAGATGGAAATCATCACTCCAGGGAAGATTTCAGCCAGGTGAGTATAGAAATTCTTTTAAACAGCTGAAACACCTGTTATCTATTATTTAAATAAACGAATGATCATTTACTTCTTTTATTTGGATTAAAATCAACAGCTTAAATTAATGAGAACGTTCTTTCCAATTCAAATTCTTCTCAATATTATAAAAATAATTTTATTTTTGCAAATTTAAGGTATCAGAAATCCCTAGAATATTTACATAAATTCAGTGTTGAGATGTTTCCTTTATAACACCATCTCCCGACTCGCAATGAAACCACCGGTAAATTTCTACAACCTCGTTATAAGAAGTTGAGCCGCATACCAGGAGGTAATTACCCATTGTAAAGGTTATCGTGGTTGCTTGCACGGGCCCCAAAGCAGGGGTTGTATTAAAAAATATAATATTCTCAACAATATACATAAACTTTAACATTTAAGTTATCATCTTTGGAAAAGTGCCAACGAGTAAGTAGGTATAAAATAAGATACCTAATACTGTACGGTGTATATGCAGTGCGATCATTGAAAGCGTTTAAGTGCCAGCGGGATATTAGATAAATATTTATTTTAGTTGTATCGATCACTAGGCTCCATCAGTCGAACTATCATCTACAATAAAAAATTATAGTTATCGCGACTCTTGCGTTAATCAGTATGGAAAAAGGAGGTGTTTATAAATTAATGTTTTCCCATTAAAGTACCAATAATAATTAATTTTCAAACCGAATGTAACTCAATAATCTCAACAATAGATACAAAGTAAACAAACTAAATACTAAAGAACAAAACTAATTTTAAGAAAAAATTATGCAGAATTTCAGAGAAAAATTAATCACAAATAGGACAAGTTAATACCTAATATAACCCATGTCGACGAAATAATGGAGAGATAAAAACATTTACAACCAACTCAAGAAACCAATAAACACAAGCTGAGGAAGATAAATAGAAACCACCGTGATATAGAAATTTCAGCAGCTGAAATATGCAAATACATGGGCGACAGGGATTAAAACAGCTAACAAAATATACAAGGGTGCGAATACCAACCTGAACCACCCAATATAGTAAATTTGACCTTCCTTGCCCCCATTCGTCCGCCACTGGCTCCTCGGTCAACACGCCTTAATTCACCTAATGAATTCGGCCGAATTACTCATCTCGCAGTCCCAAAGTGAAATTACCATTCCAGAAACGCGACATCCATTAGCGGCCGGAGATGGATTCAATCGTCTCGTTTCCTAGCTGCACTATAACCAGGAAAACTCATTTCTCTGCAGCGTTTAGAAGTGCAAACGAGAGCGTCGGAAGTTAACGCTTCTTTACGGGAAGTTGATGTTCCAACAAATCCCTGTAAGAACCGCGCGTAATTCCTGAACTTTGAGTAATTCGAAACTCCGAGTTGAAACATTACATGTGTTGAAACCTTAGCGGAACTTTTCCGTTTAGAGTGCCTGTTGCTGACAATACAAAGATTTAAATCTACTACAAACCAGAACGGTTTTCCTTTGAACTCGCAAATCGAGCGATTAAAATTACGGGATGTTCCGTGCTATTTCCGACCCAACCGCGTTGTTCAGGATGGAATAAATAGTGAAGGTTTAAAAATATACAATTATGGAGTTGCAACGTGAAATATGAGAACGAACTTGATCAATTGATTGATCTTTGCATAAGCTCACTTCACTATCACTCCTTTGATATTAATTTACTTCGCTTTACTTCTTCTTAATTTGATCAAGTTAACCGTCATCAAAGTACCTATTACACTTTACTGTTGAATACTAAACGTTGAATTCTTTAAATTATTGTACAAAAGTAAAAAAAATGTTTCTGGTATTTTTTTTTTAAAGAATAAGTGTCAAAGTTTATCGAGGTATGGACCGAATTGTTCTTTTACCTCTCAGCATGAACTGTTTAATTACAACTGCACTATTATTATGAGTTACAGCAATTAATTGAAATAATAATTAAAGCAGTAATTAAAGCTAAAATAGCGCAAGAAAATTTTATTAATAACGTCAGCGATATAAAACAATTTCAATTACTCAGTTAGATTTATTGTCTTAAACGGGAGGTAATAATTCCGGATAGTTATTACAAGTGATAATAAAATTTAAAGTTGTTAATGTTGTTGCTTTATTTAGTTAGATCCGTGTATTGTCGTCAACTTTGCTAATCAAAGAAAATGATGAGAGTGTTATAATCGATCAACCAAATACCGACAGATAAAAAATTCTCGCCGATCCGACAACTTTAAATTATTTGGTTTGACGAAAGTACATATTTGATTTTGAAATTAAATGTAGGATCAATAAAATATGACCAGAACAAAAAAGTCGAATAGGCTTGTATCGATGACGCAGCCGCAGTGGGGTACATTAAACCTTTGCATCGTTTCAGGTTAAGATGGTTTGCTTTTGCACTCAGACTGTTGAGTGTACCCTGGGACCTCTTGGTGGATCACGCTGATCGACTGGTTTCGTCATCCATCGCCTTTGTAGTCGCACAATCTTCTTCTGATACAGCCCGACGCTGCTTTTCACCGCCGGACCATCAAGCTCTGTCAAACACGACCCACAGCTTGAAATGACAAATGTATTGCCGAGAAACGCCGCTTTGAATCACACAAGAAAGTCTTTTTTTTTCTCGCAATCTGAGCTTTTTGTTATTATTAATTATGGCAGTTTTCCAAAAATCTAAGATGTAGCAAAGCGATAGGTGATAGTAATTAAACGATATAACTTCAAACCAACTTCAGAAAGTAGACTATATATAGCAGCATTTTTCTGTTACCGATTACGTACTAAACTTTGGTCGAAAAGTGTTAAAAGAAACGGATGTTTCTTCAATTTTAGAATTTCCTGAGTAAGTGATTAAGAAATAGACTTACACATCGAAAAAAAGATTGATTGAAACATAGATTACTACATTTTTAACATTAAAAAAAGTTTTGTCGCCTATGTTACTCTCCTCGATATTATTTCATTTTATAACCCGTAAACACTTTTAATTCCTTTCCTAATTTTTGGTTTGTCATCTCCTCTTGTACTTATATTTATCTTATGTTATTTCCAGGATTATTCTTGTATAAGTCTCTAAGCATTGTTAAATTTCTATTCCTTTCAATTGCTGTCTTATTTTTTTTACATCTGATACCTACATATTCCTTATTTGTACATAGTTTAATGTCCCAATTTCTATCAATTTTATATACCAGTTTTAATTTTTTTTGTGCTTTTCTATCCATGATCATTTTTTTCGCAAACTTTCTCAGTCAGAGTTAAAATTAAGAATAGTTTGACACCTAAAACCAACACCTGCCTATGGACTCCACGTTCTTTGATAACGATGATGCACAAAAAAGTTATATTATTAAAATGAATCCAAACAAAAACTGTTTAAACGTGATCATTACCAATTTGCCATAACAGGCAGATGTTAAAGTATGTTAGCAATAATAAATTCTCTAGCTTACCTTCTTTAATCACAAGAAATCCGCAAAATGACAGTCGTCATTTTTAATGCAAGCTTGTAATCTTGTCCGGGTTTTTGCGAATAGTTTCGGCCACTTGCATTACATGAGCAGTTGGTTCTTCAATTGTAGAAACGGGAGTCGCGTACACTAACTGCTTCATATGCCCCCACAAAAAAAATCGGATGGATTTAACTCTGGCAATCGAGCTGGCCTCATCAATTTTCTGAATAAGCCATTAGCAAAAGGCAATAATAAATATTTCAATTTCATCCTTTAGACTGTCTTAAACATACTAATTGTAAAATATTTTAGGTCCTTCTGTTCCCTTAATATCTGTCTTTAAAGTGACTTTGAACCCAGATAAATAGTGTTTCAGAAATAAGTTCAATAAATTTTATGGGTAATAAAACTCATCAATGTCAACAATTTTTCTTTATAAATTTTTGTCCTAAACCTAAGTTATCAAAATCAAATTAGTGGACGTTTTGGCGTTAATTTAGTTACCCGCCACTGAACGGCTGGACTTATGATAACGCACAACAAAACTTTAGCAAAACAACTGGGAAATAATCTAAATCGCTCGCCGTAAATAAACAGAGAATAGAAAATTCACCTACTAAACGTCATTACATCAACATTCAATGCTATATTATTTAAAATCTTCAATTTTTTTTTTATTACCCACTTTGCACAATTTATATTAATAAGATGCCATCTCAAAAAATAAAAGAGACACAGAAGTAGACCACCTATCAAATTTAAAGCCAAATTTAAACACTTCTGCAAAAATTAACCCCGTAATAAATTCAAAGCTACTTCTTTTTAACACTGGAAAATTTACAATAAAGAATAAAAAGACTCGCGTCTTCGAGGTAAATCCTCAGGTTGTAAAAATTTGACTATCTCTGTACGTAATAGGGATACAAGTGTTGCAATGCGATACTCCAAACTGATTTGCTAACCTTAATAATTATAATTATATTTCGTATTGCCGTTCTCGAATTACAATGAGAACTTGTAGTCGCAATTTATCGCCTGCACCCAACACGCTGGCCCCAGCTCTCGTCTCGCACGTATTATATTCTCATTGCAAATTTTTCGTGCTTCACCACGGACGTATTTTAAGTGCTCCGAAAATGGACAAAGTGAAAGTTCCCAGGGCTAACCCTTCCAACCGAAAAGCAAAATTCAAACGATTTTTAAAGGAAATCTCGGAAAGCTCAAGTAACTACCCACTGAATCTATTCCGTCGTCACTGCCCTGCGACCCAATGGCGGTGCGACAACATTCCTCCTTGTGAGTTACTTGAACATGAACATAATTGTTTACCTTTCGGACTTTGCATCGCGCACTTTATTTTTACAAAGATTCAGACCACTTCTCGGTCACTTGAAAACCCAGGGTGTCACCTGAGTCGCCTATTTAGACGACATTTTAATCATTAGTCCAAATCACTATAAAACATTCGAAAATGTTTATTGACGCCTTAAACTTTTGGGATTATATTACATTTGAGAAAAGTGCTTTACAACCATCGCAGGCTTGGTTTGGGGTTTATCTTCGATTCGACCTAATTATTGCAAAACAGAAAGAACGTTGTGTTAAAAGATACTATATAACACAATGTAAACAGCCAGTTATTAATCCAGGTATCGGGTATTTCTACAATTATTGAGTCCGCCTCTCCTAGCGTCGCTATCTTGCTTCGAACCGATGCATCGAATAGCCCGGCCCGTCCCGTCAGCCGGGTCCAAGTACTTCCAGTCGACCAGTCAATCCAGTGGACCAATTGGACTTCTTGAACATAGTTGTACTCTCTGGTCGCTATAGTTCAGGAGTCAAGGCGTGCTTGGATATAAAATCTCTGTTGTTGTCCATAACAACCGCCCCATCAGGAGTTGGATTCCATGAACCATAACAGCCCCATCAGCAGTTGGATTCCATGAACATAGTAAGTCGATTCTCTGATCGCTATAGTTCATGGCGTGCTTGGATTATTACAATCTCTGTTGTTGTCCATACTAGTCCCCTCAGGAGTTGTGTTTACGTGCTATACTTTGTCCCTCGGTTTCTGGACTTTTCTCTGCTCACATGTGTCGATCGGTTTCTGAAATTGCACTTGGGTATTTTGTGTCGACTTCCCCTTAAATGGACTCGACCTACATCAGAACCTTTTTTGAAGTTTGTAGTTTAAATCTTCAGTTTAGACTGAGCTGCTCGACAAAGCGCATTTGTATACTTATTCATAATAAAATATATAAAGATAGGTCCTTAAAAAAAAAACACAACAGCTCTCTGGTTCGGTGTCAACCCTTCGTAGGAGTCAACAGATTGGATTACATGAACATAGTTATATTCTCTGATGGCTATCGTTCAGGGCGTGCTTGGATATTACAATCTCTGTTGTTGTCCACAACAGCCCCATCCGGAGTTGGATTAGCTGAACCTAGTTATTCTCCGATTATTCTCTGATCGCTATAGTTCAGGGCGTGCTTGGATTATTACAATTTCTATTGTTATCCATACCTACCAGCCCCATCCGGAGTTGGATTCTTACAATCTCTATTGTTGTCCAGAATACTTCATAACTCCCCATCTAGAATCGCTGCTGGGCACTAATTCAGCTTGGTCAAAAGGGCTAGAAGTGCCCATTTTTTTTATGCCTTCCCACCATTTTCCTTAATTTAAAATGTTTGAAGAAAATAATAGATTAAAGGACGACGGGCATACTAGTCCTACCAACTTGGGTTACACAACCCTTGTACCCGGTTTATCGAAAGCTATTACTCAGCACCCCTTCTTCAACCAACTAAGAATCCACTTTTAATTCTTTTTAGGAGCAGTCATCCTCTATGGAGAAAGATTATCCTGAAGGTTAGAATTTTATCAGGACCTCAATTATTGAAAAGGCACATGCAAAATCAGGCTTAACCGCCATAAAATCGTCAGCCGCACAGACAATGAACCAATACAGTGTTTAGCTTCACAAATGATGAATATTTTCTAAAGATCTACACTGTAACTCGTATTCAGATTGCATGTACACAGTTACCATATCCTTCAATAATCAATTTACATCTGACGCATTGTATTCAACTGTGAATTCAGCACTTTCCTTCATTTTTGCAATTCCTGAAGAACATCAAAATTTTCTTAAAAGGTTTCGAAATCTTAGACCATCAAAACGCAAATACCAAACAATCTGGGATACCTCATCAGTTCTCTCCTATTTATCAGAGTTCTATCCTCTAGAGACAGTCTCAATCTCTATAATCTTATAATCAAATTAGCTTATTAGCTCTAATATCAGCACATCGACCACAGACTATGCCCAAGGTTAGACTGCACAATATCATAAGGTGTGATGATAGAGCCTAGAGATAACCATACCCGATAGAATTAAAACCTCTTCGGTTAAGAACTCTTAATCAGTATTAATTATTTTGTTTTTCAAAAAACCACATTTATGCCTCGTATCATTAATTGAATCACCCATATCTAGGGCTCAGGCCTTGCGAACCCAGAACTATACATGTCTTAATATTAACCTACAGGAAACTGATTTCTCCAGCCTCTCCCCAAAGAATTAGTAAATGCTTTAAATTTGCCCTCTCCTCGGCGGTCGTTGATACTACTGGTTTTTTAAGCTACAGTATTAGACTTTAGCCGCATGAAGAACCGAAGTTCCGATTGAAAAAATCGAAAGACTGGCTGGCTGGATAACTAACTTTCAAATTTCACCTTCGTCGTCAACTGCAAACAGTTTTGCTAGAGGCATAGTAGGCTAAAGCTATTCTATAATGTTGTTTTATGTACCATGGAAATCAAATTAAATTTGGGAGTTTCATCTTCCCTGTTACAACCCCTAGAGCGTTAACTTTGAACGTCTACAAGTTGTCATTGTAATTCGAGAACGGCAATACGAAATATAATTGATAGATCAAGTGACTTACCTGTAAGGAAAGTTGATCGAAATTATATGAGTATTGCCTTTCGAAGAATTACAATCCCCCCAAACATCTCCCTCCCGTGGGGTCCATAACGCTCTAGAACTACCCTGAAATTCGCAATGAGAATATAATACGTGCGAGACGAGAGCTGGGGCCAGCGTGTTGGGTGCAGGCGATAAGTGGATTTTATTTATTTTAAACATTCGTGGTGGAGCGCAAGAAATTGCGACTACAAGTTGTCATTGTAATTCTTCGAACGGCAATACTCATATAATTTCGATGAACTTTCCTTACAGGTAAGTCACTTGATCTATCAATTATAATAATTATTGTGAGCTTATTGGCAAGTAAAAGGGGGTGTTGAGGGGAGTAATTCTAAAAAATGTGTTTTCCCCAGTGGTTTCTACAATAATTAAATGTGGTATTTTTTTAACTGCTGTTATGGGCTACTCTGTTTTTTTTAATTGTGTAAATGCAAAATTTCAAACAAAACATTTTATCGGTATTTACGCCAAGACAACACAATAGTTATCTAATGTCTTATCATAAAAACGTTACATTTATGTATATTACTATGTATGTTAAGTGCTTTTGAAACGTATCTGTAAAGTAAAAACCAGATAGGCACGTTTATTGTAAAAATAGGTATTGCGTGTCTTTTAAAAGAAACAACATATACACAAGTGAACCATAATATAATAATTTTCAAATTAACAAAATTACGTACGATGATTAAACACCAAATGTAATGTCCGTGCGGCGTCATAAATTTGATTTGATTTGTAAAATTTAATTCTGGATAGAAATTTTTTATCTTAAGAGTACATATTATAGCAATGCGCTGTATATACCGGGTATTTCACGAGAAATAATGAGCTTATCTGAATGACAACGCAACCCAGAACACCTGGTATACGACATCTTTGAAATTGTATTTAGGGTTGCGTCTTCAATTTAGTAGGGCTCATTACTTCTCGTGAAATACCGTGTTTATACATATTTAGTTTTCATAGCTGAAATCTACCCCGTCTGCATTTTCACCAACTTGTGGTTTAGTAGAGGCTTTGGTGTGCTACGTGCTTTGATGTCAACACTTATTAGTTCTAACCAAAGACCACTAAGTACTTAATTATTTTGAGTGCAGAAAACGAATATCAAAAATATCTGAAATAAAACTCTTGTCTTTTTCACTATTTTGTAGTTTGTTTTTCATGAATGTTTAATTACATCCGCCGGTTCGGTGGTATTCTTCGCTAGTCTGAGAATAAAAACCGAACCCTCGCTTTATTCCAACTGTCGAGTGTCAAAAAAAGCAGCGAAACCCCAGAATATAAAACGTGAAAAATCATCGCTTCCATTGTTTATTAAAACTCCAATTTGAATTTTACCACGTTCTTTGCATTCTCCACCGCCTTGAATGCAAAAATCCCCTTTCGCGTTCTATCCTCAAAATAAACTGAAATTTACCAACTTTACGCCCTTCGTATTTTTCCTCGTCTTTATTTGGTTTGTCCTGTCTTTACCCTCGCTAACTGCAAATGGATCTTAATATTAATTAAGAACCGTCTTAGGACCCCACGTTTTCTTAATGCATTTTACATGAAGAGGGGCTAACGTATCGGCGATGGCTTTTAAAGTTTTTACTTTTCCGTTTTTCCGTGCGGGACGTTTAATGTGAAGTGGGACAGCAAGGAAAGGGATTATGGTGGCAAAGCCAATTAACTTTATTAAATTAAGTAATGATAGCTAATGCTGCTATAAACGTGGCTTTTAATCATCGGAGTGACTTGCTTGCTCGATATGCCCATTCATCGGAGATGGAATTATTTTCTTTTGTTGTGAAAGTGAAAGACGACTTTGTGAGGTATTCTAATGCATTGTTCGTAAAAAATGCATTGTGCCTTGTATGATTTTTCTTCCTTTCAATTTATTTTTCTGTTTTATCGTAGTGTTAGGCTTTGATGTGGTAACAGAATTTGATAAAACATTTCTACTTACTTTACAAAATTATTCATACTTATTTATAAATTATTTTAATTAATATCACCGCATATTTAAAATGCATTTTTCCACAATCGTTTAATTTTGATGTTGTTTGCTCACTGAAAAGAGTGAGCAAAGTAAGCAATTTAATCACTAGTGAAAAAAAGATGTTTTAATCACTAGTGATTAAAAGATTTTTGCTCACTCTTGCTTTAAAAATCGTCGATAGAGGGAGCCAAAAATTTTGTTCCTTAATTTGCTTGAAAACTACTTTGCAATATTAAAATAATTGCGTTGTTAAATTTAAGACATCATAAAATGTATATCTTGTCATCTTACATTTGAATTCACGAAAAAACTTAAAATTGTTTCTTGAAAACTTAGAAACTATTGGGGAGATTCATGCTTAATCCTTTGTGTGTTGGTACTGGATCTATCACAATTGTCTGATGTCAATTGTCATTTGTAGGTGATGTTGTTCTAAGTTGTCCAACGTCGGGCTTTGGTTAAATGAAAGCTGAATAAAAGTGTTAAAAGCCTTGCCGTGTGTCCGTTGCCCTTGTTGAGCTAATGTTAGTAATGGAAAATAGTGATACGGACTCAGAATATGAACAAAATACTCCACCTGACATTACGGAAACTGCAAGAAATGCAAGTTTGGATCTCCTACCGACAAAGTCCAGAATGCAATATGAAAAACAATAAATTTTTATACAATGGGTGAAAAGTCACAAAGTTGGTAAAATTAGCGATAATGTTCTACTTGCATTTTTCGCAGAAAAAGCTAAATCATTAAAACCGTCGACACTCTGGTCGCAGTATTCCATGCTCAGGGCTACTTTAGCAAAGCAAAACATTCATATTAACACGTTTGCAAAATTAATAGCCTTCTTAAGACAAAAATCTGCAGGGTTTGGATCCAAAAAGTCAAAAACAAGCATATCACAACAAATACTCCTCACGTGCATTTTGGTACTATTAATAACTGTACAATTAATTAAATAAAAAATAATAATGTGAAACAAATAAGTATTTTGCATTTGATGTTTCGTATAATGATTCTGGGAAAATAATATTAAATATGTAATAATTTTTTGAAATGAATAGATATTTTGTGTTTGATGTTTTGTAGTTTGATTGTGGAAAAAATCATATTTTACACTCATGAGAAAACGTGCATTTAATCACTCATCCAGTTGGGGCCCTCGCCTACGGCTCGTGCGCCCAACTTCTGGACTCGTGATTAAATGCACTACTTTGCTCACTAGTACTAAAAATAGCTATTATTTATTAGAGCTGTGCGGATTATAGATTGGTCGGATGAAATTCAAATCAATCAGCGATGAGTTTTAAGCTGTCATCAACGAAATCAAATGAAATTTCCTCCACATTGCCAGGATTACAAACGCATATACAACCTACAACCTATGATTATATGATATAGCATATTACAACCTTATGATTATTATTAAGAAGTGTCTATTTTATATTTTAAACAGTCTGGATAATCAAATTTATCACTTCTGAAAAGTATGTTCTTTCAAATCTGCCAAGCAAATATTGTACGTAGTACAAGTAATGTCTAATTGAACTTGTGTGTGTGCTTTACCCCCTTATTTTCAAGAGAACGATTTTCCACACTCACCCTGTCTGTATATTTGCTATATGGTGTGACCTATATTTCGAAGCCATAAAGTATCTGAAGAAGCTCTTAAAAATCTATCTATTTTAGATTTGATGTTTCGAACCTTAGCTTTGTAAACTCTAAAAAAACATTCAGTCTAAGCTTTTCTTTATTAGGTGGATATTTTATATTTTCTAAAGAATACGAATTTTGAATTTTATTGGACCAAAAGTAGACCATATTTTATTTTACCAAAAGTCAGTGTTTTGAAGTACACATACTTTCTTAAAGGGCTTTCGCATTATATGTAGGTATGTATCACATAACTAAAATTTAAAGTATTTTTCAGGAACCAGAAATACCAAAAACCTTTAAAAGATCATCAATAAAATCAAGAGCATTAAAAATATAGAAAGAATAAAAAAATATTCGAAATGATCCCAAAAATAAAAAAAATATATGAGAAAATGCAAAGGAATCGAGAGACTATAACGAGCTAAAAGAACTTATGGAAACAAGGATTTCAAAATACCCAAAGAATCAGAAAAATGCATACAAACTAAAAATTTGAAAACCGAGATAATTGAAAGATTAAAAAGAAAAGAGAGAATAGAAAGGAAGTTGCGAAAGAATGTACACAATCGAAAGAATAGAAAGAATTCAGAAGATACCCTTCGGATTCAAAAATTGCAAGAATCCATATAGAATCAACAAAATTAAGATTATTCAGAACACCATATTGATTCCATAGATAATATCTAAAAAATACAAAGAATGCAAACAAATCTAAACAGACAAAAGAGGAGAAAACAATCCAAGTAATCCAGAGAAAACTAGAGAATAAAAGCTTCAGGAAAAGCAATCAGTATCAGCAAAATTCGAAATAAAGCAAAAAATTGAAAAAGGGTTGGTGTGTAGAGGCGAAGAAATCGAAAAAATCAAGAATCCACATGGTTCAGAAAATCTGAAGAAACCAAAGAATCAAAAGGACACAAATAACCCGACGAATACATAAAATTCAAAAATTCTAAGAATCAGAAGAAAGGTAACAGAAAATAGAAAGAATACGACTGGTTCGGAGATTGTGCCATAAAAACGGCGTCGGCCCGACAAAAAGATATTTTCCGCGTACTTTTTAGTCAGTGACGTCCGGACGTGGACTCTTCGGTTTTCCCACAATAACAAGATTAGAAATAACGAGTGGGGGACAGTTGAGTCGAGGCTGGCAACAAAGGATGGCTTTGATAGTTGAGGTCTCAAAGCTGCTGCGAGTAAGTTTCAGAATTTCCTTTGGGGTTCAAATTCTTGGCAGCCCCCTCGGTCCGTTATCTAGATCAGAGGAAGCCAGCGCTAGCCCCAGCGCCCCCAAGAAGATCCTCCGCCGCCACTGGGACGACAGTTTCCCATCCCTCTACATGGTGATTCCGGCGATGGGCACTGCCACAGCTGGCCGCCCCCGTTTAAGAACCACGACAAACAGGCAAAAAACGAGTGCTCGTACATTCGTATCCTTGCAATAGTCCAAGCAAATTAGACTTTTTAGAAGAAATAATTTATAAAGTTTTGAAATTTGGGTTATGAACTCCCAGCAGGCACCCAAATAAAGATCCGAAGAATTTCCACCTCCACGGGGGGAGCTTCATCCTCTTTTGCCCAAAAAACCGCCCCCGAGCGTCACGCCAGGAAGCTATTCTGCATTTTTCTCGTAAACGGTAACCCCCGAGAAAATGTTATTGGACTTATGTTCTCCATTAAATTATGTATGCATAAAACTGGTCTCATGAAGTTTGCCTATCTCCCACCCAACGCTTATAAATGACGTTGGAAAATGAGTATAGTTTTCACCGCAAAGGCAACCCCCGTTTTTTTCGGCGATTATCTCGAAAACCATTAGTGGGAGCAAGAAATGTATAGAAACAACATTGTAGAGCAGTTTTTTCTGTACAAGGTCCATATTGAGTTATTTGCAATGAATTGTTATTGGTCTAAAAAACGGGGGTAGACTATTTTTTGTCTTCCCGCTAAAAATTATACTCATTTTCCAACGTCATTTATGCACATTGGTTGAGAGCCAAAAACTCGGAATTACCGTTTACGAGAAAAATGCAGAAAAGCTTCATGAGGTCACGCTCAGGAGCGCTTTTTTTGGCAAAAGGGGATGAAGCTCCCTCCGGGGAGTGGGAACTCTTCGGACTTTTATTTGGGTATCTGTTGGGAGTTCATAACCAAAATTTAAAAACTTTATAAATTAGTTCTTCTATTCGGCGTGTTTTCGTCTAATTTGCTTGGACTACAATGGGATCAACCGATTGCTATCAAAATAAGATTTTAAATATGTATGCACACATTTTTTGTTGTTTTTTTAAAGTTCAAAACTCACCCGCTAATAAAAAATCCAAAAACTGTAGGAGAAATTGTAATCGGATATCTTAAAACTAGAATATTTTTAATTGAGTTAAAACCATAGACCGGTTTCGTTCAACATTGTCAACATCATTTCTCATCAACATGATACATATACCCCAAAGCATGAATGTTGTCACGATGCAGAATGAAACCGGTCCATGGGACTAAAAGGGAATATACTGCTGCGTGCCATCCAAACTAAGAGAAAAGACAAGCTAATACGACAGTTTTGTAAGACAAACATTATACAGTGTTGATAAAGTTGCACACAAAATTCATAATTGATGTTTTCTTAAAATATACCCGGACAGGTCAACTTTAGTTTTTGCAGAGTGACGTCATCAACGATTTTTTTTAAATGACAACGTCAACTTTTTTTTATTAGTTAAATTTTCGTAGATGCTATCTTACATAAGCATCCAAAAAATGCAATGAAAGTTGGAAAAACAAAAATTAGATCTTCGTTGGAAACGGACCCGGAATTCCAAACTATTGAAGCTATGATATCAAATTATGGTTCCCCTCTGTGAAATAAAAAGAGTATGTATCTACGTGTGAATCGCTATTAAGCGTGTTAAATTGTCACGAAGTTATCGAAATTTCCGCGATCCAAGTACCGTTAGCGAGGTTCATCACTCTCAAGCGACATTGTCCTTTAACTAGTGGAAAATATTTCCCAGTGTCGCAGCGGAATAATTATTTCAGCCCCGTAATCAGAAAAATAGAGCGCTCCGAATGAAACTATCCCGGAGTCGCTACGATCACCCCTAGCCGACGCCGTTGAGCTAATGTTAGATCATATTGACCTGTAAAAAAGTGCGCTCCGGACGCCACCATCCCGGATCCGCTGCGTTGTCAGGAGCCGTCGCTACTGTGGTAGGAAGAGAACGCAGTGATAATACCCTCACACTACTACATGAGTGAGTAGTGAATAGTGACCAGTGACCAATGAACCGATCCGGAATAGTGAATAGTGACCAGAGTAGTTGTGCACCAGACACCACCCGGGAAAGAAGTGACTAGTGAACCGGACCAGTGAACCGTTACCAAGGACATCGATCCAGCACCTGGGGAGCAGTCGAGGAAGGACAGGACCGACCCCAAGGAAACAAGGGATAAGCTCCAGCCACCTGCCACCACCTTCCCCTCGCCAACAACAAGATGGGATCAGTCCAGGTACTTTCAGTGCCGACTTGGTGCAGGAAGGATCGAGGCCCGGGAGTCTTAGCTCCACCCTAGCCGACCTATTTCCTGTGGACCGTGCGCGGAAGGTCGTCCAAACTGGGATACTAGTGGCACACCGGTTGACGATCGACTTCCGACGCACCCCGAGGAACGGGGGTAGCTCCCGGCCAACCGTCCTGCCACCTACCGCCGACATTCCCGGAGGAAAACATCCCCTAATCTCGCTTCCCCGAGAATGTAAATAGACATATGTTGTAAATATTCCCCTGTACTTATTGACCCCCCTGTATATATACTGTAAATAAAGTTCGACCACCGTCACAGTATTTGATTTATTCCCCTACCGCCAAACTAGGCAGCTGAGCCCTTGTACATCGTACTCCGATTTAGGTACCCGTGGAGTATAACACGTAAAAAACTGGCGCTCGAGGCAACCCGACCGTAGAAAGCGTCACAAAATGTGCAAAACGGTAACACATTGTACAAAAGAGCCCTTATCACTTATTATATTTAACCCAACGCGGGAGAAATTTTAATGAATATACAGAACAACATCCGGATATAATCACAATCGTCAGATCTAAAGTTAGAATAGTAGCAAAATCTTCTGAACATTGGACTTACAAAGGGCACAAATGAAGAAGATCCCAACCGGCGCTTGGAGTTTTGCG
The DNA here is from genome assembly GCA_963583935.1 of Diaperis boleti. Lineage (NCBI taxonomy): Eukaryota > Metazoa > Arthropoda > Insecta > Coleoptera > Tenebrionidae > Diaperis > Diaperis boleti. Next base: position 30,488,792 of record OY757245.1, on the reverse strand, counting down.
AACAGTGGATGTTATGTTGTGATGGAACGCCCAATTTTCTAAATAATATTTTCTTTTCCGATGAAGGTACCTGTATTTTGAATGGCACACTAAATCGCCATAATTGTCGTTACTGGTCGCGACATAACCCTCATTGGACACAAGAACCGCATTTTCAGCATTGCAGAAAATTACTGTGGGCAAGAATGCTAGGCACTTTTTTGAAGAACGAGGAAGAACCACAAATTTGGTACCAACAAGATTTACGGTAATTTTGTTGTATTTTACTGTTATTAACAATTTTGCTCAGAATCTCGAAATCTACCTAACATTAAAGTAACCCAAAACCTCAAACACCCTGTACATCAATAAAATGAGGCCCTCAAAACAACTTGACATATTTAGTTTTAAGTGGTGCGATTCATTTTGCGCCTTGTAATTTTTCCTAGCGGAAGTTAAAACGAAATGAGCAATGCTTTTCCCCCGTCAACTAAATTTTATCTCTTTCACAATAAACAAAGTAAAATTTTATGACTTTCCGGATGAAAAACAAATTCGTTACCATTTTAAACAAATAATTAATTACTTCTTTTATAGTCACAACCATGATCTCGTTATGTCCATTATAAACATTCCCAGCACGTGTTACCATTATTTGTAAAACAGGCATCGTGAGTAAAAAATAGACAACAAAGCTGGAGCGCCAATCAAAATAATGAGGTATTAAGTGCACCGTAAAGTCTGAATTAACAACACATTAAGAACCTCTTAATTAACAGTGATATAGACTTGTAAACAGCACTGTCCCATCTCCGCATTCTGCATCGACTACCGTTTGTAATCAAGCAAACAAAGGGATAGGAGGTGAGTAATTTCCAAACTCTAAAGCGGAATTTATCTGCTTATAATGCTACCTTCATTAAAGTTACACGTTGAATACAACACATCAATTAAAATGTCAAAGTTCAACGTAGGTACCGTTTATCTAATCCGGCGGTACAATAGAGAATGGAGGAGAACCCTGATTTTGTCAGGGCGGATGTTTTTCAATCAAACGAGATGTCTGGTAACTTTTCTGAATAAATTCCATTATTTGAATGAGGATCCAGTGTCCGTCAAGTGTATGAATTCAAGGACCGAATCACATTCCGGTTGAAAAATAATTAGTTTTTTTCTTCAGGCTGGCCTAGAGTGGCTCGCCTATGTAATTATTACATCAGTTTGGGAATTAAAATTTGCGGTGGCTAAAACTGCATCACTGATGCTTTTTTCCCTTTCTATTTCAACCCATAAAACTGAGTTCCTACTAGTTTCGTTATCTGTTGATGTATCGTAGATACAGTTTCGTGTATTAAATATGAACTACCATTCCTAGACACAATGAACTCATTGATTTATCATTACCAACCTCCAACGCCACTTCGTACTTACTGCCAATAGTTTATCGATTCCCTCAACATCCAAATTTCCGTTTTGTACACAATAGAACTTCGGTCACTCACCTGAAAAAAACAGAAAATACCATTAAAACATGCGTAACACGGTGGTCGCAATTATTCACCAAATCCAGAATAAAAATTCACAGTCCGATAAGCATAAATTGGAACCCAGTAATGTCCCAACGCGCAATGAAAAAAAGCACCGACAACCATGTTTGCGTGATTTCATGCAAGAGTAAAAACGATAAAATCATAGCTTGGTGTTGTGTAAATGACGGAAGAAATTCCTGCTTATTTGCAGAAAATTTTCATTTTCGCAACTTTCGGTACTAGTAGTAAGCAGTGGCGGCTCGTGCATGAGGTCATTCGGCCAATGACCTCCCAAAAGAAAGACGTGAAAAAAGCAGCATCAAGACTCTTTGTTTTGTGGAATATAATAATATAATTATTGTAATTAAATTATGATGTTCGAATTTTCGTATAAGTTATCTATTGAGTTTAGCTCTGTGGTTGTCGCGAATTTTATCCACGGCGGAGCGCGGAGATTCTCGAGTTCGTCCTGGGTCAAAGCCGACTCATGTCCTCGTTAAGCGAATGCAGGTAGCCAATTGTAACGAGTGCGACGGAAACAAAGCTATTGCATTTCTACATTGTGCCAAACAAGGAAACAAGACGCCCCATCTCCGCTTTCAGGGTCAACAGCCCAAGAGTGTCTCATTGTAGAATCGAATCATGTAAGCGACGTAATGCATGCTTCAGATAAAGATAGAAAGTCGGACGTCTGACTAACAGATTGTTACTGGTAGCAGGTACAATGTAGGATCGTGTTCCTCTTTAGTTGACTGCAGTCGGATGACAAACAACAACAATAAAAGAACTCCAAAATAATAGTAAACATAATTTAAGTTTTGAGAAACGGTTGGAGCTTAAAACAAATGGTTGTCCACTCCCAGAAATGCAAATTAGACAGACAAGGAAGAAAAGAAGAAAGGAAAGGAAAGAAGAAAAGAATTCGCTGTGGTGTAAGAACGGTGTTAGACTTGAAACATTTAAAAGAAAAAATAAGAAAACACTCATTAATATCGGCAGAGCACATGAAGAGTTCCATGAATTATGCTACAATAGGACGGTTTGATATTCACAATTGGACGGTGCATATAGAAAATCCATAACAGATTTCAACGAAAAGGTAACAAAGAATCGATGTTTTAAATAAAATAATAGTGTTAAATTTTTATTTTTTAAACGCATAATTTTTTTGACGTGCCTATCCTTATAAACATACAGCTATAATTCGAAATAACCCTCCTGTAAAATGAACCACGAGCCGCTACTGGTAGTAAGTAGTGTAAACGACCTCGCTTCTTCGTACCCTAAATATTTCCAAAACATTCGAGGACCTTGATACTTGTAGCGCACCTTCGTGAGCTGAAACCGCAAATCGTCCAAGAGTTCGACGACTCTCCAACAACATGACACTAAAGTTTTACACCGTAAACAATTACCGTATTTTTGTACTAAAACGGCCGGCTTTAGCAATCGGTATTTATCTGTGCAATAACAAAAGTGGAGGCGATCGAAAGGTTGAAAGTATCTGAATGTTGAAAGTATCTGACATTAAAAGGGCAGTTATGGTATCCTAAATTTGTTAAATGTGGAAAAAACCTAGTGGGTTTACTCCCTTTTGTAAAAGGTCAAAGGAGCTTTGTCGCTCTGTGAAAGATCAAAAGGATTGAAAACTAAGCTGGTGTCGTGACAATTTATACGCTTTATAACATAAAAAAAAACTGTATTTGCAATATTTACAACCTGCATAAAAAACTGTCCTCACACAATGGATACCAAACATGGTATGGTCGTCTTTTTATAAATATCTACGTTTATCGTAAAGCCACCAAATTAAATCAACCAAACCTGACATTTAACCGTTTAAATCAACACATTCAAATGTCAGGATGGTTCAAAATAACACAAGACGATAAAGATCAGCGACCACATCTAACTACCGTGAAAATTCCATTACGAAATTCAAGGGACTGATTAATTCTTATTGTTCTAAGGAACTTCCTACTTTTTATGCTCTCCGTGCATCCAATTTTTATAGTCCTATCAATATGTTTTTGTCAATTTCTTTGTCTTTTCTAACAGCCCAAAAAATAATCAAAACTTCGTAAAAATTTCTTCGTTTTGTTTCTCTATACATACCCTAAAAAGTACCCTTGATTTCAACTGTGGGTGTTATAATTATAGTTTTTTGAGAATATCTCGAAAGTTATCAATTTTTCAATGATTAGTTTTTCATTAAAGTTGTAGCTAATCAAATGCTAAAAAAAGGTTCCTACTTTTTTATTGAATAAATCGTTATTAAGTTTTATCCCCATAAATGAGACGAACGACTGAAACAGTTTCAGTTAGAACTCCAAAAGTAACGTGCGTTCAACAAAAATCGACGACGAAGCAAGCCTTGGAATCTTCAAGTCATGTCTACATTTAGATCACACGCATGTAATGCTGATTACGGGTAAACAGTGAAATTATTAAATGCGGATAGAAGAACGGCAGGAGCCTTCACAAGCTCTGGCTAGTGGGGGCACGGGGGCTTCGCTTCAGTGTCTGGCCGCGTGAATGAGACACCACCATAAAAACCACCCAAATCTAATAATCTGTCAATGTCAGACGTTAAGTGACAAATTTGTCACCATCTACGCCATACGTTTTTTAATCCATGGTCGTTTTTTGTTGAACGCACGATAGTTGAAAACGTTAGAGCAGTAATGGAAGATGAGTCGTCCACTTCATTAGGACGTTTGAGTCAGAGTCGACATTAATTATTCCAGTTGCGGGAGAATTTTGAGGAAAAATTAGGAAATGGCTTTGTAAATTCTCAAAGTATGGTCAGTTGAAAATCCTCATTGGTTTGGAGAAATTGGTTTACATCGTCAAAAAAATATATGTAGGGGACAGTCGGACAGATTGTACCTCAGGATAAATTGTACCACCTGAAGATTTTCTACTATTCATTATGCTGGCAACACTAAAATAAGCGCCAGCAGCGCCCTCAACTACTTATCATTTTGTAATTGCGCCCGGAGAGTGAATTTTGTTTGAGCGATAAAAAACGTTTTTGTTGATGTTTTATGCAAATTTTGATGGGTGAATCAAAGTTGAGTTGATCAATCAAAGTTCTTAAAATTTTGTTAGCTGACTGTTTTGTAATCACATATTATTCTGTAAATAAAGGAACTGATTAGGTTTTGAGGTTATTTTGCAATAAATCGAGTAGTCTGGTATTTGCAATTTCATGTTTGCATTTGTCAATTTCATTAGTGTTTAATTTTTGATACATTTGTTTATGCTTACGAATGTTAATGAAGGAATACTGATTTAATTTTTGTTATCACTTTTTAAAAATTATAATTAAAACAGTATTATATTATAAGCATTTTGTATTATTTACTTTTCCATCTGTTTTTCAATTAATTAATCAATTATCGTGTTTTCAAGCCACTTAACTATTAGTGGTACAATACCTGTGGTATTTAAATAAACCGACTGGTAGGGTAAATTGTTCCAATGGAAAGCCTTTGGACACATGTTTTAACAGATGTACAAGTAGTACGGTATTTGATAAATAGACGAGATATCTCAAACCAAAAAGTGGTACAATATATCCCACTCTCCCCTATTTGGGTGGGAGTGTGCTGTCGAAGACTAATAGGGTCCATATTTATTGAAACAACTCTAAATTCAGAGCGATATCAGTAGACCATTTATAAATTTATAATTCATTTTTTATAAACCAATTGGATGATGAAGAATTACAATACTTCCAGGAGGATGGTGTGACCTGTCATACTTATTGAAATGCAACAATGAATTACTGACGAGTTCGACTTTGTTTAGAACAGTACATAACATACATAAATAGTTTCTTTGTCAACAGAAATACAAAGTTTACTTCCAAGGTTTGCAACATATGGGTAACCAATAATACGTGATGATTGTATGGTCAAAACATAGACCGTTATTTTAATGTTCTAAATCACTTTGTATTCACAGCTACAACTTCTCCAGAATTTAGTTCATTTCCAAGCAATTTCTGGACTTTTAACTTCTCATTCGGATGATGTCAGTAGATGTCTTTTATTTTTCTTTGTGCCATCTGTCCCTCAAGGACATATGAGAATACTAGCATGATAATTTATTAATACTATTAAAATGAAAACGCTTATTTCTTCTATGGATATAGTCGCGTATAGTATACACAGATGTGCGTCAATTCTGTATCGTTAAAATTACTAGTAATCGCCAGTCACTCGAAATTCGAGTGGTCTGTATGATAATTTCGAGCGTACATCATCTTGCTTGTTGGGGATATCGTGCAGGGCTGGTTTAATTACTTAGACAGTCTGTATTTTGGTTGTTAATTAAATGTTTTTGTCTTTTCAAGCCGTCGGTTGCATGACGACTCACATACCCTCACCATTCTCTACAGCAGAGTGCGCTAACACTGCTCTTTGCCTCCAGTTCGCCAGTTTTTTATTCAGACGACCCACGCTCAAGTCGGTGACTGTAATGGACTGGTCGCGTCCAAAAAAAAAAGCAAATAATAATCAATGAACCTGTAAACTTTTTGAAAATGAAGTGCAATCTACTGGTGTATTTTATCAGTATTTCATTAAAAAAGAAAAAACAATTATAAAAATATATGCAGTACACACGGTTTTATTTAAAACCACGCGATTCATGTTCAACGATTATACAGAATAGATAAATTCTACGAAAAAAGTTCGAGAGCCTTTTTTATGTTTTTTTTTTATTAACTACAGTTTCCTAATTTTTTGAAATTAAGCGTTGCAATAATAATTCTGTTAATGAGATTTTATTATAAAATTTCGAATACCTAATTGTGAATAAAATAGTATACAAACTTCGGCAAAAGTACCATTCCTGTGTTTCGAGAACTAGTTTACCTCGAGCCTACGCCTCTCGGTGAACTATAGCTCTCTCGACACGAATGGAATACTTTTAGCCTTGACAGCTGTAAATTACGTTCTACCATATTTTAGACAGCGACGGTAACCCATTTTTTACACATTTAAGCGGTAAAATAATTCAAAATTTTCTTCTTTAAGAAACTCAAAAAAAAAAATTGATCCTTTATGATAAATATTGGTCGTATATTTTGAAAGAAGATACCGCACTTAACTGTCTTTGAATAAGTTTCTAAGATATAATAATGACCAATTTAAAGACACTCTCGAAGGCGCACCATCACGTATAAATAGTAAGCATCTCAGCTGCTTATTTACCTTATTTTCAATGTCAGTGTCAATCTAAAAATGTTAATTTACTGCGATTATTATTCTCATCAAATACAATAATATGGCAAAATGGGTGAAGTCATTGAACTAAAAGTAAAACACATCAACAGTAAGATAATGAAAGAGTTAAGGTAAGTTAACAAAATACTCCAAAAACATAACCCCTCCCATATTTTTGGAATTCCCAGAACTCCCGCACTCTTTTGGGTAAAATCCGCGTCCGTCACACTATTCTGCACCTATCTTTATGTCAATAATGTAACAATAATGTATAATGGATGTAACTTCGGTGCAACGATAATTTTTGTAAAATGGCTTCGCGTCGTGTTTCAATATTAAAACTTCGTGATGTAAAATTGAACCTACCACACTTATAATGTAATATATTACATATTTCCATCTCTATACTCACTCTGTTCTTTGTTTTCCTGTACATTTTCCATCCCACATTTCTTCACAGTCTCCTTTCGGTTTCCTTTCATATTTCTATGTCTATTCTGAATTTAGTTACATTTACTTTTGAATCTATTATTCACGTTTTCGCTATTAATTATGTTTTCGTACACTCGTTTTTTTTTATATGTATTTACTGTCATCGTTGACACAATTTGTCAGTCGAATATACAACACTGGCTAATTTTCATAGAAATAAAAAGGTAAGTATTATGTAATATATGGTACTAAAATAAATGTAGTATGATTGGGATAAAAAGGCGTCTGTCAATAAAGAGCGCATCTTTCATCAAACAACGTATTTTGGGGTGGAACAATCAAGTGTTTTAGAAAATATTTAAAAAATCAATAACAACAGGTTATAAACTAAAATTTTCGAAGAATTTTATTAAAAATGACAGGAGGCAAAAGTTTGGGATAAACAAAGTTATGGCGCCTCTTCCCATACTCACTGCTATCAACCGTTTAACCGCCAAAAGTAGACGTGCAACACAATAAAAATAAAAACACTTCCGTACATCTATTTATTATGATTTGATCCACGTAGTTGTGGAGGGCCTAACAAAATCTCTAAAATTGAAAAATCTCAATTACGTCTCGATTTGGTGGGTTATACTGCACTTAACAACTTTACACTCGTCTCATTTTCTTCTCATTTTACTGACTACAACATTCTCAATTCACAAATTATTTTCAATTCCTTCTCCACACTTTTCCAGTTACTTATAAAAAGTGAAATAGTAGATATAAGTAAATAATCAAAATGCATGAGATTCCGTAAGTATTCTTAAGAATCCCATCAAAAAATCTATATCAGTAGAAGTTTCCAAAGTACAAAATTAATGAAGCTTTATACATATTTTCTCCAACACTCCAATCTTCTTCATCAGGTGTTGGCCAAACTTGAAAATTTTCGATATCTAAAGATCGAGTTAATTTCCTCTGAACTTTACCAATAAATTTCTATTAAAGTTAAGAAGCAACACCCACGTTTTTTTTTTCGAAACACCCACCTAAAGCGTAAGTGGTTAAAACTTCATACTTTTTATCATGATTATTACATCCCCCTGCTTCTTTTCGTTGTCTGAATTTACTCGTTGAAAATGGTTACATAAAGTTAGAATTAAATTATTTTTGTTCTCATTTAGGTACTAATAATGTCTTAGGAGTACAACAATCGCAATAGCTATTGGAAGAATGTGCATGGGGCTTCAGCGATTAAATCTTCAGGAAGCTCCCAAAACGAAAAGTGCTTTAATAAGCTGAAAGACAGAAGGAACGAGAAAAGTCCTTGCACTTCAAAGACCTTCAAAAACCTTTCTAACATTTGAAAACTGAGAGGTTTTATAAAACTTGTACAATCTCAATATGTTTTCAGAACGTGTAAGTCGATATTGAACAACTTGTCACAAATAGAACACAAAGACGGTTGCTTTAAAATACGTATATGCCAGATGGTCCTTACCTATCTATTTATTAATATCTACGATAATCTTCATAATCAACGTTGACGTGAAATCAAAATTCGTGGAGTTTGACGAGTGATCAAAATCACACAAGCTATAATATTTCACTTTCGAACGAGTTATGATCACTATTTTTTAGACAACTGCGAACACAATGCAGATTCATACGTAGTTATACTTACATTATACTAATTAACATTAATTAAAAGCAATACTTAAGATTATATCTCAAGTCACAACCCCAACAAACATCAAGGGATTTTTCTTACTTTTAAGGAGCATTTTTTTCACATTTGACTACACTTAAAGTTGTTAAATGAATTTCGTCCGACGTACCTATATTTATTGATTCATTACATTTACTGTATAAAAGTTCTTATGACAGTTGTCAGGTTACTGAAATCGAAACTGTTGTGATATATAGAACCGGAAGTGTTGCGGTATATTAGATAGATACCTGTAAGGAAAGTTGATCGAAATTATATGAGTATTGCCGTTCGAAGAATTACAATGACAACTTGTAGTCGCAAATTTCCTTGCGCTCACCACGAATTGTTTAAAATAAATAAAATCCACTTATCGCCACTACCCAATATGCTGACTCCATGTAGCTCCTGCGTCGCACGTATATTTTCATTGCAAATTTGAGGGTAGTTCTAGAGCGTTAAGGAGCCCACGGGAGGGAGATGTTTGGGGGGATTGTAATTCTTCGAACGGCAATACTCATATAATTTCGATCAATTTTCCTTACAGGTAAGTCACTTGATCTATCAATTATATTTCGTATCGCCGTTCTCGAATTACAATGACAACTTGTAGACGTTCAAAGTTAACGCTCTAGGGGTTGTAACAGGGAAGATGAAACTCCCAAATTTAGTAACGTTTGATTTCCAACCAACCAGTCTTTCGATTTTTTCAATCGGAACTTCGGTTCTTCGTGCGGCTAAAGTAGCGGGATGTCTAATACCGTAGCTTGAAAAACAAATAGTATCAACGCCCGCCGAGGAGAGGGCAAATTTAAAGCATTTACTAATTCTTTGGGGAGAGGCTGGAGAAATCAGTTTCCTGTAGGTTAATATTAAGACGTGTAGTTCTGGGTTCGCAAAGCCTGAGCCCTTGATATGGATGATTCAATTAATGATACGAAGCATAAATGTGGTTTTTCAGGGAAAAACAAAATAATTAATACTGATTAAGAGTTCTTAACCGAAGAGGTTTTAATTCTATCGGGTATGGTTATCTCTAGGCTTTATCATCACACCTTATGATATTGTGCAGTCTAACCTTGGACAGAGTCTGTGGTCGATGTGCTAATATTAGAGGTAATAAGGTCCTAATTTGATTATGAGATTATAAAGATTGAGACTGTCTCTAGAGGATAGAACTCTGATAAATAGGAGAGAACTGATGAGGTATCCCAGATTGTTTGGTATTTGGGTTTTGATGGTCTAAGATTTCGAAACCTTTTAAGAAAATTCTGATGTTCATCAGGAATTGCAAAAATGAAGGAAAGTGCTGACTGCGCTGAATTCACAGTTGAATACAATGCGTCAGGTGTAAATTGATTATTGAAAGATATGGAAACCGTGTCTATGCAATCTGAATACGAGTTACAGTGTAGATCTTTAGAAAATATTCATCATTTGTGAAGGTATACACTGTATTGGTTCATTGTTTGTGCGGAGACTGACGATTTTATGGCGGTTGAGCCTGATTTTGCATGTGCCTTTTCAATAATTAAGGTCCTGATAAATTCCAACCTTTAGGATAATCTAGTATGGCCGTCGTCCTTTAATCTATTATATTTCTCAAACAATTTTAAATTAACGAAAATGGTGGGAAGGCATAAAACCAAAATTGTTCTCAAAAGATGCGGTATATAAATGAGTTTGCAATAGAGTCTGGGTCCGAATTGCATTTTTTTTAACGGGATTCTTTGTCTGCTTGAACATTATGTTTCGTATGTACATATATAATACGAAGCAGAAAATGTTGCGTTATTCGCACCACTGCCAAAATATATCCCTGGCAACTGTGTTGAACCTGGAAATCTGACACTGCCTATGTGTTGTATGTATGTCGAAACTAAGAAGAATATGACAGTTGGACCTTCCTTTGGCAAAGGAGTTTAAGGCATTAAAAGCGGCCATTAATTCGAGAACATTGATAACGGCGCCCCAGCCAGATTTTGGAGCGTCTTAATAGATTTCTAGGGCAAAATTATTACATAGGTTCGTTCCCCGACTGTGTGAGAGTGACTTACTCCACCAGTCTAAATCGTGTTTTGCTGATGCGGATATGATCGGATAATAGTTTTGAAAATATATTCGATCGCTTAAAATCGTAAAAGAGGGGCTCCTTGAGTCAATTCGTGTGAAGACACATTGTTTATAAATTGTCTAACCGGAGATCCAGCTTAAATGAGTTACTCAGAAAGTTACTTAAGCATCCAGCAATTTGTATCGCCTCCCCTCCTCCTTCTTCATCCGAATATTTATTTGGGCCGGAAGGTAAAAACCCGGTCGGTTGAGTGGAGATGGACCGGGAGTTTGGGACCGGTGTAGCCGAAGTCCTGGCTTGAAAGAAGGTAACGTCCGAAGAGGAATTTCTGAAGAAGCTAGATGGCTTGTTTGTTTCTTGTGCGGCGTTGAAGTGCTCAGAAAAAGCTTGTCCAAAAAAAAAAAAAAAGAAAATGCCAAGTGGCAATCGTCACTAATTTGTGTCACAGCAGGGTCCAATAATGGGACTGAAATTGAAAACTTCCCCGTTAAAGACCGACGGGACTAAGGCGATGTAGTTGGCTAAGGGTGGGTGACCGGTGATAAGATTGGATGAAGACATGATGATAGTGTCGTGACTTCTATGGGAACTTCTAGCCCTTTTGACCCAGCTGAATTAGTGCCCAGCAGCGATTCTAGATGGGGAGTTATGAAGTATTCTGGATAACAACAGAGATTGTAAGAATGAAACTCCGGATGGGGCTGGTAGGTATGGATAACAATAGAGATTGTAATAATCCAAGCACGCCCTGAACTATAGCGGTCAGAGAATAATCGGAGAATAACTAGGTTCAGGTAATCCAACTCCGGATGGGGCTGTTATGGACAATAACAGAGATTGTAATATCTAAGCACGCCCTGAACAATAGCCATCAGAGAATATAACTATGTTCATGTAAACCAGAGAGCTGTTGTGTGTGTTTTTTTTTAAGTATACAAATGAGCCTTGTCGAGCAGCTCAGTATAAAGTGAAGATTTAAACTACAAACTTCAAAAAGGTACTGATGTAAGTCGAGTCCATTTAAGGGAAAGTCGACACAAAATACCCAAGTGCATTTCAGAAAATCGATTGATACATGTGAGCAAAGAAAAGTCCAGAAAAAAATCCAGAAACCGAGGGACAAAGTATAGCACGTCACAACTCCTGAGGGGACTAGTATGGACAACAACAGAGATTGTAATAATCCAAGCACGCCATGAACTATAGCGATCAGAGAATCGACTTACTATGTTCATGGAGTCCAACTGTTGATGGGGCTGTTATGGTTCATGGAATCCAACTCCTGATGGGGCGGCTGTTATGGACAACCACAGAGATTGTATATGCAAGTACGCCCTGAGTTCTGAACTACAGGACTAAAGAGTACAACTATGTTCATGGAATCCAACTGCTGATGGGGCTGGTATGGTTCATGGAATCCAACTCCTGATGGGGGCGGCTGTTATGGACGACAACAGAGATTGTACATCCAAGCCGCCCGACTCCTGAACTATAGGACTAAAGAGTACAACAATGTTCAAGGAGTCCAGCTGGTCCACTGGATTGACTGGTCGACTGGAAGTACTTGGACCCAGCTGACGGGACGGGCCGGGCTATTCGATGCATGGGTTCGAAGCAGATAGCGACGCTAGGAGAGGCGGACTCAATAATTGTAGAAATAACCGATACCTGGATTAATTACTGGCTGTTTACATTACGTTATATAGTATCTTTTAACACAACGTTCTTTCTGCGACCAACCCTGCGATGGCACTTGCAAGCACTTTTCTCAAATGTAATATAATCCAAAACTTTAATGCGTCAATAACCATTTTCGAATGTTTTTTAGTGATTAAAATGTCGTCTAAATAGGCGACTCAGGTCACACCCTGGGTTCTCAAGTGACCGAGAAGTGGTCTGAATCTTTGTAAAAATAAGGGCGCGATGCAAAGTCCGAAAGGTAAACAATTATGTTCATGTTCAAGTAACTCACAAGGAGGAATGTTGTCGCACCGCCATTGGGTCGCAGGGCAGTGACGACGGAATAGATAGATTCAGTGGGTACTTACTTGAGCTTTCCGGGATTTCTTTTAAAAACCGCTTGAATTTTGCTTTTCGGTTGGAAGGGTTAGCCCTGGGAACTTTCACTTTGTCCATTTTCGGAGCACTTAAAATACGTCCGTGGTGAAGCACGAAAAATTTGCAATGAGAATATACGTGCGACGCAGGTTTGAAGAAGGAAGAACTGAAAAGTTGTAGAAGTAACGAGAGTAAAATACAAAAGGAAACAGGAAAAAATTAGGGCCGAACAAGGTGGTAAATGGCAAACAATCGAAATTGGCACATGAATTGTAATGCCAAATAAGGAAAAGTAGCACAAGAAATAAAATTGATAAAATGCAAATGAGCACAGTATACGTGTGTACGTGTTGCAGAAACAAAAAGGACGTTGCCCGGTAGAGCTTCTAAAAGAACAAAGTTGTGGTCGTCAGGTTTTAGAAACATGCACATGCAAGCGTGACCACAATTTAGTAAGAAGTCTTGGAAAAGAAGGACAAGAGAAAACAAATAAAAATTAATACAAACAAATAATAATAGACTGCATAATCAATGCTTTAGTGTGATCAAGGTAAATCAATAGATAAATACAAAAAAAGAAAGCAAAGAAATTAAGTAAAATGAAAGAGAAAGATGTTATATACAAAACGTCCATATTTTTATTGTGTTATTTTTTACTAAATACCTACAAAGCTTTCATCATTATTAAAAATATTGATTTAAAATACACCCTGACGGCTCTTCCACTTTACATTTCGAACCAACAATATCAGCATGTTTTCCCACCAACGCAAGTGTCTATTAATTTTTATTTAATAACCATAAATAATATTGAAACCCATAACCAAGCAAGAACTTTTAATTCCTGCAGAAACTTGGCCTTCGCATTTTCGATCAATTATAAGACCCTGCAACCCCAACCTCGCCGAAATCTCCCCCAAGACGTTCACCCCGTCTTGTTATCGCAAGCTCAGAAAACCGCCTATTGTGAAATCATATTCGAACAAATCCCGCCAAATGTTAGCTCGAAGGATGACATTTAGAACACAACGTGCAAGAAAGACATTTTAAACCAGATTTATTTCATTGCAAAGCTGCTCCTATTCTTTGACTGAGGATTTAGTTTTTGCTACAAAACCCACTCGATTCGCAATCTGTCATCACGACTGCTCTATTTAAGTCTTATGTTAAAGGGTAGCGAACCGGAAACTGCAGAATAAAATTGCGGATCTATAATTCGCTTTGCGGTTGGAGTGGAGTCAAAAATCGTTGTTCTAATCTTGAATAATTAATCCCCTGTTTATTGCACGTTAATTCCTGTCACAATAGTCGGTCACGCAACCACCACGAGACAAAGTATCGACTGGGTTCGTATCAAAAGCACGAAAATGGCTTTCGTGGGTGTCTGCTCCGAGCCTCAACAGGTTCTTACGAGAATTATTTTCCGATAATGGGTTTATTTGAGGAGTTGGATCGTTAAATTTTACTGTTATTTAATGTTTGCTTTGACAAACAAAAAAAGTTTACCTGAGGCTGTGCGATTCATCATTAACAGAATCTGGTAGATCTAGCAATTGTGCTGCCTACTTGAAAATGGAACAAAACGAGTTCCAGCAATTTAATCAATCCTCGTCTGTCGTTAAGTGCAGAAATAATGAGATGAGTGTTGATCCGCCTCATGCATTTCTCCCTCGTTGGATCATTTTTCTTCCGAAACACGTAAGCTTTCCTATCTATGTTTTATTAGTCACTTTCTCTCGTTCTTATCTGTCGACGTTTGCTATTAACGAACAAAACACAATTTCTTATTGCCTAGTCTTACATTATAGTTGTGGTCAATCGAAACAAGCAGCAGTAAATCATGATTAATTATCACACGGGACAAAATGATTTTCTCTAAAAGGACACTCATGGCCTCGGTTAATTAAAACCTTATATGTAGTACTTTCACAAATGGAACAATATTTTCAATTTGTCATGCCTAACCTTAGTCGACATTTCTAGTAACACATCTATTCAAAACAAGATATGACATACCCTGATATTATCTAAACACACAGCTCGAGGTTGAATTTAATTCTTTTTTGTTGGCCAACTACTAATTATTATTATTATTAGGTGAATAAAAACCAATACAAAATTTCCCACTGTTGCTGACCTTTTTCACAGTTCCCTTCGTTCCAGGACGTTTGAATCGGGCACTATAATCACACATTTCATTCCTTTCCGAATGATTTTTACACATTTTATTTTTGCACGCAATATATCGTTCCATGGTTGCTACGCTTCCGCTTTTTATATGAAATATCCGCATTAATTTCACACAAAAATTTCATCGAAGTAAACGTTTTGACATGAAACCTGTGCAATGGCAGCTGTTAACACGAAATAACAGTGATTGGCAAAACTGACCAGCACACGGTAATAAAAGCTCTCGTAAATTCTGAACCAACGAACGGAAAAATTATCGATAATCAGTTGCGGCAAGTTAAATAATCCCCCTGACAAAGGTATTAACGTTTTATGAGCTGCGTTTAACGGACGATATTCCAGCAAAGCATGTTAATTTCGACCGGAAAAGATTTGCGAGTTATGTAAGATAATAGTAATAAGTATATAGTATTTATAGTACGTATCTATATTTAGTTCTGGGTTGGATTATTAATGCTTTTAAGACCAATAGCCCTCCAAAGTAAAACAAATATGGTTATAAGGTTTTCGAATTCTCAGTTTGTTTGGTTTTCAAGTTCTCAAGTTTTCAGATTTTGAACAACTCTGTTATATTTGGCACAAATAAAGCTCTAATATTTTCAGTTTGACAGCTTTCCAGGTTTCTGGTTTAAAGGTGCTTAAATTCTCAATTCTCAAATTTGAGGTCCTCAAGTTACACTGCTAATTATTATTTGCAATAATCACTATCTGACTTCGCTTTCTGACTGACTTCCTGAACACCTCAGACTTTTCACGTCGTTCACCCCTTTTTATATCCCTCTAAGTCTTTCTAGACTTTTCTGTCTCCAGAACGTTCCGGAATGATGACCTCATCCTCTGCAGGTAGTTGACCTCGACCCAATACGGATCTCGTGTATAAGACTGCATAAGGGCCCCAAACCCTTTTATGGATGTGGTACAAATTGCCGGTTGGGGAGCAATCGAAATATTGGTTTGAGCATATTGTTACGAAACGAATAGCTTTAATACATTTTATCTACACATAATTCATAGATCGGAAACACATTTAGAATTTTAACTACCACAATCAATTAAAAGTTCCTGTATGCATACACCTACGGACACCTCATGGCAAACCAAATAATGAGTTTCTGTTTGCAATTCCTTACATGCAGTCACCTCGAGGACATTTATAACTCAAACAGAACTCATTAACTCCATTATTTCCATAATAATTCCCCCTCGTACAAGAAGTTATGAAAACCACCGCAACGACGTCTGTCTTACTCCTCGACATTCCTTTAAATAACTAAACTTCATTCTCTCTACTTTTGAAGTGGCAGCGAAGTTAATTCACTCATTACCAACTGTAATTTGCTTTACGTCCCCCCGTCATGTACCTATTCGCGGCACGTAATTACCAACACAATCGGAACGATATTCGAGATTCCACCAGGAAACAGCCTGGTAGCAGTGCAACAGAAAATCTTCATATCCTGCCGTATGCAGCGGAAATAATAGCGACGGAAATGCGAACTGTCCTAACGGCGTTAGACACTCGTGGAAGGTTATCGTCCTGGGCCATCCTTGGCAAATTCGCGTTTACATCATCTGGTTGCGCATTCGGTATATTGGATGGAATAAAATTCATCCACCTGTATCTGTCGCAAGTGTGGAACGATCTCCTATTTATTTTCGTGGTTTATTTATAAACCTGAGTCTCGGGGGATATTTCTGTGGAGCAGTGGCGGTTTGTATCGTTGGCTGCTTTTCCCTACCGGTTTATTTCATTAACAATTTGAAATTTATACAATTTATATGATTTCGTACATATACCTTAAGTACAGTCCTGTCCCTTGGAGCGTGCGACATAAAATGTCACTCTTCAGTTTTTGTCAAAATCATTTCACAAGGGAGGAATAGTGTTGTGAAGTCGAGGGAGAAGTGCCAATAATTTATTATGGATATGTCCAGGATTGCTTTCGAAGTGGGCGCAACTTTAAGTTCTTCTTGGATAAGACGTGCAATCGGCAAGTAAAAAAATTGTTTTACTTCATTTTTGGGGCGCAACCACTCGCGCCTGGTATTTTGAATGTCTTACGTTTGTTTACTATTTCAGAAAATACTTAAAGATGCCAAAAACGAAAATCATCTGTTGAAAAATCAAACAAAAAATCAAAGCCAATAGGGCAGCTGAGCTGACCTGACCCGACCAACGTGAAAGTCGTTTGGAGGCAATGCGGTTAAGAGATTTCAATTCAAAAGCTGCTGAAACACCTGAACAGAGCGCACGACTCGAACACGATCGAATGAGATCTTCAACTTCAAGATCTGCTGAAACACTTAAACAACATAGCGGCCATTAAAACCAATAGGGTCCTACACCGGTCCACGGATCTATATAAAATTTTGACCACAAATCAAATAATATTCGTCAAGAGAAGTGTGAACATGAGCGTAATAGCACCCGGATTGGTTCAGTGTTTTACCTATTCGTTGCACCGGTCAAATCGGATGAGATGTGTTTTAAATTATTTTTTTGGGCGTAGCAACGCACGCCGGGTACCAGCTAGTATAAAATAAAAACCACACGAGTATAATTAGCCCTACGCCAGTTTTATTTCTCTCACTACCGTACTACCACCTAACCCTGCGACCTCAGAAAAACTTCTTCTTAGGGCATTAGGTGCACTGAACGATGCATTACAAGTCCTATCGAACCTGATGGCTAACGACTTTCACATTGACATTTTGATGTGTGTATAGCACAGTGAAGCAAAATGTCATCCAGCGCCTACTTCAAATATATTTTCATTTGAACACCCGTTATCAACTATGTATGTTTTCAACATTACTGTTTTTTTTTTTGCGAACCCCCAGTTATGCATGTGCACGGTTCCCATCACCCGTTGGGATCCAATGTATTAATCAATATAAAATGTTCAGCGGTACCCAAATAAAGAGAACAAAAAATTCACATACGGATTAAAGGATTAATTATGACCCAACCGGCACAAATTTCACAATACCAAACAAAAACAGTGAATACATTTAAAAATTCAGTCGATTCTATATGAAAAGTAATTTAAAAGTTCGCCCCACAATACTGGTACAACTGAACAAATTGAAACAAAAGCATCAGCTCATTCATTATTTATCAACGATAATTTATTTAGCTATTAGTGTACCAAACCACTTAATTGGACTGATAAAATCTGTCATTACATCTGGAATGGAATCTCAGGCCTCTTAACTCTGTGGTAACGGAACAAAATGTACTCACATTATTCTTAAAGCTTTTGAATATTTATTGCTAACATTAAAAAGCCCATTTTCTAAAAAACGTGTATACCCACCTACTTAGCTGTAAAAACTTTAAGAGGAAAAGGAGCGGAATAATTCAGTACAGTGAAAGAATTGATAGATATACGCGCAATAAATTTCGGAGGTAATAGAGAAAAATAGGATGAACCCATTTCTACAATTTTCTGTGCGCTGGGCATTCTGTCTGCTTGTATTCTTCCTTTTACAAGTTTGACGTGTCTGTCTGTGGCATCGTAGCTCCTAAACGAATGAACCGATTTTAATGCGTTTTTCTTTTTTTGAAAGCTGACGTGATCGAGATGGTTCTTAGCTGTAATTTATGAAGATATGGTCAGGCGTTTGATGACCATCAGGTCATTTCCTACTTGACAAAAGGGTCTTATTAACTTTCACGGATCAGATTGATTTGAAATTTGGTGTACTGTTGCTTCGGTGGTATAGTCTAAAGGATGCTCAATTCCTTTATAGTGTGTTTGGGCTTATAAGTATAGTCTCAACAAGAAGGTGTTATATAGATGATGAAACCTTGATAATTTTGCTAACAATAAGACATACATATTGACCCAGTGCAACATCTGTCCCTAGACCGCCTAAATGATTTACGTTGGCATTTACAAACAAACTTTCAAAGAAAAAGTAACATTAATCACGTATTTACAAACAAAATATGTATTAAAGAAAAGAAAACAAGTCCGAATAATAAACGAATTCAGATTGAAACACTACCAAAATCTTTAATAATATTTAAGAAAATGTATTTTAAGTAGTTATCTATTAGAATTAGTGTGCGCGAGTAATTTAAAAAGAATGAAATAAAAATAAAATTAAAAATTTTAAGTAACCCTCGACACAAAAAAAAAAAAGAAATTTATCTCTTGGCCTTTTAAATTCATTAATATTTTGATGATGGGCGTCGCCGCGTCGGGGGACGGTATTATACCGCCGGATTTTTTTTAATGCATGTATTTATCGATTTCACCCTATATATTTTGTAATCAGTTGAATACAATCCCAATCAACATACTGTATATGAATTCATGAAATATTAACGATTTACATCTAATAATTTTTTTCGGGTATTACGAGAAGAGACTTTAAGAACCTATAAATTAGAACCTTTTATTAAAATTGGAAATAAATCTAGAAATACAGGTGTCCCAAAACTCGCCACAAAAAACGAGGAGCGGAAAATTACCACAAGCTCCAAACCGTTAGGCAATACCCAAGAGGATGGCAATACTGTTTAATATGAGTGGTTGTTAGCCCATCAAGTCATCCCCAATTGGGTACCCAATTTGAAGGTTACTTGAGGAATAGTGGTCGTCCCGTCCACATCGAAAGCGTTCAAGATAATTTCCGTATAATTTCTTCATTAGCTGCAGTTCGTACATTTCTGGCAGCACTCTCAATCTCATTCCGATTTGGCTGAACTTCACTAGTTCCTGCAAGCATGTCGAAAATAGTTTGCTCTGGGGAGCGAGTCCTGGGACATCCTGTGCGTATGTACCTACTTGAAAATGAAAGAAAAACGCTTCAAAGTGACTATTTTAATAATAGATTTTGTAGGCCAGGCGACAGAGAGTTCAGTAAGGAAATCATAATTAGTGGAAAGCTGGAAATGGACTTAATCTCTTTATTTGGACCAACTTATTACTGTCCTAAGTTTTCCCACTCGAGCGAAGTCGGCGTTGGCCCTTATGGCCCTAAGAAGGTAGAATTTTTCAGTTTTTTTGCAAATATCTCTTACACTGAAAAAAATGAATTTGTTGTGACAACAAATTTTCATTTGTAGGAGAAAAATTTGTTGTCATAACTTATTCTTTGTTATCTGAAATGATTTTCTTTTTATTGCTTTGTTAGGAGAACAAAACTTAACAAAAACGTGTTTGTTGCCACAAGTAACATAAATATTTGTTATGTCGAATAAAGTGTTTGTACTGACAACAAATTCTAGTTTGCTATCATTACAAAAAAAGATGTTGGTGTTGCTTCCCGGTCATCTACACCAATCACACGCGTAGCTGCAGAAGATTTCCTGGAATTACTAAAGTGGAAAGAGAAGGGCCGCTATTGTCTACTTTTCGTCGACTTTTCGGTTGCGTATGCAGATTTCATCCATGTGTCAGTATTAAATCGGATCAGGTGGTTGTGTTATTTGTTTTCGGCAGTTTTTTTTGTGATAACTTGGGTAGGTAGGTATTATATAGTGCAATAATTAACCTAAAAGGTGATGGATTATGACGCTGTTATTTGAATTTATTTTTAAATTTGTTCCTAGAATTATTCCATAAGTATAGTTTTGTGAAAATAATTACATATATGTGAAATTTGAATTAATTAGCATTTCTGTTTTTTAGGAAATTAGTTGATATATCACGTTCGGTTTGTTGGCGACCCCAAGCATATATGCTCGGAAGAACGAATTTATCTTGTTCTGCTTCTCGGAAGACATGTTTACTTTTCAATGCAATAACTAAAAGGAAAACTCAATAGTCAGCATAATTACCCGTTTATTTGGAACAATGGCACTTGGCCCGAATATTATACATTTCCAAGCATTTAGATATTGTACAATGTTCAGAAAAAAAAACTCACTCTGAAGGTCGCAAAAAATAAGGGGACACTACCTACTTAAATTGTTTGTTTTTAGATTGTCGAGTGCCAAATTTGTTTTACTGGAAAATGCAGTAGTTGGACTGTTTCCATCAGAAGTCAAGGTATGTATTTAAATCTATTTAAAAAATTAATAATAATTGCGGAAATTGTAGGAAGTGTATGTTTCACAAAGCCTGGGAAGGACAAGTAATAATGGGTGGAGAAAGATCGAAGACTATTTCGAAGATACTACAACAGTCGGAGAAATTTACACACCAATGGACTTATTCCTAAATTCTCCTCACTTCGGAAAAAAGGAGTAATTTGTGCGACTTCAGGTACATAATAATAATTATTTAATGTCGAGTTATTATTTCTATTATTTTTTTCTTGTGTAGATAATATTACAAGGTTACTGACAGAAGAAGAAGATGAAGTGAAGTGGCTAATGAATTGTATAGACTCATGGACTGAAGTAATACAAAAATGGCCAAAACACATATAAACAACGATTAAGCTATATAAATATATCTATTTGTGACTACATGAACATATCCCCAGCGTTGGAAACTAAACTAGGTTATAGTTTAGTAAGTTTATTAATTTTTTTCAGTTTATTTATTTATTTCAATTGAAATTCTTATGTTGCAATGAGAAACAGTCATTAGTTTTTTTTATTATAGTATTTTTTCTTTTGATTTTTTATTAGAATTTTGTTTTTGATTTATTTTGTTTTTATAGGTATGTACTAATGTATGTACATATATACATTTTTATAATTGCATTACAATATTTGAATTTTTGTAATCTTTGTTTTATAAAATAAATAGCAAATATAATGAGTATATTTTACTAGTGAATCCATCTTCAAAGCTAATATAAAACTTAAGTTATTTATGCAAGAAAATACTATCTATTTCTGATGTAAAATATATGTGTTATTGTTGCAACAAAGTTGCTGATTTAAAAGAATTAAGACACTGTTTAAGGTAAGTAAGCTCAAACTTAAAAAATACAAGTCATTTTTTTCAAAACTAAACTGTCTGTAAACTAAAAAAATTATTAATACTACAAATTCTGTGTTTGTAGCTGGAAATAATACGTTTGTTAATACAACAAATTCTAAGTTTGTAGCTGTTGGTAATAATGTTTGTTGACGCAACAAATTCTATGTTTGTTGCTGTGAGTAGTATGTATGTTAACGCAACAAATTCTGTGTTTGTAGTTAATAGTAATAGGTTTGTCAACACAACAAATTCTGTGTTTGTTGCAGTTAGTAATATGTTTGTTAACGCAACAAATTTTTGATAACAAATAAAATTTGTTAGGACAACAAACTTTTTTGTTGAGGCTATTTCCACAAACAAAATTTGTTGGGAGTACTAACATGTCAGTTATCGTAACAAATCTTTTTTTTCGGTGTAAAGCATCAACTTTATCAACAAAACACTTATTAGCAAAAATAATCTAGAGTAAATTTGCAACCAGAAAGTTCTACGTGTTATAAATAATTTTGAACATCCCATTTATAACAGCTATTAACTTGTTACAATTATAACTGCCATATAAGACAAACAGTTGGGGCTGACTATAGTCGAAGCAAATTAGACGAAAAAAGATGAATAGAAGAAATATTTTATAAAGTTTTGAAATTTTGGTTATTTGGTCCCAGCAGGATCCCAAAAGTTCCCACCTTTGGCACAAAAAACCGCCCCCGAGCGTGACGTCATTAAGCTTTTCTGCATTTTTCTTGTAAACGGTAACTCCGACGAGAAAATGTTATCTGACTTATGTTCTTCATTAAATTCTGCATAAAATTGGTCTTATGAAGTTTTTGTCTTTGTCGGACATTAGAAGTCATAGGACATAATAATTGAAACGATGACTGTGGTGTAGAAGTTATTGTTAATTTATCGATAGTAATAATATCCTAAATTGGCAATGCAATGAGTTGGAAAAAAAAAACAACACCCAAAAATATTTATGTTAAACTCAAAAAGACGTCTTGCAAATGTCTGTTTACTTGATATATTGGCTTGAGTTGCAAGTTGTGGTCGTTGCGGTTTGTATACCGACGTGTATTATATGGATAGTAGGTATAATTGTTGATATTGCGTCATTTCCGGAATTATGGGAGATATAACAATAAATGTAATGCCACAGGGAGATGGGTTTGCTTTATGGATGGCGCATACTGTACATAGGCATTACGCATTATGTTTATGTGTTTTTCCGCTTGCTTTATGATGTTGTGGACGTACACCGACGCATTTATTTTTAGAGAAAGTTGTAAATTAAGAAAATATAAAACGAACACGAAAAGGATGCACGCGCGAAGGTCAAGTTACGTCTCAAAAAGTATTCTTGAACTTATTACAAGTTATGAAATGGAGGAACAGAAGGTATCAAAATTTGAAATTGGATAAAATGCAGAAGTCTTAAATCACTCACGTCTTTTCACGATTATAATAGGTATAAAAACCTTTCGCAACGAAAGCGGTTTTGAACATTCCCAGATTCAAACCAAATGAAGATTTCAAATCCTAAACTAAAAACAACAAAATGACGACAGAATCTTAATTGAATTTTTGTCCTAGAGTAACCAACCGTTAAACAAGCTTATAACAGCATTACCACTGCTTTTGCAAGACTTGTCATCTTCGTTAATTAAATCTGGAAGTAGTAATTTTTGCCCAAAATCTCGGCAGAATATGTAAATACGCCTAATTCAACTGCAGAGGCGACAAACAAGAGCACCCACATCCCGTATTTAAACCGTAAACGAACTTCCACATAATTACAGAGCCCTGATATTTTCCGATCAAAGTGCCGTTTTCAATTACATGAAAATTACCGCACTTTATCAATAAAACGTCACAAAATCGACCCCACAAACGATGTAATTACATAAAATACCCGCAGGTCTGTTAAGGTTCCACTAGATCGAGCATAACCGATCATTTTACATTATTTTCATCACAAGTCGGCCGAAAATGAAACAAATAAACTGTAGTGACAATTATGTCTCAATACTGAAAGGTACTTGTATTGCGAGTGATGATGAAGTTGTCTTGGGTGGTTTTTAGGTGAAACTATTTTGTCGGCTATGGGCTGACTGAAAGTTCAGAGTATAATCAATAATAATTGCATTTTTGTTGCCTGAAGCCGTGGTTATCTTTATCCAACTTTTGAGTTTACGACTTCAATCCTACAGAACGAAATGAAGATAGAAGAGAAAGAATGCAGCAAAATCACAAAATCAAATAAGAACAAAAAGCTACAATATGAAAGACATTATAAAATAAAAATTAACAAGCTGAGCACTTGAATAAGACTGAGGCTTTTATTAAAGTCAAAATAATAATTACTTTCATATTGATGAATTTTCAAACCAGCTGCTCTCTTAAAAATTATCTCGTGTAAATATGAATAAGATAAGTACGCCCTCAAAAGAAAAAAAACACAGTACATAACCATTTAATGATGAACTTCCGTCGACATTCATTTATAAATAGTCGCCAAGTATCTACCACCACCGCGCTAACGAACAGGTAACTCCTGAAGAACCTCCATGTTTAGAAGTGTCAGGAATTTCTCCACTTACATACCGCACACAAAAAGTCATTGACATTTCCTTTTTGTCTCTTCCTCTGTTCCGCGCTATTAACCGTTGAAACGGAATGAAAATTAAGTCCTTCCCTGTAATAACTGCCAGCAATGAATGATTGATGAATTTCGCCGCAATAACTACGTCTTGATACCTCATCAAACACGGCGATTTCACAACCCCTCGCCGCTTAAGCAAACAAGCAAGGACGCCTATCAAACCAGAACGCACCCCCTTCAGAAAAACGCCGTTGTCAGTAGAACCCCGAAAAAATCTTTCTTTGCTTGGCGAAATCAATCAACGGGGCCCCTAAAATCAATTATACTTAAAGGAAAAAGGTCATTAGTTACCGACTTTGACAAATGGTTTGTAAGGAAAGTTATTGCACTTTTCCGATGCGGAATAAATTTTGAGGTCAACGTGGAAGTTGGTAGCGGTAATGAAGCGAGAAGAAGTGAAGTAACAGTGTTTAAAAAAGGTACGAGAAAATAATGAGTAATTAGGTAAACCCCATCAGAGACGAGGCACCGAGATATTCTTATTAACTCACTCTTTAGGGACCATCTTCTTGGGACGGAGGAAGTTTTATGAAATTAGTCTCACTGATCAGTTTAATTGTGGGCCACCCCGCCGCCCGCGCTCTCTTCTCTCATGTGTCTGCGAGGATCCCGTGTCTAACTAAGTTCCGAAACTTCTACTTCTCCGTCTTCAAAAATTCTTTCACCAATTTTTAGAATAAACCTTCAGGGTGGACATAGGCTGCATATTTGATAGATCAAGTGACTTACCTATAAGGAAAGTTGATCGAAATTATATGAGTATTGCCGTTCTCGAATTACAATGACAACTTGTAGTCGCAGTTTCTTGCGCTCCACCACGAATGTTTAAAATAAATAAAATCCACTAATCGCCTGCACCTAACACGCTGGCCTCAACTCTCGTCTCGCACGTATTATATTCTCATTGCGAATTTGAGGGTAGTTCTAGAGCGTTAAGGACCCCACGGGAGGGAGATGTTTGGGGGGGATTGTAATTCTTCGAACGGCAATACTCATATAATTTCGATCAACTTTCCTTACAGGTAAGTCACTTGCTCTATCAATTATATTTCGTATTGCCGTTCTCGAATTACAATGACAACTTGTAGACGTTCAAAGTTAACGCTCTAGGAGTTGTAACAGGGAAGATAAAACTCCCAAATTTATAATAACGTTTGATTTCCATGGTACATAAAGCAGAACATTATAGAATAGCTTTAGCCTATTATGCCTCTAGCAAAACTGTTTACAGTTGACGACAAAGGTGACATTTGAAAGTTAGTGATTCAGCCAGCCAGTCTTTCGATTTTTTTCAATCGGAACTTCGGTTCTTCATTCGGCTAAAGTAGCGGGATGTCTAATACTGTAGGTTGAAAAACAAATAGTATCAACGCCCGCCGAGGAGAGGGCAAATTTAAAGCATTTACTAATTCTTTGGGGAGAGGCTGGAGAAATTAGTTTCCTGTTGGTTAATATTAAGACGTGTATAGTTCTGGGTTCGCAAGGCCTGAGCCCTAGATATGGATGATTCAATTAATGATACGAGGCATAAATGTGGTTTTTCAGGGAAAAACAAAATAATTAATACTGATCAAGAGTTCTTAACTGAAGAGGTTTTAATTCTATCGGGTATGGTTATCTCTAGGCTTTATCATCACACCTTATGATATTGTGCAGTCTAACCTTGGACAGAGGATAGAACTCTCATAAATAGGAGAGAACTGATGAGGTATCCCAGATTGCTTGGTATTTGGGTTTTGATGATCTAAGATTTCGAAACCTTTTAAGAAAATTCTGATGTTCTTCAAGAATTGCAAAAATGAAGGAAAGTGCTGCCTGCGCTGAATTCACAGTTGAATACAATGCGTCAGGTGTAAATTGATTATTGAAGGATATGGTAACTGTGTCTATGCAATCTGAATACGAGTTACTACGAGGGCGCTGAATGGACATGAATGGAAAATTAACTGCCAACGATTTTTTTTCTACCAATTCCGACTTTTTTCTGGCAATTCCGACTTTTTTCTGGCAATTCTGACTTTTTTCTGGCAATTCCGACTTTTTTCTGGCATTTCGGACTTTTTTCTGGCAATTCTGACTTTTTCCTGGCAATTCTGACTTTTTTCTGGCAATTCTGACTTTTTTCTGGCAATTGCGACAGGGGTAGGAAAATGGTGCTGTTTTGTTGCAAAAACTTAAAAGATGAAATACTGTCTACATTTTGAGTATCACGGACAGGGAAATATGACTTTTTTGGAGTATGTTTCTTTGAGGGGTCGAGCGCGTAGCGCGAGGCATCAATTTTAGTGATCCACTGAAGTAGCCGTCTGTGAAAATGTGAAATTGGCGCTACGCGATTGAGCCCATAAAGAAACATACTCCAAATATGTGGACAGTATTTCATATTTTAAGTTTGAAGTGGTATCAAAATGTCTACAATTTGTTGAAACGCAGAATTACATAATTAATTTTTTTTAAACGGGTTTCTTTGTCTGCTTGAACATTATGTTTCGTGTGTACATATATAGAAAGCAGTAAGGAAAATGTTGCGTTATTCGCACCACTGCCAAAATATATCCCTGGCAACCGTGTTGAACCTGGGAAATGTGACACTTCCTATGTGTTGTATGTAAGTCGAAACTAAGAAGAATATGACAGTTGGATCTTCCTTTGGCAAAGGAGTTTAAGGCATTAAAAGCGGCCATTAATTCGAGAACATTGATAACGGCGCCCCAACCAGATTTTGGACCGTCTTAGTAGATTTCTAGGGCAAAATTATTACATAGGTTCGTTCCCCGACTGTGTGAGAGTGACTCACTCCACCAGTCTAAATCGTGTTTTGCTGATGCGGATATGTTCATTATCGGATAATAGTTTTGAAAATATATTCGATCGCTTTGAGCGACTTAAATCGTAAAAGAGGGGCTCCTTGAGTCGATTCGTGTGAAGACACATTGTTTATAAATTGTCTAACCGGAGATCCAGCTTAAATGAGTTACTCAGAAAGTTACTTAAGCGTCCAGCAATTGGTATCGCCTCCCCTCTTCCTTCTTCATCCGAATATTTATTTGGGCCGGAAGGTAAAACCCGGTCGGTTGAGTGCAGATGGAGCGGGAATTTGGGACCGGTGTAGCCGAAGTCCTGGCTTGAAAGAAGGTAACGTCCGAAGAGGAATTTCTGAAGAAGCTAGGTGGCTTCTTTGTTTCTTGTGCGGCGTTGAAATGCTCAGGAAAAGCTTGTCCAAAAAAAGGAAAGTGCCAAGTGGCAATCGCCACTAATTTGTTTCACAGCAGGGTCCAATAATGGGACTGAAATTGAAAACTTCCCCGTTAAAGACCGACGGGACTAAGGCGATGTAGTTGGCTAAGGGTGGGTGACCGGTGACAAGATTGGATGAAGACATGATGATAGTGTCGTGACTTCTATGGGCACTTCTAGCCCTTTTGACGGAGCTGAATTAATGCCCAGCAGCGATTCTAGATGGGGAGTTATGAAGTATTCTGGACAACAATAGATATTGTAAGAATCCAACTCCGGATGGTGCTGGTAGGTATGGATAACAATAGAGATTGTAATAATCCGAGCACGCCCTGAACTATAGCGGTCAGAGAATAATCGGAGAATAACTAGGTTCAGGTAATCCAACTCCGGATGGGGCGGCTGTTATGGACAACCACAGAGATTGTATATGCAAGTACGCCCTGAGTTCTAAACTATAGATAGATTCAGTGGGTACCTACTTGAGCTTTCCGGGATTTCCTTTAAAAACCGCTTGAATTTTGCTTTTCGGTTGGAAGGGTTAGCCCTGGGAACTTTGACTTTGTCCATTTTCGGAGCACTTAAAATACGTCCGTGGTAAAGCACGAAAAATTTGCAATGAGAATATAATACGTGCGAGAGGAGAGTTGGGGACAGCGTGTTGGGTGCAGGCGATTTTATTTATTTTAAACATTCGTGGTGGAGCGCAAGAAACTGCGACTACAAGTTGTCATTGTAATTCGAGAACGGCAATACGAAATATAACATCCCGTTAAAATAAAAGGGTTTTTCGTGGAGATCACTTTTGCAAAGCAATTCGACGAAAAAACGTTTGAGCGCCGAACGCTGCCTTAACGATAAGAGATATACGAATGCTTTCTATAGAAAAGTTGTAGAGCTTAAACAGGCCTATAAAAATGTCCACGACGACACATGACTATGCCTATGTGAAAACAATGACTTCCTCTCATCATGAGCAATTACCGATTTTATTTTTGACATACATTTTAAAAATACCCTGTATATTTGTACATAAACCACTTTCTAATAACCGGACGCTCCCTTAGCCGGACATAAACAAAATGAAATCGGATCTTTTATTTTTAAAATAGTGTAAGGGAACACAACATTCTGAGAAAACCCATATTTTTAAAGAGCATAAACAAATAACACGACAATTTTCCTCCCAAGTTTCGTTAAATTTCAGTTCTTATTCTCAAATGAACGAGGACGGATATCTTTCGTTGTGTTAAGAATTATTAATTTGCGTTTAAATGGCCGCGAAACAGAAGATGATGCTGTTGTTAACAGAAAAAATGGAAGTGGTCAACGTTTTATAGAAAAAAAGAGTCCGAGCTCTGACAAAGAGGTTCGTTTTATTGATTTAAATATTTAACATGAATTAACGTGATTTACATACAAGAAATTAATTCTTGTAGTGAAGCATTAATTTGTGTTCAAAATTTAAAGAAATTTATAAGAAACAGAAATGATTTTATGGCATTTGAATATATAAAAAATTTGGAAATTCAGTTACAAAGCCATGTGCAAGAAGAAAAAAAGGAAAAAATACGACAACCAACCATTTCGCAATTTTTTCAAGTCTAGCTCAGCGCCTTACATATTTCATATTTATTTCTTTGTAATACATAGTACCTAAGTGTCTTAAAACCAATACAGTATTACATATTTAAAGTTCATATATTCCATAATATACTTAAGTGTTCTATTTAAAATAAATGTAAAAATTTTTATATCAAATTTATTAAACATCACGAAGCCCTTTCCTTTAAACGGACATCTCCCATAAACGGACAACAAAATGAGGATCGTGAGTGTCCGCTTATGAGAGCTTTTACTGTATAGAATTGAATAGTAGAGTAGTAAATGTGTTTGATTAATTTGTGAAGTTTCTCCTAAAATTTCATGAAAACAGGGTACCTACGGACGAAAGGTGAATTTTCCTACCTCACATGGGGTACCCACAGCCCACATCTCCAACCGGTAATAAAGAAAAATATTTATTGTATCTTGTATCTTATATTCTGTATATATTATTATTATACTTAATAAGAATAATAAGAAATAGTAAATTGTTTTATTAGGAGCAAAAGTTAGGATTTTTGTGACAAGTCTGTAGGTTTGACAAATACAGACGAGCCACGAAAAGCCACTTTCACATAAAACATTTCTTCTTGAAGCGCCGAAAATCTAATAATTTCTTTGATTTAATAAAACTGGACTCACGTGCCACCAGCCGATTCTATGCGCCGCTAGACTACTTTGTCTGCCATGGCAGAAATGGCCAAGAAAAAATAAATTTATTTTAATAACGAAACTATGTTTCTATTTATTTTACTCCATATTTATTTACTGATTTACTTTAATTATAAATTCTTTCAATAACCATCAATTTCTATGTGTCACATCTGCCGGGCGTCCTGTGACGGCTGAATTTTTATCTTATTAAAGAATTCATCTATTCACCTATCCAATTATTATATGCCAAGAAATAAAAAAGGTCCTTCCTAGGTGTTTCCCGGTTTCTGGGCCGCTCAGTGTAGATCGGTTTACATTGTGTCGATTTAAAACGCAAGGTCGGAGAGGATTACCAAAGTCCTTGCATTGTATCGTGTGAATTCATGTTTAAATTAAACAGAAATCGTGTTGTTTTCTCTACGTAATTGTTTGTTTACCGAACTTATGTAAATAAATAATCCATTACGTGACGCATGCTGATCCCGAAGTATCAACCGCATTTCAGTATCCGCAATTGGAAATTGGAATCAAATCTGCTGTTGCATTAATAATACTTCATTATTGAGCATCAGTGGAGATATTCAGTACTTTTGAGGGTATTATATAATTCGAGCATCGATGTTTCGTTTGTTTTCGATTGTTGTGCTTAATACATTTGTATTTTTCAGCTGTTAATCTTACTTAATTGTCTTCCATGATCATCCTCTTAACCCTATAATTGTGGTAGTTCTATTGCTTGATTGATTTACTCACTTCTTTATTCCATCAAAACTTCACTGTTTATGTTCATGGAAGCCTCCACAATCTTTTTTATACAAGACAAATAAGCTTTAGACGTTAACAATTTAAACAAACATACCCTCTTGTGTCTTTCTGAAAAGCAATTTGACCAACTTGAGGTCATCGACACTGCTATTCAACAAAACACAAAACGAAGTAAAAGGAAAAGCAATTCATTAGTTCGGTGCAGCGGGAACCCTGTGTTTAATAAACCATCTGGAAGTTTGCGCAATAAATCGTTAATATAAAAAATATATATACAATGCAACGGATAAAATACTTACTCTCAGGTCTGTCAACAGGTACAAGATTAACATTACTCCTCCAATTCATATTGGAAATAAGAGGCAACTACAGGGTGACTAAAATACAGCAACAATTTAACCAAAAGCTTACATGTTATAGTTGGTAATAATCCTGTCATTATCAATCTGTAATTTCTCAGGGGAAATTATTATTTAACTGCCTTTTTTATAGACATTAAAAACCTGCATTAATTTTATTAGAGCATTAAAACGATCCAGATTACGTGCAGAACAAGGTAAGGCAATTTCTGCCGGAAAATTTCACTTTTTAATTGGCATCTGAACTACTCTGCATTGTTACTCAAACTACCGTTTGAACGTTCGATCTACACTCCCATCGAAGAATGAGATATTTAGAGATTTTCCATAACATTCAAAGCGTCGTTACATAATTCTTCGAACAAACATGGGTAGAATGCCAACCGATCGGATACAACAAATTGCTTGCCGTCTTTATAAAATCACGTTCTTTTTCTAGTGCACGAGGTCGTAAAAACCCAGTCATTGTCGGTCCGGAAGATGGAAACTGGAAGTACGCTCGGTTTGGTGTTTACTATTTGCATTCCTCCGTGTACGAATTTTGTGTTGTTCCCTTCCGGGTTTCCTTATTTACAGTCTACGGCTGATTTTACGAGTTCGCGAAGGATCGAGCTAATTAGCCAAAACGAGAAGTTCGAAGGCGTTTTGACCTTTTTAGACGAACGGCCTGTGCTAATTGGTAAAGCGCTGTTTACAATGTCTATCTACTGATCTAATTGGGTAAGAGTTACACTGAAAGGTTACAATATCTAGGTGTCAAATTCGTTCAATTCCTCAAATTATACTGCGAAAATAAGGCAAGTCAAGTTTTTGTAATTTCAGAGAATTTCGCGTTCGGGTTTAGGGACTACCTTTTAGGGATTACCAGTTGGATTTACCCGCGTATTGCTATTGCGGCTGTTACTTCTTATTTGCTTTG
The DNA here is from genome assembly GCA_963583935.1 of Diaperis boleti. Taxonomy (NCBI): domain Eukaryota; kingdom Metazoa; phylum Arthropoda; class Insecta; order Coleoptera; family Tenebrionidae; genus Diaperis; species Diaperis boleti. The sequence continues at coordinate 30,456,518 of OY757245.1, read as the reverse complement.
CTTTATTGATATTGCATGTACCTTCCTTCTTCTATTCAGAAAATCATATATTTTTCAAAACTATGTGATAATTGTTCTCATAGCTAGATTATTAAATGATTAAATTTTCATAAGAAAAAAAAAACTACTGTTTTCAGAGCTTCGTTTATAATATTTTAATGTGAAGTGGTTGATGAGTTTATTTGCGACCATATTGAACATCCCAATGCCTTGGATAAGTGGGTTTGGACAACTTTATCATTGTTGGCACGCGTTTTTGTTTTCGGGAAATCGATATAAGAGTAGGGCGCAATGTCTCGACTGTATCTAGAATATGCAGACATTGGTCTGAGGAAATGGTGTAACTGTGTCGAATTCCACGAGAATTGACATCCCCGACAAATGGCACTGCGTCAACCGTTTGACACAACACGTTCGATTGGAGCGCATTGGATAGGTGCTACGGGTCGACCCATGTCGATGGCAACGATTTGTTCTTGATATTGCCTGATTCTGACTGATGCTGGAAAAGTCACCAGTCATCAATGGTGCGTTGAAAGACAAGACTCGATGGAAAAATGGACCTCAATTGTGTTCTCCTATGAGTCCAAATTGTTTTTATTACGATCAGATGATCGCAATAGGAGTAATAGTGTGGGAAAGCACTGCATATAGAAGTCATCAAAGTTACAAATATTCACTGATATAAGCAGCACAAATCAAGGGATGTCAAAAAAATGCAACATAAAAGAACTGAGACAGATAAAATAGTTATATTGAAAAAAACTGATAAATATTAATTCGCAAAATATAAAACAATAAGTAAAGACAAACAAGGGCAGAGAAAATATCTATACCTAGAACCACCAACTGAAAAGGAACAAGCGCCGCGGTTCTTTTCTAAGAGGATACAACCATGATGTTAGTATTCAAATATAAATAGAGAATCTATGGGTCTGATACAAAAAAAAGTTGTCGGATCAATCACAACTCTATTCTGATCCAAAAGAACAATCAACGTCTGACAAGGTGTCAACGGTGAGGTGTGTCAATTATTCAATGTTGCCAATCCGGTTTATTGGCTTAAAAATTAAAAAGTTACCTGTTACATGTTAGTTGCAGATCACAGAAATCTATCTTTTTTCTTCATTTTAGACGACTGTTTGTCTCACCTCCCTGTGTTTTATAAATTTGTTTATTTTTTGAAATAATTCTAAACCCTTAAAAAAAAACTACACTGATATATGTATTTGTGTTTATCAGTTACGCTCACTTGCATTTTTAGTGACGGGTGATCACTAGCCATACATTCATCTGCTACATAAAAAAAAACTGTTCTTATATTAAGACTGACATTAACACCTCTTTAAATCATCTTTCTCATTATTTATTTTGGAATACGTCCCATACTCGCTGCATGCAATATCTTACGATTACGTATATTTAGCCGTGTGTTATTAGCATAAGGTTGTGCGTTACGTGAAAATGCCCAAAATAAACTAACTGAACTGTGGCAGTTACTACATCACGGTCTCGATGTAAAGCCACAATTCTAATTTTGTGTCTAAATATACAGGTGTAATGAAAATACCTGCAATAATTTTAACCACACCAAACTATGAAATTGTTTTTTTTTTTTGCAAAAATCGCTTGGGGCAAGAAACCATCCTGCAACGCCGCTTCTGCACAACTCGGCGAACAGCACAACTGAAGCGCGTATAAACCACAGAAAAAAGCGCATAAAACTGTTTGTTGAATTTCTACACGGCAAAATTTCAATAAAGCAAAGTACTTACCCATTAGAAAATACAATATACAGGGTGTAACAGAAATAAGTATCAAAATTTCAATGAGTAATAGAACGAGCAACAAAATTTCTATCTACCATTTTTGCGAAAACCCCCACTTGTTCAGCATTTTTCCCTTTCTCAAATTCGCATTCTCTGCTTGCAGGAAGGATTCCGATTATTGACGTCGGATGATAAAAAAAGATGAACCATTATCCATTCTGTCAGTGAGTGAAAGTGAAAATGCCAGCCCTTAGAAACATTGAAAATCGGACACTGGTGCTTAAGGCTGCTCGAAGGATCTACAACCAATGTTTTCCCAATCGCCAGCTTCCAAATCGTCGACCATTTGCAAAAACTGTGTTTGAGGGATCATGGAACTTGTAATTGTATGAAGTCTAAAAAAGGTCAGAAACATTATTTATTAATATTTGTATTAAAATTAGAGGATATAGATGGAAAACAAAAATATTATTGAAACAATATATTTTGGTGCCTTCAGATGTACCGCCTGGTTCTTATCTTTATGTTAAACAAAATTTTAATTTTTATTAGTGCGCAAAAAAATTACTTAGTTTTGCTTCAGTGTGAATACAAACGTGTAGTCGATAATAATTAGCCCAATGCCTTTACGACGTTTGGCCCCTGCTGAGAGAAATAGAGCCATTGGAATGTTACAAGCTGGCCTGCGACAGGTCGATGTGACTCAATATCTAGCAACTACTCAATGTATATTTATTACCTTTACAGGTTTATAAAGTATCCGATACATTTCCCACAACTCAAATAAAATAAAATATAATATAATAAATAAAACTAAATAAATCAATAATTCAACACAATAACTAGCAGCTTTTATCCCTTCCCACTTATTGTCCCTCTTCTCCACTCAACCTTCCTCATCCATTCGATCCCTCTTCCGTCCTCATTCAAAATTCCTTCAACAAATGCTCTATCGTCTCCTTTTTTTCTCCACACATCCTGCATACTCTATTATTATCCTCACTCCAATATTTATTCTCTCTCTCCTCATTTCCACATCTAAATCTTGCTATTATCTATATCTTTTTTCTACTCTCTCTTCCTAGGTACTTTGGCATTTCTTCCGTTATTATTTTTTCATACTTCCCATTGTACCTAGACTCCCTAATTCTCGTTCTTCTTTCCTCCACTTGCACATCTCTATCTCTCTGCACTAATGTCATTACTCTGCCTCTCTCTCGCATTCTTTCTGTCTCCGCGCCTGCATAACCGTTTCTTTCGAAATATGCCTCCCTCTCTTTCCGTATCCCCTTTCCTATTTCTTTCCTTTTTTCTTTCAAACACTCTTGCAAAATTCTGCATTCTCCTCTCTATATCACTGTCTCCTCAAATCTTATTGCTCTCTTTCCTGCTTCTATTCTTATTCCATCTCTTTGTTTCCTCCATCACTATATACCCCGGTGTCCCTCTCTCTCTACCCCTAGCACCCATTTCATATATTTTCCTTGCACCCCTTCCAATCCTTCTTGCTCTCTCCATCCTCATATTTCCGCTCCATACATCATCACGCTTTTCACCAAACTATCAAACATCATTACTCTCCTTCTAAAATCATGTCCAAATTTTCTCTCTCTTATTCCCCATACAGCTCCTATTATATTATTTGCTTTTTTCACTAACTCTCTCACATGTGTTTCTTTCATTCATAACATAACCTAAATACTTAAATTCTTTCACTTCTTCAATTTTCTCTTTCTCTCATCTCCACTCATTTACTTTTCTCCTACCACCCCCTTTTCTGAACACCATCATCTTGGATTTCTCTACATTCACCGTCAACTTTTTCCTCCTTATATATTTCTCTCGCTAGCACCACCAAATCATCCGCATATGCTAAAGACCACACTTTTTCTTTGCCCACCACAACCCCCCCTGCCTGCCCCTTCCTGAACATCTCCTCTATATCTCCAATAAAAGCTGCAAACAGGCTGGGGCTTAGTGGGCAACCTTGTCTTACTCCCTTATAAGTTTTGAAACATTCACTCACCCTTCCATCCACTCTCACTCTACTTATCGTCTCTTCATATATCTCTTCTATTTTTGTTACCAGATGCTCATTTATCCCTCTCTTTCTCAAGGATTCCCACAGTAAATCTCTTTCCACATTATCAAAAGCCGCCTTCAGGTCCACAAAGAATGCATATATCTGGCCACCCTTCTTTTTTATCTCATTTCCTGCTATGTGATTCAAGATATGTACATTATCCATGGTCCCTCTACCTTTCCTAAAAACCGCCTGTTCGTCTAGTAACACCCCCCTCTCATTCATTTCCTTCATCAGCCTCTCTTCCACAATCATCGCGTATACCTTATATGCTGTATTTAGGAGATTGGTCCCCATATAATTACTGACTGTATCCTTTTCTCCTTTCGTATTGTCGCAGGAACAAGGTTTCCACCAAGTCACGGATGGGGTCCGCGACTCCTCGGTGGCGAAAACGTTGCCGGAGACATCGACCGACGTCGAAGGAGGTTGTCAGTTAGAGCGGATGCTCAACCTGGTGCTCTGCGCATCGACGTAGTGGTCCACCGGACCAGCAGGGTTTGGGGTCGACGAGTTGTTAATGAGAAGACATCAGTTTGGATTTTATATGCACTTTATTCAGACACAAGGTCCGAATAGAACTTCCCTCCAACCAGAAAGTGGCCTGCCTTTATACCTGCGACGGGGTAAAACCCGATCGCAGGTGGCGTCCTGCTTTCTGATTGGCTGCAGTCTATTCTTACTTAAAACTAACATTTAATAAACTTAAATCTGATTAAAACTAAACTTAAACTATAGCGCGAGCGCTAAACTATACTATTACATTACTTATAACTAACCACTCGCGACTCAAAGCGTAAAAAACGCTTTATCGCGAGAGCGCGGAAGTGGGAGGGCCAAGCGGTAGACAGTATAAAGGTAAACCTTCAGCGGCTGGCGACATTTACCGCTCGACTTCCGCTACTATCGCACGCTCGCTCCCTGTTGCAACCTCATGCTATGCCGCAACAGAAAGCGTGGTGTTTAAATCTAAACTTATTTAACTAATGCTAAAAATTAAAATTAAACACTACACTAACGAGAATCCGGTCGCGAATTCACTCCATACAACAGTATATATTATATTATCCTTCCACTCTTGAGGGAATCCCTCTCCCTTCCACACTCCATGCATCTCTAACAACCTGTCAACTTCCCTTTCCGTTCCATACGCTTCATTCTCTATACCATCCCTCCCCGGTGTCTTTTTTCTTTTCAGTTTTCTTAGCTGTTGCTCTAGTTCTTCTCTTGTTATCTCTTCTATTTCTTCTACTCTTTGTTGTCTCTTTTCCTTTTCTTGTCTGTTTTCATCACCCCCCAGCAGTTCGCTGAAGTACTCTCTCCATAGTAATTCCATCACTCACTCTCTCTCTCTCTTTTCTTCTTTCCTTATTTATGTATCTCCATACCTCTTCTTCCGTCTTTATACCCTTCATCTTTAGCTCTTCTTCCATCCGTTTCTTTTGCTTCTTCTCTTTGCATACTAAATTGTACCTCTCGCGTGCTCTCTTGTACTCTTCCTTGGTTGCTTTTTCTTTTTTCCAATTTCTTAGTTTCCTTTTTGCTTCCTGCTTCCTTTCCCTGCATTCTTTATCCCACCACTAGTTCTTCCACAGCCCCATCTGCTCTCTTATCTCTATCTTTTTTTTCTGTTGCGTTTCCTATGTTATCGCTCAGTTCCCTCACCTTTTCGTTTATTTCTGTTTCTTTGTATTTTGCCTCCCTAAGTCTTGCTCTATAATTTTCTTTTCCTTCTTCGGTCCAAATATTCTTCACAATTATTCTTCTAAACTCATTCACACTTCCTCTATCTTTCTCTCCTCCTTTTGTCTTCACTTCTAAAGGCATATGGTCCGACTCAATTCTTTCTCCCACCTTGAATTTCTCTATTTCATCCCATGCTTCTTCATTTACCATAACATAATCAATAACTGTCTCCCCTCTTGATCCAATATACGTGTACTCCCCTTTCTCATCTTTTGTGCAGTTCCCGTTAAGTATGTCCCACCCTCTTTCTTCTACTAAGCTAATCAGTACTCTGCCTTCTGCGTTTTCTGTTCCATGTTTTGTTGGTTTTCCTTCTATTGTTTCTTGTTCCTCTTCTATCTGTCTTCCTTTTCCCCCAATTCTTGCATTAAAATCCCCCCAATCACAAGTTCCTTCTTCTTGCTCTTTTACTCGCTCTTCGATTATTCTCTTGGTTTCCTTCATACTTCTGTTGTACACTGTTACAATTCTCCATTTTCTCTGTTTACTTTTCACCGTTATTTCCATAATCCCTCTTTCTTCTTTTGCGTCAGTTCCATTTTCTCCTTCCAGTCCCTCTTTCACTATTCAAAAATTTTCTGTATCTAACTCCCCCTTTTCTTCGTCCCACCTAAGCCCTTTTCCCTCTATCCATATCTTTTTATAACCCACTTTCACCCGCTGTCCTTTTTGTCGCTCTTCTTTGGCTATCGCTCTTAATTCCTTCTGTATATCTCTTTCCTTCTTTGTCAGATCATCTTCTATGTATACTCTCTTTCCTTTTTTTCTCTAAGTTTTCTTTTATTTTCCATAACTTTCCTCTTTTCCCCCCAGCTCCGAAGTTCCGCCACAATCATTTTTCCTCCGTTTATTTTATACATCTCTCTCACAGTCACTTCTACCTCTAATTCCACCTTCATCCATTTTTCCAGTTTCTTCTCGCTCTCGCATTTCTCTTCGTCCAATCCCGTTACTACAATATTCTTTTTTCTCACTCTTTTTTCCTGCTCTTCAATTTTCACCTCCAATTTTTTCATTTTTTCTTTTAGTTCCATCTTTTCTTTTTCCCATTTTTTTCCCTTTTCATGCATCATAATTTTCAACTGTTCCAGTTCTCGGCTCATCTTCCAATTTTCTTCCTTTATCTCCCCTATACATCCTCCATAATATTTTTCAGCATCTCTTTCATTTCCTCATCCATTGCCTTTCTAACTTCTTACTTTTCCTAGAGGGGTTAATCCTCTATTCCGACTCTCGTCCTTCTTCTCTTTTTCTTTTGTAATCTTCTTATCTCTCGCTCTCACTACCACTTTTTTTCATTCTATTTCTTTTTCACGTTTTCACGCTTTTTTTATCCGCTTGTCTTATCGAGCGCCGCAAAACACGTCCGCTCGGCTCAACTGCTCGAATCGGAATTTCGACAACAACAGGATCTATTTCTCACGATAAATGCTAGAAGGCAGAGCAGAACTTCGTCGACAGTTTCAAGTCGCTACAGGAGCTAGGATTTGTGTACTAATTGTATGAAACCGACTCCACGAAATCGGTTTAGCATCTCGAGTACCACTTACTCAAAGAGACCAGCGCGAAATACAAAATTTGCTTTAAAAAAAAAAGAGAACCGACTTCAAAAAGTGAAAAATAATTGAATACATGTATTATTACATGTACTACCCAATGATCTGTCTGAAGTCGGTGCCAAGCCAAATAGGTTACAAATTTGTAACATATTGTAATTATACAAAAATATCAACAACGTTATAACGCATACAAAATTCGATATCATTCGAGACGACCGTCAACGAAGTCTGCCGTTTGGGATGTTTTGCTCAGCACGAGCCCCCCACCCACGCTTACGCATTCCGGTGCGTTTGCCGGGAGACCTTCGATGTGGCTGGAGCAGGCAGCCTATCTATCTACTACCTATTTGGCTTAGCACCGACTTCAGACAGATCATTGGGTAGTACATGTAATAATACTATAATTAAATTATTTTTCACTTTTTGAAGTCGGTTCTCTTTTTTTTTAAAAGCAAATTTTTTTACAATTTTATGTGATAAGTTAGTGATACCTAGTAAAGACGCTTCTCCAATATTGAGGTCCTCATTAAAGTTGACGAAGAAATCGGTATGAACATAATTATATATATAAAATGAAGAAAAAATATGGGGATTTTTCTCGATTTCCATGGGATTCCCTGATCAGATCCTGATTTTTTGACAATGGAATCACGTCAAGAGTATACCCTTTCAAATAAAAGAAGAATTTTGTAAATCGGTACACAACTGACAAAGAAATCGGTGAACATACATGATAAGTCGGTTAAAAAGGGAGCGAGAATTTGAGGATTTTTCTCGATTTCCATGAGATTCCCTAATCAGATCCTGGATTTTTTAACAGTGTAACCACCTTTAGAATGCCCTTTCAAATAAAAGAAGAATTTTGTAAATCGGTCCACAATTGACGAAGAAATCGGTGAACATACATGATAAGTCTGTTAAAGAGGGAGCGAAAATTTGAGGATTTTTCTCGATTTTCATGGGATTCCCTGATCAGATCCTGATTTTTTTAACAATGTAACCATCTTTGGAGTATACCCTTTCAAATAAAAGAAGAATTTTGTAAATCGGCCCACAATTGACGAAGAAATCGGTGTACATACATGAAGTCGGTTAATAAAAGGGAGCGAAAATTTGACGATTTTTCTCGATTTCCATGGGATTCCCTGATCAGATCCTGATTTTTTAACAATGTAACCACCTCTAGAGTATACTCTTTCAAATAAAAGAAGAATTTTGTAAATTGGTCCACAATTGACGAAGAAATCGGTGTACATACATGAAGTCGGTTAATAAAAGGGAGCGAAAATTTGACGATTTTTCTCGATTTCCATGGGATTTCCTGATCAGATCCTGATTTTTTAACAATGTAACCATCTTCAGAGTATACCCTTTAAAATAAAAGAAGAATTTTGTAAATCGGTCCACAATTGACGAAGAAATCGGTGAACATACATGAAGTCGGTTAATAAAAGGGAGCGAAAATTTGACGATTTTTCTCGATTTCCATGGGATTTCCTGATCAGATCCTGATTTTTTAACAATGTAACCACCTCTAGGGTATACTCTTTCAAATAAAAGAAGAATTTTGTAAATTGGTCCACAATTGACGAAGAAATCGGTGTACATACATGAAGTCGGTTAATAAAAGGGAGCGATAATTTGACGATTTTTCTCGATTTCCATGGGATTTCCTGATCAGATCCTGATTTTTTAACAACGTAACCATCTTCAGAGTATACCCTTTCAAGTAAAAGAAGAATTTTGTAAATCTGTCCACAATTGACGAAGAAATCGGTGAACATACATGAAGTCGGTTAATTAAAGGGAGCGAAAATTTGAGGATTTTTCTCGATTTCCATGAGCTCCCCTCATCAGATCCTGAAATGGTGACAATGGGACCAATCTGCAAGTATACTCTTTCAAATAAAAGAAGAATTTTACAAATCGGTTTATAAATGACGGAGTTCTGCGGTAACAAACATTAAAAAAAAAAAAAAACATACAACCGAATTGATAACCTCCTCCTTTTTTGAAGTCGGTTAAAAAGTGGGCTGAAGATCACCTAAATTGGGATAGAGAATGGCTCAACATACTCTTCACCGACCATTCGCGTTTTGGACTGCATAGTGATTCTAGACGAGGACGTGTCTGGAAAAGCTCAGAAACTCCAAGACATCGAAGACTTGGTCAAGAAATTCACCCCTTTGGACGCCGTACGCCCGTATACATTATGTGAAAAAAACATGAATGGAAGGATCTATCTTCAAGAAATCATCAAGGAAATTGTGCGGCCATTAGCACAGCAAGTTGGAAAGAATTTCATTTTCTTAGACGACAATGCACGACTGCATAGAACTGCTACAGAGCCCTATAAATTAATCGCATTAGCCATTTGGCATTACCACCACGCTCCCCAGATCTAAATCCCGTGGAACACACTTGATATATGCTCCAAAGTGGAAAATCATCAGCCACCGCCAATTAATGAGCACCAGTTCGTTCAAATTTTGCCATATCTATGGGATAGTCTGCCACAAGCAGAGCTGGACAATTTAGTGGTAAGCATGTCCCGAAGAGTGAGGGAGGTTATGCAAATCCATGGTGACCATACTCATTATTAGTTTGGTAATAATTCTTTCTTCCTTTGGTTTTGTTGGTGCATTAAATTGGTTAACACACATTTCTTTTTTAATCATTTACAAAAAAAAAACATTTTCTAAGATGAAAAAAATTTAAGTGATATTTGCAATAAAAAACAAGATTTGGCAATATCCTCAGTTTAGTAAAGAGTGCTTGCACGAGACATTCTTTTCTCAAGCAACAGAAACGAGTCAATCTGAAGAGCAAAAAAAGGCGACAATATTTAGACCCAGACAATAGAATATTTTTGGCGTGACAAGTTAACTTGTAAATTGTAATGTCAAATAGCTACACAAAATTGTCGCTGGAATAAAGCTTGTCGAAAAACTGGCACTCAAATAATTGTCCTATTGGTTGTTTATTTTGAAATTGAAGCAGCGCATTGGTTGACAAAAACACAAATTAAATTGTCACATATAAATATGTATATAATATTTTAAGTAGTCAAAGTTATGCCAACAATTTGTAAGATTCATTACAATTGCTTAAAATGCGACGAGCGCTTGATTGCTTGAGTGTGAGTTTACAAATGATCTGTAAAATCCTCTTCCCCAAATTTTAATTTAATCAAAATAATAAATTACCTCCCGTGACGGTGATTGACCTATGATGATAAAGAAAAACTTTCGCTTGTGCTGAGCTACGGTTAATACTGTTTCTGTGATGTTTACGCGTTTTTGCCCGTGCGATAAACGATGGTTAGGCTCGTGGAGTGGCGAACGCTGATTTTTGTGCTACATTTTAAAAGATTTTTCACTCTGCAACTATAGAATTTATGACAGAAGTTTATTGAGAAATATTGTTACTCTTGTCAAAAATAAGTGTTGGGTTCACTGCAACCTACGCGATTGAACTGAGAAAGCAAAAAAATATATATTTTTTTCAACATTTTGTTCACGAACGGGGTGAAATGGAGTTAGCTACATAAAAATTTCAGGAATGGGTTTACCCTACTTTTCTCTATTACCCCTTAAATTTATTGCAGGAATATCCATGACACTTGTCTTTCATGACACACATCAACATGCTAGGTTGTACAAAGATGTACAATGAATATACATTAAGACATTTTAAAAATTCATCAACGTTCTTTACAAATAAAATCACCGTTAAACACCGCTTTCCAATTACCATCAGGGAGTGCATTATTATCTATGCAAAAGTTAATGAGTAACAATGTGCCTTACAGGAGTAATAGAAATTTGATTTGACGAATTGTGTAAGCAACGATTTTTTGTTGAGCCGTTATATTTCGCGCTTCCATTCCTTTTACAATAAAGTGGTCATAAATCGAACAGTAGGTGTTTGATAGTATAACAGCTGGTGATAAAGCTCTAACTGCACTTGCAGCGCTTATCGGATGCTTCAAAAACTGCAGTTAATAATGTCGGCTTACGAGCTATAATACTGGAATAACTTTTTCATATACTGTCCCCTCAATTTACTTTTTAGACTGTTAGTGGTATTTAAAACTACATATAATAGGGGATTTGAACCAATTCATGGATAGTTTCCCAAATTTAGACTAGACCTACGGACTACAAAAGAACAAGAAGTAAAAAAAAAGATATAGTATGTGGAAAAGAAACCTGTGAGGAAAATATAAAAATTTGAAAATTTACTGAACTAGCATGAAAAGAAAAAAAACGGGGGAATCGCTCGAATAACGAATTAATGGTTCGTCCATGCCTTTTATTTGTCTTTTTCTTCCGTTTATAATCACAAACTTTAATTGGTATTCGATTCCAAGCTCCACAAAATAAATAGAAAACAACAAAAGTGACTTTACTTTGCGGATGCTTTTACCACCACACCTCGATGTTCTTGTAATCACCAATGGGTTGGATCAATTCTCTAAGTCAGTGGCGGAGCGTTTCAGGGAGAAGAATGTCCACTCTTTTGCGGCAAAACACAACTAAACGGTGTAATGTGGATATGTAATTCTAATAGTTTATTCAATTTGAGTCGGCTGAAGTGAGAATTAAACGTGGAAAGCATTATCTTTTACCGATGTCAGCTACGCTATTATATCCACAGCTAATGCATGCCTACGTGAAGTAAAATTAAAATAATTCAAGGAGTAAGCAATTTAAATCACTTTTAACACTCCTTTATTTACGACTCTTCATTAGCATTTATTGAATTAAGATCATATTATGCAATCACGTAGTGTTTTGTTGTTGATTCAATTTTACTCAATCTGGCAATTTACCAAAATAAAAAACGCCTAGTGGTCAAAATTTGACCATGATGAAATAAAAGTGCAAAAAAGACCGAAATCCATGCGTATGTTCAACAGCGCGTAACTCACACACACAGACACATATCCGCGTAGTTTTTTTAAACACATCTACAGGTCAAGACCTTTCCGCCGATGTATATATTGTTTAGGTGTGTTTAGTGAAAACAGTTTAAAAGTGTACCAATGTGTTATTTGTTTGCGTATTAATATACATATAGATAAAATAGTTGCATTGACACATATTATTTGAAAAACTGGTTTATTTATATAAAACTAGCTGACCCGGCAAACTTTGTACCGCCTCAGAATCAATAAATGTTGTGTTAACTTATTAGCTGAATCAAATTCAGTTTTTTATCAAAGCATAATGCACACAACGAAATCTACTGTCTTTACCAGAACCAGCATACAACGCCATGTTCATTTTTGTTTCTGTCATGTATCAAAGATAGCGTTATAACGGTTTCCATACAAAATGTATGAGAAAAATTTTTTCGTTTATTTTTCCGATGTTTTAATAGTTATTCTCCCCCCAAAAAAGTCAGTCAATCCATTCTCGAGATATCATCAAAAATTTTTTGTGTGGAGTCCACGCGCAACAGAAGTGAAACTTTGGAGTTTACTCCTCACAAATCAATTATAATTTTTAAAGCCCGGTACGAAAAATTTTGGTACCCGGCGTTATTTTTTATTGTTACCCTGTACCAGGGAGGCGTTCGTTATTGTCGTTGCCCTGTTCCAAGCTCCCCGCCCCCAGTAATTTTTCCGATGTTTTAATACTTATTTTGCTATTCGAAGCGGAGACAAATCCAACAAATAAAAGATCATAAAAAACGGTCCAGCCGTTCTTGCGTAATAAATCCAAGGGGTCCCTTGGCCCCCATGTCCATGTGAATAATACTTTATCACCTATTTCCATCCCTACCAAATGTACAAAAAAAATCATAAAAATAGGTCCGGCTCAAGCGGGCCCCCTGGGCCCCCATGTTCATGTAAAAAGTACTTTACAACCTATTCTCATACCAACCAAATATACTAAAAAAAAAAAAAAAATTAAAAATCCGTCCAGCCGTTCTTGAGTTATAAACCCAAGGGGGTGCCCCTGTGCCCCCCTGTCCATGCTTTAATAGTTATTCTGCCATTGGGGGCGGAGACAAATCCAACAAATCAAAGATCATAAAAATCGGTCCAGCCGTTCTCGAATAATAAACCCAAGGGCCCCCCTGGGCCCCCATGTCCATGTAAAGTATGTCCTTCTCCTGGTTCTAAGCTACCTCCCCACCAATTTTCAGCCAAATCGGTTTAGCCGTTCTTGAGTTATAAATAGTGTAACTAACACAACTTTCTTTTATATACAGGGTACGGCGAAAGTATGGAAACACCTGTATATCTCAAATACTGGTAGTCCGATCTAAACCAAATTTGGCAGATATATATGGGTCGATAATATCTACTTGGTGTAATTTTTTCAAAGCTGCACTGTCATTTGTTTCCGAGATACAAAACCAACTTTTTTTTTAAATAGCAACATCGGGTGAAAATAACCTTTTTGAAAAGAGCATTTTTTTCTGAATTTAACGATGTGCTGTAATAATTCTACTTTTTGGTCTTTGTCTGCAGAAAAAATAATTATAATTTTTTTATAAAGTAATATTATTATTAAACTCACGGCTGCAAATATTATTATTTGTGCTGTAAGAAAAAAATATGCCATCAAACCTAACAATATTACTAAAAAAAATCAGTTTTTTAAATAAATGTTCAAAATGTTGAGCATTAATTTCTTGACAAAAATGAATTCCATTAACAAAACTCCTCATCTAAGATTGTTCCTGGTCTTACACAGCTTTTTCCAAATTATGGCAGACGAAATGTACCTGCCGTAGCAACCTGGTTCCAACAAGATGGAGCTCCACCCCATTTTAGTCAACAAGTACGACGTCACTTAGATGAAGTGTTTCCTGGCAGGTGGATCGGCCTCCTGATTTGTCACTTCTCGATTTTTTTGTGGGGTCATGTAAAAAGTAGAGATTATGCCAGAAGACCACTTGATTTTGAAGATTTAAAGCAACGAATAAGAGAAGAGATTGCTAGCATCACTTCCAAGATGTTACGCAATGTGTTACAAAGTTTTGTTAATAGAATTCATTTTTGTCAAGAAATTTTGAACATTTATTGTAAAAGACATTTTTTAGTAATACTGTTAGGTTTGATGGCATAATATTATTTCCTTACAGCACAAATAATAATATTTATACCCGACTAACATCTAGATGACTATTTTTGCCACGCAAAAGGAAGGTATAATGGAGTATTTCTCTCACAAGTGATATAATGATAAAAAGGGGTGAATTACTATGGTTACACAATGGTAAGACATGAATAATTTTTTGAAACGTCATTTTGACACTTTCATTAATTTTTTGATTTTTAACTTTTACAAGAAATTACACGTCGGGCATAAAACGTCGTATCTTACACGTGACCGAAATGACATTGTAAGCTCGTGAGATGTGTATCACTCGTGCTATCGCACTCGTGATTCAAAGATCTCACTCAATGAAGCATTTCTGTCACTTGTAATATAATCTACTATTGCAGCCGTGAGTTTAATAATAATATCTTTTTGTATCTCGAAAACAAATGACAGTGCAACTATGAAAAAGTTACACCAAAATTTGGTTTAGATGGGACTAACAGTTTTTGAGATATTCAGGTGTTTCCATACTTTTGCGCTACCCTGTATATAGATTGCATTGCAAACGATGGAACAAAACAGATTAAACTCACATAATAACAAATTTCTGATAAAAAATTTCTATATTATATTATGCAATAAAATAATTGTTATGACATTCCACAAATAGATTTTATGGGACTTTTCATTATTTTATTTAATACGGTTTTAGATAACCAAATAATTTTATTACTGTTATTACTTATTCACAACTGGCTAACAAAATGGCTTTTGGTACTACCCATTCCTCCTTCAGTAGAACTGTCATTGTTGATGTCTTGGAAACCATGAATTTCCGGTTAACTCATAAAACACACATACAAGTGATCATAAAGTTCCGCACAAAATTCATAATTTAATTGTGTACTGTTTATGCGAAAAACGTTCGCACTGGTCGTTTTTTTTTTAAATTGCCATCTTTTGACATAAAAATTTTGTTGATGATTTTTTTAAATGGTAATCCCCAACTTTTTTTTGGGTTTTAGATACACTTTTCAATTATCTATTCAACAAGAGTTAAAATGTGATGCGTAACTTTTTTTTTGAAAAAAATACGTTTTACATCAAAAATAATTTTGTTATTCCTTGAAAAAATGAAAAACCATTTAATTTAGTTAAATTAACGCAAGTGCTCAAATTGCCACCCATCAATCACTTCGGGACTAATCTGCGCCATTTCACCACGAATTCGTGGTGAAATAGTATTTTTTCAAGGAATAAATTTTTTTTGAAAAAAAATTATGCAAGGTATCACTATTTTACTGTTGTTGAATAGAGAATTGAAAAGTGTATCTAAAACCCAAAAAAATTTATGATGGTGTCATAGTTCAAAAACACATGACGTCAACATCAAAATTTTTATGTCAAAAGATGGCAATTTGAAAACTAAATCGACCTGTTCGCAAAAACGTTACATAACTAAATTATGAATTTTGTGCGGAACTTTATGACCAACTGTATATTTCTTATTTATCTGAACCGGCCACAATAAAATGCCCACATTATCACGACCCGCCACTGCACCAAACAGGAAACACCGAATGAGTTTATATGGACACCCACCCATTAGCGAGTAGATCGGCTATCTTCAATTAATGAAATCGAACTTGGGGCTGTGACTTCAATTCCATTAAAGCGACTTCAACAGGTGTATCTTAAACGAGAGCCAAATTTTATTATAGCTGGTTTGACAAGATTTTAATGGAGAGATCATTTTGTCGTTCGTGGTATGACATGTGGTTTCACGAGTTTAAATTACTTTTTTTTTCGAAAACTGCTTGAATTTAATGCTAAAGAAAACTCCGTCTAACAATTTTATTATTTTCAGATCTGTCATCAAATTGACAATGAGGTACCATTGTATTATTGGCAATATAAATCCTGATGTAAATTCGATGAACATGCCTAAAGTGTTTGTATGCTCCCTGCCGAACCAAATTCATAATATGTTTATTTTGGCTTCGTCGGCGCTATTTTAATTTAAACATAAAAGAAATTTTGAAAGTACAGAATAAAATATAAATATGAATAGGATAATAAAGAGATCTCAATAATTAATGGAACCAAATAACGTTGTAGTGAAGACGTCGAAGGCGCTGCAGGGGCGTCTCGAGAGAAAGAGAGAGATAGGTGTATAGCTCGGGTCTCCGCTGAAACCCTTTTAAACATATTCTCGGGAAATTCGCGGGATTGGTCCCAAGTAGCCGGAACTATTTTTTCGACGTTCTTTTTAGATTTATACTTTGCCTAAACTTTTAAAACTAGACGGTTGAGAGGTGGATGTCCGCCAGGCTACCACCACTTTTATGACTAGACCGTTGCTGACGTCACACGCTTTCTACACTAAAAATTAAAAACTACTTATATCCAAAGCGACGTGTAACAAAAGCAACGACATCAACAAAATAAAGAGGAACCACTCACAAAAAAAAAACGGAGAAAGAAGGAGGACTATGCAAGACGATTAAGTCGAGGATACAAAACGAGGATAATCTAATAACAATGGAAGAATACCTCAAATATTAAAAAAGGGAAATTAATCGTCATAGGTGCTAGAAAGAAAAGAAGAACAGGCCATAATACCAACGGACCAGAAAAGAACAGATCTTGTAAATCAGCTTTATTGGTTACCTTTCTGCCACATTTATACTGCCTTATGATGTCTTACCTGTTAAATGCCAAGACATGTTTTTCATAACACAATTGGGGTGTTTGTGATTTATTGATTTTATCCTTACCCAAGACACTTCGCGTAATTCAAGAAACTCACCTGGAACAAAAAAAAAACTCAATTATCGGTAAAATCATTAGGAATGATAAAAAAACGTAGAGTATCAATTTTCCCTATCACTTTTTAATCAAATTTATTTCCTCTAATGATCGATCTCCTAAGAAGTTAATCGTTCCTAACCCTTCTCCCAAGGGATGGCGCCTTTCCTCCGACTTTCTGCACATTCTCTAATCTTATCCGATGCTAAAACTACTAGCTTGCGACAAGACATCCTTCATCCTGTCGAATACCCTTTGTAATCAACTTCCGATGTCAACCGTATTTCCTGTGCGGAGTTCAGCTTCCCGCAGGACGCTAACACTGTACATTCGTAATTTCCGTTCCGTTATCTATACACATTGTCCACCGAATTCGGCAACGACATTCGTCATTCATGTAAAGAAGCACAAATATGGAGGTAATTAACGCTGCGCTTGACAGAGTTGGCATACAGAAAAGTGAGTCAGGATGAGTAAGACCAGTGTTGGTGTATTGTGTGAGGAATAGATTCCACAAAAATTTAGGAGACAATCTAAGGGGTTGTAGATACATTTCTAAGAAGAGCTCTTCGATTCTCGAACTCAAAGCTGCTGAATAGATTTACCTCAACGAGGAACGTTGCTGATGCTATTGACACAAAATTATTGCAGAAATAAACTCAAAACGTCTACAATAGAAACAACAATTGCCGACCTTACGCTTTCTCCGCTGTTCTCACTTCGGGAATTAACACTCACAAGTAAATGATGACAATT
Source organism: Diaperis boleti (assembly GCA_963583935.1). Taxonomy (NCBI): domain Eukaryota; kingdom Metazoa; phylum Arthropoda; class Insecta; order Coleoptera; family Tenebrionidae; genus Diaperis; species Diaperis boleti. Next base: position 30,438,736 of record OY757245.1, on the reverse strand, counting down.
TAATCTAAAAGCAAGTAATGTGGATTGGCACCACTAAGTAATTGGCACACCCTGCCGTTGACAGCTCGACAGCTCTTGATTATGTTTTTAGGTTAGAGTAAAGTGATCATTGATCCGAAAGTTTTGAATATGTTGACGTTTAATTTGAAATCAGATGTGCCAATGTAAGATAAATAAAATAATTTACAACAACAAAAGCCTGTTAATGCTGTCTAGTCAACCAAGTCCATGGAGTGACATTCTAAACAACTTCTGAATATAGTTGTAATTCAGTTCTTACTATTAGAAATGATGTGAAAATAAAGCAACAAGCGAGTGAATTTTTAATAAGCGTTCTGCTACATGACAACGAGCGCACTAAGTTAGTTTTCAGTTGACATGTAAGCAATAAATTGCTAGAGGTACGAGAGCAGAAAATACCTTGACAACGCAATTTGAGCTGATTAATTTGTTTTTTTTTTTATGTGGAACACATCTCTAGCGGGGATAGGGGAGTAAAACCAATTGAATGTCGCCAAGGAAAACGGCGTGAGGCCACCTGTCTCCCCGCGCTCTCTTCTCCCATGTGTCTAAGTAATTTCCGAAACTTATTTTTTTCCGATCAGATTTTTTTTTTTTCACCAATATTTGGAATTTAAGTAAGCTGACGAAAAAAATTTAGTTTTTTACGTACGCTGCTTTAACGATAAGATATACACGAATGCTTTGTATAGATTAAAAAAGGCCTATAAAAAAGTACAAGGAAGCCCTCTTGTTACTGAGTAGGCCCTCTTGAGACAGCGGATTTGATGAAACTAGACTGACCACCAGCGGCGCATAGAGTAATTTTAAGGTTATTTCAATTTATTTCTGATGGCAGAGAAATGGCCATTTGACTTTGTCACGTTCTTCTGACGTTTGAAGAAAAAGTATACATATTTATTTTATTAACGAAACTATCGTTGAGTACATTTTTAACAAAATTGCTGCGAACGTACCGAACGAGTAAAACTGAACGCCTTCTGATACCAGATCCAAAAAGTGGAAGTGAAAAGAAGAAAGATGTTCAATGTGCAATCTAAAGATACTACTTCAATTTCTCATTTTATAATTTTCTTTGGGTTTAAGGATTTTATTTATATGTATTTTTATACTGTACAGCAGTTGTTTTCTTATTTTATTGTTTACGTTTCTTTTTGTGTCATTCTGCTTAATTTCATCTGCGTTTTTATTCAATATTTCAATATGTTTTGTATGTTCAAATATGTTTAGCTTTTCATCATAATTTCTCCATATACAGAGATTTTGAAAGCTAAATAGTCAAAGTTGCTCATGTACGAAAACTAGCCTGTTTATTAAATGTCAAGTTGACCGTCTTAAATTTGACATTTCATAAATAATTCGATTAAATTACGACTAACGGCCTTTTCTGCATTGCCAGCTTTGACTAATTCAATTTTCGCTCTCTCTGTACTTTCCACTATGTACAGGTATATGTAATTAATTTTTGGAGTATTTGCTATTTTGTCCTTTCTAACTTGTTTTGACCTACCCAAGTATAAATATTTCGCTTAAGCCCGTTTTGTTTTATATCTTTTTTTCCATGTTTCCCGTATTTTCCTTTTTTCACTCATATACCTTTTCAGGTTCCTGTAAAACTTTCTGTTTTACGGTAGATTTAGAGCTATTATTTTTATTCCGCCGGTTTCTGTCTATTTTCTTCTTCCTCTTTGTCATATAGATCACTCGGTATGTTTATGATAACTTATTTTCTTGTCCTTTTTTCCGGTTTTCTTGCCTGATCCTATTACTCACTTGTCATTTCATTCCTTATTCTTCTCACAATGTTACTTTACACCTCTTTCCCACATAACACATTAGACATTGGTACACTTTTAAGCTATTTAAGAAAAAATACCAAACATACGTATTTATTTATACAGAGTGAACATAAAGTTCCGCACAAAATTCATAATTTTAATTTAAGAGAAAAAAAGTGATAACCTTGCATAACTTTTTTTTTTTTGAAAAATTACAAATTTTACTTCAAAGAATAAAATTTTTATTCCTTGAAAAAGTACTATTTCACTACGAATTCGTGGTGAAATGGCGCAGATTAATCCCGAAGTGATTGAACGAAGTATTCAAAGCGTTAAAACACGGGAATGTGTCAAATAGTTGGCGGGTGGCAATTTGAGCACTTGCGTCAAATTTTATTAAATGGTTTTTCATTTTTCGTTGTTTGATTTCCAAATTTATTGTTATTTTTCAATTTTTTTCAAGAAATAAAATTAAAAGTTATGCAAAGGGGCCATTTTTTACGCTTGTTGAATAGAGAATTGAAAAGTGTATTTAAAACCCAAAAAAAAATTGGGAGTTGCCATTTAAAAAAATTGATGACGGTGTCATAGTTCAAAAACAGATGACGTCATCAACAAAAATTTTATGTCAAAAGATGGCAATTTAAAAACAAAAATCGACCTGTTCGAGCGTTTTTTGCAAGAACATTACATAACTAAATTATGAATTTTGTGCGGAACTTTATGTTCACTCTGTATAAGTGGTCTTAACATTACATATTTTGTGATGATGTATTATTCGTCGAGATCAGGTTAAAAACATAAGCGAGAAACAGCGTCAAAGGTTTTTTGTCACCCTGTATATGTAATTGTTATTTGTGTATTCCTCTATACTCTTTACCTATTATGTACATTTTTAAGTTTCTTAACTCTACCATACATATGTAGCTCTTGCGCTTTCGAATTTTTTGTTCATCTTCTATCTTTTTTCTATTCTTCTTCTCGATTTGTTTATGCATATATACATAATATGTGTGTAGATTCCGATTCGAGCAGTCTAGCCGAGCGGACGTGTTTTGCAGCGCTCGATAAGATAAGCGGATAAAAAAAAGCGTGAAAAAGTGAAAAAGAAATAGAATGAAAAAAAGTGGTAGTGAGAGCGAGAGAGAAGAAGATTACAGAAGAAAAAGAGAAGAAGGACGAGAGTCGGAAGGGAGGATTAACCCCTTTAGGAAAAGCAAGAAGTTAGAAAGATCACCGGTTATTAAAAAGGCAATGGATGAGGAAATGAAAGAGATGCTGAAAAAAATTATGGAGGATGTAGGGGAGATAAAGGACGAGAATCGGAAGATGAGCCGGAAACTGGAACAGTTGAAAATTATGATGCGTGAACAGAAAGAAAAATGGGAAAGAGAAAAGATGGAACTAAAAGAAAAAATGAAAAAAATTGGAGGAGAAAATGGAAGAGCAGGAAAAAAGAGTGAGAAAAAAGAATATTGTAGTAACGGGATTGGAAGAGGAATGTGAGAGCGAGAAGAAACTGGAAAAATAGATGAAGGTGGAATTAGAGGTAGAAGTGACTGTGAGAGAGATGTATAAAATAAATGGAGGAAAAATGATTGTGACGGAACTTGGGAGCTGGGGGGAAAAGAGGAAAGTTATGGAAAATAAAAGAAAACTAAGAGAAAAAAAAGGAAAGAAAGTATATATAGAAGATGATCTGACAAAAAAGGAAAGATATATACAAAAGGAATTAAGAGCGATAGCCAAAGAAGAGCGACAAAAAGGACAGCGGGTGAAAGTGGGTAATAAAAAGATATGGATAGAGGAAAAAGGGCTTAGGTGGGACGAAGAAAAGGAAGAGTTAGATACAAAAAAATTTTGAATAAGAACACAAGAAAAAGACGACAGGGCAGAAAAGGGAAAATGAATACGGAGAGGAATAAAAGAGAAAAGGAGCAAATAAGAATAGTATTCTGGAACGTAGCGGGAATAAATAACAATGAGAATATATTTTGGGAGTATTTGAGAGAATTTGACGTAGTGGTAATGGTAGAAACGTGGGTGGAAAAAATTGGAAAAGAGAATGCCGAAAGAGTTTAAGTGGAAATGTCAATATGCAGAGAGAAAAAGCAAGAAAGGGAGAGCTAAAGGTGGGATAATAATGGGGGTGAAAGAGGGACTGGAAGGAGAAAATGGAACTCAAGCAAAAGAAGAAAGAGGGAGTATGGAAATAACGGTGAAAAGTAAACAGAGAAAATGGAGAATTCTAACAGTGTACAGCAGAAGTATGAAGGAAACGAAGAGAATAATAGAAGAGCGAGTAAAAGAGCAAGAAGAAGGAACAGATAGAAGAGGAACAAGAAACAATAGAAGGAAGATCAACAAAAGATGGAACAGAAAACGAAGAAGGGAGAGTACTGATTAGCTTAGTAGAAGAAAGAGGGTGGGAACTGCACAGGAGATGAGAAAGGGGAGTACACGTATACTGGATCAAGAGGGGAGACAGTTATTGATTATGTTATGGTAAATAAAGAAGCATGGGATGAAATAGATAAATTCAAGGTGGGAGCAAGAATGGAGTCGGACCATATGCCTTTAGAAGTGAAGACAAAAGGAAGAGAGAAAGATAGAGGAAGTGTGAATGAGTTTAGAAGAAAAATTGTGAAGAATATGTGGACGGAAGAAGGAAAAGAAAATTATAGAGCAAGACTTAGGGAGGCAAAATACAAAGAAACAAAAATAAACGAAAAGGTCAAGGAACTGAGCGATAACATAAGAAACGCAACAGAAAAAAAAGAGATAGAGATAAGAGAGAACATAGGGCTGTGGAAGAACGAGTGGTGGGATAAAGACTGCAGGGAAAGGAAGCAGGAAGCAAGAAGGAAACTAAGAAATTGAAAAAAAAAAGCAACCAAGGAAGAGTACAAGAGAGCATGCAAGAGGTACAATTTAGTATGCAAAGAGAAGAAGTAAAAGAAACGGATGGAAGAAGAGCTAAAGATGAAGGGTATAAAAACGGAAGAAGAGGTATGGAGATACAGAAATAAGGAAAGGAAGAAAAAGAGAGAGAGAGTGAGTGATGGAATTACTATGGAGGAATGGAGAGAGTACTTCAGTGAGCTGCTGGGGGGTGATGAAAACAGACAAGAAAAGGAAAAGAGACAACAAAGAGTGGAAGAAATAGAAGAGATAACAAGAGAAGAACTAGAGCAACAACTAAGAAAACTGAAAAGAAAAAAGACACCGAGGAGGGATGGTATACAGAATGAAGAGTGGATATATGGAACGGAAAGGGAAGTTGACAGGTTGTTAGAGACAATGAATGGAGTGTGGAAGGGAGAGCGATTCCCCCAAGAGTGGAAAGAGGGGATAATATGCCCCATATATAAGAAAGGAGAAAAGGATACAGTCAGTAATTATAGGGGGATCACTCTACTAAATACAGCATATAAGGTATACGCGATGATTGTGGAAGAGAGGCTGATGAAGGAAATGGATGAGAGGGGGGTGTTACCAGACGGACAGGCGGGATTTCGGAAAGGTAGACGGACCATGGATAATGTATATATCTTGAATCACATAGCAGGAAATGAGATAAAAAAGTGAGGTGGCAAGATATATGCATTCTTTGTGGACCTGAAGGCGGCTTTTGATAATGTGGAAAGAGATTTACTGTGGGAATGCTTGAGAAAGAGAAGGATAAATGAGCATCTGGTAACAAAAATAGAAGAGATATATGAAGAGACGATAAGTAGAGTGAGAGTGGATGGAAGAGTGAGTGAATGTTTCAAAACTTATAAGGGAGTAAGACAAGGTTGCCCACTAAGTCCCAGTCTGTTTGCAGCTTTTATTGGAGATATAGAGGAGATGTTCAGGAAGGAGCAGGCAGAGGGGCGTTGTGGTGGGCAAAGAAAAAGTGTGGTCTTTAGCATATGCGGATGATTTGGTAGTGCTAGCGAGAGAGGAGAAAGGTATGAAAGAAATGATAGGAAACATGGAGAAATATATGAGGAGGAAAAAGTTGACGGTGAATGTAGAGAAATCCAAGATTATGGTGTTCAGAAAAGGGGGTGGTAGGAGAAAAGTAAATGAGTGGAGATGGGAAAAAGAGAAAATTAGAGAAGTGAAAGGATTTAAGTATTTAGGTTATGTGATGAATGAAAGAAACACAGCAACAGCACATGTGAGAGAGTTAGTGAAAAAAGCAAATAATATAATAGGAGCTGTATGGGGAATAGGAGAGAGAAAATTTGGACATGATTTTAGAAGGAGAGTAATGATGTTTGATAGTTTGGTGAAAAGCGTGATGATGTATGGAGCGGAAATATGGGGATGGAGAGAGCAAGAAGGATTCGAAAGGGTGCAAGGAAAATATATGAAATGGGTGCTAGGGGTAGAGAGCGAGACACCGGGGTATATAGTGATGGAGGAAACAAAGAGAGATGCAATAAGAATAGAAGCAGGAAAAAGAGCAATAAGATTTGAGGAGAGAGTGATAGAGAGAGGAGAGTGCAAAATTTTGCAAGTGTTTCAAAAAAAAGAAAAAAATAGGAAAGGGGATATGGAAAGAGAGGGAGGCATATTTCGAAAGAAACGGGTATGCAGGCGCGGAGATAGAAAGAATGCGAGAGAGAGACAGATGAATTAGTGCAGAGAGATAGAGATGTGCAAGTGCATTAAAGAAGAACGAGAATTAGGGAGTCTAGGTACAATGGGAAGTATGAAAAAATAATAACGGAAGAAATGCCAAAGTACCTAGGAACACAGAGTAGAAAAGAGAGAGTGATAATAGCAAGATTTAGATGTGGAAATGAGGAGAGAGAGAATAAATGGAGTGAGGATAATAATAGAGTATGCAGGATGTGTGGAGAAAAAAAGGAGACGATAGAGCATTTGTTGAAGGAATGCGTAGAATTGAGAGGGAGAGATGAGAGTAGAGAAGAAATTTTGAATGAGGACGGAAGAGGGATCGAATGGATGAGGAAGGTTGAGTGGAGAAGAGGGACAATAAGTGGGAAGGGATAAAAGCTGCTAGTTATTGTGTTGAATTATTGATTTATTTAGCTATATTTATTATAAACCAGAAGAATGTTCTTAAATCCAGGTGGAGTAAATTTAAATTAAAAAATGGAACATGTTTAAATTTAAATAAATTTTTTATATTCTTTAAGGGCTGATGATGGCAGAAGTGTTCTGCCGAAACATCTTCCATTTGTAATTTTACGCTCATTAAAGTTTGTGGAGTTCGACTTAGATATATTTAAATTTTTAATTTATTTATTATATTATATTTTATTTTATTTGAGTTATGGGAAATGTATCGGATACTTTATAAACCTGTAAAGGTAATAAATATACATACTACTACATAATATGTATGTAGTTATGTTTAGCTCTTAGCAGAAACTGGTTCTGATAACATTTTCTTTTCTACTTTCCAAGTTTTGAGAATCTTCTGTGGATTTTTATATTTTTTGTCTAATGTGAACAGATCGAAAGAAATATATTCACACCTTTCAGAACCACGACCAAGAGACAATTGGAAAATTGAAAAGTTAAAAAAAGAAATTTTTGTATAAATTTACGAAAACAGCAATTAACATATACGCAGTTTTAATGACATTATTTTCTGACGCTTTAACACAGTTTAGAAAACGTATCAATAATGTAAATACAAAATGACATTTAAATTATATGACCTAGTGGCATGAAATCTGTCAGGGGTCATCTCTACTAATATGTGTCAGCACCAAAACATCTCCATATATGATAATTCGCCACCTAAAATTAATATTGCAGGAACATATTTTATTAATAATTCAATAAGATCCACGCATGATGTCCAGTGTTACTATACAACGAAAAATACACCTTCAGTGATGTAGTTTGCGTTGCACAATCAATTGCAATATCTCTCGTGAATCGCCAAACTTTCCCAAAATGTTTATTTTCAGCGACACCTACAAAACACTCCTCCAAATCTCGTCTCCCGCATTCAAGAAATCGATCAGACTGAACCTCCAGGTAGTTTACCGAGGGTTGAGCTGCACGAGCGTCAATTTAACTGTGAAATCCTCGGCTTTGATTCATTCGGACTCTCGCCATTGCACTGCACCCTTTCGCACGAAACCGCCACGCTTCGTTTCGCTAGAAATAATTCTGCTACCCTTCAATTTACCAAAGGGGTTGACGCACCTAGTGCAGCGGCGTGGGTGCGAAGGCGGGGTTCGCACTTTCTCCTTCAACGGCTTTGTACTCACGGGTGTCAGACAACCTTTAATGTGAAAATCTCATTTTGATCGGGAATTTGGGTTTGCGAGCGAAATTCTTAAGTAGGAAGATGGTATAAGAGAATAAAGAGATATTGGCTCTAAAACTAACAGCCTTGAAGAATTAAGTTAACAATAGCTGGATTTTCAGTTTTAAATAAAACGACAATTTTAAATTTTAACCTGAACCACATACTAAAACATGTGGACGCATTCGAAATTCACCCTGTAGTATAATACCGCAGTTCGATTAGATTTTACTCTTTCTTTGTTACTTTCATTATCTATCGGAATGCATCCTAATAATTACCATTTATCATTTGCTCACGCCCCGACTAACAATGACAGAGGTCACCTCATCGACCCACCATAACACCATAAATCAATTTTAATCTAGACCGACTTCCAAATTACCATTCATAAATCGAACTAATACAGCTTATAATTTTATATTCTTACTAGGCGTTACTTCAACACATACGAACTCAGCAATCGATGTTCCTGACAATTGTATCATGAGTTTCCATCATGTTGCCTCCTATCTGTGCATGTCATGATCCTGATTCACGAGATGTCTTACTTATTGTCCGTTGGCATCAATCGATGAGAATATTAACATTGCTAATACACTCTCGAGAAAAGTTAAAGCAGCATGTTAGATGTGCTTGTCGGAGCCCAGGAATTTTTTTACAGGAGCTTAAAAAACACGAAACGTGTTGTATTAACATTCGTGTTCATCAAGATATAGTTTGAATGTTTTCAAATTTTACGTCCTGGGGGTCTACCACAGACATCGATAGTGAGTGACATGGTATAGTTGGTTGTCTACATTACAATACTTCGTACAATATTGTAAATAAACTTATAACTTAGTCTAAAGGGCCTACACCGTTGATGGTCTAAATTTGAACGTCTTTCAAGTAACAACGAAGTCTCACACACTGTTCACAACATTATCAATCCGGAACAACACTCACAAAGGTGACGTCGTTTTATTGACATTTCTCATCGTACACAAATACAAACACAAATCTGCAAAATCCGCTTAATAATCGATGACTTTTAACGAGTGGCAAGTGTTAGGTGAAATTTGACATTTCGCGCGAGTTGGAAAGTGCAATATCTAAATACTGAAATGAAGTGTCGAGAGGGATGTAAATAAATTAAACCTCTAATCTTGAGTTAAAAAGGGAATAAATATTTGACTTAGTGTTTATTCTCCGCCTTGGGGTCGTTAAGAGAGAGTGAGGTTATGTCTGTTTATTGTTTATGTGGTAATGTGCATTGGATTAATTGCATTTTAGCCGTATTTTAACATTAGTTCGTTGTATAGTTTGTACCCTTAAACAACTAAAGACAAAATAGAGGATGACTTTGTTGAGTTCCTGAATAATATAGAACACCCTAGAATGGTTAGATTATTGTTTTTTCAGATTTTACAATGAGTATGGAGTACCCAGCATTGTACGTTTTATTTTTCTCCCGTTTTATTTTTCATTCTTGAGCGCTGCTATGACTGTATATAGAAGTCTAAGTTATTGTAAAACAACCTCTCACCAAACTTTCCACTATTTCTGTTCAATTACTCCTCCAGTAACAGCACTTTTATAAAATTTGTGACAAAATACACCAGAAGCCAGCGATGTAATGTAGACAACCAACTATACCATGTCACTCACTCATCGATGTCAGTGGTAGACCCCCTGAACATTCTCCGAATATATTTTTTACTGCTTCTAGTTTTGTTAACAATTTCTTTAATTTGTGTCTAATGATCTTTTCCGGATATATTCAGCAGAATAATCAAATAATGAATAAAGACAATTTCAGGTTTACCCACAAACGTACGTACACTAGGATCTAGAGGCGAAAAACATGAACATGTGTGTATCACATACATAATTTAAATATTGCTATAGTTTATAGACCTCCAGGCGGCATTTTTATTTGGATATTTATGTCTGCTTCACCCCGACCATATTTCGCCCTAATTTTGGTCTTTTGGGGAAATGCTTGAGAAAGATTAATATCAAAATAATATGGAGAATTGCCATAGATATATCAGCTCACGCAGGTGTTATTTTAGAAATTACACCATGTTTCTCATCTAAGTGTTCATCTCTTTTAAGACTGATTACTCGGTTATGGTCACGAAGGCCTTAATTTATATGGCGTTGTTTTTTATTTTGCAATTAATTTAATCTGTCCATACTTTGTCTTTATCTTTACAGCTCAACCTGTATGTTTATCGAATTAGAATATGTGCGTTTCATAACCTGGAGAGAGAGAGAGAGTCATCAGCGCTCTAATGTTCTAAGAATTCCGCCCTTCACTGATGGATTCCAATAAACATTGAGAAATCAATTCTTGCCTCTTCTGGGAATTACGTCCTCCACATTTGTATAAACTATAAATCTTTGCTTCCCTTATAGATCAAGTTCCGAAAATTACTGCTGTAATATACCCATATTTTGAATATTCGTGTACCCAAACCAGGACGCTCCTCAAAATCCACATTAATATTCGGTTGCTACTTCACCATAGGTGAACCCAGGTTGTCGCTATTACGCCAACAGAAGACCCGCATCGCTCGTAAAGCATAATGCCAAGATAGTCACTTTAAACCTCGAGGGCCGCGTTTACCATCTCGGATGAAGTTATTAGCGTCGGAAATGCTACTTCCACGTTGGTAGTGAAACGCTGACGAGCGCCGTAATTCGTAAAAGTTGAAGATTCCGATTCGCACTCTCAGCAAATTGGATGTAGTTCTATGTGTCCTAGAAAGTGGGAATGGAACAAGACTAACGCGATATTTCTGATGTAAGTTATTGCTAATTTGCATATTCCGAATTCCCGCAAATCTCATTACGACGAAATAACTCCCCCGAGAAACGGGAGTGTATCAAGTGTGTGTTAATTGAATTTGATGAAAGTTGATTTGCACGCGTCACATCCATCATGATATGTTGTTGACAGTTATTGTATTGTTTGCGTTTGGAAGCGAAAGTGGAAGGGCCAAAGATAAAGTTTGACAGATTGGATTGTTGCTGTCAGAAAGTCTAACAAATAGAGGATAATACGAAAAGGCCCATGTTGATTAGGGTCGACGCAACAAATTATAGCAAGTTTTTTTGTTGTGATCATTTTTCTCTATACACCCTGTATAGGTATTTGTGCTTGGGTATCCACCTGTTAGTTAATTTAAATGCTAAATGCCGGTACTTAAATATTTTATAACAATTCCATTGCAACGATGCGATAGAAGTGTGCAAATGCAAGGCTTTGGTTGTTGAGCAATTGAATTACACACTCGTCCAACTACTCCATTCATACGTAATATACCACTTGCAAGTCTCGTAATGTAATACACCATTACAGACTCACCATACACGAGATTCCGTGTTTACACTTCCACTCTTCAATAATGAATTCACATTTTGTAAACGAGAACTCGTTCTTGCAGAAAATTAGCAACTTCGCGAAATATAAAAGCTCTTGTTTGCTTACTTCCACATTCAGGTAAATTAGCCGCTTTCTGTACGTTATACAAGACTTGGCCGCTTCATACACAGCCAACTTCAACAATGTTATGCCTCCACAAACTTGAAGTGGGCGGAGGAGATCGCTATAATTGATCGCTGTTTGCCTTTCGTTTTAGTAAATTTTGACTCGGGCCGATTACTGAACCGTGAAGTCTCCTCCCAAATTTCCATTAACACCGTGGTGGAAAATTAGTGGAACACTTTGTTAAGAGCGGGTCGAGGCGGAAAATTACGGTTTTTTTCCTCGAAGACGAATATAGACTTTACGAGAGGGAATTTGAAGCAAGGGATTAGCCGTAAACGCGAGTTTCCGTGATGGGTAATTGCTCATGTTAGAATGAAGTCATTCGGTTTTTTTGAAAAGTTCTTGGATACGGTAGGGATCGCGGAAATAATAAATTGTATCACGTACCAGCTTTTAAGAATAACGAACAAAGTTGGCATTTGCAATGGGGCACTTGCAAATACCTAGTATATTCCTGAGAGTTGTCGTTTGCGATAGCAAGTTTGTGAATCAAACCCCAGATTTCTACAAAATAGTTATTTACCTAAAGTGTTTGGAAATTTCACTTCCAAATAAGTTAGATACAATATTTTTTGTAACGGGAATCAAGTCCGAAAAAAAAACAAAAATAAATAATTAACATAAATTTGAATTTTGAACAGTAAAAAGTTCCTTGAATGTGGCAAGCCATTTCGTAAATTAGGCGATACCGTCACTATAGAGAAATAAATAGAACACAGAAGTCAATAAGACACCACTTTTTAGTAGGTAAATAACGAAATATGAGACCGCAAAGAGGGGACGAAAAAATAAAATGAAAATAAATTATAAATGAATATAAGTTATCAACTCGAAAGTACATACAAAAATAAATACCAAGTTATTAGGCACAAAAATCGGGGGAACAAAGAGTAATTGCTATAAAAGATTCATGAACTATCTAAAGAGGTATACAATTAAATACTGTTGCGTTTTCTCTGGTGTCATTTATTTATTTAAACACTATGTACAATTTATTTACACTTCTGATATTACAATATTTACATTATTTACGCATGTACAAATTACTACTTCACCGGCACATCTCGTATTATTTATTTACACATCGCACCGCACTCCGGATAGATAAAGGCAACAGTCCGACTCGACCCACTGATGGATCGACTAATTGACTGATGCTACTAGACTAGACTCCCTCTGGAACGTCCTCCAATAAATATACAGGTGCCTAAATCCTTCTAGGCGCCTCCAGATAGTTCAAGTGATGACATCATCGCTCTCTTGATGTGTGCCGGATATTTCAAAAGATGATGTCATACTATTTCGAGTACATTGTAGTAGTAAATCCAGACGATAGTTTACAAAGATTTTTGTAAACTACATAAAGTAGGAAAACCGTAAACATAACTCTTAAATTATACCAGGTAAATCCATACGATGGGTTGTTAAAAAACTGTATAGATACAATTATTATGGTAAAAAAATCAAAAAACTCTTCGTAACGAACAAAAGCGTGTCGCCCTATTGTTATAATGTAGTTCTGGACCTGGACAACGCCATAAAAGACACCAAGAACAATATGAAAAAAAAAACATACTAAACTAATAAACAAGTAATTCGTCTTTCAGGGAATGAACTAATTTAATGCTCCCATTAGCAGACTTATTTACTATTACTATAACTATTACAATTTACTAATGGAGCATCATATTCCACAACAGATTTAACTCTAAGGTTGGCAGCATGTGTTACCTTTTAAAATTTGTGGTTAGATTTTCAATCTGCTTCGACTGGTTTCGAGTTTCGACAGTGTTTGAGTGTTTGTGCAGATTTTTTGTTAACAATGAGTCAACAACGAAAACAAGTCTAGGGAAGGAATTTCTCCAAAGAAGGGAAGCTTCTTTTAATATCAATATTTAAGCACGTGATGGAATGTAAAACCACTGATAAAATAAATCATGCTGCGAAGGTGAGTTTTAATGAAAGATTTCTTTGTGTACCAATCAATAATGATTTATAAAATTGTAGAATGAAGCTTGACAGAAATCACCACTTCATTTAATGTATAAAATCTACCAACCAGTTGAAAGTATTGTAAACTCAAGAGATATAACGTACGGAGGTGGAGTTTCGAGGAATATAAAAAACTTGTCTAACTTGTCGAACGCGTGCAAGAGTGAGATGGTGTGACCGGCCCGGCCCGTCTTCTTGAATAATTGTTTATTATAATTTTGATCGGATATCCCATACAGGAGTCCCCAGAGTGGGGCCAAGCGTGGCTCAGTACTGGGAAACCAAACTTCGGTGCACCAAGGTTGGCCCAAAGCTGGGTAGCTTGGCCATTCCTATGTTTACCCAATCTTGGTCCAAGACTGGGTTATTAAGCCTCGGCCATTCCTACTATTACCCATCCTTGTATCAAGACTGGGAAACCGAGCTTTGGCCATTCTATGGCGACCCAGGCTTGGCCCAAGACTGTGTTACTGAGCCTCGGCCATTCTTACTATTACCCATCCTTGTATCAAGACTGGGAAAACGAGCTTTGGACATTCTATGGCGACCCAGGGTTGGTCCAAGACTGGGTAACTGAATCTCGGCCATTCCTATATTACGATATAATTATTTATTCAACTTAATTATTTCTGGCTGTTATTTAATTATTCAATAAGTTTTTACTCCCTATTAATTAATTACTTAAATCTCATCTCATATCATATTCGTTTCTACTTTAGTTTTATTATTCAATTGATTATTATTAAATTAAACCTAATATAGACGAATAATAGTATAAAAGAAACATTTAAATATTTATTTGAATTTGAAATTGATTGAAAATTTCAGATAAACATCACACTATTTTTATGGAAGTTAAGCAACTGAAAGGCTTACCGGGGTTGTGTCGAACCATAAAATGATGTATTAAACTCGTTCCTGTGTAAATTGGGCCTTTTCTATTTCATAAACTTTAAAATAAATTGACTTGTATAATCTTGTTACTGTATTCGTTATTCTAACCGTATCCCAATAATAAGAAAGAAAAAGTAACATATTTTATGTGTTTCAGGAAAACACTTTTAAAACGTTAATTATTTCTGTATTATAAAACCTAACAATAATACGCTGTAATACGCAACGCCACCAACGATTTGCCGAAGTGCCACCTGTATCCGCTGCACAGCGCCACGCGTTGTACCTCACCAATGCTTCGCGTTCGACTTCAGACAAAAGGGTTTTTTCGCCCGCCAGAAGACGGGAAGATAAGAATTCCTACTAAGTAGGTTTATTGTGTGCACCGAAGGCAATAGGTCACACTATGATTACTTTTTAGTAGCGCTCGCTGTTCCTTGAGCCTGGTGGCGCAGCTTGCTTGTTAACTTGCTTTATGGAAGTTATATTATATTTATCAAATCTCTATTCAATTTTTTATTATCACTTGTCGTTAATTTTTACTTATTTCTTACTATTAGATGACCCCAACGTTTATAAACAAAATGGTCCAATTTTGGTGATTACGCGTGGCCTAGCCCTGGTGATCAAACTTGGCCCAGTCTTAGCAACCAAGCCTGGCACGATGTTATCATTCCAGACTTTTGCCATGGTCGGGCCACAACTGGTTTGCGAGCTTGGCCCAGAGTTTTACTGTACTGAACCAAGTCTGGACCAGGTTTGGCCCCATTGTTTGATCCTGTAAGGGATGCAGTGTTACATCTACACTTTAACTTAAGTGTCGCCCAAATTGAGACTTAATAAAACAAAGTTCAATAGCACTGCATAAATCGAAAGTGTTATTAGCAGAATGGAGCGCCTCGTTTACTGTTACTTCCCTGTCGGCCCACTGGTGGCACGCGTATAAACCGGTGCGATTCGTCTTTAACAAGTTTTATTATAATCCTCGAAACTCCACCTCCGTACGATATATCTCTTGAGTTTACAATAAACACGGAAACTTGTGGCTGCTAACGAAAATTATTGTATTAATAAATTAAATTGATAAATACAGGGTGTCCCACAATTACCGCCCCATAGGTGAAGGGGTAATAGTCCACGATGGGTTTGAACAAAATCTGCAATTAAAATTGTCCAGGCTATCATAGTTTAGAAACTACAGAGGTCTAAAGTTGACCAATCAGAGTGCTGATTCAAAGAGGGCACGGTATCAATCGTGAAGCATGCCTTAAATAAACGACTGTCATCCTGACAGTGATTTTGCAAAATTATTTGTCAACGTCAAAAGAATTAATCAATTTGGTTTCATGTGATTCCTTCAGTCCAATAAGACTGTGTAGTGCTTTGGCACACGCAATACAATGGAAATGCAAAAGGTACTGTACGCTATCTCTCGATTAGAGCTGATAACTCCTGCAGACTGCCATAGAAGCGGTAAATCTAGTCCTAGTTCATAGTCACCCTCAATTAAAATTTGTTCTTTTATTGTGTGCAAAGAATAACAGCAAACAGATGATCAACTGAGTCACAGATATACTTTTCAACAAATCAGACACAGAGAGACAAAATGAATTGGTTTGTTTGCAAACAACGGCAACTGTGCCCAGATAGCCCACAAACAAAGGAATGAAGAAAAAAATTGAAAAAACATGACGATTGAAAAGAAAAGACAACAAAAGTAAAAGCTGAACTACTACATATTCGTCTCTGAGAGAAACAATGTTTGAAAACTACTTTGTAATTTTAGTAAATATGAAATTTATGATACGAATAAGTTCATTAATTTAAACACACTAATAATAACTAGCAGCTATTTTATTTTTAACTACTTAATATACAAGTAAAGAATATTGCCATCAATAAATGTAATAAATCACTAGTTTCTCGACATTTTTTTGGATTTTCCAAGTTAGATTTTATTCACGGATGAATGTTGATTTTTGAAATGAATGTCCAACACTCACAAATGAAATGAATGAAGAATGTCCAACACTCATACCTATCTAAAGATGAAAATGCAAATTTTCTTAGAGAGAACGATTAAACTAAATTCTGTGTTCAAAATGTTCACCATTTGAAGCAATACAAGCGGTGACTCGTGGAATAAAATTTTGTTGTACATTTTGTAGAATCTTGTGTAATGCTTGCAATTGCTTCATGCAGTTTTTGTGTTAATTCCTCCATTGCCTCTATTGGTTCCCGGTATACATAGTCCTTTATTTGGTTCCACAAGAAGAAATCCATTGGAGTCAAATCTGGCGACCTGGGGAGCCACACTACAGGTCCACCCACATCTACCCATCTTCCTGGATACCTAGTTTCCAACAATCGGCGTGCAAATCTTGATTTATGCGGCGAGCGCCATCATGCTAGACCACTCATGTCCCTCCGAACTTCTAAGGGAACATCTTCAAATAAACCAGGAAGATCTTCGGTTAGAAAAGATGTGTATTTGGGTCCATTTAGACGAGCTGGGAGTTCATGCGGCCCCACCTAAATTAAAAGGATTAGATTATGTATGTCATCTTTTCGAAATTAGTATTAATCATTATAGAATTTTCTAATTCTATACGATCTGAAGGATAATTTCGCACGCTGGAGCTCGAAAGTAGCAGTAGTTGATTTATTTACCAATGTATTTTCTACAATCCCAGCCCATAAATTCACGCTGAATCGTTCTTGAAATGCTCGTTCTCTAAGAAGATTTGGATTTTCACGTGCCCAAAAATGCCAGTTGTGTGTGTTGAACATTCCTTCGCGAGAAAAGCAACACTCATCTGTGAATAAAATGTTGTTTGAAAATTGACCGTTTTGTTGGTTCTGATCCAACAGGCACCTACAGAAACGTAGTCGACGAGGGTAGTCCTCTTCTCGCAAATGCTGCACCCTAGTGTAATGGAAGAGGTGCAAACGGTCACCTTTAATAATTCTGTGGGTTGTGGATCGAGAAGCATTGGTTAAACGTGAAATACTGCGCACACTACTGTTGGGTCTTCTTCTACGGCATTAAGAACAGCTTCTTGTGTTGCAAAACTTCTTGCTGTACGTGGTGCTCCGGCAACTCCTTTCAATGTTGGTTTTAATGAACCAGAATGTCTTGCTCTATTCAGAACTCGAAGAATGTGGTGATCTGGATGACGGCGGTTTGGAAATCTAACAGCATATTCTGCAGATGTAGCTCTGGCATTCCGATTGCACTCGCCGAAAAGTATCAGCATGTCGAGGTACTCTTCGCTTGTGAACGACATTTTTTGACGTTAAATATTTTTAAAACGTCAGGATGACAGTCGTTCTTTTAAGTTTTGGTTGCGTTACTCGTAACCGTTTTTTATTTTTGCAGGGCATGCTTCACGATTGATACCGTGCTCTCTTCGAATCAGCACTCTGATTGGTCAACTTTAGACCTCTGTAGTTTCTAAACTATGATAGCCTGGACAATTTTAATTGCAGATTTTGTTCAAACCCATCGTGGACTATTAGCCCTTCACCCATGGGGCGGTAATTGTGGGACACCCTGTATATACTGATTGAAACAAAAATAAAAATCACCGTCAGATGAATGTGGGTGTAAATCGTCAGCTCATTTGCCAAAGTGACTATGCAACGCTCAGATGCACTGAGCGCGCAGCATGTTATGACAATGACAGACACTCTTACCCCCGTTAAAAATAGGACTGAAGATTTTCTTTATTATATTAAAAGTGTACAAATTCAGCTGCATCAATTTCATAATGACTTTATTATTAAAAAATAATAATATGGTTCATATACATGACTGCCCTATCTTCAATACAGCTGATTATAATTTTTTAGTTCAAAATGATCTGAAAAACCATCTCATGAATTTTTGTGCGGTATGAATATACTAAAACAATTTTCACATGCTGTTTCACCTCCCGGACTATAAAGCTAGGTTTATTGATGTTAAATTTTACATGTTATTAGGTACTTACTAATGGAAGTAGATATAGTTAAAGAATCGGTACCATTCTTGTCCGAAAAAGATGTTTTTCATAACTGATGACCCGTATAAGACCCGTATTTATAACATCCGAAAGTAGTCCAATCATACAGACCTTTAGTGCCGGTGCACACGAGTGTATTTTGACGGTGCGTTAACGCAACGTCGACGTTGCGGTGCCGCAAACACTGTTTTTGAAAGACAGTTCACACGAGCGTACAATTGACGCAGCGGCGTTTGCGTGAAATAGATTATTCTCGGAATCGACGTTGTGTAAGATGGATGTTGATTATGAACAACGCGTTTTGTTTGCATATATACCACCTTGAACAATGCTCCGATGGTCGAAAATATGACGGAATTCCCGACAAATTAAAAATCCAGCCATTTCTTAAAAGCGCAATAAACCTAAAAGCACCTTTCAAAGATCTTTGGCCGATTTGAATACTTATGTAAATAAAACATAATATATCGCGAAAATTGATTAGCCAAACATTTCTCTAAAACCCTCGAAATTCATACATTTATTGTACCAAAGATGTAAATATAAGCACAATTTATTTATTCATTTTTTCGTTGACCGATTATTAAGAGACAATTTAACGTCCGATTTTGATTAACAAATCCTCGAACAAATCGATTATTAATGTACCTCATTAATGCACGATTTTACATTAATGCATGATTTTTCATTAATGTACGATTTTGCAATAAGTACCTGGCGACCGAGTTTCTCTCGGTACTTATTTTTTTGTAAAATTGTGTTTTTTTCCGAAAAGCATTGAGATACATGTCATAATATACGATACGTCTCATGACTCCGAAGTTTAGACAACCCTTGAAACCGGAGGGCCCGAGGTAGCTTCCTTGAAACAGGGCGACCGGAGGGGCCCCCCTTAATACACGGCGTCCCGAAGGCCCCCCGTTTAAACATGGGAGCCTGAGGGCCTCCTTTGAAACAGGGAAACTCGATCCCCCCCGAATAGAGAGCCCGAGGGGGGGCCCGAATAGGGAGCCGGAGGGGGCCCCCGAAAAGAGAGCCCCTAGGGGGGGGCGAAAAAGGAGCCCGAAGGACCCCTCCGAAAGAGGCACGCCCAAGGGGGGGTTCCTCAATACAGGGGAGCCCGAGGAGCGGCCCCTCGCATCAGGCGGGCCCGAGGGGGCCTCCGAAACAGGGGAGCCCGAGGGGGTGGCCTTGAATCAGGCGGGCCCGAGTGGGCCTCATCGGTTATCAACATAATTATAGAAGTCGAAAGTTGAATTTGTTTAGTTCTAAAATAGGATTTATGTATGAGATATGAAATATCCTTGGGACAGGGGGTCGTAGCTACCATCTGAACTGCCGTAATACCTCCTACTACGCTAGTCGCAGTCGTTTCATTCACACGCGTTCCCGCTCTCAATCATCCCAATCACCAAGGTGTTTGAAATTGTCAGATGATTGTCAGTATGACAGCGGATAAAGGATCTTAAAAAACCGTATTTTTGTGTAAAATTGCGTTTTTACAAGAAATCCAACTACATAGGTAGACTTAAAAACTATATCTAAATACAAAATTTCATCCAAATCGTAAGAGCGGTTTTCGAGATCCGCAAAATATATATACAAGAATTGCTCGTTTAAATATATTAGTACCTGGCGACCGAGCTTCTCTCGGTACTTATTTTTTTGGAAAATTGTGTTTTTTTCCGAAAAAGTATTGAGATACGTCATAATATACGATACGTCTCATGACTCCGAAGTTTAGGCCACCCTTGAAACCGGAGGGCCCGAGGTAGCTTCCTTGAAACAAGGAGACCGGAGGGGCCCCCCTTGAAACACGGCGTCCCGAGCCCCCCCCGTCTAAACATGGGGGCCCGAGGGCATCCTTTGAAACAGGGAAACTCGATCCCCCCCAAAAGAGAGCCCGAGAGGGCCCCCAAAACGGAGCCCGAGGAGCCCCCGAATATGTTTGCCCGAGGGGGCCCCCGAAAAGGTAGCCCGAGGGGCCCCCCGAGAAGGTAGCCCGAGCGTTCCCCCGAGAAGGGAGCCCAAGGGGGGGTTCCTCAATACAGGCGGGCCCGAGGAGGGCCCCCCGAAACAGGGGAGCCCGAGGAGCGCCCCCTAAAATAGTTGGGCCCGAGGGGGGCTCGAAATAGGCGAGCCCGAGGGGGCCCCCGACAAGGGAGCCCGAGCGAGCCCTCGAAAAGGGAGCCCGAGCAAGCCCCCGAAAAGGGAGTCCGAGAGGGGGCCCATCGAAACAGGCGAGCCCGAGGAGCGGCCGCTCGCATCAGGCGGGCCCGAGGGGGCCTCATCGGTTATCAACATAATTATAGAAGTCGAAAGTTGAATTTGTTTAGTTCTAAAATAGGATTTAGGTATGAGACAAATTTAATTGAGATATCCTTGGGACAGGGGGGCGTAGCCACCATCTGAACTGCCGTAATACCTCCTACTACGGTAGTCCAAGTCGTTTCATTCACACGCGTTCCCGCTCTCATTCATCCCCATCACCAAGGTGTGATGTGAAATTGTCAGATGATTGTCAGTATGACAGCGGATAAAGGATCTTAAAAAACCGTATTTTTGTGTAAAATTGCGTTTCTACAAGAAATCCAACTACATAGGTAGACTTAAAAAGCAAAACTTTATCTGAATACAAAATTTCATCCAAATCGTTAGAGCCGTTTCCGAGATCCGCGAAATATATAAATAAATAAATAAATTTACAAGAATTGCTCGTTTAAATATATTAGATTAATTCATAGAAAAAATATTGTAATCAACTCGTATGTTAATGTGCGATTAAAAATCGCAACAATTAAAGGCACTTGCATATATTATCTTTCCAACGCATGCGGTAGTTTGCCGCTCGTGGGCACAGGCCCATATACTTTAACGTTCTGCTACACCGTCCGAACGGTGAAACGCCGCTGCGTTGAAGCAGTCACATGCGGTGGATATTTCGCCGCTGCGTTACCGCAACGTCGAAACGACGTCGACGTTCCGTGTCAACTGCTCCAATTGAGCCAATGTATTTGTTGGAAGTGCGTATTTTTACGCTGCGTTACCGCACCGTCAAAATACGCTCGTGTGCACCGGCACTTATGTGTATTGACGTGTGCGAGAGTACCAACCGAGGGTAGACGAGGTAGCTCGAAGAGTGACAGATTAAGCATGGTAGACACCTTTGAAAGTAAACTAAACGGGGTAGTCCTACGGTAGGTGGGCATAAGCCGGGGTGTGAGCAAATGTGTTTGGTGAATAGTTTGGCGGTACGGGCGGTGATAGAGAGCTCGTACCACCTCTCGGTTTAGCTTTCGACTCTCCGCAGAGATGTGGGTACTCACCAGACCTATGCTCATAGCTCTCAATGAGGGTGGCTCTTATTTTTAAAACACTCTGTATGGGGGTACCTCCCATATCTAATCCAGGAATTGGCTGAAATTCATTGTGGTATGTCAAATTGATGCTCTCACAAGGCATATAAATAACGCAAATTAACACTTACGTAATCTAATGTTTGAATAAAATGGATCTGTTATGCATAAATAATATGATTACTTTTTATTCTCTAAAAAATTCTCTTATGGAACACTATACCTACTTTAAATACATCCTTGAATTCAGAAAAAAAAAACACTTTTAAAATACAGTAACACATATAATAATATATGTATATCATTACATTTAAAAAATAAAATTTGAGTATCGTTTGACCTTGAAATTAAGTATATCACAATTCAATTTCATTTCTTACTCTTTTTTGCAATAATTCAAAATTTGTCATTCTAATGCTAAATTATGTATAATCCAAAGACACTTACTTTGTAATCTCATTTTGCCGTGTGTTTTAGAGATGAATTTGCCTGCAAGTTTTCGGGAAACTGCTGTTGAGGTTTTTACCCTTCCCAAAAGTCAACATTCGGAGGACAAAATATCCTACATTTTACACAAACAGCAAGATTGTTATTTTACGACCTTCATAAATACATAGCACACACAGAGACATATCAAGCAAAATAAATAGAAGGGGCTGGACGGACCAAATATAATAAATTATTGTTACACAAAGTGCGTATATGTGCTTATTTAACTTTTACTATCGGCAGTCCAAAATTCCAAAAAGGCCAATCAAAGCAAGCCCTTTTTTACTTTCCTCAATTTGTATCAAACACGTTTGCGTTCCAATATCAATAGCACTATCACAAAATTCTTTATTTGCTTCCATTTAATTATCACGGTAGATAAAAGCTCATAAAAATATTAAGCTTACCAACGAGGGTGGTGCTACAATAAACTGACTACATACTTATTAAATATGGCAACACTGTATAATAAACCGTAATCAATCGTCGGTCCAACAAAAGATAAGACAGTACTTTATGGATTGTTGCCACGCTCCTCTGGAGTATATTAGACCAATTAATTCGGGACCAACCCTCGTACATTAAACAACTAATCCGATGAAATTAACGTCAACCACCTGCACCTTTATAACCATGCAGTATTGTTTAATTTAGCGGTGCGGCACTTAAATTATCAACATATAATGGAGTATTTGCAAGGAAGAGGTGGATGTGAGGACATAAAAGAAGAGTGGCAATTATCTCGCTGTGTTACCGTTTCGTGCAAATAACGGAAATAAAAAGGTCGAACAAAAAATTAAATGTCATCTGGGGGAGAAATTGGACGTGCGGAACGAGAGCTTTAGCCTTTTTTTGTCGAATGGACGTATAAATGACTAAATGATTGATTGTATTGATCGAAGTGATTTGGTGGAATTTTCTCGAATAAGCCGTAAACATTAAATTTGATTTATCAGTTACCAGGCTGGAACTGAATTATTAATGGCAAGGACGTTCTCTATTGTATGGGTCATTTCACCTAATTTTGTATAATCATCAGGACTGAATTTGGATGGACGTGAACGGAAACCAAGGACGTTTCCGTCTCATCTATTTTCAGTGGCATTTATTTATTGAGTAAACAATAGCAAACTTATACCAATTCTACAATTAAAAAACTGGTTCCATATGTTCTTCTGTTAACCAAACATTTTAAATAAATAGACGTTGTCAACACACGTCTCTTCTCTGGGAGATCCGTTTATAGACCAAACTCGGTCGAAAGTGACAAGAAATGCAATGTAGACCCGAATTACAATAACAAAATAATGCACAGATTAACATAAAAAGAATAAACACGGTCCAAGTAATTACCAGGAAGTTATAGGTGAGTGCGCTTGTTTGTTTGGTGGTTTCCGTTGAGTGGAACAGTGAAATTGTGTTAATTAATTGTATAGTAAGTTGATAATGCAGGAATTTCCCGTGTTGGTGCAAGCGACGCATAGGATTAGCATTATAACACCGGCTGATGTGAAAAATGATATCGAAAGGTCAGACGTTCCGTGAAATTATTTATGTTACAGTTTTGAAAGCCAAAAGGCGAAGGATGGACGAGGTGGGATGATTTGAAATGCACCGTGGGGAAGCTAGACAAGTGTGAAATACTGCTCCTTATTTCCAGGTTGCAACATCTACAAGTGCAGTTTGTCGCTATACATGAGAGAAGGATATTATATTAGTGGCTATGCTATGATACACGATGAATACTTGTCAGGACCTCCTAAAGTGGAGGATCACCTTCCACGAAGAAGCTGTTTGTTCAACATTTCTAAATATCTCCACGTACATATTAACTGCATCATCGTGGAGTGTTTAAAAATCGCACTGTAAAAATTGACAGTTGCAAACGGTATCAAAACACCCGTTAATATTCCCTTCATAATTTGCACCACATTCCCACACATTGTAGGTTCCTTTCGAAGTATCCCTCTCTCCTTACATCCTCCGTACTACTTATAGCAAAGGCGATTATGAGAACGTGTGCATGAATATCACATACGCACCTCTGCAGCTTAATTCTTATGCAAAGCGAAAAGAGATAGGACGCCCATTCAAACCCGAAGACCCTCACGGTTACGATAAAGTGCGACAGATAACGAAAATGGAACACGAGATAATCAAATTCATCCTCTGGAAAAAACATCAATTCGCAAACGCAAATGGCGATCGATCAACTTTCAGAACAACAGGTGGTAACGCCTTGGCATGAGATGTTTTTTTGTTTAGTTGCATAATATGTAAATGCCAAGTTGGAGCGTTTGCTCTTTTCATGACAGTTGGTTTTCATTTCTAATTTTTCAAAAGTGTAGATCTCTAGAATGAAGGACAAGGAATTTGGCAGCTGAGTTAAGAAAACACGAAACAATCATAGAAGGGTCAATTGACAAGTGTGGCAAATCGCATGAAGCGGACACCTGGTACGTACCTTAGCATCTTTTATAGCATTTTATGTATTAAGAACACAAGATTAATAATAATTAAGTATGCTTATTAAACCAGCTACAGAGCAACTTTACAAGAGAGTCTGATAGGAAAGATATTATTGTTTCTTCTATTATTTATAATAACAGTTATAAAATTAATATGTATATTGTTTAGAAGTTGAAATGTGTCATAAGTCAACATTTCCTAACTTCATTATCTTATGACACAGTAAATGTTTACGGTCCACTGGCACCTTAAATAATCAAAAAATATTTTTGGAAAATATTCTTGGTAAAACTGATCCAAATTTGACATACCACTATGAATCTTAGCCTCCCACATCTGTTGTACATTGAAAAGTGGATAAATATTAGTTAATTCCTAGATTATATGTGGGAAATACATACAGGCTGTTTAAAAAATAACAAAAACAGAGCTGAACCTTTCTTATTTATTGTTTGATTTTAATGAAACAACAACGAAAGCACACAGTTTTTAGTGGCTACAAACCGCCAAAGATATATTTTTGGCATATGAATTTCAAAAACGTCAAAAAAGTTACAACTGATGTGTCTCCAATAACAAGGTAAAAGGTCAAACGATAGTCAACTTTCTGTTTTTAAATGTAATGATATGTGATATGTGTTTTTATAGTATATTATTATACAAGTTTCACAAGACGGTTGATTGTAGCACGAGTAGTTTGGGGCACGACGAGCGCAGCGAGAAGTGCTCCAAAGGCACGAGTGCTACAATTTCGGCTTGTGAAACGCGTGTAATATACTATTTTTTCGAATTTGGCTTTATTTAATTAAGAAACACGAGTGTTATTTCAGTATAATTGGTATTTCTGCTAAATGACGCTTCTGATTTGGAGGTTAGATTTGGAAACTTTTGATTATGCAGACACAAGCTGTTACATCTAATCATGGAACGAAAGTCATTTACTTCTCTTTGGTTTATTTTCGTTCACATCTGTCATATGGCGCAATTAGTTGACCTTTATAACGTCGTAGTCGCGGTCACATTGCAGTACAGTTGCAAAGTTGCAGGCAACATTAAGACAAGAAAAGTTACCAAAAACAGAATTATAATTTAGATCATTATGATTCTGTTTTTGGTGTTATAATTTGCAAATTATGAAACCAAATTCGAAAAAAGTTTTTTGAAAGCATATTCTTTTAAACCTTTAAAATATGTACTGTATATATTAAATTTAAAAAATAAAAGTTGACTATCGCTTCATCTTGAAATTAATGTCAAAAAAACTTCTTTGTAGTCACTAAACAATTATTGTCATTTGGTTTTTGTTCAAATGAAACAATATATGAGAAAGATACGGCTCTGTCCGTTTTTTGGCGTGTAAGATCAATAGCTGCGATAGGGTAGTAAAACCAATCGAATATCGTCACGAAAAACGGTGTCACGCCACCTCTCACCCCGCGCTCTCTTCTCCCAAACTTCCACTTTTCCATGTGTCTATATCTTAAGGTTAATTCACAAATTGATAAAATATGATTATCACTATGTGAAAACGAATACAAACTGCGTGAAAAGCCCAATCTCGGCCCGCTTGTTGACACATCAGTTGTCATTTTTGTGATGTTTGCGGAAATAGTGAATTGTTTTATTAGGAGCAAAAGTGAGGCTTTTCGTGGCAAGTCTGTAGGTTTGACAAATACAACCGAGCCACGAAAAGCCACTTTTCTCCGAATAAAACATTCTATTTTTTCTTTAAACGCTGAAAATCTGACAATTTCTTTGATTTGATGAAATTTGACTGACCACCAGCGGCGCATAGAGTAATGTCAAGGTTATGCGCAGCCAGACGACTTTGTTTGTGATGGTAGAAAAATGGCCATTTGAATTTGTCTTACATAATGTACGTATGTATGTATGTATGTATGTATTTTATTAACGAAACTATGTGTTTATTTATTTTACTCCATATTAATAAATTCTTTCAATAACCATTATTTTCGATGTTCCACATCTGCCGAGCTTAGTTTTGTTTGAAACACCCTGTCTCTAAGTAGGTCATGTACAACTGCACAGAAAGGAGTAATTCTGACAATATACGTTATAAACATTAATAATAACAACCATAGTTAATATTAGAATGTATTGTTCATAAAACTAATTATTTAGACAGTTATGGACATCAGTAATTTTACGTTATTTTATGGCGCAAATCCCATAAAACGCCATTTTATGAACGTTAAACAAAGTCAGGGTTGACCTTTTCATGTGCAA
This sequence comes from Diaperis boleti, assembly GCA_963583935.1. Taxonomy (NCBI): domain Eukaryota; kingdom Metazoa; phylum Arthropoda; class Insecta; order Coleoptera; family Tenebrionidae; genus Diaperis; species Diaperis boleti. The sequence goes on along the minus strand of OY757245.1, from coordinate 30,411,668 downwards.
CTGACCATAAATACGTATATTAAGTTAGTATAGTAATAACCACCATAGTATTACAAAATTCCTTAAACAATGCGAGAATGTGGACAAGTTCTGTTTGGCTCTTCATCTTAGATTTCTGGATGTTGATTCGGATTAATTCTAGTTAATTATACAAACAACTCAAATAATAGAAGTGTCATCTTGAATTTGCTGGTAATACTTTTATGACAATGATTCCAATAGCGCATCCACCATTTTTGAAACGTTTTGGTCATCCTTATTTTAGGAGTGTATGATTCGGGTCAAAGAGCGCAGCAGTTCCCAACCGGTGGTTCGCGGAGCCTTTTAGATTCATGACTGAATAAATTGTAATAGCGAAACTCGTCCCTTAAAGCATTTACTGTACTATTACTGTAAAAATTATATCCTGAACATCTACCAAAAGTGCGAGTATTTCGATAACAAAAATCAAATTAAAATAAATAAAAAAAAAAACACTGGTGATCTTGAATTGCGAATACTTTACATTATGCATTTTTGGCAGCAGGCGTGATAAGAGCAACAACATAAAAAACAAGTGAAATAAACGAACTAGGGCGCTGCACCTTTTCAAAAAGATGGGGAGACAGGATTCTTGCCGGGGGCGGTGGATAGCTAATGAACTACTAGTCTAACATTCTAGCTACTCTAACATCGGGGTCTGGAGCAGTAAATAGGGTTCTAGAATAATAAAATTTCCGAGTTTTAACTGACTTCATGTCAGATTCTCAAAGGCCGCCGAAGTGAGGCGCAGAGGGAGGATTAAAATGCCATGCTCGACGTTCGCCTTCAGAAAAGTATATTTCAAAAGGTTCGCTGTGAAAAAAATATTGGGAACCGCTGAAATAGAGCATAGAGTTTTATGTACCAAATGAAAAACTTTTTATACTTATTCCTATGGGTTTTGATTAGAATTCCTTTTAACTGCAGTGAAAATTAAATGACTCAAGTTTCTGGTAATCTATTTGGGTCCCTTCAAACTTGAATCATTTATTTCAAGTGTTTTCGTTTAAGGGGTCCTTTTTTTTCTTTCCCCAAAACATCTTGTTTTCCTTCCTGTTACTCTTAAAACTTTTACGTTAGCGTCTTCTTAATTTTTTACACTGCTTTTCTTTTTTACTTTTTCTGGGATTTTGAAAAGAGAAATACAGATGAAAACAAAACCAGCAAATAGAATAAAGGAGATTAGAGAAAAAACTAAATAACAAAAACAACAAAGGTTAAGTATATAAAGAAGATCTTCGCAGACTGTAAAAGGGAAGGCACAACAATAAAAAGTTAATAAAAAAATATTTTAAATGAAATAAAGTTAAAAATACTGTTCAGAACTGATTTACTGGGTTAAAACAGAGCCGAGTTTTTCAGATTCACTTTGTATATTTAAGTTATCTTTTTCGATACTTTTCTGTCAAACTCTTAGCATATCAGCCTCGCATTGATGCCTTACCCCACCAAAAAGACTGGACTGAACGGACGGGACTCACCTGTAAAGAAAAAAGTTATTTTAATATTTTTCTTCACTATCAATGATTAGTTCATTACAAATAATACATTTAGTGAAAACAACAAAATAAAACACAATGCTTAGAAGTTAATTTTGGATCAGCGATCTTAGCCAAGTCCACCAGACTACTTCAATTTTGCAATCTCCGCTTCCCCCCATCAAGAACCTACCTGGAAGGCACGACAACCGCAGATGAGCAGACGCTTTACAAGATATTGAACAACAAATTCGTTTAAGTCTTCGCCTCTAAATGGCCCTCACTTGTAGACTGAATGTGGGAGTGAAAGTCTACAAACTCCCGACTGGCAGACTATCCGTCTCGACCCATGTTTACATTTTCTTTTCGGCTCTACACAACGTTGCACAAAGGCAATAAAACGACGTAGTGTTTTAACTTTCCGTTGCAATAAAACAGTTTTTATTGCCACAATTCTATGTCGACCAGAACGAAACTTTATGTAGGGGCAGACAGTCGTTTACATAAGCAGGAAAAAAAAAGGGAGACAGGGATAATTGGCTTTGTTCCGATGGCGGAAATAAGTCGAGGTGAGGGATCAGCCAGTGATTGTTTTGCATATTGCTTGTCAATATCGGCGATAGATGAATCAATCTTTTTCATGGGAGGAACGAACGGTGGGTTTGAACCGATTAAAACGTGTTTTCCATGAATGAAGCTTTATGTGTTGAAGCAATTTGTCAAAGTCAGCGTCAACGCACCTGTGGTTTGTACAAAGTAAGTATCTACGTTCATTTCGCTTGATTTACTGCTTCGTGTAATGCGTGGATTAAAAACCATAAGACGTGATTGTTCTCGTGAAAGATAGGCGTAATTATGGTAGATCAAAGTGGTGTTTAAGGTATGGATTAACACATTAGCGGTCTTAACAAATGCTCAAATCTGGGAGTTGCAGACGCCTATTACACATGGCTGTTAATTAATCATGGTCATTACATCAGGATATAAATAAAACCTTAGTTTTTATTCTTCCAGGTAGAAATGTTTTTTGGGCTTTTTATAAACCTCTGCTTAGATTTTTTACCACTTATTTTCACAGTGAGATGTATTTAACTCAGGCTGGTATTTAGCCTGGGGTCTTGGAAAGCAGACATAGATATAACTCATACGTCTTGTATTTTACCGCGTGGTGCATGCTGTGGTGTACATGTTACGGGATGGGTGTCTGGGCAAAATTCAGTTGCAGTTAGTTCGCGAAAATGTGTTACTAACCTGGGAAGTTGAAGATCGCTGTTGATCTCTGACATCCTTTCATGGTAGTTTTAGTTATTTTTTTCCCAGACCAGAACCATAAGAAGAACCAACAAAAGAATAGGAAAGTAAAAAGACATAATAGTCATATGAAAAATGAAAGAAGGCAGGTGTCTTTCATGTTATTTTTAGATATGTGAATTAACACTCACTTTTGATATACAAACACATTCACAAAAGGGGGGAATAAAAGCCGACATTGACAATCAATTTTTATTTCCCGATCTGATATAAGATGCATAGACGGCTATTTACATACATTTTAATTTCACGCCTGTTGTTATTGATTAAACTTCAAAGCAAATTAAACCATTGTGTTTATTACAATACTCTCTACAGAAACCGCACTCTTCCACAGGTTGAATAAACTCCATGAGCATAAATTTGCGTCCGCTTTTATACGCCATTTCTACCAACTACTGACACTTCGGGCCCTTTTTTCTTCATCGCAATTGACGTCATTATTCTTATCTATTACATATTCGAAAACAACAGTGCACTTCAGCGAACATCTATTGTAAAAGAGGAGGAATTTCCTGTTAAGTAACATGCCGAACTGAGGCGGCTAAAAATACTCTTCCAATGAGACTATTGTCCACGATGGTATTCGCACGTCGCTGAATCGCAAATAGAATTTGATGTATTCATGGAACGATGTGGATGTGTGATGGAAATTAAAATGCTGCTGGCTGTGGAATACTTTTAGAGGGCGAGAATTTTTGTGTTGAAGTTCTTACTTATAGAAACAGAAACTGTTGAACCCACAATCATGTTTGTTATTAAACAATTCTTTATTTATATATGTATCTATGTTTTCCTTACCTTTCATCCTTCTCGCTTTTAACTCTACATAGGCTCATTCACTGTCTGACATACTTTGTAATTAATAATAGTTTCTACGAGTATTTCCTAAAATTCATTTTTATCCTTTGCTTCCCATCTTCGGTCTGCATTTCTACAATAATTATACTATTTCTATTTAATTCCTTCTTTTCATTTATAGCCACTGTTATTTCATGTATACGGTTCTATCATCATAAATTACATCAAAATTCTGTAAAAATAAATGAGGCCACACTGACACACCCCGTATTAACTATTTTTTTTATTCTGACTGGTCCTGGTTCTGGTCCTGTTTTCCGTATGTATCTTTCATAACCTCCTTCATACCTAATTCATCTTTCAACTTCATCATTATACCTCAACATCTTCGAGTTTGATGGATGTATTTGTTGTTCTACATAAATAGAAAATGCACTAAACAATTCTTGGGTATAAATAAGATCAGAAGTGTTCCAAAACAACGCCCAGAATATCTTGGATTATCAGATTAAAAACAATATAGTTATTCTCGTTGGTTGTACTCTTTTAGCACTAAACACTTATGCCACTAGATCTAGTGAATTTTGGAGTTCGTTGGCGATTTTCTACAATTTTGTATCAAATTATATGCTGGTATCACTAAATTGTTTTCATATTGCGGAGGTTCCCCATTTCCCAACTATGTTGTTAGGTTAGGGATGTTTTAAATTTTGAAACAAAGTCTAGTGACTTCAGCTTTCTGAGGTTGGCAACAGTGACATTAAACAGACAGGGTGGACGACGGTCTGAAGTGTCTGAAGGCTATGTGAGGTTCATTATAGAAGAAAATAGATACAAAGCTTGTTTAGCAGCGAAGCAGAAAGCAAAACCTATTCTAGGAGAGGAACAGACGTATCAAATACCGAAAATCAAATTTAGGAAAGGTTTAAACTTCGTCTTATTTTAAACTTATGAAAGCTCCTATGCTCTTCTTCATACCACTAAAAGAATGTGGTTGCGTGTGAAAGCTGCGTGTGTGTCTTTCTTCGTAGTCTTTATTCAGTTAAGTTAGTCTATTTCTTCAGACTCGTTCCAATCTTTCACCGATTTCCCAACCAAGTTTGTTTCCTCTCTTTACTTTCCAGAATGGTATTTTTTTAGTTACCAAATGGAGACACGCATTGGAGAATTGTGAAGATAATTTTATCTTCTCATTAACCTTACGTATTTCTTTACTTTTTTCGGTCGTTTGATTAATTGTTTTGGGTTTGAATCACCTCGCTGTGAAGGGATTGTTGGGTCGTCTTTCTTCTTCATTCTTCGCTGTGCTGGTGTTATCTGCTTGGATCGTTCGTTCTGGAAGTATGCGACACTTTTCCCACTGCCTAGAATGAAAGGCCTTTAATAAGAAGTGGTTTTACTCATTTAGGAGATTTAGGTTTACGCCTGGGTTCTGGTTACTTGAGCCCAAGCGTAAGCCTAACAGCCCGATTTCATGTTGACTTGCGACTGGTCGCATGTACCGGTTGTTATGGAAACGTCGTAACTAAATATCAGTCAGTAAGGATCAATTTCAAGTGAAATGAAACATGAAATTGAGCCTTACTGCCTAATCCATTGCACCTAATCGCAAATTACGACCCAGAACATGAAATCGGGCTGTTAATCTCTTAAATGAGTAAAACCACTCATGGTTATAGTGTGGTTGTTGTCAGCCGAAGAACACACGATTGACACCAAGTCAATTTCGTTTGGATTTGTACCTATGGTTTATTTTGCTTTGACTTTGACATTGTAGTATTGGGCTCAAACAACCTGACCTTTGGCTTAGGCCTAAACCACCGAAATGAGTGAAACCACTCATGGTTGAAGGGTGGCTGTTGTCAGTAAAACCCGATTGACGCCAAGTCAATTTTATTTGGATTTCGAATAGATCATTGGCCGCCCTGAGAATGTTGTAGAGTTGTGTATCCGAGGTCGGATCAGTTGTTGTCGTTATGGCTATTTCCGTGGTCGCGGTTAATCATCTCGTATCGTATCGTTAATTGGATTTATGGGTTGCCACGCACCGTGTCGTTAGGTTAGAGAACCGTATAGTATTTCGAATTCTCAGCGGAGGGTCTTTGTTACACCGATTTTGACTTTGAATTGATGGACTTGGTGCTCGTGGAGAGGTTAGTTCCATCAGTTGTACCGATTTTGAGGGACGTCTACCCGGAGGGTAGCGATCCTGCAAACCCGTCCATTTGCGAGGCAGTCGGGTGTGCATTGTGTGGGGGCCGAAAGAGATCGGGGTGTGAAAGGAGGTACGTGTGGAAGGAGAGAACGAAGGGGTGAAAGAGGACCAGAAGAGACTCGGGCTTCGGTTCGATGAGTACGCCGAGGGGTGCTCATCCCAGTATCTTCAGCATGATTGAACGTGGGTTTGCCGGTCGGTCTGAGGCCGTACACTTTGCACCATCGTTATATTTTGTTTGATTAGTGGTTCGTTGTGGTAGGGTCCCCGATGGTCGACTCAATGGCGTTTCGGACTTGGTTGAGGTGTCCTCGGCGGTGCCGTCGAACCAAACAGCATCGTGGTCGCGATTACAATGTTTCAGTGGGAACTGCTGTAGTGCCAAAAAATTTTGTGGATTTCTTTCTTGGTTGGGTAGTTTTGGTGAAATTTCTCCGGAAGTTTACTATAGGGAGAAAGGGGAGTGTGAAGATAATTTTATCTTTTCATTAACCTTACGTATTTCTTTACTTTTTTCGGTTGTTTGATTAATTGTTTTGGGTTTGAATCACCTCGCTGTGAAGGGATTGCTGGGTTGGGGCATCCTAGAGCATTTTACCACCCAAGGGAGATGGTATTCGGCGTACCACGCTCTCGAGTTTAAACCGCTGTTTTCTTCGTACATTTTACTCTATTCTCGCTCGGACTAATTTCTACTGTAAACCGTAATTGTGCTCGACATTACGGAATGTTACTCTCAATAATTTCCTTATATACAATGTTATATACAACACTTGTTCATTGTGCGGTATAAGATGCTCCTGACTGAATTGTTCGCTAATGTAGAAACGGGGACCACTGAATATACGAAACAGAAGACATTACTACTACATTTGATTAAACAATAGAATTTAGTAGAAACTAGATAATATATGCCTTCAGTTGGCCAGTTTCTGGCTGGTTCAAGGGGTGTTGTTGGTTGGATTAGGGTTAGTCCCCGTAAAGTTTTCAGTAATTATTTTTTAGGATAATTTATTACTGTATTTTTCGGTAATTTATTTTTATGGTAATTTATTGCGGGTCCCTTTCTTTAGAGTTTGCCCCGATGGTATATCAAGTTACTATCACCCCGCACGCAAACGTCCATCGGGCACCGCGTCCATCCATCCATTCCCTAGACCATTTGCTCAGGGGTGGGGCTAAGATATCTATATTTAGCTACAGTTTTCAAACTTCTCACTTAAAACGATTCACGCTCATTTAAATCGATGACTGTAATGGACCGCTTTTCCCTTAAAATGATTTGCGAATAATTAATGAACCTATGAAATTTTTGAAAATGGAAAGTAATCTTCGCATAGAACTTGTCAATGTCTTTCATTTACAAAAAACAATTATCAAAATCGGTGCAGTACAGCCTGTTTTATTTGGTCCAAATTGATTCATGTTCAACGATTAAATATAAATAGATTATGATAACGCGTTTTATAAGAAGCATTTTGTTGCACGCACGGGTCCTCGCTACGCTCGTCGTGCTCTAAAAGAGTAAGTGCGACAAAATGTCTTATAAACGAGTTTTCATAGTTATTTTTTTCTACTTTGCCACTTTTTATACAAAATAATCAAATTTTACAATATAGGTAATTTCACGACGGTTAACCACGTTTGCGAAATGCATTAACGGAGGCTATGAAAAAAAATTAATTTGAAACGTGAATAAATGAGTTCTGAAGTTCTTCAATATACGCCCCCAGAAATACGGGCTTTGGCGAAAATACGATGGGAAATATCCCCATCCAGAAAATGTTTAGAATCAATCCCGCCGCGCAAACAAGTGGACCCCCCTTATCCGCGTCATCACTGACCGGAGACACAAACACCCTCAACCATCTCCTGACGCACGGCATCACAGTCTTCGGCAAGCGCCATCCGTGCACTTGTTTGTGTTACCTGCTTGACCAACACCAGGCAGAATGATCCAACAAAATCGCGTGCCCCAAAAGCACGTGAAGCCACCCCCCCCCAAACAAGTGTCAACAATAGTAATGCCAATTCCCATCAACAGCTGTTGCTGTTGACCAGCCACTTGGACTTGACAGAGACGTATTATAGGTTGGGATTGCCAGTGCCCTGCGATTGCCAAGTTTGACAATATTAAAAAAAAATTAATTATACCATTTTAAGTGAGAAGTTGGACAGCTGTAGCTAAATATAGGTATCTTAGCCCCTCCCCTGAGGTTGAGTGAGCAAGTTGGCTAGGGAACATTTTATACATCTGGATGGATGTTTGGGTGCGGAGTGTGAAAAGTGTGAAATAGAAGACGAATGAAGCTGTGCAAAAAAAAAATTCTTTTATCGCATAATTTTTCTTGCAGGAAAATTGGTTTACCAATTCCACAATATTTTCGTTTAACTGACCTGCGACTTTCTCAACAAATCAATCGAGAAGCGGAAGATTTATTGTTTAATCAAATGTATGAAACGGCTAATATTGATCATATACTTCAAGAGGTTTTTCAACACAGTACTGGTAGTAGTAATGTCTTCGAACAATTCAATCAGGGGCATCGCAAAACGCAAAACATTGCACATATATAAAGAAATTATTCCTCGAATTATTCCGTCTTAATTTTTTTAAATTATTCAGACAAGGCAAATTAAAAATTGTAATATTTAATATGGTAACCAGTCTTTATTCAACACTATTTACGTAAGTATTCACTTTTTTTTTAATTTTTACATTGATTTGATTACCAATTCAATACATACCACTCGAATTTCGAGTGACGAGCGTATCGTAATAGCCTCAGTACGAACGCAAAGTAGAAAAAAAACTTTTTTGTTGCGCATTAGAGGAAAAATATGATAGTGTTAATACAAATACAAATAATGTATATTATTATGTTTGGATCAAACACCGATTTCGGCCAAACTGCCATTCTCCGAAATATCGCTTTCCGGCCGTTTAATGTAGACCAGAATGCGTTATGGACCTTTTACAATTACCAGAAAGCGAACTTATTAAATAATTCGCTGACTGGCTTTTCCAAGTCAGCCTGAACGCATTCTGGCATTCGTCTCATTGGCAGAACGCGTCGAACACACAAACAAAACCTCCAACGGCCGATTTCATACGTGTCGTAATTTGTTTTTTTTTTATTCATTTATTTTATTTACTTCTTATAGCTAGTGTTGTTCTAGAAACATATTCTATTCGACTACTACTTTATTTTGTTCCGTTCTTACAAACGACCGAATGCTTCAATTAGAGGAAGCAATATCAAACCAGATTTTAACGTTGATATGAATGGAAGAAGACTAAAGAAGACTAGCCAAACCCGGCGGGCAACGCTCCACGCAGACATGTTCCCTCCGCAAAGGTAAACAACGAAATGCGAGTTCTGCGTTGGCTACGCATCACATAATCGACCGAAGAAATGCTTTACTTGTTCAGTCGGCAATTTGACGGTGAAAACAAAGTTGTTTCACAATATACGTTTCAACTGCTCTTCTTCATAGATGCTTCATATAGCGCTCTCACTTGCCACGCTATTGAAGTGAATTGAATTGTATTGTTGAATCTAGAGCGCACGGCTTTTAATAGAATAGATAGATAGATGAAGACATGGAAAAAACGAGACCATTTTAAAAAATATCAACCGAAACAGCGTGGAAAATCGAAACTTAAGATTAACTATAACTTAAGGCCATGGATACATACTTGCTTTTATATAAAGTTTTCAATTTCTAAACCGAATTAAAAATTACTACATTATTTTGTACGAAGGTTCCCAATGTGTCATATTATTATGTTATCGGTATGTCAATAGAATGTTTTTGTCAACATAAATAAAGATTGTAATAACATAAATCTTATCTTCCTACACGCACGTTAAAAAATATTGTTCCAAACAAAAGCTCGAAGTCCTCATGAGCATTGTTTTTCTTCACCGTTTCCACAACAAACAAACAATTCCATTCCACTAATTACTAGACAGTGTCTTGTTTATCACATCGCAAATTCATACCCACATGCTAATTACTATATTCGTGGCACTTAGCACACAAATACCTTGTTGCATAAGGTAAGCTCGATAATGATCTTGTATCACAAGCCGACCATTCTACGCGAATACTATGCAAATTCACCATTTGGTGGAAATGATAAACGCCCAGACGGTTGCCTTAATCATCGCGAGTTAATAATAAACATCACACTATCTGTTAACACCCACAAACGGAAGAGAGCGTTGGTGTTGAAGGAGGAATTTTGCGGTTGTTGGGCGTAACATTTTTTTCGTCCTGATTACGTTTTAATATCGTGCGATCTACGAGCAAATCTTTATTTAGTTGGGGTTTTATCCCCTTGATCCATGTGGGTTTAGGATGGGGCACGTGTAGGTGCCACGATATTTACATTTTTATTACGTGGATCGAGAGCTGTGTACTTGTATAGACAGTTTACTACCAAAATACACACAAATGACTGCCTGAATATTATTTGTTACATGTTTGTGTACCTTGGAAAATTTACGAGCTTGTCAAAAGACAAACTGCGCAACTTGTCAGGTTCCAAAATAGGACAGCCGAAGCTCGCAGGTGCTTCCCATCTTAAAATTATAGAATTTGCAAGAAATAAACACTCTATATTTGAGTTTCCGGAATAACAGCTATAAGAATGTTTCAATGAAGAGATATGTATCAAAAGTGAAAGCTGAAGAATGTCACGATGTCATAGTAAAATGTTACAGAATCGGATTGGTTTAAATTTTAGGCGCCAACGAAAATAATGCAACGAAGTTAACGAATTTTTGGCAATTAAAATTCTCTTTCTCACTGGTATCTCTTCCGTTTGTAAATGCTAAATGCAGCTTATATATTGCATAATTTAATGATTTGTTCCAAAAGGTGTTATAGCTTGGTAAGGATAGCAGTAGCATTTATTTATTATACGATTGTTGTTAAATTTTGGATTATTAGAAATAAGTATAAATAAAACCAATATTGCCATTCCACTGAAAATTAACTTGTCGACTTACTGACAGCAACCCAGAAATAGGCCATGTCATTATTCAAATTCAAGTCAAGGATAAATTTTCTGTGTTAACAAGCACGACTTTTTTGTGATCGTGTTATAGTTTATAAAATAACGTACATGTCATCCATAATAATGTAGAAATAACTTCTCACATTTCCCTCTTAGCATCTCGTCTTTCACCATCAAAAACATCAGCGCACATCAAAGTTGGTTTGTTTTTAAACATTCGCGAATTGGATCGTTACGGTAATGCTAATTACGTTTCATCCTCACCGCATTTCCGGTGGGGGAAACGTTATTGAGCGACAGGAGGATCTCTTGTTAAGATTAAACGCTCGTTAAAGAAAGGAAACTCAATACCATCTGCACTTGTTCCTTTCGAGGATTTGCTGCAGGAACGTCGCTTCCATTAAACTCGACAAAGATTATTAATTATTGTTTCGTGTTGATATGACGAGAACGTGTTATTTCATCTGGGATGGAATTTATTTCTCGGGCATTTAATTGTTAATCTATTGGGATGGTGGTTGAAATGAGAAGCTCTGAGATCCTCCGTGTCAAGAATTTCTACTGTGTTTGAATAAGATCGACGATCGCCTGGTGACGTCTCTTTTGCATTCACTACAGTTAGAGTGAATTTAGAGTTTAATTGGACAGTAATCTTTGTGAACCAGGACTGCCAGGATGAACACAAGTAAAGAAGCATCTTCTTTCATTAAAAAACTAAGAGAGAGACTACAGTTCTCTATAGACCATCAATGTTAGAAACACCAGAAAAATAACGTGCAGTATAGGTAGTTCAAAATCTCATGGGTGGTGAGTCATCGTCGCTGTCCGACATATTTTTTTCTTTCGGTTCCTACCAAAGTTTCGTGCTTATAAAGGTGATGCAAACAACAGTTTTTTTTTATAAATGCCAAGTTGAGTTGTCTTAATTGTGAAACAGTCAGAAATTCTGAATTACAACAATAATAAAATTGTGGAAATGTGTAAAATAATGCAGTAATAATGAGGTTTTGGAATACCTGTACTCCGGATGGATGAAACCTTTTGGATACGATGGGCGGCAATATTTCAAATGTCGTCCTATTGGAGAAAAGTACCAGACACCCACCAAAACACGATTCGAAACAAGTGCATGTTTTAAAATTCACGGAAAAGTGGATTGGTTTATTTACGCTTTATGTTATATCCTCCAATATTCAATGCTGCCATTTGCAGAATTCCATAGAACATATTTCGGCTTGCACATTTCGACTGCATTGAAATTTAACAAAAAAGTCTCAGCTTAAGAATCAAGTTTCCGCATCACATTCTTCGACCACAGGTACAAAAATTCCTTATCAAATGTGGCTATTTCACCTTTCTAGATCACTAAAGACTCACAGCGCACATATACTAAACACTATTTTTAAGACTCTCACGAAGAAGTGAAATCACGACTTGAACGTAATTTCACATGTTTCCAATACATCCACATTACCAATTATGTACCTCTAAAACGCAGACGATAGTAGAATGTAGCACATCAAAAGAACGCCCGATAATTAAATCGCAGGATATAGTTATTTAATTTCGTCCCTTGTAAATACTGGGACGTTCATAAAAAAGAATACCGGCGCCGCGACGCTCTCAATTATCTTTATTACGGCGATCCGGGGTGAAATATTACGAGCGAGAACGAGAGAATGCAAGTTTTATAGGGCACACATTTTTCCCCAAACAAAAAATTTAATATAAAGAAAGTTACAGTGAAAGGTGGTCGCATTTTTGTGTGGTTTTTTTTCATTAAAATATATGTGTTGATTGCACGATTATTCTGTCGAAGCGTTTTTAACCTTGACCTCTGTGAAATCTGACATAAAAATAAACAGGAAAACTATGTTGTTGCTGAAAGAAAATAACAGATATGAGTAATAAAATGCAAAATCCATAATGGATTTAGAATGTGTCAACTGCGTCATAACTTGCGATGTAAATATAGCTCTGCCGTTGGTGCAACAAATAAACGGCGCTTATTTATCAATTTTTATGGTGCTACCAAATGTCATGTGAGGCTTTTATCGGCGAGTGGTTACTGCTATCGCTTAGTAGTAGGTATAAGCAATTCTAGTTCAAATTTTACAAGGTCCTTCTGATTATTTTGGGTTAAATGAATACAATAACTTTTGAAAGTGTAAGTCCTTTAAAAGTCACAGCGTCCTATTTGCAAAATATACATCAAATCTCCCTTCATCCTCTATAAACCACATTTATTTCGTTTTCTCATTTTTGAGAGGATAGGTAGGTTTTAGAGGTTCTTAAATTCTCATGCGATGTCAATGAACCTTTGATTATGGTCAGTTGGTAGATGAACATACCAGAGGTAATATTATTTTTTTCATTGTTTTTTAAAAAATTAACGCTTTTATACTAATGATTTATATGCGTATTATACATACAGCCGGCAGTGGAATAAATTCAAGTTATCCCACTCGTTGGCGTTAGGTAATAAATTAAATTCGCAGTAATGTTCACTACCGATATGTTTGAAGCACAATGTGAACGAATAAAACCACTTGGCCGTTTTCAACAATTTTTCCATAGTCGGCCATTTTTTTTTATCTTGAGTCATATATATAATGTTTCTCTTATTTATTCCTACATACTGCGACAACTGATAAACCTCACATCTCGTTTTCGTATTTTACGTCTTAGTTTTTTCTTCTTTAAAAGGATTGTACTTTTTTAATAAAAGTAACCTTAAAATTACCTCGTGAGTAAAATTTTCTATTAATAGCTATAAAAACCCAACTAATTGTAATAAATAACCTAATCTTAAACAATAAAAACTGTTTTTAAAAAACGTACCAAGTTACAAGTTGTCCTTCTTACTCGAAATCATATGAATTGAACATATTATGAGTGAAAAATAGTATAATATTAAGGACCGATTTCACCAAAACTCACTCATAACAGTCACGGCTGTTATATAAATTAACAGCACAGGAGGAAGTTTTTGACCATTTCTATAGCAACACTTTCAAAATTGATTTATGAATTGTCTAAAAATTATGCTACACAATTCGGTTTTTTTGTCGGTATTGCCGACGTTATTATGAAAAGTACTGAACGATATTCGGTCGATACGCAAATAACAGACGCGATTTACAATCAATCAAGTAGGTACCAGACGAACAATTTTTAATTCAGAAGGTATGTTTAGATGATAAGCTGGCAAATCTGGGTTCTAATGAAATATTATTCCTGTATATTTGTAGGTACCAATGATTTTGGGGGTCTCGAGCGCTTGTAGAAAAGAATAATTACATAATATTAAAATGAGTGACATAGAAGAACGTGAAGGAAAGTTTATAGTAAATGTTCCAAATAAAAAAACGAATATTCGGCGAACGTTCACAGTTATTGATAGACAAAATTAAGCAGTTGATTATTTGGAAATTTTGCGAAAATACATAATAAATAATTTATTTCTGCGGAAATTCTGCGAAAATACAGATCATTTATATCTGAACTACCGAAATGGCAAATGTACTGCCCATGTCGTAGGAAAAGGCATAATTTGGGGCTGGCCCTCAAAAATTGCAAAGTATCTAAAGTTGCAAGCAGCTGAAGCTTTTACTGGGCACTCGTTTCGACGCACATCATCTACTAAAGGTGTTGATGTGCTGGGGCTAAAAACACATGGCGGGTGGCGTTCGTCAATGGTGGCCGAAAGTTATGTGGAAGATTCCATGCAAAACTAAATTGAATTTGCTCAACAACAATTCTCTACAACAACCTGGGAGTGCTACATCTGAAAGTCTGTTCATTAACCACCAAGCTAGAAATTCAAATGCGTGTGGTATTACAACTGTTAAGCACAATAATTGTACATTTAATTTAACACTGAACGGTAAGTGAATTACTACATTTTTGTTAGATGTAGAAACCAGTAACAGAAACCTACTGTCATAGAAATACATATGGTAAACTGATATAAATAACCAATGGTGCAAAAAAATAATTTTAACTAAAAAATGATATGGATGTGGTGCTCATGATTTAAGGAAAGGAAAAAATATTTGTCACAATAGAGAAGGTGGTCTTATGATTATGGAGAAGCATTTTTTACAATGGAGCCATACATTTAAAATTTTCAATTGGAGGATAATATTCCTAGAAATACCAGCACTTACTGAAAACCAATGTTTGATGATATTTTAAGGAGGTTGAGGTGGGATAGTTCCAACCTAGTTGAAAGTTGGAGAGTTGAATTCTCAGTCGGAATTGTTTTGTAATTACTTATTACCTCGCTTATTACAAATAATTGTAACATCTACAATATACATATATTACTATTGTAATAGATGCATAATATCTGAATATTTTTTTATTATTATTATAAATCAACTATTTTATTTTATTTTATTATTTTAAGATTATGGATTAACTTTATAGTACGGCGGCCGGTGGGTCAAATTCGTTCAACCACCCACTACTTTGGTATAACTCAATGAGACATATATAGATTTGTTTGTTAAGAAATTCTGCATTTAGAATGGAAATTGACGACAGTGTGGGTTAGTCACGAGAAAAGTCATTCCAAGAAAACCGTGAAAATTGGCAAAAATTATTCCAATAAAATAAATGCTCATATCTTTGGCTAATCAAAAGGTAAAAATATGCGGTTTGTTTCATTATGAAGTTCAGAATATTTACTTTAAAATGGCTAATTGGAAAAATGCGCGAACTTATGCTTTTCGACCAAATACTATTATTTAATGCGACGGCGCATGATTTATTCATAAATTTTCTATATTCAAGTTGCTATAACTCGTATAGTGTAGTCTTTGTAGTAAAAATTTTCCCATCAAAAACTGCAGAATTTTGTTGTCTGTAATTCACCTCAACTAATAACGTATCCATCTACAATAATAAATTCGCTACAATCGTATTTCTGGTAAAATGTAACTCACCCGCCCGCGTCCGGCTCCCACCACAAACCCCTATATGCTATACGCTATACTACCACCGAGCGCAATGAATTAAAATGAAATTAATTTTTATTTTTAACCAAATACATAAAGATTTTAAAATTAACAATAATTCTTCTTAGTCTTAGTGCATTCAATTGAAATGCAACTTCGGTTGGAGGAATTTCTTTTGCAGACTTTTTAGTGTTTAGTGTTAACTTTAACCTAGCTTCATTCAGATTCTTTGATTTTTCTTGTTTATATAAAAGCAAAATATGCTTATACGTGCCTCTGCTGTTCAAAATAGAGGTTGCTGCAAAATTAGTCAATTGGATGTCATCACCCTTTTTCAAACAAGTGCTTAGTGCAGATTTCTTACCAATTTTGAATAAAGCATTTGTTGTATCACCTCCTGTTAAAATATGAAACGCGAGTAAGCTTCTGCAGAAATCCCCAACTACAACAACAACAGTCTTCTTTTATTTGTGGAAACTGAATCATGGCCTTTTTAACCGACATTAAAAAAGGAGGAAGTTATTGATTCGGTTGTATTTTTTTTTGTTTTTTTTTAGTGTTTGTTGCCTCAGAACTCCGTCATTTATAAACCGATTTGTAAAATTCTTCTTTTATTTGAAAGAGTATCCTTAAAGATTGTCACCATTGTCACCATTTCAGGATATGATATGAAATCGAGAAAAACCCTCAGATTTTCGCTCCTTTTTATTAACCGACTTCATGTCGATTTCTCCGTCAATTCTGGACCGATTTACAAAATTCTTCTTTTATTTGAAAGACTATACTCTTGAGGTGGTTCCATTGTCAAAAAGTTAGGATCTGATCAGGGAATCCCATGGAAATCGAGAAAAATCCTCAAATTTTTGCCCCCTTTCATTAACCGTCTTCATGTATGTTCACCGATTTCTTCGTCAAGTGTAGACCGATTTACAAAATTTTTCTTTTATTTGGAAGGGTATACTCTTGAGGTAGTTCCATTGTCAAAAAGTTAGGATCTGATCAGGGGATCCCATGAAAATCGAGAAAAATCCTCAAATTTTTGCTCCCTTTCATTAACTGACTTCATGTATGTTCACCGATTTCTTCGTCAATTGTGGACCGATTTACAAAATTCTTCTTTTATTTGAAAGGGTATACTCTTGAGGTGGTTCCGTTGTCAAAAAGTCAGGGTCTGTCAGGGAATCCGATGGAAATTGAAGGAAATTCTCAAATTTTTTCTTCCTTTTATGTATAATATGTTCACCGATTTCTTCGTCAATTTTATAGTGGACCTCATTATTGGAGAAGCGTCTTTACTAGGTCTATACTTATCGCTTAAAATTTTGTTTCCAGATGCTATTATCAAGTCCAGATATGGATAAACAGTAAGATTCAACACATTGAACCTTGAATCCTTTGGAATTTGTCTGGATCAAAGATGGTTCCAATTTAACCACAATTAATTAATGAAACACCTATACCGCATGCGATTAGACAAGCAATAGAATTATTTTGCAATGGGAAGAATTATTGTTCTTCGAGCAAATATGCATGTAAACGTGAGGGTTATGTTTTGTTCTATAGTGTAAATATCAAATGAAGTGTATAAAAAAGGATATAGTTAGAGACATAAGTGACGATGAAGAATTATGGTTAATTTTAAAAACTTATGAAAAAAAAAATTACAAAAGATTTTGGTGTAACTTTCTAGACTTGGTGTAGGTAATTGCTTTATTTCTAATCTTTTCCTTTCATTCTCCTTACCAAAATCATCTTTATATAGATTATGTGGGTCTCGATCTGCTTACATTTAAGTTTTAAGTAAATTTAAGTTTTAAATACAATTATACAAATTCTAACAAAAAATAAATCAATCAATAAGCAACACAAAAGGGAGAGAAACAAAAATATTATAACAAGCGTTCAATAAAAAATCTGGTTAGAGTAGGCTTTGAAATTGCGTTTTTGTTTTATCTTTTTACAGTGTTGAGCTTGACTGATTAACGAAACTCTCCATGACAGATAACATAACCTCAAAATTTCAGAGAAGCTGCAATATTATTAATAATTAATATTATTATGCATCTTAAAGAAGTGTTTTAGGGTATTAGTTAGCGGTTTTATAAGGACAGAAAACAGCAAATTAATGGTGAAAATGTTTTCGATATTTCTTGTAGAAAATTGTGCTTTTTTTCAGATCCCATTAAAAATTCAGTTTCATATTTTTGGATGGATGATGGATGCTTGGTACATGAAATTTTTAATATGTGGCCAAAGGAAGAAATCACTTGCAGTTTCGCTTGTTACTTTATCATATTTCACACTCAAACTTGTTCTCTTAAATGCGCAAATCTGAAAAGTATGGTTAGGTAGAAATTTTAACTCTTGAGTTTCAGAAGCAAAAAAAGACAAACCTTTTCTTTTGCAGCTGTTATTAGATCATAGTGTGCCTCACTAAGTTTCATTAAGAAAGTGTAGAGCATAATATATAAGTGTCGTTAGTGATATCTTCTATGCTTCGGACATTCTTTCTTTGATGACACTTTCACCTACCGGTCAGCTTTGGGACAACTCACGCATTTTCTGATATATTGGGACCGTCTTAAATTCATGTTTTCGTACCATTTCGTACTTGCAAACAAGGTTTAGGAAACGGCTGCTGTAGCGACTGTCAATTTCAATAACAATTTGTCCGAATTTAGTGCTGGTTGCCTAACCTAAACTGAATTAAATGACAAGTTAGTTTTTGTAATAATTGCAATGTACACTGTTATCAAAATGCCCACCCTCCTCTAACCAGGTTTATTTTTGAACGCTCGTTATTTCAACTTATTTTAAAATTTTAATTTTGGAAGTCTGAAAAAATAGACTTGTAAAAATTGCAAAGCGACAAAAAATTGGAACACATTTGGTTAAATTGTGGGACAAATTTGCACAGATTAGGAAGTGAAAGCGAGGCTAATGATAATGCTAATTACTAAAGTGCGCCGCAAGAACAAGATAGCACAGAACAAATTGATTCAAACGTACGCACATGTGGCAATGTCCTGGAAGAGGTTAATCGCGCTGAACAGATTTGTAGAGGTCCTCAGATAACAATACCGGCATTATTACGACGCTTTATGTTTTCGTCGGGATAGCTGCTACATATAACGGGATACTCTTGGACGTTTATAGCAATGTAATCTGATTAGAAATAATGTACTTGATGTCTGCACTGTTTATCCAATGTGATACCCATCTTCATTGATTAGTTTTATGATCTTTCAGTTCTTGTAAAGAGAATATGGATGCTTTAAAGTACTTTTTCTAATTTGCACTGGATTTGCACTGGACGAAATATCGAAATGTCACTGTGATTTTGAGGTTATGGTTCCATGAGAAATCAAAATTTAACAAAATTCCCTAAATTATCAAAATTGATTTTATTTGTAAAAAAATTACATTTATATGCGAATTAGAAAAACTAACATGAGAAACTCGTTTTGTAAAACTTAAGAGCATTCGTTCTTTACAAGACTCCTGCCTACGGCAGTCGTGCTGCAAACCCGAACTCGTGAAGAATACCCCAAGAAAACTAAAAGTGATAAGACTCATTTGGAGTATGAAGAGTATGTTAAAAGAGAAGATAGAAGAGGTGAAAATAGAAATAAAAAAGATATCGTGAGTGATATACAGGTAAATTAACAGAAAGAACAAATACGCAAATAGACACAAATAAGAATAAGAAATGCTAAAACAAAAACGAAAAACCCAAACCACAACAAGAAGGATTGGTACGATTTAAAATGAGAAGATTTTAAATCAATTAAAATCTTACAAAGAACAAAATGATGAAATACAAAGAAGGAAAAATCAAAGCACACAGAAACTATTTGAACAAGATAGACGCAGGCATAACCTAAAACTATTCTACAAAAATTATAATCATATGTCAAGAAATAATAATCACAGAAAAATTTAAAATTTAAAACATTTGCCTTTCCGCAATCCAGTCTTGGAATTGACCCGAAGAAGTTCAAAACTGGTATATAATTTCAAAAAGCTGGCCCACCTGTGTAACTGATTTTCTCTTCACAGTTCGAACCATGCATGTACTGATGCATAAATTAACGCTTTGAACCGATATTTGATAGCAACGTAAGCATCACTTGCACTAATTAATCAGGACTCGGTATGGGAAGTCAAGGCACGCTTGAAGCGAACATTTCTGCACCTACCATCGACAAATCGATTAGATTTCAACCAGTCAGTATTAATCGTGTGTAATTAGTAGTTGTCCGCAAAAGAAGCGAAGAATTCAGGTGAGAAATTCTCACTATGCGGACGTATATCTTAACGCTGCGTGCTAAGTTTGATTTATTACAAAATTAATGGCTGTTTTCGTAAACATCACTTCTTGGAACGGTGAAATTTGCAATATTATAATGGGTGATCGTACTGAGAAGTAGCATCATTAACAATGGAGAATCAGCGTAAGTCTTCTAAAAAGTATGGACGAAAATCTGAGATGCTCATTCTATTGTGTGCATCACCTTCCAGTACCGGTGTGAAAAGGTGCTATTTGTCACATTTACTGCCACTTAAGAGAAGGGCTTTTCCTGCAAAAATTTCTTTGATGTGACCGAGCGATCCCCATTCATAGTGCATTAGTATGGGAACCTTCACATATTATTTGTTGCTTCTTTGCACAGTAGGGATTCCTCAGGTACCTTTATTACGTGACTCCAACAGGTTGAATGATTGCTAGTGTGCTGTCTTTTTAGGGGATGAACTCGATAGTGACTGACGCTGCCCCATAACGGTCAATAAGATTATTGGGAATTTGTATAATTTTAGATAAAGTTCCGACAGGCAAAGTGAGTGGACGTGTCTGCAACGATATAGCTCGGCATACTCGGAGAAACATCCTTGAATGGGTGTCACCAACAATATTAATTAAGCACTTAGAAGAACAACTCATACCAGATATAATTATGTATTTATAAAATATGAATCAAAAAGCAATGGTCCAAGCTGTAGTATATTCATGCGAGAGGCGATCGAAAATGTGATACATAATACTCATAAATTCGAGATTGCGCTTTGGAATAGCTGCTTCTTCCCTTGCAAAATAAAACGAATTAAAAATTTTATTGCGATTGCTTGTCCGCTACTGCCAGTTGCCACTATTTATGGTTGTAGAGATTCTAGGAAATCACATAAATTCCATTATCTATTTTGCCACTGGAACGGGAGAGAGAATTCGTTTCCCGTTGTATTGACTAGAAATGGGTGTATCTGAGCTCCTTCTCCTCGATAATGTAGAATATATTTTTTAATATTTGTGTGCCCACCACTGTATAAAATAATGTACCTACTTGATAAAACAGTGCAAAAGTTCAAGCAGAACAGGTGCATTACAAAATATTCCAAATTCCTGCAATGCCAGTTAAATGTGATTCAACACATCAATTAGTAAAGATAGTTAAAAGAAGACCTCTGTTGGAAACAACTTCAAAAGAGTTGGAAAACCCATTTTCCTAATTTGCTGTTGTAACAAAGCTATTAACGCACCCAAAATATAGAATTTTTGTTTCCATTGGTTAGACACACTGAACCTTGCACTGAACAAAATATCAGTGTGATTTTGTGGTTAAGGTTCCATGTAAGTCATCTCAAGTATATGTCAGGTGCAGAAAAATCAAAATTTAACAAAATGTCCTAAATTAAAAAAATTAAATTAATATGCAAATTAGGAAAAATAACATGAAAAACTTGTTTTGTAAAACTGATATTAAGACACGAGTTCAGGTTTGCAGCACGACTGCCGTAGGCAGGAGTGCCTGTAAAGAACGAGTGCTCTACTATTGCACAAGCAGGTATTCCCGCAAAAAGATGAAACCCACCGATTTAGAACCTCTGCCTTGACCTACGTAGCTTCGCACAACACCCTTTCATTACTTTGTCCCATTCATTCCACGCAATAATCCGATTGTTTCGCATATATGGCGTCATTAGTAACAATTCTTGTCATCCAACCACCGACTCGTTTGTAAGATCTCAATGCAGACGACAACTTAAATAAACACACAAAGGCTCCCCTTACACAAAAACGGCTGCATGCATAATGGTCGTCTTTGGACGGAGACACAAAAGGCCTTTGGTCACATCTCGTGAATTACTCGGCACATTTCTGTACGATGAAGAGTTGCAATAGAATCAATTTGAGATTGCGTCACGCAAGAATATAACGAAAACTATCGATTTGGATGGGAAAATGTATGTAAAGAGAAAAAATGCACTTTACCTAAGGCGTAAATTGTCACCAGAGGAAAAAAGCTCAAGGTGTATATCATATTTATATTCTAGAAGAAACAAACCCTTTTAGGAAACTCATGGAAGTAAAGCCTCACAAGGCTGAAAGTCTTTGAGGATTAGAGAACTAAACACTCTAGAGCACTAAACGTCTAAGTTTCGCTCCTACGTATTAAATAAAAACAAAATCATGAAGGTTTGACATTCATCATAAATAATCTCAATACGAACTAAATCCTGTAGACTTTACAATTCAAATACAAAACCAAACGAGATCATCTGAATTTCATGAAATTCCCCCTATCTAGATTTGGTTTTACAATTTAGAGAATACTTAATTCAAATATGCATAAAAACAACCGTTTCAACGAATATCTCTTCGTAAATAACACCGACCGCATTTCTTGATGCTGTAGGAAAGTGAAAACTGCATTCTCTAGTATTGTAACAGATGAAGAGGACCCGCGATTAAATGCGAAATTTAATGCTACTAACAGGTATTAATCATTATGGAGGTTGGCGGTATTAGAAAGTAGCAGAAGAATCGAGCAATATAATAGCTATGTTCCACTCATTCATTGGTAATTACTTAATCAGCGACTCAATGGGTATCCATGAAACAACCGGTGGTCTCAATTTGCCAATTTTATATTTGACACCTTCTTTGCTCTTGCTGCAAGTTCCGAACTACATATCTGAATAAGTAGCAGAAGTTTTGAAAAACAATCTAAAAGTAAAGAATATTATCGATTTTTTTTTAAATTTTGTTAGATTCTCACTCCCATGTTTTAGGACTCCGATTTTTAGATTTCTAGTTTCATGTTCCAAGTTCTCAGATTCGCGCATCCACCATATTTTCACTAACAGGAAAAATAATTTTCTGAATCTAATCTTACCTGCCCAGATTAAGTATAATTATGTATAATAATTAAGTATAATTATGCATTTCATTTGTCCCAAATTTTATTTGATAATAATATTTCTTATAAAAATATATGTTCGCCAAGTGATCAAACCCTAATCAAGTATATGTAACACATATTTGTCACTCAAAATTGGCGAGGAAACTACACACACCAATAGAATATTTGCGCAGTTTAAAGTAGTTAATCGATACCTCAAAGCGGATTCTTATTTAAATTCTCATCTGAAACCTTGCACAGTTACGCGATTACGTATGCATGGAATGACCCATATTTTATGAACCGGACAACATAAAATACGAGAAAGACTGTGGAGATTTGTGGTTTTGGATCTACCACTGTCCGCACAACTTCCTTTATATTGAAAAACCGACAAGGTATCAATGACGAAACCGGACGATTTCTTATGGTGGTTTCCGTCGGTCTCCGCAACAAGTATGCGTTTACCGTTACCTTCGCAACAAAGCCCATTCTTCCAGAAACCTGTACCTGCGCGCTCTTTTGCTCCACAGGTAGCAGGCTGTTCTGACGAATTTCAAACAGCAGTTAAAGATCCCAAAAATACAAAATATTTCGGATTAACAATTTAGATTAGTTTGCAGGCAATTAATAAGCAATAGCCAAAAATAAAGAAATTTCGATGGTGATTAAGGCAGAAAAACGAACATTATTTTTTTCCTTTTCTGTTCGACACTCAGGTAGTAAAAATAAACCGAAATTTACATTTTGTGTCTCATTAGTATTAATGTTCTAGCAAACCACAAAATTTTGCATGAGATCTTAACATAGATAATCTTTTTTAACGTTTAAGTCACTGACACTTTAACAACAACAAATTTCCGCTTAAAGATTTGGAGACCAATATTACATATACAGGCTGTTTCAGATATCGCAACAATTTTTTTATATACATTTTTAACCTAAACCAGTAATTATAGAGTTAAAATTAGTTTTGACGTTAAATCAGTTACAGAACGGTCAAACTGATGATAACATACAACAAAAAACTTCAGCAAAACATTCGGAACTCGTAATCTAAACCGCCCGCCGTTAATAAACTAATTGTAAAACCAGAAAATTCACCGACTAAACGTTATTACTTGAACATCCTATGGTATTTTTGATGAAAAATTTAAATTGTGGGGCCCAATAGCATGCGGACTCCCATACGTGCGAATTATGTAAGTTGAGAATACCTTCTCTGGTGAAACCCTCGTCTCGTCAGTTCATAAAAGAAATAGAAAATTTGACTGCTGGTTTATTTTGGCCAGGGCCCATTCACAAAACTGGCGCCTTCGAAGTAACTCCTCAGGCTGTAAAAATTGCACTTTCTGCAAAATACCAACACAGTGCACAATATGGAATTCAAATTAGGCACACGGCAATTTGGGAAGCGTTGATGAAGTCTTTGTGCTTCGGTGGAATTTCCTTGACCTTCTCCGTGAACTAATACAGTGTCCGTCTATTCGCTGTTAAAAAAAGCCGGAATCTTTTGTGATTAATAACTTAAACGAAAGTAAAATACAATAACAACAAATTACCGCGGCCCGATTAAGTTGTCTCGAGAAACTGATTTGTATGAATTATTATTGAATTATTATTATTATTATTTGAGTTTATCAGCAGGTAACTGCACGGGAGTGTCCAAAAATTTAGAAAGTTGAGAAGCACGCTGACTTCTCCGGACATTTGATTTTCAGTAGCGCAAATTAAAATAAATATCCATATGCGGCTCGTGAATTTTTAGGGAGAAAAAATGCTAAAAAAGGTCTCTTTTGATGAGTTCTACCACTGGTTTCAGTTAATGCACTTGTTTCTGAAACACCCTGTCACCTAGACAGAGAAATAAAATGTATATTGTGTGAATGGCGCAAAGCAGTATAAGATGACGATCTATAACCTTAGTTGCGGTGTTCCCTTCCATGTGTAACTCTTTCACTTTTTTCTCTTCATTAATCAACATAATACAATCATAATTATGACAAAAATGCAGAAACAGTTTATTTTTTAATTCTAGAAACATTTTTGAATAAAACACCACCAAAGACTTATACATATTTTAAAACATGTAGACCGACGGTACTTTTCTGTCACTATGTAGCTTAACCTAACCCTTTCACGTGTTTCTTGTTTGAGTTGTTGAATTCGTCGACCGTTCAGAAAACTGTTAAAAGCTCGGTTAAAAGCTTCTGTTAAACAATGAATCTGTTATTATTGGAACATCGACCCTAGGATATTCAAGCCTTTCAAATATTATTGTTTATGTGTATAGGGAAGAATTTCGTGGAAATGCCGATGTAGACTCATACTATTATTGCAAATCAGCATTATGTTCTAAGTACGCATACCATTGTGTGCTTTATAAATTTAATATAATTCGACTGTAATGATTAAATAACCAATTAAATCATTTAATAAACATTATAGACATATGGAGCGAAAAACGCTGGCACTGAAAAATAAAATAATATAGGAGTAATGAATCTAAAATAACCAACGACCATCATAGTTTCAGTCAAAAAAAAAGGTTACAGGATGCCGGGGAATGGAGATCCGAGAAGCTGATGCTTATGACACTAACTATTAGCAGCTAATTTGACAGAAATAATACTCTGCATTTCGCTGAGTAGTTTGAAATTATTTATTTTTTCTATGCATTTATTCTGTAAGTATACGGTCTCATTTGTCTTTTTTAAACATATATATGTATCTTTTCTTGTCTGAAGTACTTCTCTGTCACTCCTTGCTGGGCCTGATTATTTGTTTATCTTTTGTTGTGTAAACTCATTTTCTGTTTATCTAGTAACGCTTTACTTCGATTTGTTTGTTGGCCTCTTCCAATCTTCTACCGGATATTCTCTTTTCGTATTGACTGAATTTTTTTGTCTTCATTTTTAAAGCCTGTATACAAAATCGGAAACATCTAGAACATAGATACAAAAAATAGACAAACATTAAGTATATGTAATTGTAATAGATATTTACGTAACTAGTTATGAAAAGAGCGAGACAAGAACAAACGTATTTCGGAAACATTTTGTTGCTCCACCTAATTTGTGTCACCTAATTTTTGGGTCAATATGATACAGTAACCATTCCAGATCGGCACTAGATATAAGAATAAAGTTTTGAATATGACAATCCGTGATGTGTTCCGACAGTAGATCGTCTTTCTTCAAAACATTTAGAAGCTGCACTCCCCCGCGTTATCTTCGTTCCTGTAGTTTTCGGTCTACCCAAAACTTATGTTTCTGTATTTTCTTCTTTTTGGATAAAATAATAAAAGCTCTGCTGCAAGGGATACCTCATCTTCATCTCACACCATCGTGATTTGATTTGTGTTGCTTAACTGTGGTTGCAAGATTCGTCAATATCCTTTTTCTTCAACACGCATTGATGACTTGGATATACAGTGAGCGGCAAAAGTATGGAATAAATTCATTAAAAATTAAACAATTTTTTTTCAAATAAATCTTTAGACGGGCTTTTAGGTTATAAAAATACATATTTTTATACCGAATAAAATTCCAAGCAGTCATTTGTTTTCGAGTGGTGACGTCATCGATATTTTTTTTTAAATAGAAACCCCCTTATTTTTTTCTTGATTCTGATAGGCCCTTTAATTGTCTACACGACAGTGTAAAAATTTTGTTATCTTACATAAGGAAAGTTTAAAAAAAAATGGAAAAAATAAATTTTATAACGAAAGCTTGTTGACAATAAGCAAGTCTATGAAGAAATTCCTTTTGGACATTATGAATTACTTCTTCACTAATTCTACTTATTTGGGATCGAATCCTAATTTTTAAATCTTCTAGATTCTGTGGTCTAACATAAATCTTAGACTTTAAATAACGACATAAAAAATAATCAAGGGGTGTGAGATCTGGAAACCTTGCAGGCCACTCTATCGGTCTCCCAATCCACCTCCTAGGAAACCAATTGTTCAAGTAATGGCAAACAGGAAGGGCACCGTCTTGCTGGAACCACAAATCATCATTTACGAAGGTCTGATCATTGTCACTTGGAAAATTTTCTACAAGGACGTATCTCCGTTAAATTTTGGATGACCCGCTTTTCTAATCGCTTTAACATGCCCAGTTCTTCTAAATTTATTTTCAATTTTACTGACTGTAGATTAGCTGATGAGTCTATCTGGATACTTTGCATTGAACAAATTGCAAACTTCATGTTGAGTTCTAGTTTTATCCCCGCAACCATTTTCGAAACGTTTTGTAAAACAATTTACACATACAAATTAAACTGACAGTATCATTTGACTGTTTGATTTACCTACTTGATTTTTTGACTTGTTTTGGTTTGTCATGAAAAGATCCAATTTAATTTTTTTTCTCAAAACTTTTATTATATAAGATAACAAAATTTATATACTGTCGTTTAGATAATAAAAAGGGCTATCTGAATCAAAAAAAAAATAGGGGGTTTCTATTTAAAAAAAAAATCGATGACGCCATCACTCGAAAACAAATGACAGCTTGGAAGTTTATTCGGTATAAAAATATGCATTTTTATAACCTAAAATTGACCCGTCTAAAGACTTCTTTGAAAAAAAAACATGTTTAATTTTTAATGAATTTATTCCATATTTTTGCCGCTCAGTGTATAATAATGTTGAAAAAAGGATGCCAAACAAAGATCTGTTTTTTTTTTCAGAAA